>JAQOOD010000005.1:15655190-16255190 GCA_029633175.1 Citrus glauca
AAAATAAAATATTTAAATAATTATTTAATAGCATACTATTATTAATATAATTATTAAGAATAAACATATCATTTATTTGATTATTATATAAAAAAAACTTAAGTATTATTTAAAATCGTTTAAATTTAAGTTAATATAGTCCAATATAATGTTGTACCAACATGCACAATATTATATATAATCCAACCTAATCTAATTCAATCATAATAATTAGTACAATCCAATTTTGCGAGACAAAATTGACTTAAGGGTATCAATTGCGCAATAATCTTTATATATTAAATCAGCATCCATTGGAAAATTAATAAGCACATTGGGTTATATATTAAATCAAAAATCACTAAATTCCAATCAAAGGCATCTCATATGCTACAAATTCTGCTGGTATATATTAAATTTGTGTTCACAATTTGCATCACTAGTTAGTTTAGTTGTGTGAGGTTGTGCTGAATTATTTGTATTTTGTTACTTTCATTTTGTCAATGTGAATTATTTCAATTTTGTAGAAATAAATAATATGGAAAAAGACATCGAAGTTGAAGAGTTGGAGAAAATTGAGGAGGACGATGAGCCAATAATTGGGATGTCATTTGATAGTGAGGTCGATTTGTTTATTTACTTCAAAGAGTACGGTAAAAGAAAACGGTTTCCGGTTTTGAGGAGAACTAGTAGAAAGGATAGTGATGAGATTCTTAGAAATGTGACTTTTGCTTGTGGGAGAAGTGGTGAAACAAGAAGCAAATCTGTGAATATTTTAAAGCCCGAACCTAATGCAAAAATAGGCTGCAATGTTAGATTGGGAGCTGGTTTAGGGGATGATGGAAAGTGGACAATTCGAAGCTTAAATCTTGAACACAACCATGTGCTGTTAACTCCAACCAAATCCAAGTATTTTCGGTGGCCTCAATACATATGCAAAAAAAAGGCTTGATGTAAATGATCGAGCAGGAATCAGATTGTGTAAGAATTATCAATCACTTGTTATTGAGGCTGGTGGTCATGAAAATGTGACATTCATAGAAAGAGATTGTAGAAATCATGTTCAGAAAGAAAGAAGATTGCGACTTGGAGATGGGGATGCTGCTGCTCTTCAAAACTATTTTATGAAAATGCAAGCAGAAGATAATAGGTTTTACTTTAGTATGCAAGTGGATGATGAGGGACGATTAAAAAATGTTTTTTGGGTCGAGCCAAGGAATAAGGAAGCGTACAAGGAGTTTGGAGAAGTTATTACATTTGACACCACGTATCTTACAAATAAGTATGATATGCCGTTCGCTCTATTTGTAGGAGTTAATCATCATGGGCATTCTATTCTGTTTGGGTGTGGATTGATTTCACACGAAGATATTGAGACATTCACGTGGTTATTTCGAACATGGCTATCCTGCATGTCTAATTCAGCTCCCAACGGAATCATTACAGATCAAGATAGGGCAATGAAAGTTGTGATTTAGAATGTATTTCCCAATACTCGACATCGGTGGTGTTTATGGCATATAATGAAGAAAGTTCCAGAGAAGCTAGGGGGTTATAAAGAATATCGTAGCATAAGTAATGTCTTGCATTGTGCTGTTTATGATTCCCAGAGTGCTACGAAATTTGAGGAAACTTGGCACCACATGATTATAGAATATGATTTGGGGGATAACGAATGGTTACGAGGCTTATATGACGAGAGGCATCATTGGATACCTTGTTATCTAAACAATACGTTTTGGGCAAGAATGTCATCTACTCAACGTAGTGAAAGCATGAATGCATTTTTTGATGGTTATGTTAACTCAAAGACTACTTTGAAGCAGTTTGTAGAGCAATACAGTTGTGCGTTGAAGAATAAAGTTCAGAAGGAAGTTGAAGAAGATGTTAGGTGTCTTTCCCAACAAATGCCATGTGTAATTGATTACGCAATGGAGAGGCAAGTTCGAGATGTGTACACTATTTCTAAATTTCAAGAATTTCAGCAAGAAATGATTCGGAAAATGTATTGCGAATATGTCAATTCTATGGGTTGTGAAAATATTGTTAGAGAGGATGTCAAAGTTGGAGAGGGTAAAAAGAGAACCTTTTTTTAAGTTTATTTTGAAAAAGAAAATGGTGAAATACGTTGCAGCTGCTCAAGGTTCCAATTTAGAGGTATTCTTTGTAGGTATGCCATTGCAATCATGATCCGCAATGACGTAGAAGTACTTCCAGAAAAGTATATTTTACGAAGATGGAGAAAAGATGTGTGGAGATGCCATAGTAGAGTGAAAACAAGTTATGAGCTTCATAGCTGTACGGATGAGCAAAAACGATATGAGAAAATGTGTGCTACTTTTGCGGAGGTTGCAAATATGGCTGCACATACTATTGAAAGCTCTAATCTTGTTTTCAATTGGATTGATAATGTACGGGAGGATTTATCAAAGGCAATTCCTTGCGGAGATAATGAAGTAACTGTTGTTACAGGCCAAGGAAGTTGTAGTGTGGAAGTAGAAACAGTTAGAGATCCAACAGCTCGGCGTTGTAAAGGTCGGCCACCTTGTAAAAGAAAGAAATCTAATAAATTTTCAAAATCTAAAATGAATTCCTCACGTTCCAATGCAAAGGTACTTTTAAAATGTATTTTGAATTTAATTAAAGTTAAAAAATTTCTGACATAAATGATGTTCAAATGTATGTTTTGTTGACTTTACAGGATGGACAGGTGAATGAGCAAGTGCCAATTGTGATCCCAACACATGAGAATAATGTTGTAACGGTAGGTTTTATGGAATTCAAATGCATGTCGTTGATTTTTATTACTTAATCATAAACGTTTTTCTAATATATTATTGATCCACTATAGGCATTTCAAAATCCTGAAGGAAGTTGTATTGATATGAATATGTACCCACATGGAGTTATGGACTATTGTAATGTAAGTTTTTCATAGTATGTGTTATGATTTTTTTATTATCTCTTCATTTAATGTATGTTTGTTTTAATGTATGTTTGTTTTAGGGTCTTATGAGCTTACCTCATATAGTTGGGGATAATGTTTATCCAACACCTACACAAAATTCTTGTACAGTAAGTGGTGATAAATTTAGTATTTATTCATCTTATCTACTTTATTCTCTTTTATTATAACAAAATATTTAATTTTCCTTTTAATAGGAACCACAATTCCAGCCGCCTGGACATTTTTAGCAGCTACTCTTTCAGCAAGATAATGAATATGAAGTTGATAAGGAGTTTCGAAGTGATTTCGTAGAATAATCTTGTTTTTGTTCTATGCATTGTTGTGCAAATTTTATTGAACTCGCAAGCGCACGAATCTGTTGTAGTATAGATCAATGGTGACGAGTGTCGATCCCACGAGGAGGTGGATTTTAATTATATATAGAATTAATTTAGTGAATGGGTGATTGGATTTAAGGTGGAAAATGATTTGGATTATGCTAAAAATTAAATTAAAATGACAAGATTAAATTATGGAATTGGAAATAAAATGGCAGGAATAAATTGAAGTGTAAAACTATTAAAATGACGTACTTGGGTATCTGGATCCGTATCAACATGCATCATGGGCTAAATAATCCATATTAATACCAATTAAATCATGAGAGGGGAATCCACGCTTCATGAACCACGCTCTAATAAATATGGTGCTAAGGGCTTATCGTGCCAAATAATAATAATCTTATACTAGGGAGCCGGTGAAACCAGAGCAGTACTAGACAAAATTAGTATTATTTGTCGACGAGAAGTCAAAACATCCACAAAAACTAGAGGGGAAGAGAAAATAAATTTACCAAATTAAGCCCATGACGCATGTTGAGACTTCACCTTCAACCCAAGCTTGAAAGAAAATTAGCCACTCATAGTTGAACTAGGGGCAAAATGGGAATTTATTAAAATACGAAGAAAATACAAGATAGAGAGAGAATTACAAAAAATAAATCCCAAAAATGGATTCAGAGGTGCCTAATTAGGGGGGGGAGGCCCTCTTTTTATAGTTACATCGAGTAAATCATGACCATCGGATTAAAAACAGTTTGGACGCTCAGGATTTCGCCACGTCATCAGCCACTATTTGCACAGTATAGTCAACCGCCACTATTTACACAGTACAGTCAACCGCCACTATTTACACAGTACAGTCAACCGCCACTATTTGCACAGTACAGTACAGTGTCATTTTTCCTTTTATACTCCTCCTAAGGTTTTCGACCGTCCTGAGTTCAAAAATGATGTCCGTTTTGCCATTTGATCTCTCGTTTATTGTGAAATGACTATGATGCCCCTAAAATACATCAAATACTTAATTAAAATAAAACACACATAATTAAAGTACAAGAAATTTAAACACATAAAAGTAACGGTTGTTAGCAATACTTGATATATAAAATAACAATTTCTCCTTTATAAATATGCACTTTCTAACACTCAACACACCCCCCAACCAGCTTATTGCTAGTCCCTAGCAAATAAAGCGAAAACAAAAATTCAAAAAAATGATTTTTTTTAAACCTCTTTTTATTCAATCAGATTAATGATAACAATCAAATAAAAGTATAAGTATTATCTCAAGTTTGAAGAAATATCACACCCGCATCAACCATCCACATGAATCAGCCCAGTAGACTTTGTTGTAGCTACCTTTAAGAATGACATGTTAAACCCCAAAATCTCACTGGAAGTAGTGACACTCTCACAAAGAAATTAAACCCAAATAAAAATAGTCACTCCAATGAATGGTAATTGAGAGAAAATAATAAGAAGTGGTCTCACATGCTCTCACCAAAAATAAATGTGCCATTAACTTAGAAATAATACGATCTCCAGTCAAATAAAAATGCTAGTCAACCCATTTTATTTATTATTTTTTTTTATGCATCACTACATCTTTTTAGCCCATATAACTAGCTTCTACTTCAGATTATAGTTCCCTAAAATCAAGAAGGACTTTTATTAGGACGTAACGTAGGCTAGGGACATAGCTAACAAAGAAGGAAAATAAGGAAGACAAAATGTATGTTTGAGAAAAATGCATAGAATTTTTTTTTTTTGAAAGTTACAAGGTGGATTTCACCTATTATTGTTGTTTTTTTTTTTAAGCAACAATTTTTGTTTCTCTCTTTTTTTTTCTTTTTTTCTCTTTTTTTTTTGAACTAGGCATAACTTTAATATACAAAATATTTATTTACAGTTTTCTCAAACATAAAAAGGTGATGGATCTTATAAGATATTGGGTAATACTCCAAATCGGAGTGGGTCAAGATAATAAGTTGAGAAAGAAAAGTTTTTTTTTTTTTTAAAGGCTCAAAAGGGCTAACTATGGATATTCATAAAAGGGATGGCTAGAAAGGCTCAAACGGATCAAAGAGGGCCTTTCCATCATCTTTTAGGACTCTAAATAATCTTCCATATCTACTAATTAAATGGGCTTCCAAATGTAACAACACACTCTTTTTTTTTCTTTTTTTTTTTAAAATTTTTTTTTTAGGGTTAACTCAAAAGCAATCTAGAGATCGTGTACAATAATAAACTGCTAAGCTATATAAAGAATGGGCAAAAGGGTTACTCTCCAAGAAAAATAATAGGCTCAAAAACTCACTTGGTATTTATTATGACATGTTCATTCCTTCAAGCAACTCATTTTTGTCTCCGACATCAACATGTAGAGTAGCAAACATAGTGTAACATCACTTCAGACTAAAGATAATACAAATACTAAAATTTGAAATCATCATGTTATCCAATGTTAAAACAAATCAAAAAAAAAAAATTTTTTTTTTTTTAAACAACACCCTACCCCCCAACCTATTCTAAACGTAAAAAGAAAATATGCATGCAGAAATGTGAAAATGATGCAGAAAAATTAATTAGAAAATGATAGAAAATGATTTTTTTTTAAGAAGATGCGTTTCTAGAGGCACTACACTCTATATTCAGCCATCTTTGACTCAAAAAAAATTTTGTTGGAAAATGTATATTTATAAAGGAGAAATTAAAAAGAAAAAGAAAAATGAACATCAAAACATAACAAAGAAAAAGAAAATATATGAAATTTTTTTTTGAAATTTTTTTATTTTCAAACAATGAAGATGCGTTTCTAGAGTCACTACACTCCATATTCAGCCATCTTCAACACAAAAAGTTAGCAACAGTTAGTTTCTACAACAAAAAATTAGTAAAAACTTAACCAAGATTCCACAATTGTCCATTATTCCCTCCCCCCAACCAGAACGAAACATTGTCCTCAATGTTAAAGAAAAGAAGTAGAGTTCAGAAGACATCACCTGGTTGGTGTAACACAGAAGAAAATATTTACAGGCGAAGAGTTAAATCTAATTTGTACTTCTTACTGCGGCTATTGTTACCATCATCATTTAAACGCTCCAACACAAAGCTCCAGGGGTCTGGCTCTGGTTTATAAGCTTGTAACATGTCAAGTAGCTCATTAGCAGTGTGAGCACAAATAAAAAGTTTTTTCGCACTGGAAGGAATAAAGTAGTTTTTTATTGCATGGTTAAGAAATGCGATAAAGCCATCATAAAAATTATTGACATTTAACAAACCGATGGGTTTCTGGTGAATGTGCAGTTGGGCTCAAGATGCTAGTGTGATAAGTGCCTCTAGTGTTGCAAGATCTCTTGGCAGGAAAATAAAAGCATCAGCATGATCGAGCATTTCAGTTATCCGTTCTTGCATACCTGAGACGACTAATTCTTCTCCAGTCGTGGAGTCAGACACACTGCCCAAAGGTTTTAGGACTCTAGGGATGATGCCTAACACTTGGCTTCCTCTGACAAGAGCAGCTTCTGAGACCAATTTTGATAACCCTCGGTTACCTCCTCCATACACTAAGTGTAATTTTCTCTCTGCTATGTTTCGACCAAGATCTATGGCTACATCAACGAACTCTTTATGTTTGCCATAGGTAAATCCAGAAAGCACACAAATGTTCTTGAATTGTCTATTGGGAGTAGCTGCCATTGGGATATTTCTCAAAAACAATTTGTGAGTGCTTAACAAAAAGTCATATTTAAGATTCTTGGTGACAATGGATCACAACTGTGTATGAGGTGGCGGGTCAATGTCAAAAACGCGTAAAGCACATGGCTCGATAGTCAAAAAGAAAACAGTAAAAACAAACAGTAAGAAAATTATTAAAGACAATAATGCACTGATAAAGCAACAGTGAAATAAAATAAAATAACAGTAAAGTAAAAGGATATTGACAGGTAGTTGCGACTGTGGCTCACATCTTCCTCTGGTTTTACGTCCAGAAACGGCTTGAACGCCCTCTATGGGTCGAGGATAGGCTTCCCATCCAATTTTCTTATAAACTGGCAAACAGGGTCTTTTATAGTCAGATTCCCGAGACTATATCGTGCATGTTCTTTCTGGAATAATGGCCATAACTGGAGAATCGCTCCTTGCACATATCCACTGGGATGCGTTTCAAGAGACAAAAGGATATCATCCAATGACTCCTTATTCAAGCCATCCCTAATGAATTGAATTTTATCTTCCCTGTTATCAGATACCATTCCTAAAGAACATCGGTTTTTATTGCAATTCATTCTGGCACACTTATGACAAGCAACAGAAATTCTTCGAGCTCGTCGTTTTCTTGCATAGTTTCCTTTCCCACAACCAGGCATGTATGCAATAAATTTTGGAGGTAACTCACCTGCCAATCGTACTTTTGCTTCAATTAACCAACGAATGTCAGCAGGTATGTTATTCCTCATGAGCAGTCGCATGCGTTCGGACCGAGTTTTGTAGATCGTAAGGAGGGCATTCTGAGGGAGTGAAGGGAATCGCTTGTGAAGCTTTGCTAGAATCTCGGTTCTGTCCATTCTTTCACCTCAGAATATCAGTTATTATGGGAAACTGAAGTAACCGACTTGATTGTCACGGAGTACCGTTATCCGCCACTTCACCGGGGTAACAAACTAAAGCACACAAACAGAAAAACAAATTAAAACACACAAAGAAAATTAAAATCGTCCTCTTATTGAATTTACCTCAAGCTCCAACTGGATGTCGAAAACACCTCTCTCAATATTTCTGAGTTGGCCTTCTAAATCCTCAACGTAGGCTACTAACTCTGGTGGTTGTAGAGCCCAAATGCAATGTGTTTTACAAGAATGAATCTGCCTTTTGAGATGAGTTTTGATACGTTGAAGTGGTTTAAGCATGTTCAGGAGGAACGATCGTCGTGTGGTACTCATTATTAACAATGATAAAAGAAAAGTTAATGACAAAAGAAACACACTTATGCAAAAATAAATTCAATTAGCAAAAGAATAAAAATAAATAAAGAAAGAAAAATCAAACCACCGAAAAGAAAAAAATCAATTCAAATCTGGTGGGTCACTTAAATTTATTTCGGTGTCTTCTCCATGTGGTTGGTACTCTAGATATGGCTTTAATCTTTGACCATTAACTTTAAATGTGACACCGTTCGTTGGGTCTTTAATTTCAATTGCCCCATGTGGAAAAACAGAATGAATAATAAATGGACCAGACCAACGAGAGCGTAACTTACCTGGGAATAGGTTCAAGCGAGAGTTGAATAAAAGTACTTTCTGACCTGGAGTGAAAGATTTTCTCATAATATGCTTGTCATGGAAGACTTTCATTCGTTGCTTGTAAATTTTGGCATTTTCGTACGCGTCATTGCGAATTTCTTCAAGTTCTGCCAGTTGTAATCTTCTTTCTGAGCTGGCTTGATGCATGTCGAAATTGAATTTCTTGATAGCCCAATATGCACGATGCTCGAGTTCCACAGGTAGGTGGCAAGCTTTTCCATACACTAGCCTATAGGGTGACATCCCAATCGGGGTCTTGAAAGCCGTTCTATATGCCCATAATGCGTCATCAAGTCTTAATGACCAATCTTTTCTGTCCGGCCTCACCGTCTTTTCTAATATGTGCTTTGGTTCTCGATTGGAGATCTCCACTTGGCCACTGGTTTGCGGATGATACGGGGTCGCCACTTTATGAGTGATTGAATACTTTGTCAAAAGAGCTTTGAATGCTTTATTGCAAAAGTGGGCACCACCATCACTGATTATCACTCGAGGGAATCCAAAGCGTGAAACAATGTTACTTTTCAAAAAACCTATCACCACTTTGTGATCATTAGTTCTGCATGGAATCGCTTCTACCCATTTCGATACGTAATCAACAGCTACCAAGATGTATTGATGGCCAAAAGAAGGGGGAAAGGGTCCCATGAAGTCGATACCCCATACGTCAAAAATCTCAACCACTAAAATTGGATTTAGTGGCATCATGTTCCTTCGTGTAATGCTCCCCATTCGTTGACACCTATCACATGAAGAACAAAAAGTATAAGCGTCTCGAAATATAGTTGGCCAATAGAAACCACATTGTAAAACTTTAGTCGCTGTTTTCTTAGCACTGAAATGGCCTCCACAAGCTTGTTCATGGCAGAATGAAAGGATATTCTGAATTTCATTTTCTGGGACACATCGTCTGACAATTTGGTCTGCACAATATTTGAACAAATATGGGTCATCCCAAAAGAAATTATTTATTTCTGCAAAGAATTTGGCCTTGTCTTGCTTAGTCCAATGCTCTGGAAGTTTGCCTGTAACAAGATAATTAACTATATCAGCATACCAAGGTAAAACTTCCACACTCATTAATTGTTCATCTGGAAAGGACTCATTCAATGTTAGTGGCTCTGTAATTGTGTCAAAATGAAGACGAGAGAGATGGTCCGCCACAACATTTTCTGTGCCTTTCTTATCTTTGAATTCCAAGTCAAATTCCTGTAAAAGTAACACCCAACGAATTAGTCTCGCTTTTGCATCTTTCTTCGTGAGAAGATATTTCAGAGCAGCATGATCTGTGAACACAATTATTTTACAACCAATGAGATAAGATCGAAATTTTTCCAATGCAAACACTACTGCTAGCATTTCTTTTTCAGTAGTTGAATAGTTCAACTGTGCATCATTCAATGTCATACTAGCATAATAAATAACATGGGGAATTCGATCAACTCTTTGTCCTAATACTGCTCCTACTGCATAATCAGATGCATCACACATGAGCTCAAATGGTAAGCTCCAGTTTGGGGGCTGAATGATGGGTGATGTTGTCAACAATTGCTTTAATTTTTCAAAAGCCACAAGACATGAATCATTAAAGATAAAAGGTGCATCCTTAGCAAGTAAATTGCATAAGGGTCTAGAAACTTTGCTAAAATCTTTAATGAAACGTCTATAAAAACCAGCATGCCCAAGGAAAGATCTTACTTCTCTGACTGTTTTGGGTGGAGGAAGATTGGAAATGAGATCCACCTTGGCTTTGTCAACCTCAATACCTTTGCTCGAAATGATGTGACCGAGAACAATACCTTGTGTTACCATAAAATGGCACTTCTCCCAATTTAAGACCAAGTTCTTTTCGATACATCTCTGCAGAACTAGTGTTAGATGACGTAAACATTGATCAAATGAATCACCAAAGATAGAAAAGTCATCCATAAAGACCTCAAGGAATCGTTCAACCATATCAGAAAAAATGCTTAACATGCATCGTTGAAATGTAGCAGGTGCATTACATAATCCAAATGGCATTCTCCTATATGCAAAAGTGCCAAAAGGGCAAGTGAAAGTGGTCTTCTCTTGATCTTTTGGTGCTATGGGAATCTGATTATATCCTGAGTAGCCATCTAGAAAGCAATAAAATTCGTGACCTGCTAACCTATCAAGCATTTGATCGATGAATGGTAAAGGAAAATGGTCTTTACGTGTGACAGAATTCAACTTCCTATAATCAATGCATACACGCCATCCTGTAGTTACTCTAGTTGGTATCAATTCATTATCGGCATTCGTAACTACAGTGACTCCTGACTTTTTGGGGACAACTTGAACAGGACTGACCCATGAACTATCAGAAATTGGGTAAATGATACCTGCGTCTAATAGCTTAAGGACTTCTGTTCTAACAACTTCTTTCATATTAGGATTCAACCGACGTTGCATTTCCCTAGTAGATTTAGCATTTTCATCAAGGTGAATGTAATGCATGCAGTCTACTGGATTTATACATTTTATATCCGCTATGGTCCATCCTAATGCTCCTTTGTGTTCTTTTAAAACATCCAACAACTTACCTTTTTGTTCGTCATTGAGGGATGATGAGATGATTACCGGTAAAGTACTTTCGTCCCCCAAAAATGCATATTCCAAAGTGTTGGGCAATGGTTTGAGCTCGAGTTTCGGTGGTGATTCTGATGATGGAATGAGTTTCTTCTCTGATGGCGCTAGTTGTTCAACTCTTGGCTTCCATTTATTAGTGTCCATAGATGGTGCTGAGTCAAGTAGGGCGTTGACCTCATCGACCGATCTGTCAATATCAAAATCCAAACCAAAGTGTGTTAAACATGTTTGTAAAGGATCATCACTAAGGTTTGAAACAAAAGAGTTATCAATTAATGCTTCAATTAAGTCCACATCAACAATTCCATCATCTGTGTTGTGAGGTTGTTTGGCAATATTGAAGATGTTCAGCTCCATAGTCATGTTGCCGAAGGACAACTGCATATTTCCAGTTCTGCATTGAATATGAGCATCCGCAGTTGCCAAGAAAGGTCGGCCTAGGATAATGGGGATGTGCTTCCGTGAATCCTGTATTGGTTGAGTGTCAATTACAATGAAGTCAACAGGAAAATAAAACTTGTCTACCTGGATAAGCACGTCCTCCACAATACCACGAGGTATTTTCGTGGACCGATCTGCAAGTTGTAACACCACTGGAGTTGGGTGTAATTCTCCCAGTCCAAGTTTCACAAATTTACACTAGCTCCTAAATCCAACAAAGCATTCTCAATTGTGTGGTTCCCTATACTACATGAGATAGTGGGGGAACCTGGATCTTTACATTTTAAAGGAATTTTATGTTGGAGTATAGAACTAACGTTTTCTGTTAAAAATGCCTTCTTTTGAACATGCATATTTCTCTTTTTAGTACACAGATCTTTAAGAAACTTGGCATAAGATGGAACTTGCTTTATAGCATCAAGTAATGGGATGTTAATACTTACCTGTTTGAAAATTTCGAGAATCTCACCTGTAGATTTTCCTTTCTTTCCTTTCGCTAACCTCTGAGGAAATGGAGCTTTTGGAACATATTCTCGTGGGTTGGTGTCTTCTTTTTCTTCCGGTGATAAGTCCTCAACATTCACAGGTACAATTTGATTGTCTTTCGTTATTGGCATCTCCACTTTGTTGTCGACTTCTTTTCCTTTTCGCAAGGTCATGACAGCTTTGACCTCTCCATGCTGCTGTGGTGAACTGCTACTTGCTTCATGCACTCCTTTAGGGTTAGGCACTGGTTGACTTGGAAACTTACCTTTCTCAACGGTCATTGCCAAGGTCTGAACTGAAGAAGCAAGTTGTCCCACCATCTTCTCCAAGCTTGAAACTGATTGGGCTTGTGAGTTGAAGCCCGCTCTCAACTCATTTCGTAGTCCATCAATGGTGCGGTTCTGTTGCTCAATCGTGGAGTGAGTGACATTCTTGAAATTCTGGAATGCATCCTCCCACGGTCTGGGTTGAGAGTAATTCTGATTCTGATTAAATGGTCTGAATGGTGGCTGAGAGGCTTGAGGATTTTGAGCAATTGGTTGCATTGGTGGAGCTGGAGCTACTGGTCCATTTTGTTGGAATCCTTGAGACCATGAAAAATTGGGGTGGTCTCTCCATCCAGGGTTGTATGTGTTGGAGTATGGGTTATAATTCAATGGTTTTCTCATTACTCCTATGGCATTGGCTTGATCTGGATATGAGTCAAGGTCATGTGGCTCTGTTGATTTAGCAGTCGATAATGATGCTATTTGTCGAGAGAGACCTTCAATTATTGCTTTGACTTCTTTGATTTTCGAATTGGATTCGCCAATGTGAACCTCATTCACTCCCTTAACCCTTCTGGTATTCCTGAGTGATCGACTCCGTTGTTGGGAATTATCTGCTTGTCGCTGGAAGAATTCCCAAATCTCTGATGCACTTTTTGACATTAGCTCTCCTCCACTTGTCGCCATTAGCCATTCTTGCACATTTGGTAATAAGCCCTCCAAGAAGTATTGGCATTGGTGCCATTTCTCGTACCCATGATGTGGACACTTCAAGAGTAGCCCATTGAATCGCTCCCATGTTTCGAAAAATTGCTCGTCATCTCTCTGGGTAAACTCCGAGATCTCCCTGCGAATAGCATTTGTTTTATGAACTGTGAAATATTTATTTAAAAATTTTGTAACCATTTGTTCCCATGATGCAATACTATTAGCAGGTAATGTATTAAGCCATGAACGAGCTCTATCCTTTAAAGAAAATGGGAATAATCTAAGTTTTACATCATCATCTGAAAAATTCTCATATTTAAATGTTTGACAAATTGCATGAAAATCATTCAAATGATTGTATGGGTCCTCATTTTCTAGGCCATAGAACGTGGGGAGACAATTTAGTACACTAGGTTTTAATTCAAAACTCCTAGCAGCTACATTTGGGTACCGTATGCATGATGTGCTCAAATTAGCTAAGGGACTAAAGTAGTCCTTAAATGGCCTCTCCTGTGGTGCTTGTAAATCCATTTTGTTTTTAATGTTTTTATGTGTGCGAAGTGTTTTCTCTAATTCAAGGTCTATAGGTTCAAGATTGGGTAATAATGACCTACGACCATGCATACAAGAAATACAAGAATAAATGGAAAACAAAACAAATAAAATAAAAATAAAAATAAAACAAATAAAGAAGAAGGAGAAATTACGATACTAACCTTGTTGCGCTATTACAAACTTACTATAAAAACACAAGAACAAATACGTGAAATAAACTAACTAAAAATAAATTAATAAGATAAATAAAAATGACAAAGAAGAAATAAAAATTAACTTGAAAATTAAATTACAGAATTTAAAGTAGAGAAAAAGAAAAGAAATACTAACCTCTAAGTGTAGATTCACTTTTTTTTAAAAAAAAAAATACAAAAGAAAATTAAATGGAAATATTCACAAAAATTAATTCTATGAATTAAAATTACTTACCTCCCCGGCAACGGCGCCAAAAACTTGTTGTGCAAATTTTATTGAACTCGCAAGCGCACGAATCTGTTGTAGTATAGATCAATGGTGACGAGTGTCGATCCCACGAGGAGGTGGATTTTAATTATATATAGAATTAATTTAGTGAATGGGTGATTGGATTTAAGGTGGAAAATGATTTGGATTATGCTAAAAATTAAATTAAAATGACAAGATTAAATTATGGAATTGGAAATAAAATGGCAGGAATAAATTGAAGTGTAAAACTATTAAAATGACGTACTTGGGTATCTGGATCCGTATCAACATGCATCATGGGCTAAATAATCCATATTAATACCAATTAAATCATGAGAGGGGAATCCACGCTTCATGAACCACGCTCTAATAAATATGGTGCTAAGGGCTTATCGTGCCAAATAATAATAATCTTATACTAGGGAGCCGGTGAAACCAGAGCAGTACTAGACAAAATTAGTATTATTTGTCGACGAGAAGTCAAAACATCCACAAAAACTAGAGGGGAAGAGAAAATAAATTTACCAAATTAAGCCCATGACGCATGTTGAGACTTCACCTTCAACCCAAGCTTGAAAGAAAATTAGCCACTCATAGTTGAACTAGGGGCAAAATGGGAATTTATTAAAATACGAAGAAAATACAAGATAGAGAGAGAATTACAAAAAATAAATCCCAAAAATGGATTCAGAGGTGCCTAATTAGGGGGGGGAGGCCCTCTTTTTATAGTTACATCGAGTAAATCATGACCATCGGATTAAAAACAGTTTGGACGCTCAGGATTTCGCCACGTCATCAGCCACTATTTGCACAGTATAGTCAACCGCCACTATTTGCACAGTACAGTCAACCGCCACTATTTGCACAGTACAGTCAACCGCCACTATTTGCACAGTACAGTACAGTGTCATTTTTCCTTTTATACTCCTCCTAAGGTTTTCGACCGTCCTGAGTTCAAAAATGATGTCCGTTTTGCCATTTGATCTCTCGTTTATTGTGAAATGACTATGATGCCCCTAAAATACATCAAATACTTAATTAAAATAAAACACACATAATTAAAGTACAAGAAATTTAAACACATAAAAGTAACGGTTGTTAGCAATACTTGATATATAAAATAACAATTTCTCCTTTATAAATATGCACTTTCTAACACTCAACACACCCCCCAACCAGCTTATTGCTAGTCCCTAGCAAATAAAGCGAAAACAAAAATTCAAAAAAATGATTTTTTTTTAAACCTCTTTTTATTCAATCAGATTAATGATAACAATCAAATAAAAGTATAAGTATTATCTCAAGTTTGAAGAAATATCACACCCGCATCAACCATCCACATGAATCAGCCCAGTAGACTTTGTTGTAGCTACCTTTAAGAATGACATGTTAAACCCCAAAATCTCACTGGAAGTAGTGACACTCTCACAAAGAAATTAAACCCAAATAAAAATAGTCACTCCAATGAATGGTAATTGAGAGAAAATAATAAGAAGTGGTCTCACATGCTCTCACCAAAAATAAATGTGCCATTAACTTAGAAATAATACGATCTCCAGTCAAATAAAAATGCTAGTCAACCCATTTTATTTATTATTTTTTTTTATGCATCACTACATCTTTTTAGCCCATATAACTAGCTTCTACTTCAGATTATAGTTCCCTAAAATCAAGAAGGACTTTTATTAGGACGTAACGTAGGCTAGGGACATAGCTAACAAAGAAGGAAAATAAGGAATACAAAATGTATGTTTGAGAAAAATGCATAGAATTTTTTTTTTTTGAAAGTTACAAGGTGGATTTCACCTATTATTGTTGTTTTTTTTTTAAGCAACAATTTTTGTTTCTCTCTTTTTTTTTCTTTTTTTCTCTTTTTTTTTTGAACTAGGCATAACTTTAATATACAAAATATTTATTTACAGTTTTCTCAAACATAAAAAGGTGATGGATCTTATAAGATATTGGGTAATACTCCAAATCGGAGTGGGTCAAGATAATAAGTTGAGAAAGAAAAGTTTTTTTTTTTTTTAAAGGCTCAAAAGGGCTAACTATGGATATTCATAAAAGGGATGGCTAGAAAGGCTCAAACGGATCAAAGAGGGCCTTTCCATCATCTTTTAGGACTCTAAATAATCTTCCATATCTACTAATTAAATGGGCTTCCAAATGTAACAACACACTCTTTTTTTTTCTTTTTTTTTTTAAAATTTTTTTTTTAGGGTTAACTCAAAAGCAATCTAGAGATCGTGTACAATAATAAACTGCTAA
Organism: Citrus glauca; assembly: GCA_029633175.1. Classification (NCBI taxonomy): domain Eukaryota; kingdom Viridiplantae; phylum Streptophyta; class Magnoliopsida; order Sapindales; family Rutaceae; genus Citrus; species Citrus glauca. Next base: position 15,671,539 of record JAQOOD010000005.1, read on the forward strand.
GCTATATAAAGAATGGGCAAAAGGGTTACTCTCCAAGAAAAATAATAGGCTCAAAAACTCACTTGGTATTTATTATGACATGTTCATTCCTTCAAGCAACTCATTTTTGTCTCCGACATCAACATGTAGAGTAGCAAACATAGTGTAACATCACTTCAGACTAAAGATAATACAAATACTAAAATTTGAAATCATCATGTTATCCAATGTTAAAACAAATCAAAAAAAAAAAATTTTTTTTTTTTTAAACAACACCCTACCCCCCAACCTATTCTAAACGTAAAAAGAAAATATGCATGCAGAAATGTGAAAATGATGCAGAAAAATTAATTAGAAAATGATAGAAAATGATTTTTTTTTAAGAAGATGCGTTTCTAGAGGCACTACACTCTATATTCAGCCATCTTTGACTCAAAAAAAATTTTGTTGGAAAATGTATATTTATAAAGGAGAAATTAAAAAGAAAAAGAAAAATGAACATCAAAACATAACAAAGAAAAAGAAAATATATGAAATTTTTTTTTGAAATTTTTTTATTTTCAAACAATGAAGATGCGTTTCTAGAGTCACTACACTCCATATTCAGCCATCTTCAACACAAAAAGTTAGCAACAGTTAGTTTCTACAACAAAAAATTAGTAAAAACTTAACCAAGATTCCACAATTGTCCATTATTCCCTCCCCCCAACCAGAACGAAACATTGTCCTCAATGTTAAAGAAAAGAAGTAGAGTTCAGAAGACATCACCTGGTTGGTGTAACACAGAAGAAAATATTTACAGGCGAAGAGTTAAATCTAATTTGTACTTCTTACTGCGGCTATTGTTACCATCATCATTTAAACGCTCCAACACAAAGCTCCAGGGGTCTGGCTCTGGTTTATAAGCTTGTAACATGTCAAGTAGCTCATTAGCAGTGTGAGCACAAATAAAAAGTTTTTTCGCACTGGAAGGAATAAAGTAGTTTTTTATTGCATGGTTAAGAAATGCGATAAAGCCATCATAAAAATTATTGACATTTAACAAACCGATGGGTTTCTGGTGAATGTGCAGTTGGGCTCAAGATGCTAGTGTGATAAGTGCCTCTAGTGTTGCAAGATCTCCTGGCAGGAAAATAAAAGCATCAGCATGATCGAGCATTTCAGTTATCCGTTCTTGCATACCTGAGACGACTAATTCTTCTCCAGTCGTGGAGTCAGACACACTGCCCAAAGGTTTTAGGACTCTAGGGATGATGCCTAACACTTGGCTTCCTCTGACAAGAGCAGCTTCTGAGACCAATTTTGATAACCCTCGGTTACCTCCTCCATACACTAAGTGTAATTTTCTCTCTGCTATGTTTCGACCAAGATCTATGGCTACATCAACGAACTCTTTATGTTTGCCATAGGTAAATCCAGAAAGCACACAAATGTTCTTGAATTGTCTATTGGGAGTAGCTGCCATTGGGATATTTCTCAAAAACAATTTGTGAGTGCTTAACAAAAAGTCATATTTAAGATTCTTGGTGACAATGGATCACAACTGTGTATGAGGTGGCGGGTCAATGTCAAAAACGCGTAAAGCACATGGCTCGATAGTCAAAAAGAAAACAGTAAAAACAAACAGTAAGAAAATTATTAAAGACAATAATGCACTGATAAAGCAACAGTGAAATAAAATAAAATAACAGTAAAGTAAAAGGATATTGACAGGTAGTTGCGACTGTGGCTCACATCTTCCTCTGGTTTTACGTCCAGAAACGGCTTGAACGCCCTCTATGGGTCGAGGATAGGCTTCCCATCCAATTTTCTTATAAACTGGCAAACAGGGTCTTTTATAGTCAGATTCCCGAGACTATATCGTGCATGTTCTTTCTGGAATAATGGCCATAACTGGAGAATCGCTCCTTGCACATATCCACTGGGATGCGTTTCAAGAGACAAAAGGATATCATCCAATGACTCCTTATTCAAGCCATCCCTAATGAATTGAATTTTATCTTCCCTGTTATCAGATACCATTCCTAAAGAACATCGGTTTTTATTGCAATTCATTCTGGCACACTTATGACAAGCAACAGAAATTCTTCGAGCTCGTCGTTTTCTTGCATAGTTTCCTTTCCCACAACCAGGCATGTATGCAATAAATTTTGGAGGTAACTCACCTGCCAATCGTACTTTTGCTTCAATTAACCAACGGATGTCAGCAGGTATGTTATTCCTCATGAGCAGTCGCATGCGTTCGGACCGAGTTTTGTAGATCGTAAGGAGGGCATTCTGAGGGAGTGAAGGGAATCGCTTGTGAAGCTTTGCTAGAATCTCGGTTCTGTCCATTCTTTCACCTCAGAATATCAGTTATTATGGGAAACTGAAGTAACCGACTTGATTGTCACGGAGTACCGTTATCCGCCACTTCACCGGGGTAACAAACTAAAGCACACAAACAGAAAAACAAATTAAAACACACAAAGAAAATTAAAATCGTCCTCTTATTGAATTTACCTCAAGCTCCAACTGGATGTCGAAAACACCTCTCTCAATATTTCTGAGTTGGCCTTCTAAATCCTCAACGTAGGCTACTAACTCTGGTGGTTGTAGAGCCCAAATGCAATGTGTTTTACAAGAATGAATCTGCCTTTTGAGATGAGTTTTGATACGTTGAAGTGGTTTAAGCATGTTCAGGAGGAACGATCGTCGTGTGGTACTCATTATTAACAATGATAAAAGAAAAGTTAATGACAAAAGAAACACACTTATGCAAAAATAAATTCAATTAGCAAAAGAATAAAAATAAATAAAGAAAGAAAAATCAAACCACCGAAAAGAAAAAAATCAATTCAAATCTGGTGGGTCACTTAAATTTATTTCGGTGTCTTCTCCATGTGGTTGGTACTCTAGATATGGCTTTAATCTTTGACCATTAACTTTAAATGTGACACCGTTCGTTGGGTCTTTAATTTCAATTGCCCCATGTGGAAAAACAGAATGAATAATAAATGGACCAGACCAACGAGAGCGTAACTTACCTGGGAATAGGTTCAAGCGAGAGTTGAATAAAAGTACTTTCTGACCTGGAGTGAAAGATTTTCTCATAATATGCTTGTCATGGAAGACTTTCATTCGTTGCTTGTAAATTTTGGCATTTTCGTACGCGTCATTGCGAATTTCTTCAAGTTCTGCCAGTTGTAATCTTCTTTCTGAGCTGGCTTGATGCATGTCGAAATTGAATTTCTTGATAGCCCAATATGCACGATGCTCGAGTTCCACAGGTAGGTGGCAAGCTTTTCCATACACTAGCCTATAGGGTGACATCCCAATCGGGGTCTTGAAAGCCGTTCTATATGCCCATAATGCGTCATCAAGTCTTAATGACCAATCTTTTCTGTCCGGCCTCACCGTCTTTTCTAATATGTGCTTTGGTTCTCGATTGGAGATCTCCACTTGGCCACTGGTTTGCGGATGATACGGGGTCGCCACTTTATGAGTGATTGAATACTTTGTCAAAAGAGCTTTGAATGCTTTATTGCAAAAGTGGGCACCACCATCACTGATTATCACTCGAGGGAATCCAAAGCGTGAAACAATGTTACTTTTCAAAAAACCTATCACCACTTTGTGATCATTAGTTCTGCATGGAATCGCTTCTACCCATTTCGATACGTAATCAACAGCTACCAAGATGTATTGATGGCCAAAAGAAGGGGGAAAGGGTCCCATGAAGTCGATACCCCATACGTCAAAAATCTCAACCACTAAAATTGGATTTAGTGGCATCATGTTCCTTCGTGTAATGCTCCCCATTCGTTGACACCTATCACATGAAGAACAAAAAGTATAAGCGTCTCGAAATATAGTTGGCCAATAGAAACCACATTGTAAAACTTTAGTCGCTGTTTTCTTAGCACTGAAATGGCCTCCACAAGCTTGTTCATGGCAGAATGAAAGGATATTCTGAATTTCATTTTCTGGGACACATCGTCTGACAATTTGGTCTGCACAATATTTGAACAAATATGGGTCATCCCAAAAGAAATTATTTATTTCTGCAAAGAATTTGGCCTTGTCTTGCTTAGTCCAATGCTCTGGAAGTTTGCCTGTAACAAGATAATTAACTATATCAGCATACCAAGGTAAAACTTCCACACTCATTAATTGTTCATCTGGAAAGGACTCATTCAATGTTAGTGGCTCTGTAATTGTGTCAAAATGAAGACGAGAGAGATGGTCCGCCACAACATTTTCTGTGCCTTTCTTATCTTTGAATTCCAAGTCAAATTCCTGTAAAAGTAACACCCAACGAATTAGTCTCGCTTTTGCATCTTTCTTCGTGAGAAGATATTTCAGAGCAGCATGATCTGTGAACACAATTATTTTACAACCAATGAGATAAGATCGAAATTTTTCCAATGCAAACACTACTGCTAGCATTTATAAAGGAGAAATTAAAAAGAAAAAGAAAAATGAACATCAAAACATAACAAAGAAAAAGAAAATATATGAAATTTTTTTTTGAAATTTTTTTTATTTTTTTTTTATTTTCAAACAATGAAGATGCGTTTCTAGAGTCACTACACTCCATATTCAGCCATCTTCAACACAAAAAGTTAGCAACAGTTAGTTTCTACAACAAAAAATTAGTAAAAACTTAACCAAGATTCCACAATTGTCCATTATTCCCTCCCCCCAACCAGAACGAAACATTGTCCTCAATGTTAAAGAAAAGAAGTAGAGTTCAGAAGACATCACCTGGTTGGTGTAACACAGAAGAAAATATTTACAGGCGAAGAGTTAAATCTAATTTGTACTTCTTACTGCGGCTATTGTTACCATCATCATTTAAACGCTCCAACACAAAGCTCCAGGGGTCTGGCTCTGGTTTATAAGCTTGTAACATGTCAAGTAGCTCATTAGCAGTGTGAGCACAAATAAAAAGTTTTTTCGCACTGGAAGGAATAAAGTAGTTTTTTATTGCATGGTTAAGAAATGCGATAAAGCCATCATAAAAATTATTGACATTTAACAAACCGATGGGTTTCTGGTGAATGTGCAGTTGGGCTCAAGATGCTAGTGTGATAAGTGCCTCTAGTGTTGCAAGATCTCCTGGCAGGAAAATAAAAGCATCAGCATGATCGAGCATTTCAGTTATCCGTTCTTGCATACCTGAGACGACTAATTCTTCTCCAGTCGTGGAGTCAGACACACTGCCCAAAGGTTTTAGGACTCTAGGGATGATGCCTAACACTTGGCTTCCTCTGACAAGAGCAGCTTCTGAGACCAATTTTGATAACCCTCGGTTACCTCCTCCATACACTAAGTGTAATTTTCTCTCTGCTATGTTTCGACCAAGATCTATGGCTACATCAACGAACTCTTTATGTTTGCCATAAGTAAATCCAGAAAGCACACAAATGTTCTTGAATTGTCTATTGGGAGTAGCTGCCATTGGGATATTTCTCAAAAACAATTTGTGAGTGCTTAACAAAAAGTCATATTTAAGATTCTTGGTGACAATGGATCACAACTGTGTATGAGGTGGCGGGTCAATGTCAAAAACGCGTAAAGCACATGGCTCGATAGTCAAAAAGAAAACAGTAAAAACAAACAGTAAGAAAATTATTAAAGACAATAATGCACTGATAAAGCAACAGTGAAATAAAATAAAATAACCGTAAAGTAAAAGGATATTGACAGGTAGTTGCGACTGTGGCTCACATCTTCCTCTGGTTTTACGTCCAGAAACGGCTTGAACGCCCTCTATGGGTCGAGGATAGGCTTCCCATCCAATTTTCTTATAAACTGGCAAACAGGGTCTTTTATAGTCAGATTCCCGAGACTATATCGTGCATGTTCTTTCTGGAATAATGGCCATAACTGGAGAATCGCTCCTTGCACATATCCACTGGGATGTGTTTCAAGAGACAAAAGGATATCATCCAATGACTCCTTATTCAAGCCATCCCTAATGAATTGAATTTTATCTTCCCTGTTATCAGATACCATTCCTAAAGAACATCGGTTTTTATTGCAATTCATTCTGGCACACTTATGACAAGCAACAGAAATTCTTCGAGCTCGTCGTTTTCTTGCATAGTTTCCTTTCCCACAACCAGGCATGTATGCAATAAATTTTGGAGGTAACTCACCTGCCAATCGTACTTTTGCTTCAATTAACCAACGTATGTCAGCAGGTATGTTATTCCTCATGAGCAGTCGCATGCGTTCGGACCGAGTTTTGTAGATCGTAAGGAGGGCATTCTGAGGGTGTGAAGGGAATCGCTTGTGAAGCTTCGCTAGAATCTCGGTTCTGTCCATTCTTTCACCTCAGAATATCAGTTATTATGGGAAACTGAAGTAACCGACTTGATTGTCACGGAGTACCGTTATCCGCCACTTCACCGGGGTAACAAACTAAAGCACACAAACAGAAAAACAAATTAAAACACACAAAGAAAATTAAAATCGTCCTCTTATTGAATTTACCTCAAGCTCCAACTGGATGTCGAAAACACCTCTCTCAATATTTCTGAGTTGGCCTTCTAAATCCTCAACGTAGGCTACTAACTCTGGTGGTTGTAGAGCCCAAATGCAATGTGTTTTACAAGAATGAATCTGCCTTTTGAGATGAGTTTTGATACGTTGAAGTGGTTTAAGCATGTTTAGGAGGAACGATCGTCGTGTGGTACTCATTATTAACAATGATAAAAGAAAAGTTAATGACAAAAGAAACACACTTATGCAAAAATAAATTCAATTAGCAAAAGAATTTATACGCCAACAGTACCCGTATATGTGAATAGTACCGTACATGTGAACAGTACCGTACGTGTGAACAGTGTCATTTTTCCTTTTATACTCCTCCTAAGGTTTTCGACCGTCCTGAGTTCAAAAATGATGTCCGTTTTGCCATTTGATCTCTCGTTTATTGTGAAATGACTATGATGCCCCTAAAATACATCAAATACTTAATTAAAATAAAACACACATAATTAAAGTACAAGAAATTTAAACACATAAAAGTAACGGTTGTTAACAATACTTGATATATAAAATAACAATTTCTCCTTTATAAATATGCACTTTCTAACACTCAACATGCATAATCCTTTATTAGATTTATATGCTGCAGCTGTGTTATTATTTGGTCGTGTGCTATTGGATTGGAATTGAGGGAGATGCTGCAAATCTGTTATTCTTTAATTGTGTGCTACTGGAATGGTGGATGGATAAATGATATTCTGTTAATTTTTAATTCTATGCTACTGGAATTCTGTTATTCTTTAAAGTGCAGAAATTGTTTTATGTTATTCTGGAATTCTGAATGTATTCTATGCTACTGGAATTCTGTTATTCTTTAAAGTGCAAAAATTGTTATGCTATTGGAATTCTGTAATTATTTAAAGTGCAGAAGTGCAAAAATTGTTATGCTACTGGAAAGTGCAGAAATTGTTTAAAGTGCAGAAGTGCAGAAATTCTGTTATTGTACTGGAATTCTGGAAAGTGCAGAAATTGTTATGCTACTGGAATTCTAGAAAGTGCATAAATTGTTTAAAGTGCAGAAGTGCAGAAATTATGTTATTGTACTGGAATTCTGAAAAGTGCAGAAATTGTTTAAAGTGCAGAAGTGCAGAAATTCTGTTATTGTACTGGAATTCTATAAAGTGCAGAAATTGTTATGCTACTGGAATTCTGGAATTATTTAAAGTGCAGAAGTGCAGAAATTGTTATGCTACTGGAAAGGGCAGAAATTGTTTAAAGTGCAGAAGTGCAGAAATTCTGTTATTGTATTGGAATTCTGGAAAGTGCAAAAATTGTTATGCTACTGGAATTCTAGAATTCTTTAAAGTGCAGAAGTGCAGGAATTATGTTATTGCTTTTTATTTGGTCGAAATATTATAATTATAAATGATTATATCTAGCTCTGCAACAAAGGAAAAATTAATTGATTCAAAGAAGCAAATGACACAGGAGTTATGGACTACCAACAAATTTATTGCAGAAAAAGGAATATCATTTCCCCATCAATACCAAAGTTATCTTAAAAACTGGTTCAACAAGTCATTGCACTAACAATACATTAATTAATTACACAACTTAAATATAATACATATTAAAAGAGTTATCATTATTTGCGGGACGTATGTTACAAGAACACTTGGTTGTTGTCTTCGTTGAAATTCTTGCTCAAGCAACTGAAATTTAAGAGATATGCATTTGATTTGATGGCCCAACTTGCGGACTTCTGCTAACAACATGTCCATGTTATTCTAATTTATAATACGATCTTCCATCCCTCTAAAACCATTACATTCACAGCTCTTCCAATCATCATCCCATTCAAAAGCCCCACATCCTTTGCACTTCCAAAACCTACAATTCAGATTTTCTTTTGTCCGTGAAGTTCGCAAGACCTTATTGTTGTTGCAGCATTTATCACAAGGTTTCAGTTGTGTTTGAATTTCGTTTGTGCTTGAAGACATAATGATTGAACAAATTCTGTTCAATATACACTTCAACCCAGATTCCTTCCAGAAAGAAAAAATGGTAGTCAATATATTAAAAACTAGCTTATTGATTTTTTTTCTCCCACCCAAAAAAAGAAATACATCTTACTGCATTCATTCAGCTCAAATAAAATTATTTAATTTCAACTACAAAGAAAACAAAAAGAAGAAAAATATGGTCAAATGAGAAGAAGGCTCTGTTCTTAGAAATGAGAGTGAATTGATGGAGTTGACTAGCTGGGGGTTAGTGTAAGTAACTTTAGACCATCAACACTTGTAGGATTAGTGTAAGTAATTAAAATATGATGTTATTTTTTACTATCTCTTGTAACTTAAAAATAACTGCGGGATAGTAACATAATGGCTAAAGATCTTAATGTTTCAAAACCTTAGTTGCACCATTACAACTCAATAATTAACTTTTTATTTTTCATACCTGATTTAACATATATATTTGTTTTCCAGAGAAGTATTAAAATATGGTGACTTGATAAACTCAAATATCATGGGTAGAATGTTACTCTAGGGCTTTTAACTCAAGTGGGTTGAGTCATGCTGGAGGTCAACCAAAACCCAAAATGTGGAATGAAGAATACTCAGCTCCAAACACACAGCTGGCATATGCTTCAGCAAACTCTCGCACTAACTTAATGCGTGCATAGCTTTTTAACAGAAATTCACTTCAGGAAAAGCTAAAGCTATAATACTTTCAACCTTGATTAGGACATGAAACCCCAAGCTTAAACAGATTGGTTTCAACTTGCATGACTAACTTCAACACGTGGAGAAAAAATTTCTAATATGGTAGAATTAGAAATTGGAAGTGTTTTTGTCTGTGCTTACTGTAAGTGAATTACCCGGGGGTTTTAAAGGGCTGAAAGAAATTTTTCTTTAGTTCAAAGCTTTGAGTATGCATACTTAATAATCTAGCAATTATTACTTACCAGTACATCAATACAATATTTTCATCTTTTAGTCCTATAACTTGTTGTATTTGTTAAAAATCATGTCAATACGGAAATCTAAATCAAGGGCACTGCAAAATTTCACACATCCGTCATGCAAAACAAAAGGGCTTTCCAACTGAACTAAAGCTATTTTTCCTGCAATTATGACCCAGCAAACATGAGAGGAACTAGGCAATCACATTTACAATCTTTACTAACTGATGTGATGAATAATCGAAATAAACTGGCTTTTGGATAATGCTATCACTCTCTACTCATCCTCAAACATAAAAGAACAAATTTCAAACTTAAATCTCTCTTTATCACTATGAACAGTTGCAATTTCACCCCTTCGAAAAGAAAATCATCCTTGTCTGGTAACACACAAATAAATAATTCACAATAGTCAATGACAAGCAATACTCACGAAATTTGCCATTACCTACACAATTTGAGAGTAGCAGAGATGATAGAGAAGAGAGAAAGCAGACCCACGGTGAGAGACCAATGATGAGAGATCCACGGCCAGAGACAAATGCCAACCACCACCGCCGAGAAAGTTTGAGAATAGAGACGACAGGGAAGAGAGAGAGCAGACCCACGGCCAGAGACCAACGCCTAGCACCCTCAGAAGGTTTGAAAACGGTGAGATTTCTGTGAGAGCAAATGGAGAAAAGTTGTGCGTCGCGTGAGATGGATTGCGCGTGTGTTGGGATTCCTATGTGTATTACACGTGAGTTGGCTCATTTTATAGTATGTCCAAAACGCACCATTTGGTGCTTATTGTGGTGCTTAACGTGGGAAGAATCTCATTTTCGTATTTATAATGCTTTTGTAACTCAAAATTCTAGCTTGACAAGATAAGAACACAAGACAAAACCACTGAAGCTACAATACGCCTTTTTTTTTTCTTCAAAGAAACATTCAATTGTAACCTAAGTGGAGATTGACTAAAAATAGATACCCAAGTAGCTAATCAATATGTTGAAGAAGTTAGCCAAGTGATGTTTTGCCAAACTCACGGAATTGAGGGGAATATCTTTGTTTTTGTTTTGTTTTGTTTTGTTTTGTCTATTTCCCCTCTTTTTTGGTTTTTTTTTTTGAAATAGCGAAATGTCTTTGTTAATAGCATTTATTAGCAAATTGTAGGATGGCAACTGATATATTTTGGAAGTTATATTTCAATAATTTTTGAAATATGGCAACCACATGCTATTAACATAAAGATATGAAGAAGTTATTTACTATTATTAAATTATTCATTTTCAGTTAAAAAACTCATTTAATTCCTATATTTTGAGGTTAGTATGCATTTAATCTTTGTATACATTAAGAATACCTCAAAACATCCCTATTATTAAATTATTGACATCCTCTTAAAGCTTGGTTATCCTATGCTTGAGGTGGAGTCAGATTCAACTATGGTTGTTTCTTGGATCCATTCTCAGGGTCCTGGTTGTTAGGATTATGCTTACTTGCAGTGTTGGGTATGCTCTTTCACATCCTCTTCACTTATTCTGGTCAGGTATGTGTTTCGTGAGGCTACCTCTACTGCTATTTTTTTGGCAAATTGGGCATGTTCTCATCGTGTCAGTAGGCTTTTCTCTTGTTCCCAAGATCTTCCCACTAGCTTATTTGGTATTCTTCATTTGGATGCTCAGGTTGTTTCTCACGTCAGGCGCTAGCGTTGATGGTTTTCTATTACCTTTATTCTTTCTTAGCTATTCATGTGTATTTGCATTTACTCTCAGAAGTTTTGATCTATGTTTCCCTCCTAATGTATTCATTTTATTCTTTTTTATATTGTACAGATAGAGGTCCTGCCTAACTCACCACCTTTTGGTGGTTTTCTTTTTATTACTGACATCTCTACTGTTACTTTTTGTCTCTTTTGGCTTATTTTTATAATATTACTCTTTACATTAATTTTTTTGGACATTAATAAAAAGAAACAAATTAAGCCCAAAAATAAAATAAAAATAAAAATAATATATATTAATTTTTGTGGAAGCTAAGATATATCCAAAAAAGTAAAATTGTAAAAAAAATTAAATTATCAATTTTTGGGACATTAATAAAAAATTAATATATGAACTTCTTAGTAGGATGTTCCGAAAAAAATTAACATATATTCATTTTGTTTCTATTTTATTTTTATGGATTAAATTAGTAATTTAAGTTCTTTCTTTTTATTAATGTCCGAAAAAATATTATTTTAAGAGATTAATATTGTAAAAGTAAGGAAAAATGAACAAAAAATAATAGCAGGGGTGTCAATAACTTAATGACAAAGATATTTTGAGATACTTTTAAAAAATATAGGGACTAAACAGGAATCAACCCTAAAATATAAGAACTAAACGGACTTTTACCCTTCATTTTCTATTCTAATATTCATTTATTTTTCACAATTTGTCAGGTTTTAAGGTTATAAGTTTGAGTTTTGATGGATCAATCTATTAAAATCTATGGTGTGTTTACTAAACAGGAATTGGAATGGGTAAGAATGAGAATTAGAAATAAGAATTCAAATAAATTATTTACTTCAACACAATGATTTAGAATCAGAATGAACTGAATTCTATTAATATGTTTACTTTGTCTTATAATCGAAATCGAAATCAGAATGAGTTAGACATCATCATCATCATCATCATCATCATCATCATCATCATGATTATTAAAATTATTGTTAATATATTAATTAATTATAATTTACCATTAATAACAATAAAAAAATATTCTACTTTTATCAATAATAATAACAACAACAACAACAACAACAACAACAATAATAATCATCATCATCAAAATAAAATATCATCATTAACAAAATAATAACCCATTTAAAAAATAATAATAATCATAATCAGATTCATCATCATCAACAAAATAATCCATTTCCAAAAATAATAACAACAACAACAACAGCCAAAATCCTAAATAACCCTCATCAACAAAATAATCCATTTCCCAAAACCAAATTAATAGCAATAATCAAAATCGAAATCATCATCGTCATTAACAACGACAGCAGAAACAAATCATCATCGTCAATATCATCATCATCATATTGAAACTGTGGCTATCAGAGGCGAAATCGGAGATGAAACGAGATGGGAACGAAAGGGAGATGGAGACGAAATCGAGGTGGCCCAACGGAGACAAAACCAACAACCGACTGCTGTTCACAACCGACGGACTAGCAACAATGAGGATGGTGGATGAGTTTGGCTGCGATGGTGATGGTAGTAGCTACGATGGCGTTTGGTTGGGTGGCTTGTGTGAGAGAGTTTAGGTTTTAGGGATTTTTTTTAAATTTTTCGCTATTCATATTTTTTATTTCAGATGAGGGCATTTTCAGAATCATAAAAAATTATTGTGGGCAAAATGAAAAATCTTGAGAATGGGAGTTTGATTCCCAAGGACTCATGGGAATCAGATTTGTATTCTTGATTCCCAAATTACTATGGGACCCACCAAAATAAATATCATATCTTCATTTATTTCACCAACTAAATGCGCCTTTTTTTTTCTAATTCAGCAAATAAACACCCCACTACTTGATTAAGGGGTGAGTTTTCAGTATATGCTCTATGTAAATCATATTTCGTTTGTTTAAACCTATTAGTATTTATTTAGGGGGACCCTATTTTTTTAACTTAATAACTTAATAGACTTAATTTTAAGTTGTTAAGTCATTAAGTTTATTTTTTTCAATTTAATAAAAATTTTCAGTCATTAAGTTTTTAAGTTATTAGGTCATTTTTTATTTAGCTTTTTACTAATTTAAAAACACTGAATGACATTAAGAAAAATATTCTCCTAAACTAACCCTATCTAATTAATTATTTACATCATTACCTAAATAAAATTTACGAATTATCATTATTATTTATTTTCGCAACTTGTGATAATTGAAAATATAGTAGTAGAATATTAATATTTTTATTTTATTATATCATTCAAATTAATGTTATTTATCTTTAAATTTTTTTGGGATACTTTCATATAAGAGTATTGGTTTTCAAATTTCTTAAGTTAAAAAAAAATAACTTAATACTTATTATCGGATATTTAGACCAAAAAACAAGCATGCCATTCATATTTAGATATTTAACTCTATTAAGAATTCAAATTAATTCAAGTCTATTGAGATTTTAAAAAAAAACACTAATGCCATCTTAGTTTAATAATGAAAAAGTGAGTTCAAATTGGCTCATTTGTAATGTAATTACAGACACTCGGAGCTGTAAATTATTATGCTTTGTAACTTAAGGGATAATTCCGACTTTCATATGAAGTTAACATAAAAACTTATTTTATTTTTCATTGTTTTCTTTGTTTTGTTTTATTTTAAAATTATTGTAATGATTATTTGATTAAATAAATATTTGTATTTCGAAAAAGAGCAAATGAAATTTGGTTGTGCGATCAAAATGATAAAATAATGAGTGAGTTTCTCTATTTTTTTGACTAATGAAATAAACATTATTCATATAAATCTCTACAATCATTCTTTTGTTGAAATATTATTTTAGTTTAGCCCGAAATTTAGACATCGTGAAAAACATAAATCATCAATAGAATTACTAGCTTTGTACGTATCATACATCTATGAAATATATCAAATACACAAACAAGTGGAATTTTCAAATTTCAACCATAAAGATTAAATTTAAGATTTAAGAACATAACATGAAGAAGTTTATTAAAATATTTTTTCCCTCATTACATAATAATAATTTCTTCAGAGCAAGAGTTGATTTGGTGAGCTCGGAGAATATTAACTACACTGGATTCTCTTGGACTTGAGAAGCATCACCTGCACAAAGCGCAATTAAAATATGTAGTCATAAATCGTGTCATTATGATGAGTAAGAAAATAAGTTTAATATTTAATATTTGTGTAGTAAGGGTTCATTTGGAATTATTTTTAAGAGGTTTGAAAATAATTTTAAAAAATTAAAACTAATTTTGGTATTTAGTAATTTTTTTAGAAATCGTTTTTGATAAAACCACCTCATTCTAAATAAATTTTTAAAAAGAAAGACGTAGTAACTTTTTAAAATTTAATTTTAAAAATTATTTGTATACTAAATATAATTTCATATATATTCTTATATATATTATAAAAATATAAAATTATTCTTATTAATTAACAAATAAAATTATTAACTTTAAAGAGATTATTTTATTATTAATAATTATATTGAGATAAAAATAAAAATTAATAATATAAAATATTTATCTAAGTTATCAATTATCATATAAAAAATATTGACAAATAATAAAAATATTTTATATGCATATTTATAAATATATAAATAAATTTTATTTAACCTTATATTCAATTCAATTATTTACATTCTTATAACAAAAAAATAGTAAGATGTATAAAATATATATAATTGTTTTAATCACTCATAATACTAATAAAAATAAAATTTACACGAACGTTTAATTGATCCTATAAATAACTAATTATTTCTAGAGTATAGTTAATAATTATTATTTTAAAAACTACAACATTACTTAACTGCCCTAAAAAGGTTTAGGTGATCAATTTAAAAAAAATAAAAAAACGAGGGCCTTTGTAAAAATTTCGCCGAACGTACCGGGATCACATTTTATGGAGCACTTGCCCTCGCATCGCTGCCTAAGTCTATCTGCATATTAAATTAATAAAACTGAAGTTGTAAATTTATTGTTATACAAACAAACCAAAAGGCTGAAAAATCGTAGAAATAGATAGATTTTATTAGGAAGAATTAACAAAACATCTATTAACCACTTAGCAGAAAACATAATTAACCTACCATTATTGATATATTGAGCAGCACAGCCAGTGATACAAGCGTCCAAGCAATCAAAAGCAGAAGATTCAACAACAGTTACCATATGATGAGCTGAAATTACGAAAATAACCACCAGAACTACAGCTATATTCTTCATCATCATCTTGCTTCTCTGTGTATCAGTATTCTCTGCTTGAGTTTTTTTTTTTTTTTTTTTTACTTTGTTTGGGATTGGACTCTGCTTGTGATTGGTGATGAGATGAGATGAGATGACTGGAGCTTTTATAAGTGAAACGCCATTCGCCTTGTGACGAATTACGAAAGTGCCACAGAGTTGAAAGCAACTAGACACGTGACATGCACTTGCAATCGGGATCTGAGGCGGGCAGCCCATTCAGACCCAGTCCACGCACTTAATGTTTGATCAGGGGACTTTGCTAGCTGTGATTGATTAGGAGATAAGTTTGACTCTCTCCGTCGGCGGAATTCTAAAGCAAAAATAAAATGAAATAAAATTTCAAGTTCATTTCACCTCAAAAGGATGAGCGAAGTGTACAAAGTTCAGAATTTTATTTGTGGGTTAATAATAGAAAAGATGAACGGTATTATCATATTACAAAGTGTTGGTCCTTTTAGAAGTAATCTTGATTGAATTATTGTGAAACTAAAAATTATCCATAATTAAGTGTCATTGAGACAAAAGAGTTTTAAAGAAATCTTAATATCTTTAACTCATAATTTTGGATGATCTTAAATATGTATAGTAGAGTCTATTTGTGGACTATTGATAACTGTTTTTCAAACTCTTTATATGTATGTGACTCATTAGTTATAAGAAAAGTTATGTCTTTTGAAGATTAGTCACATCTTTGAGTAAAATAGTTATAATTGGTTTAAAATGTATTAAATTAGTTCAAGCGATACATCCCTTATGAATAAGTATGTCCACAATACGCGTATATATATCTATATATATGTATATGTATAACATTTATCATCACCCATTTGGGCATCTTTATTAATTAGATATACATACAATCGCTTATGAATAAGTATGCCCCCAACAACTTTTAAACTAGGATATTCTTGCATATATGAAACACCTAGGTGAATTTAATCCCACTGCAGCTACATACTTTTCGAAACTTTTTAGATTTAATCCCTTAATTGTAGATTCAACCGCAATCTCTTGTGAAGAATTATGGTCAACTTTTATTCTCCTCGATCCACTGTATCTTGTATATGGTGATAACTGGCAACTACGTATTCTTTTTTGAACTATTCACTCTACCTTTTATTAGAGAGGTTGTAGAATTATTATCATAAAACACACTAATTTGTTTATTTAGTAAATCAAGTTTCAATTCTTCAATGAAACATCCATCCATATGGCACATGTTGTTGCCATATTGCATGCTATCTATTCGGCCTAATCTAGCAACATATGATTGGTTTTTACTTAACTATGAAATTGCCACATCACCAAAAAGGAAAACATGACTGCTGATTTGCGATCATCTTGATCTTCTACTAAATCTGCATAAAGAAAAAAATCTTTTACAACAAGATCACTTTACTAAAATATAATTTCATTATTTTTATGCCTTGTATACATCTAAACATCATTTTAACAGCTTTAAAAAGTTCTTTACCTAGATTAGATCGAAATCGTCTGACCAATTCTACTGCATAAAAATATAAATTCTACCTGATGACATTGCATACATCAAGCTACTTACTACTTGTTTATATAGAATTGTATTCATATCCTCCTCTTCTTTTTATTTTTACGACATATAGTTTTACACAAATGTTATCCATTACATATAGGTGTGCACATCTAGATATAATAATCTAGAGGTTTGGTCTCTTGTAATTTTAATTCCCAAGACATAAGATACTTCTTGCTGCAGGATGTTATTTTAGTATTCAAAATTTTTATTATTTTAGGATTTTTTATTTTTATTAGAGTCAATTATGATATGAGTCTTCTATTATTATTGTGATTTAGTTTCTCTTTTTAAGTTAATTTAGGAAAGTAAGTACCCTCTATTATAAATAGAGAGGTTTTGTTATTTTTATAACTTCAGCTTCAATTATTAAATAAAACCTCTTTTATAATTTCCATTGGGATTATCTATAAAAAATATCTCTTGTAGAGTCATTTGGATTAGAGCATCTCCATTGGGATTATCTATAAAAAATATCTCTTGTGAAGTCGTTTGGATTAGAGCATCATCTAATCTCACTTTAAGTATTATTAAAAATCTTATTGAGTCATTTAGATTAGAACGAGATCTTATCATGCTTCGACTAAAGCGTAATCTAGTCTCATTGGCTTGGTCCAGTATTAGAATTATATCTAGTATTATCTAATCCTATCAGTTGGTATCAGAGAAGTTTTGTGCAATTGTAAAACTTTCTTGGCTACCCATATCCATTGTTAAAAAAAAAAAAAAAAAAAAACCCCAAATTTGGAACCCTAGCCACCATTGCCCATCATTATTAGCCGCTGTAGCCATCAAACTCACCAGCCATTGTTGACCAAATCATAACTAACCTCAGTCCTTAAATAGCAACGTAGCCATCGCGGTAACAACCCAAATCCTTGAAGCTCTGCTACCCAACCTTCGCTGTTCAATCGCTTTATCATTGTCGACCACCACTACAAGAATCCCCAGCCTTCACTGACCAATACCTAACCATCCCCGTCACCAAACATCGCCATAAACAACCACGAATCACAACCAAACCACCATAAACCACTGCTACTTCAAGTCAGTTTTCTGACCAAACCACTGAGAATCCAGCTAGCCCATGGCCACAGTCGTGTACCAAATCCAACCATCACCATATCAAATCACATCCAACAGTCACTGGCCACTCCAAACCCGAGAGTTGAGCTTTTTTATAGTTTTGCTATTGTATAAATCTCCTCATTTGTCACGTGCCAGACTTATTTGTAGATACTTGTCCTAAGAAATTTGTTGATTGGTTGGGCAAGGTTGAGCATTGGTTTGTGGCTTTGTTCACTTATAAAGAAAAACAAGTATCATTTGTTGCTTGTAAATTTTGAGATTCAATATTTTAGAATGGTGGAAACAATTACAATATCCTTGACTTAACCAAGACAAATGTAAAATTCGATCATCGAACCGTATAAAGTGTATTTTGCTATAGGAGTTTATCTATCCTGATTATTGTTTGGTATAATAAGGTACAAGATTAGTTTTTGATTATGCTTATGAGTTTAAACAATTTTATAGATGCAAATATTATTATAAACCTAAAAAGGATAAAGTTACAAGGTTTTGGAAGGGGCTAAACTTTCAAATTGAAAAAAAAGTTGTCTATATGCACTATCTACACTTTATAACATGTAATTCTTTTAGCAACATAAATTGAATAGCAAATCAGAAGAGGAAGAAGCCAAGCATTGAAGCAATTAAGTTGACCTCATCTACAACAGCAATTTAAGATCCTTAGTCCTTTCACAAGTCAGCAGCTTGGAGTGATCGTTGTTCATAAGTCAAAAAGTTCTTTTGATACCGTTTCAATCTTTTATTGTTTTCTTTTCAGTTTGGTTGTTATATCATCTGTAATTATATAATAACTGTAGTCAAGAACTTTTCCTTTTAGTTTCAATGAACTTTTGCATTTTTCTTTTACCATTTTTGCTTCGAAATCTAAAACTTTCATCATGTCTTAGGTCAAGATGTCTTACTTATGTAGGGATGTTAGGGATATACCATTCTTTATCCCTTTGATTACGACATCAGTTTTTTTTTTTTTTGTAATAATTAGCAAGTCGGTAACAAGTGTCTATTTTTAGAAATCATGATGCTTATATGTGGTTGTAAAATTCACTCAATTTTTATATGATTACTGGTTGAATAAAAAAAATAAAGATATTAAAGAGGAAGTTTGTTATTTTAATATATAGAATCATGGATGAGGTAAAACATGAAAAAAAGCATCAACTAACATATGAGCTTCAAAATTTAGTTAGCATATCTTTTTCTATATGCTGCACATACAGTACTTTAAGATTGATGACTTATCAATCTTGTCTTTTTTCATTGTACATAATTAGTGGACAATGTACAATCATTTGATAGATGCAAACTTTTCAATTATATTGATATTGTGTAGGAGATGTTTTCTATGTAAACTAGGACGAAGTACTTCTTGAAGCAACTCCAGTAGTTTCTACCCTTATAGGTTTTGGTAGTGAGGAATGAATTCTATGGATTAGTGGTAAGGATAATGTTGTGGCTGTGAATGCTGCAAAGGAATATGATAGAAGACTATCTCAACAAACATATTACTGTAATTTTAATGTCAAGTTCTATACTTTTTCTAAGTTTATCTTAGTTGGATATAATATTTCCATTCACTGAATTTTTTGAAAAAACCTATTTAAGGACATTAATAATTAACTTGGCTAAAAAAAACCTTAGGTACTGACCCTCCATGAATTTATCATTCAATCTAAGATGTAAAGAAATTTATTTCAACCATAAGGAGGTGACTTACTTGAAAATGAGCATGTTGCACAACTAAAATGAATGATTGGCTTGCTAATTCTAGATATAAATCACCTAGAATACTTCATCAACCTTGAAATGTTGACATATGATAGGACGAAAAATCCCTTATTATGAGTTTAAGAGATTAAGAGAGTTGTAGATTTCCACTCAACTGAGTAAATTTTGACCTTATTGCCTTGTTTACAATAGAAAAGGCTATAATTTATTTGTGTTCGACCTCATATAACTCAAATTTTGTCTACTTAGAAGCGCTGACTTAATGAATCTAACATTTTGACTTAAGCCTTATAACATACTTTTTTGGCATTAAGCTACCAAATGAATCCATAGGTGGCTTCATAAAGAAGAAACAGCTAGCCGCTTGCTTCCTAAAGAATCTAACATTTTGACTTAAGCCTTATAACATACTTTTTTGGCATTAAGCTACCAAATGAATCCATAGGTGGCTTCATAAAGAAGAAACAGCCAGCTGCTTGCTTCCTGAAGATCAAATGCATGTTTCACCAATTTGCTTCTCCTACTTCACTTGCTACTGCATGCTTGTCGCCTCTTTTTTTGCTTTATCGTATGAATGTATTTAAGGTTTAAATAAAATAGATGCTACTTCATTTTTCATATTTTTGGAGAAGCTGAAATTAAAGCAACACAGAGACAAGAAAAAGAAACTAGGAGAAAGAAAGAAAATAAAAGGAAAAGAGAGAAAAAGAAAAGAAGAAAGAAAGAAAGAAAGAAAGAAAGAAAAAACAAAGCCGATAGTAAAGGCAAATAAAAAGGACAAAAAAATGCAAATGCGATTGAGAGCCAAGACTAAAAAAGAAGTTAAAAAGAGAAATTAGGAAGAAACTTTAAAAGAAATATAATGGTAGTTAGATCAAAATCCAGTGAATTAATACGTAGCAAATCTATGAGGTTTGTGTTACAGTTTTCATGATATATATTAGTTTTATATAAATTCTAATCGTTAATGTTTTAATCTTATTTTAAAAGAAATCCAAGTACCTAAAAACCCATAGGAGCTGCAACGATCTTTAAAGTAAAACAAGATCTATGAGTAGATTGCTATTATTTATTCTGTGAAGCATTTATTTTTGATAGTATGATTTAGTATTATGTTATGATTATATATACGCACATTATAAGATTTATTGAGCCATGAGATATGATTGCTAGTCATTATATGCATGCCATTCTCCATGGACTATGCGCATGCACATTGAGAGTTAGATTGCTCTGCCCATGTGATATGGCTAAATTTCGCAGTATTAAGTAGTTTTTACCATGCTCTGCTCATGCGATGATGATCGCCACAATTATTAAAAGTTACTTCCCCTGGGTACTATTTGGTGAAGTTTTATCCTATATGTATGTATAATTTCACATTTGCTAATGTAATATGTTTAGTGTGGATTTACATCATACGATTATGTATAAGCACTAATTCACTACATTATATATATATATATATATATATATATATATATATATATAATTATATCCATTCAATGAGTCACAAGCTCACTATTTTCTTATTTGCACAATTTCTCTTAAGTTTCCACAAGATTTTGTGCAGTTGAGTTTATGATCAATTGATGTTGGGCCATGAGACATATCTTGCATTTTGAGCATGTTTATGTTTATATACATATATTTGAAGCGTATATTTGTGCAGCGAGATGTAAACAATGCAAGTTTTGAATATATTTTTAGATAGAGTCAAGGAAAATAAGAAAATGAAGGAAAAAGTAGAAAGGAGATTGGGAAGCTGAGATTGAAAAATAAGCTGAAAAGAGAAATTGAGAAAAAATTTCACAGGAACTGGAATTGGACAGTTAGATTAATATCCAGTGAATTAGTGGGTAACAAATCTATGAAGTTTGAGTAGTTGTATTATAGTTTTCATGATATGTATAAGTTTTTGTATTAGTTCTAATTGTTAATTTTTGAATCTTCTATTTTAAGACAAATCCAAGAATCTATGAACCCACATTAGCTCTGACAAACCTAAAGTAAAACAAGATCAGTAAGTGAATTCTTATTATTATTGTTATGTATTCCATGAAGCATTTGAATTTGGTAATATGATTTAGTATCGTGTTATAATTATATATACGTACATTATATGACTGATTGAGTCATGATATATGGTTGCTAGTCATCATATATGTGTCCTTCCTTAAGGACTCTGCGTATGTGTATTGATAAGTAGATTGCTCTACCCATGCGATATAGCTAAATTCCACTGGGTACTTAGAGATTTTTCCCTTGCTTTGGTTGTACGGTGATGATCCCAGCGAGGATTGAGAGTTAGTTCCTTGGGTACTATTTGATGTAGTTTTGACATATATGTATGTATAATTTCATATTTATTTATGTGATGTGTTTCGAGTAGAGTTACGCCATATAATTATGTAAAAGCACTAATGCACTACTCTCTCTCTCTCGCTCTCTCTCTCTCTCTCTCTCTCTCTCTCTCTCTCTCTCTCTCTCTCTCTCTCTCTCTCTCTCTCTCTCTCTCTCTCTCTCTCTCTATATATATATATATATATATATATATATATATATATATATATATATATATATATATATATCAACACACTGAGCTGCAAGCTCAATATTATCCTATTTGCTCTGTTTCTCCTAGGTTTACATAAGATTTCGTGCAACTTAGTTTCTAATAAGCTAAGGCTGGGCCATGAGATGCATTGCTACATGACTTGTATTTTAAGCACATTTATGTTTATATGCATATATTTCAAGTGTACATGTGTACAATGAGGTGTAAACTATGTAAGTTTTAAAATATATTTTTGAATGAGGCACATATGTTATTATATGATTATGGTATAGATCTCATACCATTTTTATTCATGAATTAAATTTATGTCATGAGCTTTAGATATAAGATCGCATGATTTGCCTTGGATTCGACAAATAGCTTGGAGTGGGTCATGACGATTTGGTATCAAAGCATGGCTATAGATTTTGTAGACTATAACATGATACATGCATGTTTCCTACATCATTTAGTGACACCAAGACAACATAGCATGCATTGTTGGGAAATTATGCTCTTTAAAAGCATATGTGTTTATTTAATTGTAATAAATATTTTTTTGATTAATAAAATTAATAAGGTATTTTATTTAAATATCTTAATTGCATTTACATTTGTATTAAAGTCCATTTAATCATATTATATGTATTTATGTGATCACCTTCACAGAAAACATAAATACAAGTTATCTTATGATTAAATAAATTTAGTTCGCAGTTGATAAATAAAGTTGGGCACTTTATTTAGGTATAAACTGTAATAAATTCATTGAATGATTTGTCTTAATCATGTATGAATTTATTGACTGGATCACATGTGAGATTTAATTAACTTTTTAATAACCGTCAGACTTATTAAATCTCATAGGCGTTGATTTTACTGTAATATTAATCTTGAGTTAATTATGATTTCATGATTGTGATTGTTATTCTATTTGAGTTATCAATGGGCACGACACATCTTTGTGGTCAAGATTACCCGGTATCTTAGTGGAAGCAATTATGAGTATTGGAGTTATAGATTAACAATATAGAATTTGTACAACACATCTCTTGATAGGTTTTCGACACTTGATCATAGAATTCTCTGGCTAGAGTGTGTCAACATATTTAGTATGTTGAAAATGATCATTAGAGAAAACCAGTAAGGATCAAGGAATAAGATATTAAATTGATTGGACAGTTGAGATATCAAATTAATTAACGATGTGGTACAAATGATTGTGCAGTAAAGAAATCAATGTGGCTTGAGACGAATTATTATTCGAGCATACAATTATGGAAGTCAGTTCCAATCTTTTAGTGGAGTAAATTTGGAATTAAATAATTGGGCTAGTTTAATTACAGGCCTAATTATTGTAGCCACTATTGTATGTTCCCAAATGATCCCCGGGTTAGCTCATTTAATTGACTGCACCACTACTGGACTAATAACCAAGATAACTACCTATTTGGGTCAAAAGCCTAATTATATCTTTTAGTGGGAGGCTCCATTTAATTAGCTTATGTGTAAGGGGCCTTATGCTATTTTATACGGTGGGTTCTTTATTAAAAGAAAAAGTAACGTGAGTTTTAAATAGGGCATTATTTGGAGCCTAGGGTTTTCACTAAAGGGAGATATATAAGGCTTCTTTTCTCTAAAGAAAAAAGAGAAGTCACTTCATACAAATCTGAGAATAAGATTTTTCTCTCTATTGTTGAGAGAAAAATTTTCTTGTGCTAGTTACTTTGGTAGTGATAAAGGCGCCCACACGTCAAGTGCAGATCGAACCTGAGTCATAACCTGGAAGATCATTGGTGACAGTTCGTGATCCAACAAGCGTGGTGGTGACGGATCGTGATCTAACAAGAGTGGTGGTGGCGGATTGTGATCTAAGAGCCTAAATCATTTCAGCGGAAAAAGCAACTTGAATTTTCAAGGTACGATTTCTAGAATACAAATTTTTATAAAAAATTTAAAAACCTAATTTTTCCCCAACATGCATATATGTGGCCAACCTCGCATGAAATCGATAGTAGAACTAGGTTCAGTTCTATATAAAAGGATAAAGAGAAACCTTTATAAGTGAGATACATGAGTCATTTCCACATGCGTTTATACATGAGATCACATAGCTTTAGCTCTAGTTAAATTCAAATGTTACTTTTGGTGCTTAGAATAAGGCTGAAGTTCATACAGCGATAGAAATTATGATCTAGTGTGCAATAATTTATAGTTTAAATCTATTCAAAGCATTATAGATTTAACGATTTTAGAGTTTTAACTAATTTGTCTGAGAAGGATTTTTCATATGATGAAATGTGCCAATGAGGATGTTGACATAATATACTCACAATATTGATTTTGATAATTTTGATATATCCCTTTTGAACGTCGTGGGTCTTCCTCTCCAGTGCCGCGTGGAACACCTAGGCTAGTGATGGTGATGTCGGTGGTGGCAGTGGTTGTCGCCGGCTTAAATCCACAATTTTAAAAACAGAACTTATATATATATATAGTTTTGAATTTTCAAATGTATTTTGCCAAATTTCTTGATTTATTTTTCTTAATACTAGAAGATAAACATAATTTTTTCTCAATGACTCAACATAATAAGGCTATGGTACCACTTATTAGAAAATAATTTTTTGGTGAAAATCATCACCTAAAATTTAGGAATATTAATGTTTTATTACCAAGAATCAATAACGAATATGTGGAAGTGTACAGGAATCCATAATATTTAATTACTCTATAGGGTCTTCTAAAAAAAATAATAATTACTCTCCAGGGTTGCGTAGTTTGTCTTCTAAATCAACATATTTTCCTAGATAATTCTTTAGCTTTCTCTATCCACTCTCTCTAATGATGGATGTCAAAAAAGAGTAGAATGTTACGTGTGATTTGGGGACTATAATCACTTGTATAGATAACTTTTATGTTATCATTAATTATTCTTATTTTAGCCCATCATAAAAATAGAAATTACTCTTAAATCTCTATGCATTAAAGTCCTACGCTCTATCAGATACATCAAAGTTTAAATTACCAAAAATCTTAATAAATCACTTTTAATTGGGTTTAACCTTATAAGACAGTTCGTAGTACATAATCATTCACATATAAGCCCAATAATTGGATTAAAGATCCAACAACATTGGATTAAACATTATGGACAAAGTTGAAAGGTCGTGGAATGGTGTTGTTAATGGGAGATTAGGGCTTGTGAGGGCTATTGTGAAGTGTAATGTCTTGATTCAGATAGGTTGGCAGCCACTGTAAGGTGGTTGGTATGGCATTAAGGTTGATGTTGGGATTTATTCTGATGATGTTGACATTACTAAGGTGGATGCCTTACGCTTTGGTTTATGACTTGTACGTGGGATTGATTTATCTCCCTTAGTTGTTAAGTCAAATTTGTTTCGAACTTGTTAGTTGGTGTCTAGACAATGTCGTACTTGTACAAAGCTATTTTGAATCATTTCCGAGTTACACCATCAATTATCTCCAAAGCATGATTTCAGGATTCAGCAAGTGTTAGAGAAATTATAACCAGGTAACAAATATCTTGGCTGAATTTGCTTTTCATTAAGTGATTACGTTGTATGGGTGGAAAAGTTTCCATTCCACTTAGCTTGTTTTCTTTAATACTTATAATTTAATGTTAGGTTTTTATTTTTTAAAAAAAAGGAATATTGATACCATAGTAGGCTACCTGAATTATCATCCACTACGAAAGCGACAAACAACTGCCCAAAGGAAAGAAAGAGCCCAATAAGAAATGGGCCAAGTTTCTCACGCGGCATCCATGGTGATGCTGCTGGTGATTATGAAAGAGGTCAATATGAGTTGACCAGATTTCACTGTTGATGCCTTTGTAAAACGTGAGCGGCAATAATAATAATACCCGAAATAGTTTTTTATGGACATAATTTCTGGTGAAATTAAGATGAGGAAATTACGTTTTTATTGTATAAAATTGGAAATAATTATTTAAATCAAAGTCTCAAATTGAAATAATTAATTGATGAATTTGAATTAAGAATGAGGTTGGCCATGGCTCTGCAAATGTTGCAGATGTTAAGGCTATGCTCTTCGCAAATAAATTTTGAGCCAAGGAACCACTACAAGAGAGAAGGAGAGAGAGAGAGAGTAAATTAATGAATTAATTAAACAAAAAAAATGCTAAAATAGTATGATTATTCTCACTTTTTTGATTTTGGCCATAGATTGGAGGCAAACTTACCCAAATAAGCCGCAAAGAAAAGGCTTGGATGAGTACCATCGATGTGAGTTTTGGCCTATTGTTCCTGCAAATTAGATTAAGCCACCCGACAAATAATGTAAACAAAATTGGTATATATCAAAATTAATTATTAGTGAATTAATAATAATTTCGTGGTATAATTACGAATCCTTTAAATCTACATTTAAGCATCCGCAAAAGCTAGGAAAATTAAACTGACCTTTCAAAGAAGAAAGCAAGCGGAAGCACAAAAGCAGCAGCAGAAAGGAGGCGATAGGCAACAAGAACAGCCAAATTCATACCGTCATCAGCAGCTAATTTATATAAAATGTTCATTCCAGCATATGAAGTTTGTACAATAACCATTACCATCACTGGCTTCAATCCCTGCAGTTTCAATAATTTGCAAAATTGATTATCAATTATCTTCGTGATCACTCTGTCTCTGTGCGTATCAAAACTCAAAAAGTGAAAGAAGATTATATTTATGAGAATTGAAAAGTGCTGATAAGTGGAGGTTTAATTAATATTAGTGGATACTGTGTTTCCTCATAAATAAAACATGCATTTGTTCCCTTGAATTTTAGCCGCTTTTGGTTACTACAATACAAGAATTATGGCACGTGTTTGGTACTACCTTTGCGACTGCTTTAAAATTCTGGTAAAGTCCCACTTAATTACTTAAATTTACATTATAAAACTTTCGGTAAATAATGTTAAAAGACCAGTAGAACCTTAATAGATTAATATTCAATTGATTGAAAATTTCCATTAAATAATCGTTTTGCCGACCTGGACTTGGAACAACGTGATAATTTGATAATTCAATAAAATTATAATAATAAAATTTAAAAAATTAATATTTTTAGGGACCCACCTTTTTCATAAATTAATAATTAGTTAGTCCGAATCTCAATCCATATGATTTGTTTATATGACTTTCCATAAAATATTTTTCCTAACATTAAATGCTTTGCTTCATCTTGAAATTGATTTTGCTTGGAAATCATATTTATCCAAATTTCTACAATGCGAAAAGAACTTTCAGTTGGTTTTATTGTTATGCAACAAGAAATTATTTAATATTATTATTAGTTGGACACTAGTAATTAATTAAGTAAAGATTAGTATTACCTAGGTTAGCAAGGATATATTAAGGGCCTGTCTGGGATTATTTTTTTAAGAGGTTCAAAAGTAATTTTGATTAGCTAAAAGTTAATTTTTGGTGTTTGGTAAATTTTTTTAGAAATTACTTTTAATAAAATTAACCCATTCTATAGTAGATTTTGAAAAGTAAGAAACAAGTAGTTTTTCTAAATCTAATTTTGACAATCACTTTTTATATTGAATACAAGTCAATATATATCCTCATATATTTTATAAAAATCCAAAATTATCCTTATTAATTAGGAAATAATATCATTAACTTTTAAAAAAATTATTATGACAATTGTATTGAGATATCAAAATAAAAAATAAAATTAATAATATAAAACATTTATTTTGGTTATCAATTTCATATATACGTAATAAGAAATATTATATATAAATGTTTAAATAAATTTTATTCAGCATTATGTTTAATTCAGTCATTTATATTATTACACTAATTTAACAATAAAATTTAACAAACACATGTATTTGCTTTTGAAGAACATAGCACTTTTAAAATTAAATTTTATCAAAATTTTAACTGATTCTTTTCACGGCCATTATTTTTATAGTACAACTAATAACAATTATTTTAAAAGTTATAGCATTACCAAACTGATCCAAATTCTTGACTCAATTCAAAAGTTTTACAAAATGAACTAGCTGACATGCACAAAGTAAATTGTATTATACAACAACATTTTATCTAAGGAAAAAAAGTTAAAAATTAATCAAAAACCTTACATGTCATTGCTACATATATCTTTATAAATCAAATACATCGAATGCACAATTAATTGTTCTGTCTTATTACTAAATGGGAAAATAATCATCTGGCTGTATTATTTATTGAAACGATAATATAAAATATAACTATAATATTGGATTATTCTTAAGTGTTATCTATTATAAGCAATATTTGAAGTTCTTCCCCCTCTCCTTTTCCAATTTTTGTAGCATTTTCATAGTCTTTTTCAAATAAATCTCCATTGCGTGAGGTGCTATTACTGATATTATTGTTGTTGGTGTTGGAATTGGCTTGAATAGAAGATGAGACGACTTCAAGTTGTTTGCTTTCCGAGGGCGATGGTCGAGTGTCATCATGTTTATCTCCTTGCTTTTTCCCCATAGTACAGTATATAATTCACCAACAAATAGAACTGCTCCTAATATGCTGCAATTTCAAATCTCCAATCAATTAATTAATGGATAAAAAATAATTATTATTAATAGTAGTAAAATTAGAGCGATGTATTATATTTACATTCCCAAGTTTAGCTTCTAGTCTAAAAGCAAAGATACAGCCACAGCTACTAACACCAACATTACAGGGATGCAAACATTGGACCTCTCTTTCGCACATACCACGCCATAATTATCACTACTAAACCAGAGCCCACCATTCCCTAAAATTAATTCAACAAATTTATTTGCAACAATTAATTAATTAGGGGCAGGATGGATATACAATATTAAATTGTACGATAATTATGAAACAAATCAATATTCGTGAATCAACATATTAATATCACAACTTAAGTTTCTATTGATATAACAACTTATTTATAAATGTCACATCTTATTAAATATTAGCATATAATCTGATGTGATTAATAACTGAGCCACATGGTGACATATTATTTCAGTTCATGTGTTCGCGCATTTATACTTCGAGAGAGACTGATAGAGAGACAAATTGTGTAAGAGAGTGAGTAATCTGAGGTTCCGGCCCAATTTCCACTCATTCGAGTCTCTCTTAGTGCAAGGCCATACATAGTGGCTTGTATTGAACCCCTGCCAAACATTGATGCTGTGCTCGAATAAACACATGTAGCATACATAGTGGTAGCGTAAATAATTACCTGATGACGAAATGAAGAAAAAATTAATAGCTTGTGGAACATATTGATAATCAACAATAAAATAATATTTACCTAGTTAAGAAGCATAGTTTGTATTTTAAGTGATGAGTCATAGATCATTACTTGTCATTTGTTAGGTGTTTTGACATTATTTTTTATATTATAATATGATACTTTCAATTTGTACAATACAAAAAATCAAAATAATATAAGTGTTATGTATCATTATTTAGTAATTAAAAGTCATTCACGCTGATGTTTTGGCTAAGTAAACACTCGAACTTCAGATTTTTTTTTTAATTTCAAATCAAGAGATTTTACCAAATAAATTAGCCAGTACAGATGTATTATTTTATGTTGAACTTATTCATAGGATTTTAGGAATTGATATTTTATTCCAAATTGAGAAAAAATTAACCATAAAAAGCAAAAGAAATCAAAGTTTCATACTGTAAGCGTCATATTTCCTAGCTATCTGCATATAGTGGCTACGTCCTCCAACACATGTGTCAGCCCAGTCAACCTAAAGGTATTCTGAAAGTAACAAAATAAGTAAGGTTTTAATTAATTTTTTAACCCTTATCTTCTTTATGATTTGAGCACGGATAACATACTAATTAGAACTATTTAAAAATCACTTGAACAAATCCTTAAGTCGACCGCTAATATACGTATCCAAGAGTATGACATATATATATATGTATGTATTGCAACACATGAATTAGGTAAATAATAATTTCCAAGAACTTACCACTTTAAAGTTTAAAGCAATGTCAAATTGATAATAAATAATCCACCAAAAAAATCACGAAGCACATTAGGGGAGAAAAGCGACCCGAGCAAATTATTTCACTCATGGAAAGTGCATAATCAGCTGAGAATTAATTTTGACTAAAATCTAGTGGACAAATACAAATAGGAATTCAATTGCCTTCCAAAATTAAAGCTGCTTCTCCTTTTCAACGTGGGCAACATAAATCATGGCAACTGTCACCATGCACTATCCCACGTGTAACAGCCACGAAGCTACTTCGCACGATTGCATGTTTCTCCAAGCGTGTCATCAGGTATTACGCGGCCTTTCAATTGATTTTTGCGAGTCAGAGCCACAAAGTACATTAAAGAGGAGCCAGCCTCATTAGTGTTTAATTAACTGAATTGTTTATGCATGAGCACCAAACGTGGACGCTACGTATGTGCTTACGTGGTAAAAAAAAAATTGCCTATAAAGACTACTGAAAGAGCAGAGCAAAGAAAGCCAGCCATCTCTCACAGATTAATTTTAATTTATTGCTTTCATTTGTTTCCTTTCTTCTTTCAATTTCAAACAAGAGAGAAGAACAAAAAGGAGAAAAGATTTTCTTGCTTGCCCGTGCTATTGATTGCTCTTAAATTGTCATACATTTTTTACATGATGATGATGATGAAGTGGGGGCAAATATGTAATGTAATACATGGGTTAAAGCCAGCGCTGACGATGGTGGTGGTTCAAGTGGCATTTGCCGGGGTGAATATCTTTTACAAACTAGCGGCTAATAACGGAATGAGCTTGCGAGTTATTGTTGCCTATAGATTCATTTTTGCCACTGCTTTTATGGTTCCTGTCGCACTCATTCTGGAAAGGTAATTTCATCCTGTTAATTAAATTTTCGATTTGGCACTGTATACACACACACACACACACACACTCATTCTTTGGTCTAATTAGTTTTCAGATTTCAAATTTTATTTAGTTTAGTCACTTCAGTCCGAATCTTAAGAAAGTAGGGATTTTCAAACAATTTGATTGAAATGGTCATTTGAGTTTAAATTATAGGAAAAATAGTGGCTAAGGTCCATCCCCACCTTTAGAGAAGAATATTTCTTTAATAGAACTTTTGCTTAAAAATCGTTATAAATATATATATATATATATATATATATATATATATATAAATATATATACTTACAATTATAAGTATCTTTTTTATTTCGCTTGTTATTGTGATTTTCTACTGCTTTCCAAAGGTTCTTCAGTTTCACACTTCTGCATACTATTTTTATACACTTCTATTTCTGTTTAGAACCCTCAAGAATCAGAAAAGCTCAAACCAAGGCATAATTGACAATGAAATAGCCAGACGGAACATATTAGCTACACTGTAGAACATATTGCGCATTAAAAGAGACGGGAAAAATGTAAAGATTTTATTTGACTATTTGGTATAGTCTACCAGCATTAATTATTTGTTATGAAAATATTTTTTCAGGAAGAGCAGACCAAAATTGAATTTGAAGATACTCTTTCAAGCTTTTCTTTGTGGATTATTTGGGTAAGTTGATGGAAATATATAATGCTGTATAACAATAACCTACAAAATCCCTAGTGATCTAAACATTTTTGTCGAGCAAAAAATTCATTTAGTGGATTGAAGGGAAGAAGAGGGCTCAAATCAGGAAATAATTCTAATTTTGAGATTATTTTTGGTAATTGAATCAAGACATTAAAAGTAATGTGATGCATACAGTTGGTGGTAGACAAACACAGTAGCCAGTTGTATCACGGAAAATCTCTCGTATGCATGGCCACGTAGCTGTTGACCTGCTGTTTAATAGCTTTAAGTTACACTTGTCACTTCTGTTTCTTTTGGAATCCACAAAGCATGCAAACCCTTTCTTTACCAACTCAAGTATCTTGAATGAGACAACGAATCCTAAACAATCTTTGGTACGCGGCATTAATTTAGTTAATTAATTTTATCAAATATAACAGTTATCTTTACAGCTAATTTATTATTCTTCAGATTTTATTTATTTCCTTTTAAAATAATTTAATCTACTTTTACAAATTGGTTTATGTCAATCTGCATGCAGGGGATCGCTATCTCAAAATCTGTACTTGGAGAGCTTGGTCCTGACATCTGCAACATTTTCTTCAGCCATGGCTAATCTCGTTCCAGCTATTACCTTTGTTTTGTCAATATCTTTTGGGTACAGTTAATTTTAACGCGCTTTAATTAATGGCCATATCATTTTGATCATCGTAAATACTTTGATCATCCTAAATATGGAGGAAATGATAGTAAGACTGCACGTCAGAAACAAAATAATTAAAATCGGTGTTGGCTAGTTTATTCACTTGAATGAAAAATAAGATACTAACTTAACACCGATTTTATTTTATGATCTTTAATTACAATCGATTGATTGCAGATTAGAGAAGCTTGGAATAAGAACACGGGCAGGGAAGGCAAAAGTGTTGGGATCATTAATTGGTATAGGTGGGGCAATGATACTCACGTTCTACAGAGGAGTAGAGATCAATATCTGGTCAACAAACATTAACCTTATTCACTCTAACGGGCACGCGGCATCATTGCATGCTGACCCTGGTAAACGTTTCTTGGGTGCTTTATTTGCTCTAGGCAGTTGCTTCGGCTACGCTATTTGGCTGATCATTCAGGTAATTAATAAATTAAAATTTTTCATGCCTCGTAATTTAATTAATTGTTAGTTAAATTTAATTATTTAGTTATAAATTGCCGTAATATGCATGTAGGCCAAGATGAGTGAGGAATATCCATGTCAATTCTCGAGCACAGCTTTGATGTGTGTAATGGGGGCAATTCAAGCCGTTGTTTTTGCTCTTTGCATGGAGAAAGATTGGAGTCAATGGAAACTGGGCTGGAACATTAGACTTCTTACAGTAGCCTATGCGGTATATATATGATGGTGTATTAATTGATGACCATTAATTTTGTTAAATTCATATAAACTTTTACCGTTAATCAAATTTTTAATTTTGTTACTTATATCGCAGGGGATTGTGGCTTCTGGTTTGATGGTGACGCTAATATCATGGTGTGTGCGCACGAGAGGCCCTCTATTTTCATCCATATTTAACCCGTTAATGCCTGTGGTTGTGGCCATACTTGGCTCTTTAATTTTGGATGAGAAGCTTCACTTGGGAAGGTTGTTACTTTTTATCATTATTATTAATTAATTAACTGTTTATAATTTATTATAAGAACTAATTGAATTATCCGCTCAAATGGATATAATGGATATCGTAGATATTAAAAACATTTACCATTAACTTTCATATGTAGAAGCAATGGTGGAGAACTTCTAAATATGTTTTAGAAAGACAAAAAATAAATAAATAAATTGACTCGAATTATGGAAACTAAAAGAATATTGACCTTTATTTGAATTTCGTATGCGTCTTGTTTTGACAATATGTCGAAAATTGTTTCAGCATACTAGGAGCAACATTGATCGTGTGTGGGCTCTATGCAGTTTTGTGGGGTAAAGGAAAAGAGATGAAGAAGACAACTCAACTAGTACCTGCTAAAATCAATGGAGAGTCATCAGAATCAATTGAAATTGTTGTTACTTCTCTAGTAGATGGAGATCTAACAACAACGAAAAAAGAAGAAAAAATAGAGGAAACAATAAAGGTAATTCCTAACGGAGATAATATATTAGCCAAAGAAGAAATCAATACAGTAGAGGTAAAAGGATTTGATTGAGATTCAAATACATCAACCAAGGAAAACGGGAGTGCTACAGGAAAGACACATAGTTCTAGCAATTTCTAGCTTACAGTTGTCTATATATTTAATTAGTTTTCATCCCAACTTTCCGGACCCATTCAATAATCCTTTCGTTTTCCTATTTAATTAAATTTTTTTCTTTGTTTAGAACGAATAGTTTTTCACATTGTAAGTTAATTTAAATATTTTTTTATTATTGTAAAGTAATGTATACATCATTAGTTAAATATTTGTTTAGTCTCTATATTTTGATCTTATGTGCTTGTTTGAACTTCATATTTTTTTTTAAAAAGTACATAAAGAAAGTCTTGTTAGTAGTTATATTACAATTCTAAACTGATTTTTCTACTTTTACAATAACTCCCTTGTAGAACTATTATTATTATTATTATTATTATTATTATTATTATTATTATTATTATTATTATTATTATTATTATTATTATTATTATTATTAATGAAAAGAAAATAATGTAAATTTATCAAATTAACCTTAAAATACAAATAAAAATCAGTTATTATTATTTTACTTTTAATATTAATTTAGTAAATTAATTTTTTACAAAAAATTATTAAGGATATTCAACATTGTAAGGATATTGATATTTCAATGGAAGAAATCATAATTAATAAGATTTTTGCAAGAGTACGTGCCAGTTGTTTCATGCATATTGATATTTATTTATTGATTTGTTAATAAGTAATTATTAGTTAATTAGTTAATTATTTTTTAGATAAAACAATTAATGTAAAAAAATATTAAATATGGTTGCTATTATTGTAAAGCAAAGAAAAGTTAGAATTAGAGTGTATCATATTTAATAGTAAAGTATCTTGAGGTATTTTTCAAACTATAGGGACCAAACAAACAGTTAGGTTAAAATATAAGAATTAAATGAGCATTTATGATATATGACCATGGGAGATGGTTAATTTTTTCCATTGAAATTAATATTTATTACTTACTTCTCTACTATTTTTATAATATCAATAAACTACTTTGACCTTATAATTTTATAATACTGCTCTTATTTTCTAAATAAATTTTTATTCATATTTCTTATAAATTACAAAAATGAAATCCAAATTAAAATGAAATAATTTGAAATTAAAACTAAAAATTAAATAAGAGAAATTCTTATTGTTCTTTTTTATTTTAATTGTTTTTTTATTCTAAGATTATAATTCGTAAACTAAAATAATATCTAAATAAAAATTCTAGAAAATATGTCAACCTTAATTGCATATTAGCTTTTCACATAATCGTTGCAATTGCATTTTTTAAATTATTTCTTATAATAAATGTATATTTTACATTCTCAAGAACAAATATTAAGAAATTGACCTATTTATCTCTCTTTTCTTTTAAGTTTTTGGTGTCAGAGAAGTTACTAGCTAAAATAAAAATAGTAATGGTGACTTTACTTTTTCAAAATCAAAATGAATTAGAATCGTAATGAGAAATGAAAATCAAAATAAATTGTTTACTTGAGTTACAAAAATTAAAATTGAAACAAGTTTTATTTCCATTTTATGTGTTTATTTTGTCTTGTAATCAGTTAAAAAAAGAAAAAGTTTAATTTTATTTAAAGACAAAAGTTTCATTTCATTCTCTATTTTTATTCCCACCTTCCAATCAGGTGAATGAGATTCTGATTACTTATAGGCCTCATTGAAAATTTATTTTCGTTCTTTTATATTTTTAACAAGTAAATGCTATTAATGAAGAATTCCTAATACAAAAATAAGCACTCCATAAGAGATAGGGGTATTCACATATTAGATTTTGCAGATTGGACTTTAATCCATATCTGATTCATGATTTTACGGATTATAAATTCCTAATCTAATTCATGGATTGGAGAAATTCAATCAAAATCTAGCCCATATATCTGCGGATTGGATGCAGATTTAACCAAAATCATATCCAATCCACCATTTTGCGGATTGATTTTTCAGACTAAAAACTATAATTTTGTCCAATCCACATAAAATAAAAAAATTAATGTATAAATAATTTTACTACCACCTAAATTCAAAATTAAATAAAATTTAAACAATACATTATTTAAAAATATAAAATACGTTCAAAATTTCTACACCAAAAAGAAAAAAATCTCATTTGTTTAGATACATGAAAATTAACTAAAATTATGAAAATTAATTGTTTTAACTTATTTATTTTTTAGTAAGCACTAATGCCACAATTACAAATTTTCATTTATAACTAAATAAGTATTTCTTTTAATTTTTTTGAGGATTCGCGAATTATTATGGATCTACAAAAGTAAATCCATATCCAATCCACCAACTACGGTTTTTCAATTTTCAATCCAATCGAATCCACCAATTAACAAATCAAATTTCTATGGATCAGATAGATTGAATGAATCATATTGTTTTCTAAATACCCCTAATAAGAGCAAGTGGCAAATATTATTTGGAAGGAAAATCCCTAACACTTGATGCGCATGCAAGTGGTTCGAATTGTAACATTGTCGTTGGCATTTAGCATAAAACAGAAGGAAGTCAATTTTAAACGACAACAAAAGACAACAGTAGTGGTTTTAGCACTAGGAGAACTAGGCAGTTGCCTTGGCCCATATTTAGGAAGGTCCCATTTTTTAGATATCTATTTATTAATTAGTATAATTAATTTTTTCAGGATTAAAAAAAAAGTTACATATATATATATTTTTTCTACAGTAGAAAAGTCTTATTTTTAGGCTTTACTATAATATTACTTTCATTCATAATCAACTCTCTTATTTGATAATCTTAATCTTAAATATATGATATACTTTTACTATATAATAGTTATTTTGAAAGTTACTTCTTTATTTTTTTAACTATTCATGATTTCCTTTTTAAAGATTATGGCTTATTAAAATTAGTACTGTTAGATTTTGAGAGCTAACTTTTAGTATTCTATTATATTTAAATACTCATTATCTATAAACTGATGCACATTGAATTAAGGATACTTTTAGCAAAAGTTTTCGTGCTCTCTTACCTTTCTCTATGAAATTCATTTCCATCATCATATTCATCTCAACTAGTTAATTGACTCAATTCCAAGTGTTATCATTCTGTTTTTCTATTTTTAATTATTATTGTTCTTATACTTTTAAAATTTAATTTATTTTTGAGTTTTTGTATTGATTATGGCTTGAATAATCTAGAAAAAAAAACTGTGCTTGTTCATTTGTTTGTTTTTTAGATTTGAAAAACATGTCAACTAGAAAATATGCATCATGATATTAAAAACTACAAAAAAAAAGAGGAGAATAGAAAAGTTAGTCCAATCTCAAAAAAGAACTCTTGATAAGTTTGTCACAACTAGTAAAAATGATTTAGATTTAAGTAAAGAATTAGTTATTGAACAACCAACCTCAAATGAATTAAACAATGATGAAACAGTGAATGAAATAAACAACAATGAAGATGACAATAAAAATACAGACAAAGTTAATGTAGGAAATTTATTTGTTCCAAATGTTGATACAAAGTTAAGAGATCTTT
Source organism: Citrus glauca (assembly GCA_029633175.1). Classification (NCBI taxonomy): domain Eukaryota; kingdom Viridiplantae; phylum Streptophyta; class Magnoliopsida; order Sapindales; family Rutaceae; genus Citrus; species Citrus glauca. The sequence goes on from JAQOOD010000005.1 coordinate 15,709,164, forward strand.
CAATAGACAAAGGCACAATTAGAGAGAATGATATAACTTTCCCAAAAGATGAATATTCTAAGCATTTCTCTATTGCATTTTATGTTAAAATATTACCAAAGAGAAAAAAAACATGACAAAACAGGGTTAATATATTCAATACAAATTGTAGCAAAAATCTATTTAATGATGAAGGAACAAGAGATTGGAAAAATCTTGGTTCTAAACTTAAAAGTCATGAAACAACCAATGAATGTATAACTAATATGAATGCATGGGTTGATTTACAAGTAAGACTATCGAAAAGGAAAACAATTAATAAAGATGTTCAAGAAAGAATTTGTTAACTTATACGTTTCCTAAATAATGAGTTTGATGATAACAAACACATTTAAAATTGATAAGTCAGAAAAAGTTTTGTTAATCCAATCAAAATATTTAAGCTGTATAATATTCTAAAATAGAATAACTTTTTGGAAATAAACGAATAACAATAACTAAATGGCACAACGAATTTATAGGGATTGATGGATAATGGTAATCCAATTGTATTCCAGAAAGCAAGTCTTTTGCTAATGGAAAATTGATTATTAATAATGGAAAACCGATTACATTCCAGAGAGCAAGTTCTTTGCTAACGGCGAATCGTTTATGGATAATGATAAATCGATTGCATTCGAGAGAGGAAATCCTTTGCTAATGGAGAGCTGTTTATGGATAACGACAAACCGATAACAAACTAGAGAGCAATCATCTTGCAAACGGTGAAACATTTAAGTCAAACGGATAACCGATACTTTCAAACAAGATTATGAAGCAATGACGGTAATTTGACTTCTTAAAAATGGTGATCTGACTATTCTAAATTGTAGCCTAATGATCAAATTGCTTAAGTTAAAATGGTGATCCGATAATAAGTAACAACGATATGATTGGGTACAGAAAGTCAACAACGGCTAATTTTTAGCTCCAACTATAAAATGACTCAATCAAATTCAACCAAAGAGATATCCAAGAGTTATCATTGAGCTTGCTACTGAGTATACAATCCCTATTGAGCTTTAAATTTGTTTTTGTTTCATCCATTCACACTTTGAGCTTTCATTTGTAATCAAACACATTATGTGAGAAAATTTATTTGTAATTCCTTTTGTAAAATTAAGTTGAGAGATTATAAGTATTGGGATACACTTGAGTTAAGGGATTAGGGATAATTCCATAGAGTTTTTAGTTTTGAAAATGCTCATAAAATTTGGAATAAACTTGAAGTTGTCTATGAGGGTACAAACAAGTGAAAAGAGTCTTAAATCAGTAGGTATACTAGACAATATGAGTTTGAAATGGTAGTTATGCAACCCAAGAGGGGGTGAATTGTGATTTTACAACGTAAACTAAACAAACCACACAACAATTCAATATATTGCCTTAATGAAATAAAAAACAATAAATTTAATAAAGAACAATAATAAAAGAGTAAAGGAAGAGAGAGCAAACACAATGATTTTTACATGGTTCGGCAATCCCCGCCTACGTCTACACCTCTAAGCCAACTAAGCTTGAGGATTTTATTGTCCAAGCCTCCCAATTCTTCAAATGTTTACAATGAACTTCCAAGGTGTCAATGAACCTTTAAAACAAGAGATTATCGCTCAATGTCTTCACTCAAGTGTTTCCCACACTTATACACTCACAAATTTAGTAAGAAAACAAAGATTACAATTAAAACTCATATGATTTATGATGGAAGCTCAATATAAGTTGTATGCACTTGTTTATACTTGCAAAAGTCTTAAAATTGAACTTGGAATTGAGTTTATATAGCTTAAGCCCAAAAACTAACCCTTATAGGCAAATTTCAGTGAGCAAACGGCTAGTCGTTTAATTTAGCCAGCTCCCCACTTTAGAACAGTAAAGTTACCATTAAATTTGAATTTTGCTACAGTCACAATGTTCACAAATTTATATTTTTGCCAAAACATTATGTTATTATATTATAGCCCCAAATGTCATAAAACTTTACAAACATGTCCAATTTTAGAATTTCTAAATAATACTTATTATTCCTAAATTTTTTTTGAAATTGTGATATGACCCAATACATAATGATATTTTTCAAAGAAGTTCTTTTCAAAATATAACAAAATACTTATAAATTTTAAAGTTCTCAAAACCTTTCAATTTAGTCCAAAATTTGAAAATATGAGATTTCTGCGAGCCGGCCGGCCATTAGCCCTCAGGTAGTTAACCACTAATTCTTTGTCCATTTTTGGATATTTACACTTAGGTCCTCATTTTTTCTAAAATTATAGTATGGACTAAAATGTTTCAAATATTTGCAAATAGGTCTAAATCTAGAATTCAAAACAATGCTTATTAAAATCAACGATGAAAAAATTTTTTCATGTTAGTCCACATCTTGAAAAACAAATAATTTCATAAAATATTTGGCTTATAATTGCAAAAACTTTGGTTATGAAAAATGATGATTTATTAAAAAAATCATACCGACTTTACAAGAATTGTCATAATAATTGTCATAATAATGAGTCCGTTGAGCTCTAAGCTTTATTCTTGATCGAGTCGTTATCCGCTGAGTGTCTTGAACTTGAGTTAACTTGATTCACTTCATCGTAAATATTATTCTTCAAGAGCTAGTGAAATGTGAAATGCAATATTTTTCAATTTACTTAAGACACATGTTTGTTATCATCAAATTTACAATATGTGTAGCCCTTTAGGTTAACAAAGTTGTTCTAAATAGCATAAAATGAGAGTGTCCATTCTATGTCTACTAGATTTACGAATATAGTAAACACTCTAGGAGTGCTTGGTAAGATCTTTTCAAATAGTGCGAAGGTAAAGAAAATCATTAAGTCCTTACAAAAAAAAAATGGAGACTTAAGAGAACTAGAATTGAAGAAGCTAAAGATTTAAATACTTTATTTATTGAATTTAAGTGGCTTTCTTATTTCTTATTAAGAGGATTTGGTAGCCGAAAGAGAAGATAAAGATAAAAAAGAAGAAAAACGTTGCCTTGAGAGCATTTAAACTTAAAAGTGATGAGGAAAACGATTTTAAGGATGAAGAAATGGCCATGATGGCTAGAAGATTCAGGAAGTTTTTCAAAAAATTTGGAGAGCGAAGAAAATTCAAAAACCTCAAGAACCAAAAGAAGAAGAAAAAGGTAATCATATGCTATGAATGCAAGAAGCTTGGCCATATAAAATCGGAGTACCCACTTCTCAACAAACTCAAGAAGAAAGCCATGATGGATACTTGGGACGATATCATTGAAGAAGATTTGCAAGAAGTGTCAAACCTAACACTTATGGCAATAAGAGATGATGAATTTGATAAGGTAAATGATCTTCCTACATATGATGAATTGTATGATGGTTTTAAAGAACTGAATAATGACATGATGAAAATTGGTAACAAAAATGCATGTCTTAAGAAGAAAATGCTAGAACTTTCAAATGAAAAAGATGCCTTGCATAAATGCAATGATTTACTGAATGAAAAACGTTTCCATAATATTGAATTTCTTGGTATGATCATAAAAGATGACCATTATCAGCTAGGAAAGCACATTGCCTAAGAATTGCTTCACTTTTCAGATCAGGAACTTTCCAAAAAGTAAGGTCAATAGTTTCTCTGCATTATCAATTACATCCGTGATTTCATCCCACATGTGGATCACTACACTCATCACCTCTCGGCTTTATTGAAAAAGAAGCCCCCAAAGTGGAATGCTGACCACACCATTGCTGTCACTACACTAAAGCAAATTGCGCAAAATCCGCCTCCCTTAAAGTTGATTGCTGATGGAAAGCGCATACTGCAGATAGACGCGAGTAACGAATCTTGGGGTGCCATCCTCCTCGAAGAAATCCATAGAAAAGAACACTTTATCACTTATGCTAGTGGATATTTTTCTGACACACAGAAGCATTACCATAGCGTGTTCAAAGAAATCTTAGCGGTAAAGAATGACATCAAAAAGTTTGAGTATCATCTGATTGGCCACTATTTTCTTATCTGAATGACAGTTTAGCCTTCCCCAATATCCTCAATTTCAAAGGTAAAATTGTTCCCGAAAAGATATTACTCAGATTAAAAGATTGGTTTTCCAAATATGATTTTTTGGTTAAGCATATAAAGGGGTCCCAGAATCTCATTCTTGATATGCTCTCCAGACTCTCAAAACTAGAAAAATCTCTCACCCTATTTTCCACAACATACCACTTTCCGATCATCTCCATGACTACATTACTACCCCCAGAAGCTCTCACCAAGAAAACTTTTTCCCTTGACAAAAACTTCTCCTCTGTCTTTGCCATCCAAGAGTTTGCAAGAAAAACTGTTTTTCGCTTTTTCATGAAAGCCTACCTTCTAGCAGACTCATTTCCATTTTCCACCTTTCACCTAGAAAATTTGTTCCTCATAGGTTTAACCTTTGACCCATCCAGAGAAATCACTGAAGATGAGTTATGGTACATTTGCTGCCTAACTGTTCTTTATGCAACCAAGCTAGTCCTACAAATTACTCCCACTTTGGAACACCTCCTTAATTCCGACAAAGCCACCTCTCTTACCTGGACATTACTTGAATGATTTCCCCCCATACCATGGTGGAGAAAGAAGCTACAACAATTGTTAGAGATTTACAATCTTGAACGTATGCCTGCTTCTGAAGCACAACTGTTTACCTCATTATTCATCATCCATAGGCCATACTTTCAGTATTCCGATACAAACCTCTTTTGGTCTTAAGACCAAGTATATGAATGGTTTATTGCACCTCACCCAGCTATCATTGACAATGAAATCTAATCCACCCTGCATAACTACCTTTGTCAATTAAACCACCAAACTTCGCCACATTATTCATCATCCATAGGCCATACTTCTAGCATCATGATACAAACCTCTTATGGTCTCAAGACCAAGTATATAAATGGTTTACTGCACCTCACCCAACTATCATTGACAATGAAATCCAATCCACCCTGCATAACTACCTTTGTCAATTAAACCACCAAACTCTGCCACACAGAGATATCTTCCACACCTTTTTAGGTCCACAACATGACCTCATCATAATCCTTACTCCATCTGCCATATCCAAATCAAAGTCCACAGGAATCATCATTAAAGAAGAAAAACCAGACTACACCGACTTCCTTTACCAAGACTCATAAGACCCATGGGAAGAATTTCTTCCTTTAAGTTAATATCCTTAACAGTTTCCTCCTCGGCTCTCCACAACAGTCAGACGACAAGATGGATAGATTTTCCTGAGCTGTCTGCACAGCTATGAGCATTGAAGAATAGGTAAAGGAGAGCCGAGGAGGCTCTTGTGGAGCACTTGGAGGTGGTTTAAAAGTCATTTTGACTGTTTCATCTTGTCGTCTTTCAAACATACCTTCAGATGTCTGAATTGGAACTGTATTATTATGGAACTATTCATAGTTGGAGATCCATTCAAGAGGCATAAGTTTGATGAGCTCATGATGAGGAATTTGTCTTGGGATTTGGATTATTGTTGGGATCTGGTCAGATTTGGCTAATACCATGAGGGTGTCAGAATGGTGTTTTGCAGTGGGTAGATCTAAGGCATGATTTTGAAACCTATAGATCAGTTGATGATAGGGATGGCAATGGGGCAGATATGGATGGGATCTACTTTGCTCCAAATCCAGATCCATAATAAAAATTGAGATCCGTATCTGCTTCAGATCCATCGAAGACCCATGTTTTTTTCGCTCCATATCCGGATCCAAATAAATAAATAAATATCTATATCCGCTCCAAATCTAGAAAAGAAAATTAAAATCCAAATCTGCTCCAAATTCATCATGAATTCTAAAACTTTACAATAAAAGAACAATTATTTTTTGGAATGAAAATTAAAGATTAAAATGTATTGCTAACAATTAAATTATATAATTTGTCTAAAAAGTCTAATAAATATTGTAGTTTATGCTTTTACACCAAACAAGAAAAAAAGAAAGGTAATAAAAAAAATGCAAGAGTAAGATCAATATAATATTTTATTGTCTCCATCATTTTGATATCACAGAACAGCCACCATCATTCCTACAACATTAGATAATGTCATATAAGTTAAATATGATTTATATTTAATACTTTATTATTTTTCTTATGACTATATTTAACAAAATATATGAATGATATAAGTTAATTGTACCTCATTCATGTCCACATCTTCTGAATATATCAATCTGGCATGTGTTGAAGAACATGAATATGATTTTGAGCACAAAAAATTAAATAAAAATTAAACTAGTTAGACAAAAAATAGTTAATATAAAATAAATAATTCAATTATAAAAATTTGTACCAGCATCTTCAGCCAACAACCAATCTTGACAACACATTAAAGCCTCTAATGTATTTGGACGGAGTGTACTGCGATGTGGTGTGACAAATCTACCACTGGTACTAAATGTAGATTCAGATGCAACTGTGGATACAGGATTAGCCAAAATATCTCTAGCAACATTGGACAAAGTAGGGTATTTAGATCCATTCACCTTCCACCAACCCAATTTGTCAAAGGTATCTGCTCGAGGCAGGACAGATTCCTCCAAATAATAGTGTAGCTCAGACTTTACGTTGTCAGTACTAGTACTTTGACTAATAAATGTCTCAAAACTAGCTCGACGTATAAATGAAATGCCTCCATTGGGGATTGAGCAATCAAAGGCTCATTAGATTGATAAACATGTCCATATGATTTTGACTTTAACTGATATTCTTTCACTAAACCATAACAATAATTACGGACACTCCCAATTTTATGTTCACAATCAACTCCATAAATCATAAGAAAATAGTATTCTACTAGTTTCATCTTATATCTAGGATCCAAAACAGTTGCCACTGCCATTAACTCATTAACCACACTCTAATATTTGTCATATTTTTCTAACATTTTCTTTGCCATTATCCTTATTTTATCATTATTAGAACCTAGCCACTCTGAAATAAATATTCTAATCTCACAAGTATAATAAAAGTAAAATTTCATTGTAGGATATTTTGTGCCGGAAAACAATTTTGTAACTTCATCAAATAATTCAAGCCTACAAAAAATTTTTTTTGCAAACTCCCAATCTTCTTCACTAGGCAATGATTTATATTGAGGTTCTCGTGGTTTTAAACGAGAGAACACGTCTTTATAAACTAAAGTAGTGTCAAGCATATAATAGGTAGAGTTCCACCTCGTTTTGCAATCAAGAATCAATTGCTTGGTGCTTGAAATTTTTAATTCACGAACACCCTTCATAAATTTTTCATGCCTTTTGGGTGTCATTTTCCAATAAGAAACACTACTACAAATTCTCTCAATACTTTCACTAATGACATCTAGCCCATCCTTCACTATCAAATTCAAGATGTGTACACAGCAACGCATATGAAACAACCTTCCATTTAATAACAATGAATTAGAAAGTTTGTTTAAGAGGGTGTCAACCATAGCATCGTTAATAGTGGCATTATCAACTGTTAAAGAACACAGTTGTCCATCAATATTCCAATCTAATAAGCACTCCATTAAATTATCAGAAAGTCCCTCAGCAGTGTGTGGACACATCAGATGTATAAACCTAATTAAAAATGACAAACAATAGAACAAAAATATTATTATATGAATTGAGTATTTATTAATCATAATGAAAAGGAAATGACAAATTTATAAATAAATAATGCTATAGAAAATACCTTATAAGGCGACTTTGCAACCTCTTGGAATTATCTATAAAATGTGTGGTGACAACCATGTAACCCATATTCTGATTAGAAGTCCATAAATCAGTAGTAATAGAAATTCTACTTTGATTGCTCACCAACAACTTCATTATTTTAGACTTTTCATATTCATATTGCTTAAAGATATCTTTCTTTAATGTATTTCGAGAAATGACCTTAAACATAGGTTGTAAAGAACCAACAAACTTCCTGAATCCAGTTCAACCATACCAAGAGGGTACTCATGCTTGATAATCATATTTGCAAGCTCTCTTCTTGAAGTGTCATGATCAAAAGAAAATGCCCCAACTTGGACTTTCCCTTTATTTACAGTAGCATTCAACATAGCATTCTTGCTTGTTGGTTGCTTACGTCGTGGGCATCTAAGCAAGTGCTTATGTAAATTGTTCGTTCCACTTCCTGCAACTAACTTTCCATTGCATTGGTTACAAACTGCTTTCAATTGTCCATTAATCTTTTGCCTCGTAAAATGATTCCACACAACAGACTTCATTTATTTTTACTAACAACAGCAGTTTAATCGCTAGGAATTAGTGAGGTGGAATTCAACTCCATCCCATTTGATGGTTCAATTACTTCAACAGCATCATACCCATCATTGTCATCATTTTCTGACTGCAGTAAATTAGGACAGAAATCCATGTTTCACCTAATTGAAGAAATAACCAAAAACATTAAGCGTCTATGTCATTGAAAAAAATTAATATTACACATCAATATTAGAAAAGTAAATAAATACAATTATTTGTAAATGAATATATAAAATTAGGAGCATAAATTAAATAAATAATTGAATTCTTCTCATTTAATCTTCATTCTCATGGATCCTTTATTAATAAAATCAACTGTCATAATTTAAGATATACTCAAATAAAAACTAACCTACATGGAAAACTAATACGTAATTTGATGATTATCATATACCTAATTCAGTTTTATATAATTAAATTATGTGGATAGCCACCAATGGTTGGTGATTACACAACATGAATAATGTTATGAGAAAATAATAGAAAAAATTAAGTTTAAAGACTTACTTGGTAATTAAAGGATTGATCCAAATATTCAAATAGAGTAAAAAAGTAAGAGTAGAATGAAGAAAAAGAAAGAAGGCGGCGTTGAATTTTTTTTTTTTGTTGGAGCAAGGCTAACGTTGAGTTGACTTAGAATATGAATAATTGAAAGAAATTAGGGCAAACTAAAGTGCGGCACTTAGCATGAATGGTATCAGGATTCACGAATTCGTGAATAAGTGAAAAAACAATTATATTATGTGTCATATAACAATATAAGGCTTCCTTGTTATAAAAAATATTATTTCCCTTTACGAATGGTATCATGAATTCTATTCATGAATAAAGGCTTCCTTTTTTTTATAATAAAGGGAAATACGTAACATGAATTCGTGAATCATCAATCATGATACTGACTTCAAGGCCGACTTTGAAATAAAAAATATAAGGCTTCCTTTAATTGTTTTCACATACCTCTTTAGTTTTTTCAAGGACAATTTGGAAAGTCAATTTTGAGACAATACGTGCTAGTGTATAAGAGAAATCAATATATTCCTTAAAATTTATTTAGTTAATATAATATAATAAAATAAATTGACAATTGTCTTATTATTATTTAAATTTTAATATATTTAATTAAATACATGGTAAATCGTAAATACTACTAATATGCTATGAATGAAATTTATTATCATTTATAATTACACAATTGTTAAGAAATTTTTTAAAATAAAATAAAATTAAAAGATAGGTGGATATGGATTTGGATCTAGATATTAAGACAGATCCAGACCTGCTCCAAATCCATTTTAGATCCGCACATTGATATCCAAATCCATTTTACATTGACCCAAATCCGATCCGATTGGATTTGGATCAGATGGATCTTGGATCAGATCCGATCCATTGCCATCCCTAGCTGATGATGGAGGGTAGCAATTTTGGTAGAGGAAGCACCTTGAATTTGGACTTGTACTTTCAAGGTTGTGGGCAAATTGGTGTCTTGGAGAGAAAGTTTAAAATTTGGTTAAAAGGTGAGTAAAACACTTCCTGTATGAAGGGATATGAGGACAGTACCTATAATAGCGTCTTGGTACTGTTTGAACCGGGTATCGAGCATAGCAATTCGAGCGGTGACCGGTAATCGGATTCCTCCAAGATGGAGACAGGTATAACCTTCTCGTTTCCAATTTAAAATCAACTCTGAGGGTATTTCCAGAGTGACATATTGCTCAGCAGAGGTTGCTTGAAGAGCACATTAATCCAGGTGAGAAGACTGGATATATTCTTTAGGTGGAAGTCGTCTGGTAGAGATGAGGGTGCGAATACTGCGGGTAAAGGAACTAGGTCGTTTGTACAGCTGGTAAGGGATGATGAGAGGGTAAGATGACTCACTAATTTAGGCGGATTCAGGGATGTAGGAATATTCTATAATGTTTTCAATCTTATTAGCGGTATGAGAAGTGCAAGATTTGGGTAAAGAAAAAGGAAAAGAAAGAGTAACATGATTGAAAGGAATGGAAGATAAAGTGGAAGCCATGAATAAGAAGTTCTCTCTGCTTCTGAAGTCTAGAGATCAAAACAGAAAAAAAGACTTAAATTATACCATTTGGATCATGAAAAATGGGGTTTTAAAAAACGTAAAATTTTCAAGGACTGGTATGGCTCTGATACCACAAAAGGCGTAGTAAAATCTAAAATGTTTCTTTTAAGGTCATATAACCCAAAACAGACTTAGTCTTTAAAACAGGGTACCAAACTGTTCAAGAAATCATTACAGGTTTTCTGATGCACAAGATCCTTATGGGAAGGCAAGTGCAGAACATACTTCCTTAAAGTTTCCAAATGAATAAATTTAAATTCTTTATTCTTTTTTTTTCTCTAGATCTTCATTTGCAAAGAGAGAGAAGCGAGTTTAGAAATTCATGGTTTTATGGAAACACACGAGAGTTTATTTCTTCAAAAACTTCTCTATCTTACAAGCGAGGGGAGAACTCTTTATATAGGAGAATTCGCCGTCATAGACGGCTGGGGAAATTGTTGAAGATGTTGACTTAAAGGAAGAAATTTTTTCCATGGGTCTTGTGAGTCTTGGTAAAGGAAGTCGGTGTAGTCTGGTTTTTCTTCTTTGATGATGATTCATGTGGACTTTAGTTTGGATATAGTAGATGGAGTAGGGATCATGATGAGGTCATGTTGTGGACCTAATGAGGTGTGGAAGATATCTCTGTGTGGTGGAATTTGGTGGTTTAATTAACAAAGGTAGTTATGCAGGGTGGATTGGATTTCATTGTCAATGATAGCTGGGTGAGGTGCAATAAACCATTCATATACTTGGTCTTAAGACCATAAGAGATTTGTATCGGGATGCTGAAAGTATGGCCTATGGATGATGAATACTAAGGTAAACAGTTGTGCTTCAGAGGGAGGCATACGTTCATTTTGAATATTCTTGGGCAATGTGCTTTCCTGGCATATAATGGTTATCTTTTATGATCATACTAAGAAATTCAATATTATCTATAGCAATGGTGCTTTTCTTGGCTGATAACATGATTCCATGACTTTGGACAATATCATAGAATTGAGTTAATAGCTGGCGATGTTCATCATGTGATCTTGAAAAAAGCAAGATATCATCAATGTAAATCAATGCATGATGCAGGATAGGCTGAAAGATTTTAACCATGGATTTTTGAAAAATGGATGGGGCAGTTTTGAGGCCGAAGTGTAGGACTGTCCATTGGAAATGGCATTTAGGATACAAACGGCAGTTTTGTAATTTTTAGAGGGTTCAATGCTTAATTGCCAAAAATTGGATTTTAAATCAAATTTTGAAAAGATTTGGGCATTTTTAAGAAAAGTAAACATGCTTTGTCGTCGGGGCAAAGGAAACTTGTCATCTTGCAAAAACATATTGAGTGGCTGATAGTCAATGACTAAGCGTTTCTTTCCTTGAACAATGTCAGAATGCTTTTCAACATAAAAGACTTGGCAAGCCCATTGAGAATTCGTGGGCTTGATTAGACCTTAGACTAACAATTGTGAACATTCCTGTGGGGTTAGGAGTAAGTAAAAAGGACTCATTCCTAGATGAGTAGCTTTGATCTGGTTAATGTCTTCATTTAGTTTGAAAGGTAACTTAATGAAGAAAGACTTATTTTTCCACAATGGGTTTGAATGGGTGAACTCAGAATGGGACTCTGGACAGAAATTCAAAAGTTTGGTTGAAATATCCTGGTAGGACTGGGGGGTTTCAGATAAATTGTAGAGTTTCAGAATGTCTGTGAAAGGTTTGAACAGAGACTTGACTTGAATTCTAGTGGGAATGATTTGGAGGTATTTCATTTAGTGAAGGATGTCAAAGCCTAACAAAATATCCTTATTAGGAAGGGTTGAATCGATAATCTTGGTCCAAATGACACAATTTGGGAAAATTTGAATGCCAATAGGTTTTTTTGGTAATCAAAGAGGCGGTGAATAGTTTGCCATTGACGGCTTTGAAATGTTCTTTATATTCTGTTCGGTATTCTGGTGGAAGAATATGTGGGTTAATATGCTGCGTTGGGTGCCAGTGTCTATGAGACCAATTGCTGGAACGGGCCTTTGTCTGAGTCATCAGAGGAATTCTGCAGTGCGAACACGGTTTCATCATTGGGTTCATCTTGTTCAGAGAAATAGAATTCCAGTTCGTCATTTTCTAGGGAGTAATCTGCAGTGGCTTGAAGATGCTCAACTAGCCGAGTAGATTTTTCTCTTTTGTTGGGACAATCTTTGACATAATAACCTTTTCTCTTACAGTTGAAACATTTGCTTGATTTTCTCCGTTTAAATTCTCTGGAAGAAGATGACTTCTTTCTGAAGAATCTGTAAGGCTTTCTGGATCTGCAAGGTTTGGATGAAAAGTCTAGAGTTTTGGATTTTCGAAAATGGCTTTTCTTTTTAGGACTGCAATCACAATCCTTTTTCTGTTTGCATTTAATATGCAAGTAAGGCTTTTTGCAGGCACTCCTGAATGGTTATTTATCTTTCAACAGTTCTTTGAAAAACTGTTTCTGCTCGCAAAGTTTGTCAAGACATGTTTTGGCAAGTTAGAAGATTTTGTCAAGAGAGATGTTGTCAAGGACAAGATTGGATGAGGTGAGTTGCCTCTATATATCTGGTCGAAGTTCTTCTAGAAGGGAACCCAGAAAGACATGCTTTAATATCGGCTCATTGAATCCATTAAGCTTATAGAATAGCAGGGACATTCGTTTGTAATAAAAATCAAGATCCTTAGCATTACATGAGCAACATTTCATGTTGAGATAGTCTCATCATGCAGCTTCAAAAACTGCAGCTGGGTCTCCTAGGAATTGATCATGAAGAACCGCAAGGGCACTTGAGACTTCTGGTAATTGAACAAACTGTAATTGGCGATATTGGCCTAAAGAATCAAACCAATCTCGTAAAGCACCTGTAAAACGAGTAGCAAATTCTCTAAGGACTAAATGAGTTGTTGCTCTAGGCCGTAGCATTTGGAGGTCAATTCAAGCACACATTTCATTAAGTCGGTCACACCATTTAGAAGATAGGATATCATCAAAGGTGAACCATGAACCATTTGATGATTTTTTACAGTGTGGACCGATTTGGGCTTGAGCTAGAGGAGGTTGATTTGTTGTAGAGGGTTCAAGCATCTCTTCTTCAACTTCTGAGGGAATATCAATATATGGTTCTGTATGAGAGATTTGGCCTTGGGCAGGTTGTGCCATCAAGATTTTGGTGATATTAGCATAGGACTTTTCAGAATCACTGGTGGATGCTGAAGATTATGTGTCGGTCTCAGTATGGCTATTTGAAACTGCTAGATTTGAATCATAAGTTTGATCATCTATAGTAGATGAGTAGTCGACTATGTGGGCACTAAACTGGTGTATGGGTTCTTTATCCTTAGATTGAGTAGGAGGTTGGGATAAAGTTGGTGGTGGAGGTGCGGACGGTGATGCTGGCGTATAACCAGGGGATTGGTGTCCAGGAATGGAAATGGATGATTGATGAATTATGATGGGTCGTGGTTGAGGTTTAGGCTTTGGTTTAGGTTTAGGTTTAGGTGGCGGCTGCAATGGATTATCTCTAAAAAGAGTATGAGTCATACCAAATAACTTGGAAAGATTATATTGTCGGATAGGGGAAAGTATAGAGGCGAATTGATGATAAGTTGGACCAATGGAAGGGATAAGAGGTGATGCGGTAATAAGGGTAGTCTTTGTTTTTCAGATTCAATCTAATCAAGCTCAGCTTTTAAGCGTCTGATATTTGATGATGATTCATGTGGACTTTGGTTTGGATATGGCGGATGGAGTAGGGATCATGATGAGGTCATGTTGTGGACCTAAGGAGGTGTGGAAGATATCTCTGTGTGGTGGAGTTTGGTGGTCGTTTGTACAATTGGTAAGGGCTGATGAGAGGGTAAGATGACTCATTGATTTGGGCAGATTCAGGGATGTAGGAATATTCTACAAGGTTTGCAATCTTATTGGCGGTATGAGAAGTGCAAGATTTGGGTAAAGAAAGAGTAGAAGAAAGAGTAACAGGATTGGAAGGAATGGAAGATGAAGTGGAAGCCATGAATGAGAAGTTCTCTCTGATCCTGAAGTCTAGAGATCAAAATAGAAAAAATACTTAAATTATACCATTTAGATCAAAGAACTAGAATTAGAAAATTAACTATTACATGATAGGATTACTTCTTTAAAAGGTAAATTAAGTACTTCATATGAGCATGAAATATCAAATGTTGGTAATTTTATCAAAGAAAATGAAGAGCTTAAGAAGAAGAGCAATGAACTCAATAAAATTATGTTAAAATTCAAAAATGGTCAAAAGAACTTAGAAAAATTACTCAGTTCTAAAAAATGCGTGTTTCATAAAATAGGGCTTGAGTATAAGCCTAACTTGAAATAAAAATACTACAAAAATTACTTTATTAAGGCTACCTTCACTAATGATCATAAAATTATTTGTCATGAAATGTTCACATAAATTATAGATGTCCTGTTAAGAGAAATGCATATTACGGAATCAAATGTGTTTGGGTTCCAAAAAGAAACATCGCTAACACTCAAGGACCTAAAAATGTTTGGATACCTAAAACTTGAGATTTTCTCTGCAGAATTTGAAGAAGAAGAAGAAGAATAAATAGTAGTTGGATAGCACTTGCTCAAGACATGTCACAGTAAATTATACATAGTTCTCAAGTTTTACTAAAATCAAAAATTGTGGAGATGTTTCCTTTGTAGACAATTCAAAGGGAAAGATTCTCGGAATTGGTAATGTTGGTAAATTTTCGTCAACTCTCATTGAAAATTTGAAATACAACTTGATTAGTATTAGTCAATTATGTTATAAGGGTTATCAAGTTGTTTTTGATAAAACTAGACATGTCATTGAAAATGCATGTGAGAACAAAATTTTGTTTAGTGTAAATAGATGTGGTAAAGTTTACACCACTTACATAGAATGTGTATCTACCCATGATAATTTTTTTTTCTGCATTGTATGATGATGGTTGGTTATAGCATAGAAGATTATGACATGCAAGTATTGGATTTAATTTTAAAAATTTCCAAAAATGATTTGGTTAAAGGTCTTTCAAAAATTGATTTTCAGAAAGATAGAATTTTCAAAATCTCTTTTAAAAGTAAAAATCATATCTCCACTTCCAAGCCACTTTAACTACTTCATATAAACTTATTTGGACCATCTAGATATGCTAGCTTGAGTGGCAAGTATTATGTTTTTATAATTGTAGATGATTTTTTAATATACACATGGGTATTATTCTTAGCCAACAAGAATAATGCTCTTGATACTTTTAAAGTGTTTTGTAAAAAGATTCAAAATGAAAAAGGTTATGGTATTGCATGCATTAGGAGTGATCATGGCAGAGAATTTGAAAATCATGGATTTACAATTTTTGCAATAATTTTGGCATTGTGCATCAATTCTTTTCACCAAGAACTCCATAAAAAAATAGAGTTGTTGAAAGAAAAAATAGGTTTATTCAAAAAATAGCTAGGACCATGTTGAATGAAAATGCATTACCAAAATATTTTTGGGCCAAAGCCATCAACACCGCTTGTTATGTTTTAAATTGTGCGCTGATTAGACCATACCTCAATAAAACTCCCTATGAGCTTTGGAAAGGTAGAAAACCTTAGTTCTTGGGTTTATATAGTCGTTGTATAGGTAGATGATGGCGATAAAATGAAGTACACTATTGCTCTGAAGGCAAGTGAATGCACTAAAAGCTAGTATTTTGATCCAGTCTGAAAAAGGAAATACTAAATCAACATCTAACAACTTATAAAAACTTCATATTTTGATGGGTAAAAGTAATTTGGTCCTCTAGACTGTTATATGCAAGTATGGACTGCAGGAAACGTGCTAAGAAAATCCAAAAATAGAAGACAAGAAAAATTGGAATCGGGAAACAATGGATTTAATCACACTAACCCAAATATACATAGAAACGAATGCATGAGTTTCGAATTATAAAATATCTCATAGATTCTAATGACCATGCGCTGGGATGGTCAAAATTATCTATTAGCTCCCCAAACTGATCCCTAAGGAACCCACTGAAACAAAGGACAAGATAGTTCCTAATTTATGACTTGATTCATTTACTGTGGCTAATGATGGCATGCTACGGAAAGTCAAATGGCTAACAACTACTAAGACACACAGGGAGGTATTTGAGATAATTTACCATCAATCACAATGTGAAATGCAACATATATTCACTAGTAAACTCATTCATGTGGTTATGTGTAGAGCAATTTTCAACTGCCATGGAGGGTGCTAAGCTGATGGTAATCATGTAAATGTCAAGAACGCTTTCAAATTCCGAACCAGAAATTAATTTAAATCAATTTTTATGCACACTATAGTTCAGTCAGAAAAGACATACTTCTAGTTCTAGCAACATCAAGCTCAGAAGATCCTAATCTCATGTTTCTGTCTAAATGAAAAGTTAAAACTGACCTGTACTTGATGTTAAAGCTGCTTCAAATATTCAATATCATCCAACATTATTATCATACAAGTACAACACCAAACATTCATTCACCTTAGACATAAAATATATTTAAAGAAGAAAATCAAGGCGAAAATCATATATATAAACACACAGAGCAAAAATAAAAACCTTGTTAGAATTGGGAATTAAGTTCTGTAGAGCTTTCAGTTTCTCATTAATTCTACTCCTCCGCCTCCTCCAAACAATAAACCATACACATCAACAAAGTCCATGAACAAATAAATAAAGTAAAAATTACACTTTTAAAAGTACAAAGGGGAAATAGGAAAATTCAAGCTTGAAGGGAAACCTTTTCTAACAAATTATGAACTTCTATAGCCCTGCTCCTTTTAAATGACGTTTTAGTTCGAACCATGTCGTTCGATGGCACCTCCAATGCATCAGGACCCTTCTACATTCAAAATAATAGTAATAATAATAAACTTCAGAGTTTTTTTAAAAATAAAAATATTTATACTTTTTTTTTGAAAAAACATTGGTTATTTCAAAGTCTTTGAATGTAAATTTTTTATATTAAATACAAAGGAAACCTTAAAAATTTAGATCCAAAATCTGATGCTGGCATCTTTCTTGGGTATTCAAACTCAAGCAAAACTTATAGAGTTTATAATAAAAGAACTAAGGTTGTTGAAGAGTCAATGTATGTAAGGTTCATTTCTCTCTCTTAAATATAACAAAATTTATTTTGACCTAAGAAGCCCCTTTAAGTATTAGAATAATAATAATAACATGTAATATTTAATTCCAAGAGAAGTTATAACATAAGTGATGATGCAATGACTAAGTAATAATGGCATAATCTATGACATAAGTGATGATGTAAGAGAAGTAGAGATAGATAAGAATTCTAGAAACTAGTAAGGTATTTATGAAGGACAATTTCAACCATTGATCAAGAGTTATGAGCCATCCATTAGCCTTAAGAAATCCTATAAATACCACCTAGCCCTTTCATTTTCAATCCAACTTAGGAATTAAAACATTTGTTTAGGAGAGAATCAAAGCAATTGGTAAGTTTACTCTCCTTATTCTCTATAAGATTTCCAATCACTTTATCTAGGGCTTATATTAATATGATTTTAGATTGATGCATATTATAATACATGATTTAAGGTGTGTTTAGGTTCTGTTTAGGGTTGTGATTTATTGTGGGTTTTTAATAATCAACCCTGGTTGCTAGGGATGGCAAAATAACCCTAACTCAGGCTAGGCCCGGATCCGGACAAACCCAGATAATCAGGGCCTAGTTGAACCCGTACCGGAGTGTAAAAAAATTTAGATCTAGAATGAATTTTAATAACCCGGATTAACTTAGGCCTGGGTCTGGGTTTCGGGTAACCCGTGAATCCGGAACCCGGACCCGAATTCATTTTTTATATTATTTTTATTAGTTAATATAAATAGAAACATAAAAAAAACCCTAATTCTATCTTTCATTCTTTCTAGTTTCTATCACAAATCGCGATTACATAAAAAAAACCCTAGCTGTGCCGCGGCTGCCGCTTCCCGCTGTCACGCAAGCAAGTCACACAACCATCGTTTGGGTTCGCCACTGTCACAAGGTCGGGTTCACCGTTGTCGCAAGGTCGGGTTCGCCGTCGTCGCAAGGTCGGGTTCTCGGCGTTCGCCACTATCAAAAGCTTGGGTTCCCCACCATCGCAACTCGCAGTTCCTCTATTCATCATCATCAGCAATCTTTTTTTAGCCGTGACAGGCTGAAAGTACGGCAGTTCCTCTATTCGTTTGATTCACCTGCGTGAATTGTGAGTTTCTGACCTTTCGTTTTGAGTTACTGTTATACTTTGTTTTATGTGATTTGTGCTATGTTTGGTCTGATATTGATTTGTGTTGTGTTATACTGCCGTGAACACCACTGATTTATGCTTGAAATGTTGTTGATTGTTGGTGTTAACTCTTAATAGATTTGAAATTCTATAATTAAAATGTTAGAAAACTGTTACAGTTAAAAATAAATTGTAGCTGTTACAATAAAAAAAATATAAAATGGAAGAAATTGGAGGAATGATGGGTTATTTTAATTTGTTTTGACATAATTCTTGTAGGGTGTTAAATTCATAATGGAAAATGAACCAAGAGTTGATTTAGATGTTTCCGATACTGATAAAAGTGCGGGTGTGAGGGTTGGCATGGATATGACAGTAGAAAATAATGATACAGCTGTTGAATTAGAACCTGATTCAACAACAGTAAAGCAGGGGAGTGAGAGTGGGAGTGGGAGTGGGAGTGGCTATGGTCGTAAGGGTAGGGGTAATACTACTGCTGGTGCTTCAAAGAAAGAGGCGCTGACAGTGAAGGGAGTAGTTTAGATAGATTAGTTTCTGATGTTTAGAATCATTTTAAAAAAGTTAAGTTAGGCAAGGAAGTTCAGGCGATTTGTAATTATTGTGGGTTAGTTATGCAAGGGCATTATTCTCAGGGCACTAAGAATTTGCAGCAAATGCACCTTTCTTTTTCTTCTAAAGTAAATGGAACTACTATTCTTGGTAATTGCAGTACTGAACCAAAGTGGGACATGGCAACAATGAAGGTTTTTATAGCTAGAATGATTGTAATGCATGAGCTTCCGTTATCAGTTGTTGAGTATATTAGGTTTTACGAACTGTTAAAGCTTCTCCAACTTTCAATTGAGATGATTAGTAGAAACACTATCAAGGCTGAAATTTTGAAGCTTTACGATATTGAGAAGACAAAGGCAATGAGTGTTTTAGAAGCTTGTGACAGTAAAATTGCAGTGACTACGGATATGGTTGTTACAACACATTACATTGATAACTCGTGGGTGTTGCGAAGTCGTATTATGAGGTAATATTCTCAAGATTTTTTTTTCATTTCAACATAAATGAATGTTTGTATTATTTAATATTTTATTTTTTTTACATTTTTAGGTTTATATATGTGCCAGCTCCACGTAAAGGTGAAGTTATGTACAATGAGTTGTATGAGTGTTTGATGGAGTGGAATATAGATAGAGAGTTGTCTACTATAATTGTTGATAATTGTTCTGCAAATGAGTCCATGATTGATTTGTTGTTGGGGAAATTTTCAACTAGTTCAATGATTATGGGTGGCAAATTCCTTCACATGCGCTGTTGTGCTCATATATTGAGCTTGATAGTTAAGGATGGTTTAACTGTGATACAAAAAGAAGTTGAAAAGATTAGAGAGAGTGTCCATTACTGGACAACAACACCTTCTAAATTTGAAAAATTTGAGGCTGCGAAAAAACAATTAGGTGTTAAAGAAACTAAAAACTTAGCACTTGATTGTAAAACTAGGTGGAATTCCACTTATTTGATGCTTAATACGACTTTGCTGTATAAAGATGTATTTGTTTGTTTACAGGAGCGTGATAAAAATTATACATCGTTTCCTAGTGAGTTGGAGTGGAATTTTTCAAAGCTTATGTGTGAGTATTTGAAGAGTTTTTATAAGTTAACAGAACTTTTTTCGGGGACACGATATCTGACATCTAATTTATTTTTTGGCAAGATTTGTGAAATTAGATTGTCAATGAATGCATGGTTACAATCACCAATTGAGGGGGAACAGGTAAAACATTTGGCCACTAGGATGATTGTGAAGTATGAAAAATATTGGGAGGCTATTCATGGAGTTCTTGTTGTGGGTACTTTTTTAGATCCTAGGTGTAAAATGTTGTTAATTAATTTTCTATTTACCAAAATTTGTGGAGAAAGAGCTGAATCCGAAATTGAAAAGGTGCGCAAATTATTTCTTGATTTAGGGCATGAGTATGAAGTAAAATATTCATCAAATGCAAATTGGGGGGGGGGGGGTTAATGGTTCAGCTAGTTCTGAAGGTGTTGCAGCAAATGATTTTATTATGGTAGACTTAGACTTAGATGAGATGGTTGATGAGTGGGAATCATTTAGAAATCAGAACTCACAAAATAATCATTTCAAAACAGAATTTGAGCTTTATCTTGAGGAAAGTACTTTGCCTTTAACTAGTCAATTTTATATTTTGTCATGGTGGAAGAATAATCAAGGCAAATATCCTATACTTGCAAAGATTGCGAGAGACTTTTTGGCCATTCCCGTATCAACAGTTGCTTCCGAGTCCGCCTTTAGCACTGGAGGTAGACATTTGAGTCCTCATCACAGTAGACTTCAGCCATCTATAGTGGAGGCGTTGGTGTGTACTCAAAATTGGTTTTGACTGGACCACAACCTAAAAGGTATGGAAAATTTATTTATTACATAAAATAAATTAATTTGTTATAGTGTGAATTTATTACTAACTAGCTGTTTTGTTTCCTATTTTTATGATTTATGCATGTTTTTTAGATGGAATTCCAGAGGAAGGAATACTTTATGCAGAACAGCTTATTGATGAAAGTTTGATGAGTGAGTTGTGAACAATACTAAGTCAAGTGAAGAACAATAGAAAATGATGGAGAAAAGTGACTTGTGTAATTGTGTTGTGGATTTATATTTGTGGCTGTTTTATTACTTGAAACAGTCGTTTGAATTATAGACATTGCAAACTAGCTGTTTGATTAATTGTGATTTGTGAGCACTGGACTATTATGCCATTAATTGTGATTTGTTGTTTAAGTCTTAATTATTAAGTGCTAGGATGGCCTTTGAAACATTGAGAATTTGAGATATTGTGATTTCTGAAGATTGTATATATTTTTTCCTTTAATGAGTAAATTGCTTTCTGGAGTTAGTTTTTGGCAAACATTGAATGTGATCTAGCATTCTTGAACTGTATTCTAGGACTTGCAATTTTTTTATCCGGGTTCAAAATCTAGAATTCGGGAACTCGAATTTTTCCAGGTTGAACCTGGGCTGGACCCTATGAGAAAAAATTAGGTTTTAATCCGGGTCTAGGAACAAGAAAATGGTGTCTAGGTCCAGAACTGGGAAGGCTAAACCCAAACCCGGACCTGGATTTTGCCATCCCTACTTGCTGCAGTAAGCACACTGGATAAATTTTGGACAATATGAGTACCTCGAATTCAAACATATATTTTCCGAATGAATTTTCTTAAAAACTTTATATTTATAAAAACTAGACATGTAGAGCTTATTAATTAAAGTTTGTTTCATAAGATTTGACCTTTTGTTTAATTTTATATGGATTTTTGAATTAGACACTAATACACTGGAAAACTGTGATTCTAGCAAGGCATTCTGATTCACATACTTATTTGTACTACTAAATGAACTCGTAAAATTCTGAAATTTTATATAGGAGTTGATACATGTCTCTAATATTCACAGTTTTAATTTTATAAGTTTTTGAGTATTATATGATTTTATAAAAATCGTAGAACACGTTCTGTTCGGTTAAGGTACTGTGAAAAAGTTTCAAATTTGTCAAGTAATAAATAGTCTCGAAAATATTTTTGGTATTGGATCCTCTTGAAAAGTTTATACAAGATACCCATGGATATCTAGGATATTTCTATTGAATATTATGTCATTTTGAGTTTTAGAGTAAGAGTTCAAATTCTGAGAATTAGACTAGTACGGATATTAATTAGAAAATCAAATTTTTAAGATAAGTTATTGATAGTTATATCCTATATTTGTTAAGGTGTTGGAGGTGATTGAGGTTTTTAGAGGTTGAAAGGTGTGTTAGTTCAAATCCTTTTATCAAGGTAAGTGACTTCATTCCTAATATACTATATATGTATAAGTATTTTGATATTATTATAAGAGTTTATATACTTCTTAGAAGATTAATGGATTTTCATAACAAAATCAATTTATGAAAATGTTTTCAAATCTAAATTCTTTTAACAAAATATTTTATAAATGCTTTTCAATATGTAAATTATTTTATGACATGACTACTTTTTATAATTTTGTCTATAAAATATTCTGCAAGCCTAAATTATTATTATGGACTTTTATGAATTTGATACGAATGTTTTGTACCCATGTCTGATTTCAATTATTAATGATTGTATGAGATTCCTAATGTTTTGGCTCATTGTCCATAGTTATTCTGATTATGATTCTGATTCTAATCGTAATATATGATATATTTGTCTGGATCAGTACTGGGTTTCTGTTCTAGGTGTGCACACGATATTCTGATTCTGTTTCTAGTCCGATCACCAGGACTATAGGTGACACTATCTGATATGAGCTAACTATCTGCTTTCTGTGTATGCGTTATATGATTTGCTTTCATAATTGATTATTCTTTAGATATTCTGAATTACTATGAAATTATGTCATCTTTTTATGAAATTTATGAATTATAAAATATGTTTTAAATGGAAGAAGGCTTACAATATTTTTGCTATCAGTTGGGCTAGTGTGTTAGGAATGGTTTTACTTATAGAGTTGATGGTTCACACCTCGCCATTATTTTTTTACAGATTAAGTTTCTTTTAAAAGGCGTGCTTAGCTTTGGAGTCAGAGATTTCATTTTCCTTTTGCTATTTGAATAATAGAGGAATGGACTCATGTTTCTTTTTAGTTTATTTCTGTTATGAACTTGTAATTTGGAGTTTGAGACTTTTGTTATTATTTTTATGTTTCGGGAGTGATTATCTAGTATTAGACATATGTATTTGTGGATCTATTTGTATTTCAGTTTAGAATTTATGAGTAAGGATTACGATTTGTAAGTAACCTTCTTCTTCACGTGCTCCGCACGTGTTAGATTTGAGGTGGTACAATGTATGTTACGGTTGATGAAGCTAACCGTTTCTTTGGGAAGAAAGTTGTTGTTAATGATGATGCAAATGAAAAGTTACAGGAAGATACCAGTGATGATTACTGAAGTGTCATCCTTCTTGAAGAGATAAATGATGTACGCCACTTAGGTGCACATGCAAGCGGACAATTCAAAGATGTCTAACAGCATTACCCACTAGTATCAGAGCCACACACCCACCGCAGAAGTGGTATCATTTTATAATTCTAAGTAATATTATTTGATCTCCTAGAAGAAGATTACACAAATATGGAAATATCTTCATCTTTAATCTCAACACCTTTATCATCTTCCTCTCATATTTCTCTTACTTCTGCTCTATGTCTTCTAAAGTCATGTTCCAAACACATAGTGCCTCCAAAATTGAAAACCTTTTTGAATATTCCTATATCCCCGAGTCTGCCCAAATTAATGAATCTCAGTTCCCCATCATGAGTCCTTATAATCTATACAAACAAAAAACTTCTTTCACCAGAAGTATCTGAACCTTGATCTCCACCAAAAGACCACTCCCAAAAGAATATATTCAGTCTTCTAGACTAGATCAGTGTGCTTTATAAGATTTGTGAGGACAGTTTCGAGCAAAGTGACCAGGTTTTTTTACAAATGAAACATCGGTTGTGCTTTTTCTTTCTGTATTGAGAAACATCCTTTTTTCCTGAATACTGAAAAGGTTTTTTGGAGGATTTTTTTGTGGAAGTGTTTCTGAAAATGTCTTTTCTTTTTGGTTAGACAAACACACTCCGTTTCATCTTTGCATTCTATCTTGAGATGTGGTTTTTTGTAAGCTTGAGAAAAGATTTTTTTGTCTTCCATGAGGTCCTTAAAGAATTCTTTTTGCTCACAGATCTTGTCGAGACATTGCATTGCCATTTGGAAAATCTTTCCCAGAGAGATATCAGCTATGCTGAGATTAGTGGCTGTAAGTTTTCTTTGAAGATCAGGTTGTAACTCAGAAGGAAGTGAGGCTATGAAGACATGTTTGATAGATGGCTCATTGAACCCATTCAGCTTGTAAAACAGAATACTCATCCTTTTGTAATGAGATTCCAAAAGATGTCTTTTGAGAGAATAGCATTTCATCTGATGATACTCTTTTCTGTCTGCATCAGTAGACGCTATTTTTTCACCGATGAATTATTCATGGATGATATTGAGTGTTGTGCCAATTGGAGATTGCATGAATTGGAGCTGATGGTATTCTCCCAAGATTTCTAACCAATCACATAAAGAACCCGTTGATCGGGCCATGAATTCACGGTGAATAGCTTGGGGTTGAGCATTAGGTTTGGTTTCTTGGAGGTCAATCTATAAGACAAATTCTTGAAGTCGAGCATGATATTTATGATGGGGAATTTCATCAAATGTGAACTAAGATACTGAAGATGGTTTTGACTTTGGTTCTGAGATCTTGACTTTGGATTTTGATTTTTTGGATGAAGATGGTTTTGATTGAAGAGTTGGTTGAAGGTGCGAGAATCTAAAGAACTGATTGTAAACAAGTTGTTGAGGTCTGAATGGTGTGTAGAAAGGTGCGTAAGTTTCAAAGATTAGAGGAGGTATTGGTGGGGTTTGTGTTTGAGTAAAAAGGGAAGGTCGAGTCTTTTCAGTATCAATTCTTGTCAATTTAGATTTAAGCTTTATGATCTTTGCCTCTTTTTTATTAAATTCTGGACCCCAGATGTGGTTGTTGATCATTCGTCTGAGATCAGTATCTAGCTCCGAAATACGCTCTTGTAGATGTATGTACATCTGATCAAGACGATTGCTGATGGAATTAACTCTAGTTTCTTTCTGGGAGACTTAACTGCCAACTTGATCCATTTTCTTTCTAAGTTGTTGAAAAGTTTGATTCTGAGCACTGACATTTTTTGTTTGCCAGTTTAAAACAGTTTCATACCCTTTTGGCTCTTCAGATTGCCTAGAGGCTGTACTAGGGATTGGACAAAAGGTTTTGAGATAACTCTGGTTTGTGTGTCTATCTGTTTTTCAAGTGGAGGGAATGATTCCTCATAAGAATAACTCGAAAACATAAGGCATGATATTGTTGGATGGACATGAGGTTTGGGATTTGGTGGAGGTTGTGGAGGAAAGCATTTGCAAGATGTTATTGGATGAGAGGATTTTGGATTGCACATATCTGTATCATCCAAGCAAGGACAATTTGGATTGCACATATGGGCTTCAGGAACATCCCATAGAAAATTACCATTGATTTTGTTAAGATATACCGGATACCCTTCTGATGAGAAACCATGAATGGGAAGTTTCTTTTCTTGACCAGTTTGAATTGTTGTTATCATAGCAGTGTAGGAAAGCTATGAAGTGTCTGAAATAAGCTTGGTTTCTGGTGTTTGAAAAGATAGTTTGACTTGACCATTTTGTTGTCTTTCAAATGTAGCTTATGTTATTTGAACTAGTTTTGAGTTTTGGTGGTTAACTATTGTGGAAATGCTCATAGTTGGTTAACTATTCAAGAAACATAAGTTTGAGCAATTCTTGTTTCTGTATTTGTTTGGGAATTTGAATGATGGTTGGAATTGTGTGTATGTTTGCTAGTATCATTAAGGCATCAGATGTAGCGTGTGATGTGGGAAGATCGAGTGCATGATTTTGTAATCAATACACTATTTGGTGATGAAGAGTTGCTATTTTTTATGTGGGTGTTTGTTCTGCTCCTTGGAGTTGGATTTGGACCTTAAGGGTAATGGGAAGGTTGGGATCCTCAAGAGAGAGGTTGAAATTTGGATAAAAGGTGAACAAGACACTGCCAGCATAGAGTGTGGTCAGGATAGTTCTTACAACAGCATGTTGGTACTGTTTTAACCTGGTGTCTAACAGAGCAATCATGGTCGTAATTGGTAAACCTTTTCTGCCATAGAGGGTGAGGATCAATCTTAAATCGCAAAGCTGGAGATGTGTATACCCTTCTCGTTTCCAACTGATGACAAGATCTCGGAGTATTTTTAAAGTGACATACTGCTCACTCTGAGAGGCTTGTAAAGCACATGGATCCAGTCTAGAAGACTGAATATATTCTTTTGGGAGTGGTCTTTTGGTGGAGATCAGGGTTCAGATACTTTTGGTGAAAGAAGTTTTTTTGTTTGTATAGATTATAAGGACTCATAATGGGGACCTGAGATTCATTAATTTTGGTAGACTCGGGGATATAAGAATATTTAACAAGGTTTTCAATTTTGGAGGCTGTGTGTTTAGAACATAACTTTGGAAGAGATATAGTAGAGGAAAGAGAAATATGAGAAGAAGATGATGAAGGAGTTGAGATTGAAGATGAAGAGTTTCCATATTTGTGTAATCTTTTTCTAGGAGATCAAATAATATTACTTAGAATTATAAAATGATACCACTTCTGCGGTGGGTGTGTGACTCTGATGCCAGTGGGTAGTTGAATATTACTTTTGGTGAAAGAAGTAATATTCTGGTGGGTATATTACTTAGCCGTAATGTTTCCATACTAGTGGGTAGTTGTACATGGCGTTGTTACACCAGATCTATAACTGAACAAAGTCTATCCTTAGGGCCAATAGCCCGCAAGTTCTGGTTTTCGATCGATATACACTTATCTGTCAAATACCAAAACCGAAAATCATATTTGAAAATAGTTTTCACTATACCACCCGAAAACACGACACTCTTGGTCTTCAAAGAGGGCGAACGTTGTGAGAAAACAATTTCATTTTACAAAAATCAGTTTTAGAGGATAAAACAAGACCTTTCTGATGCATAGGATTCTTAGGCTTAAGGCAAGTGTAGAGTATGCTCAATTTAGAAAATTAGATATGAGAGTATCATTATTAACCTTAAATAGTTTCTTTAATTCCTAGAAGAGAGAAAAAAGTTTAGAGAAATATGATGTGAAGAAAATTGATTTTTATTCCAAATTAACTCTTACCTTACAAAGGGAAAGAGAGATCCTTATATAGAGATATCGAGGAAGGAGAGATAAGGTGGGCCCCTTATCTTTTACAAAAGTAGAGTGATTAAAGCACACCGCGCCAAAAATAAAAAGGAAAAGGAGAAAACACACATTATACAAGACAAAACCCTTGTCTAATTATTAAAGTAAACTTTAAAAAAGTAAAAGCTAAAGATTCCCATGTGTGTCTGCAATCATGAAGTGTATGGGTAATGTGATGGAGACACATCGCCAGTTTCTTTCTCTTATTGGTGTTTGGCACAACGAATCTGTCTACGATCAAGATAAGCTTCAGCTTACAGAGAAGCTTCTTCATCAGCATTAGTCATCTCTTTTGGGGCTGATGTCGCAGGAGGGTCTGGGTCTGTGACAGTGTAATGGGGATTTTCAGTATGGAGAAGCGACTGAAAATCTTTCCATGGATCCTGAGCATCTTGGAAAAAGACATTAGTGTAGTCAGGACGTTGTTCCATAACAAGGATTCCATGAGGACTTGAATTGGAACCTGGAGTACAAGTTTGTGTCTTTGTGATAGTTTCCAAGGTGTGTGATAGTCCAACAGAAGTCTGGTGGATGTTTGTGTTAGTAATATGCCCTAAAGGCCAATCGAATAGTGATTTGATTGTTTAGGGAATGATTGTATTTGAATAGCATTTTCATATTTATAAAATGGCAAAGTTATCAATATTCATATATTAATTTAATGAATATAGTCCAAGAAGTAAAATAGTTAAGGAACACATTCTCGAGTATGTCGAGAATATGAAACGTGCATCCTTTGTACTATACTTCTAAAATAGTTTCTAGTGGTGGATTTATGATTGGACATTATAAATTCCTATGAACACTAGTATGTGTTATGACTCCTTATGGTATGTGATACTAAAATGGATGGTGAGTTTCATATCATTGACATGAGATGTCAAGTCAAACACATAGGTACTTGTTAAGAGAACGAGTTTACTGAACTTGACCAAATATAGTAAGCCATATGGTTTTGAGTGTTAATGACTTATTATACATTGTATCAGATACTATGTTTAGTAATGGTCTTTAGACCTGAGGCATAACAGATGTCTTATACATAGATATATCTGATATGTGAATGCATAAAGATTGATTCCTAATCACGGAAGAGATCTAGCAATAGCTGTCATGGTTGGCTATGTATGAAGACAAGTTGATGGCCAATATGGAATTCATCACTTTGTAATATACAAAAAGGATGTCTCTATGAGATAATATGAATTGGCATGAGAAATCCTTGGCCAAGGTGAAATATATTTGAAGGAGTTCAAATTATATTTTCATGTTAAGTTCATTTATATTTATTTTGAGATAAAACACAATTGCTTAACATAATAAACCATAAGCCGTGCTTTTCTCTAGACATGGATGATGAAGAGACCAAGACATAGAGATATAATGGAATAGGTTCTATAGATCCAACAATTCTTGTTATTTGGATAGTTGTGATCTACTGCTAGGTGTCACTTATGACTTGTAGAAACCTTAAGATTAATATTGGTAAAGCGTATTACCCATGCATCTTAAGGTCATTAGAAAGGTTCTAATTGATGACTAAAGAGCTTAGCATCATTTAATGAATAAAGAGTTATCATTAAAATAGTTTTACTACCTTATAACTAAGAACCTAAAAGGTCTCATACAATATAGAAATGAAAAAGGAGTTACTAGAAAATGAGAAGTTAAATTTCCTATTTTTAAGGAAAATCAATATTTATATTATAATTCATTGAGAATGAATATAAATATAAATATATCTTAAATATGATTTAAGATAGAAATTTAGATGTTCCATAAATAGTTTAAGGAACAAAATAAATTTCATAAATCCTCAATTAAACATTATGGAATGTCGAGCACGTAAAATACCATTTTGGACATGTTCGGGTTCATATATGATTATGGACTTCTAGAAAAAATTTGGGTTTAGAATTATGGGCTTTTATTGGATCTAATATGGATTAAGAGAAAGCATTAGAACATGTCACAAGAGAAGCCCATATTTAACCATTTGATTTGATCAAAATGAGGTTAATTAATTAATTCCGAAAATTAATTAATTTAGCTATTTATTTATTTGATTAAATAATTTAATGAAGTGATAAGATCACTTTCAATAAATAATGGCTAAGTGGGTGGGTTTAGCACATGATAATGTTTGGTGCCATTATTAGAGATAATGGTAGCTTTATTTGGTGGAATGAATCATCATGAAATAGCATTCATGTTTCTTCATTATCTCTCTCATTTCTAAATGAAATTTCGAGATTCCAAATCCTATGAACTCCTAGAACATTTCTAAGTGTGGACTGATTAGAGGCATCACAATTGGGGTGCTTAAAAGATCTCAGATCGTGGCAAAACAGAAGCTGTTCGTGCAGAGCTGTATTTTCTAGACAGTGTTCGTAGCTTGCTGTTTTCAGTCGTTTTCTCCTACTTCACGAAGTCTTTTTGAAACTAAAAGTGAGGAAATTAAACTTCAATCTTTCCTCTTGATTATCATTTTTGAATGAAGTCGATCCAAGGTTTCTAGAGCTTCCGCCATCTGTTTTAATTTTACTGCGCAAAAGTTGCGTTATTAGAAACCTTATGGACAAATGTTGTCCTTCAGTTTGTGGCAGGTAGCTAAACATTGTTGAGTTCAATGAGGTATGACTTGAGAGCAGAGGTAGCAGATGTATCATGGATGAGGGTATAAGGATGGGGATAAGTTTTCCATTCATAGGCCATATCTTGTGTTTAGAAGTCTCTTGTTTCTAGGCACTGGAAGTAAACTCTATAAACGATGAAGACTGTAGTGAACATGTTGGTTTCTTGTTCTGGCATTTTGTCTAATCCATGAAAAGTACACGGATTTTTGAGTTGTTTTCGCCACATGATGAATACCATTCAAGGAGAGTCCAAAGAAGATATGATGAGAACTAGGGAATGGTGATGTGTGCGAAAACTGGTTTAACAGGAAAAACTAGTTTGGTAGTATACGGGGTAGTGAGACACCACGTGTACCATAATCATCACTGGCATCAATCTGTAGAATGTGTTGTCTAGTTGTAAGAATTCGAAGAGGAGGAGGTGACTGGGCTATCACCTTTAGTTGTTGGACAGCTTCTGTTTGTGCTGGTCCGCATGAAGGGTACTATTTTTTGAACACACGGGACAACTGACTTATGTGGGTTGCAACTTTAGGGATGAAATCACGGACATAATTAACAATCATGAGGAATTGTTGGATCTCCCTTTTGTTATGATGTATGTCCGGAAACTTTAATAATTCAGTTGCAATGTGTGGACCAGGTTGATAATGGCTATCTTTAATCACCATGCCAAGAAAGTCAATTGATTCATTTGCTATGCTGCTTTTCTTTTCAGAAATCATGATTTTGTGTTCTTGCACAATATGAAAGAAATCCAAAAGGAGCTTCTGGTGGCTCTCATGGTCAGAGGAAAATAATAAGATATCATCAATGTATACCATAGTATGATGAAGGATAGGACTAAAGATTTTGTCATGCTTTTTTGAAATAATGAAGGGGTAACCTTAAGACCAAAAGGCATAACAGTCTACTGATAAATGGGCATCAGGGATGTAGAAAGCAGTTTTGTGACGGTCAACTAGTGAAATACCAAGTTGCCAAAAATCAGCTTTTAGATCAAACTTAAAGAAGATACAAGCCCCTTGAAGATGGACAAATAGGGTCTGAAGTTTTGGAAGGGGAAACTTATCATCGTTAAGGAAAGAATTAAGTGGCTAGAAATCAATAACTAACCTCTTTTTTCCACGAACTAATTCAGATCTTTTTTTCAACATAGAAGGCTTGACCAGACCAATATGAATCAGGAGGTTCAATAAGACCTTGCTGAAGCAACTGAGAACATTCTTGCTTAGCAAGTAAGAGGTCTGAAGGAGACATACCTAGGTGTGATGCTTTGATGGGGTTTATGTCTTCGTTGAGTTTAAAAGGAAGGTGAATGAAGAAGTGTTTGTTTTTCCAAAGAGGTGAAAGATGGTGGAATTGTGAATGGTTTTCTGGACAAAACTCCAGGAACTTCTGTGAAATATGACTGTATGGAGATGGTATTTCGGAAGTGTTTGTTTTAACCAAATGAAGAATGTCAAAACCTATAAGTAAATCTTTATCGGGGAGTTTGGATGCTACAATCTTTTTCTAAATTATGCAATTCGGAAAGAATTGAATACCAATAGGTTTTTTGGTAATCAAAGTGGTTTTAAAATTTTCTCTATTAACTGCTCGAAAAATTTTCAAGTGTTTTTCCCAATAATCAGAGGGAAGGATGGAAGAATCAATCATACTGGTATCTGCACTAGTGTCAATAAACCCGATGACAGGAACATATTTATAAAATTCGGAAGGAGGGATTGATATTTTAAGAGAAGGTCTAAGAATGGCTGAAACATGGTTGACAGTTTGAACTGTAGAAATGACTGAAATATCATCAGAATCAGAAGATTCTATGATAATGAAAGCAGTCTAATCATCTTGTTCTGACTGTTCTAAAAAATTTAATTCAACATCTTCATTATTAGATAACAGGGAAGAATGTTGAAGATACTTTATGAGACTAACAGCTTTGGCAGATTTGTGAGAACGGTTTCGAGGAAAGTGACCGCGTTTCTTGCAAATGAAACATCGGTTGTGCTTTTTCTTTATGTATTAAGAAACATCTTTTTTTTTTTTGAAATACCATAAAGGTTTTATGGAGGATGATTTTTTGTGGAAATGTTTCTGAAAATGTCTTTTCTTTTTTGTTGGACAAACACACTTCGTTTCATCTTTTTATTCTATCTTGAGATAGGGTTTTTTGCAAGCTTGAGAAAAAGATTTTTTGTCTTCTAAGAGGTCCTTGAAGAATTCTTTTTACTCACAGATCTTGTCAAGACATAGCATTATCATTTGGAAAATCTTTCCCAGAGAGATATCATCTATATTGAGATTAGTGGCTGTGAGTTTTCTTTGAAGATCAAGTTGTAACTCAGAAGGAAGTGAGGCTATGAAGACATGTTTGAGAGATGGCTCATTGAACCAATTCAGCTTGTAAAACAGAATACTCATCATTTTGTAATGAGATTCTAAAATATGTCTTTTGAGAGAACAACATTTCATCTGATGATACTCTTTTCTGTCTGCATTGGTAGACGTTGTTTCTTCACCGATGAATTGTTCATGGATGATATTCAGTGTTGTGCCAATTGGAGATTGCATGAATTGGAGCTAACAGTATTCTCCTAAGCTTTCTAACCAATCACGTAAAGAACCCATTGATCGGGCCATGAATTCTCGGAGAACAACTTGAGGTTAAGCATTAGGTTTGGTTCCTTAAAGGTCAATCCATGAGGCAAATTCTTGAGGTCGAGCAGGCCATTTATGACGGGGAATATTATCAAATGTGAACCAAGATGCTGAAGATAGTTTTGTTGAGTGATCAGGAACTGGTGAAGGTGGGTCACCAAGTGATCACCAATCGATGTAAAATTGAAGTGATCTTTTTTTAATGAAGATGGTTTTGTTGAGTGATCAGCATCTTGGTTCACATTTGATGACATTCCCCGTCATAAATAGCCTGCTCGACTTCAAGAATTTGTCGCATGGATTGACCTCCAAGGAACCAAACCTAATGCTTAACTTCAAGCTGTTCTCCGTGAATTCATAGCCCAATCAATGGGTTCTTTACGTGATTGGTTAGAAATCTTGGGAGAATATTGTCAGCTCCAATTCATGCAATCTCTAATTGGCATAGCACTCAATATCATCCATGAAAAATTCATTAGTGAAAAAACACCATCTACAGATGCAGATAGAAAAGAGTATCATCAGATAAAATGTTGTTCTCTCAAAAGACATCTTTTGGAATCTCATTACAAAAGGATGAGTATTTTGTTTTGCAAGCTGAATGGGTTCAATGAGTCATCTCTCAAACATGTCTTCATAGCCTCACTTCCTTTTGAGTTACAACATAATCTTTAAAGAAAACTCACAGCCACTAATCTCAGCATAGCTGATATCTCTCTGGAAAAGATTTTCCAAATGGCAATGCTATGTCTCGACAAGATCTGTGAGCAAGAAGAATTCTTGAAGGACTTTATGGAAGATAAAAAAAATCCTTTTCTCAAGCTTGCAAAAATTCTATCTCAAGATAGAATGCAAATATGAAACGAAGTGTGTTTGTCCAATAAAAAAGAAAGGACATTTTCAGAAACATTTCCACAAAAAATCATCCTCCAAAAAACCTTTCCGGTATTTCAGAAAAGAGGATGTTTCTCAATACAGAAAGAAAAAGCACAACTGATGTTTCATTTGCAAGAAATGTGGTCACTTTTCTCGAAACTGTCCTCACAAATCTGCCAAAGTTGTTCGTCTCATGCAGCATCTTCAACATTCTTCCCTGTTATTTGAGAATGAAGATGTTGAATCAAATTTTTTAGAACAGTCGAACAAGATGATAAGACTGCTTTCATTATCGCAGAATCTTATGATTTTGATGATATTTTAGTCGATGATATTTCGATCATTTCTTCTCTAAAAATGTCAATCCTTTCTTTTAAATTTCATTAAGTTGTTCCTGTCATCGGGTTTATTGACACTGGTGCAGATACCAGTATCATTGATCCTTCTGTCCTTCCCTCTGATTGTTGGGAAAAACACTTGAAACTTTTCCCAGTAGTTAATGGAGAAACTTTTGAAACCACTTTGATTACTAAAAAACCCATTGGTATTCAATTATTTTCGAATTGCATTATTTGGAAAAAGATTATAGCATCCAAACTCCTCGATAAAGATTTACTTATAGGTTTTGACATTTTTTATTTGGTTAAAAACCTATTCCTTACTAATTATGGAGTTCGCTACAAGCAAATGTTCTTGCCTTATACAGATACTGTTAGTAATATGCCCTAAAGGCCAATCAAATGGTGATTTGATTGTTTAGGGAATGATTGTATTTGAATAGCATTTTGATATTTATAAAATGGCAAAGTTATCAATATTCATATATTAATTTAATGAATATAGTCCAAGAAGTAAAATAGATAAGGAACACATTCTCGAGTATGTCGAGAATATGAAACGTGTATCCTTTGTACTATACTTCTAAAGTAGTTCCTAGTGGTGGATTTATGATTGGACATTATAAATTCCTATAAACACTAGTATGTGTTATGACTCCTTATGGTATGTGATACTAAGATGGATGGTGAGTTTTATATCATTGACATGAGATGTCAAGTTAAACACATAGGTACTTGTTAAAAGAACAAGTTTACTGAACTTGACCGAATATAGTAAGCCATATGGTCGTGAGTGTTAATGGCTTATTGTACATTGTAACAGACACTATGTTTAGTAATAGTCTTTAGACCTGAGGCATAACAGATGTCTTATACATAGACATCTCTGATATGTGAATGCATTACGATTGATTCCTAATCACGGAAGAGATCTAGCAATAGCTGTCATGGTTGGCTATGTATGAAGACAAGTTGATGGCCAATATGGAATTCATCACTTTGTAATATACAAAAAGGATGTCTCTATGAGATAATATGAATTGGCATGAGAAATCCTTGGCCAAGGTGAAATATATTTGAAGGAGTTCAAATTATATTATCATGCCAAGTTCATTTATATTTATTTTGAGATAAAACACAACTGCTTAACATAAAAAACCATAAGCTGTGCTTTTCTCTGGACATAGATGATGAAGAGACCAAGACATAGAGATACAATGGAATAGGTTCTATAGATCCAAGAATTCTTATTATTAGGATAGTCGTGATATACTGCTAGGTGTCACTCATGACTTGTAGAAACCTTATGATCAATATTGGTAAAGCGTATTACTAATGCATCTTAAGGTCATTAGAAAGGTTCTAATAGATGACTAAAGAGTTTAGCATCATTTAATGAATAAAGAGTTATCATTAAAATAGTTCTACTACCTTATAACTAAGAACCTAAAAGGTCACACACAATATAGAAATGAAAAAAGAATTACTAGAAAATGAGAAGTTAGATTTCCTAATTTTAGGAAAATCAATATTTATATTATAATTTATTGAGAATGAATATAAATATAAATATATCTTAAATATGATTTAAGATAGAAATTTAGATGTTCCATAAATAGTTTAAGGAACAAAATAAATTTCATAAATCCTCAATTAAACATTATGGAATATCGAGCACGTAAAATGACCATTTTGGACATGTTCGGGTTCATATATGATTATGGACTTCTAGACCAATTTTGGGTTTAGAATTATGGGCTTTTATTGGATCCAATATGGATTAAGAGAAAGCATTAGAACATGTCACAAGAGAAGCCCACATTTAACCATTTGATGTGATCAAAATGGGGTTAAATAATTAATTCCGAAATTAATTAATATTAGCTATTTATTTATTTGATTAAATAGTTTATTGAAGTGATGAGATCAATTTCAATAAATAATGGCTAAGTGGGTGGGTCTAGCACATGATAATGTTTGGTGCCATTATTAGACATAATGGTGGCTTTATTTGGTGGAAGGAATCAACATGATCTAGCATTCATGTTCCTTCATTATCTCTCTCATTTCTTAATGAAATTTCGAGATTCCAAATCCTCTGAACTCCTAGAACATTTCTTAGTGTGGATTGATTAGAGGCATCACAATTGGGGTGCTTAAAGGATCTCAGATTGTGGTAAAACAGAAGCTGTTCGTGCAGAGCTGTATTTTCTGGACGGTGTTCGGAGCTTGCTGTTTTCAGTCATTTTCTCCTACTTCATGAAGTCATTTCTGAAACTACAAGTGAGGTAATTAAACGTCAATATTTCCTCTTGATTTTCGTTTTTGAATGAAGTCGATCCGAGGTTTCTAGAGCTTTCGCCATCTGTTTTAATTTTACTGCGCAATAGTTGCGTTATTAGGAACCTCATGGACAAATGTTGTCCTTCAGATACATTTCGTCTGTATGCACTTTCCGAAACACCATCTCCATACAGTCATATTTCACAGAAGTTCTTAGAGTTTTGTGCAGAAAACCATTCACAATTCCACCATCCTTCACCTCTTTGGAAAAATAAACACTTCTTTATTCACTTTCTTTTCAAACTCATCGAAGACATAAACCCTATCAAAGCATCACACCCGGGTATGTCTCCTTCAGACCTCTTACTTGCTAAGCAAGAATGTTCTCAGTTGCTTCAATAAGGTTTTATTGAACCTACTAATTCAGATTGGGTTGGTCAAGCCTTCTATGTTGAAAAAAGATCCGAATTAGTTTGCTGAAAAAAGAGGTTGGTTATTGATTACCAGCCACTTAATTTTTTCCTTAATGATGATAAGTTTCCCCTTCCAAAAATCTGAACCCTATTTGTCCATCTTCAAGGGGCTCGTATCTTCTCTAATTTTGATGTAAAAGCTGGTTTTTGGCAACTTGGTATTTCACCAAGTGACCGTCACAAAACTGCTTTATGCATCCCTGATGCCCATTTATCAGTGGACTATTATGCCTTTTGGTTTTAAGGTTGCCCCTTCATTATTTCAAAAAGGCATGACAAAAATCTTTAATCATATCCTTCATCATACTGTGGTATACATTGATGATATCTTATTATTTTCCTCTGACCATGAGAGCCACCAGAAGCTCCTTTTGGATTTCTTTTATATTTTGCAGGAACACGGAATCATGCTTTCTGAAAAGAAAAGCAGCATAACAAAGGAATCAACTGACTCTCTTGGCATGGTGATTAAAGATGGCCATTATCAACTTGGTCCACACATTGCAACTGAATTATTAAAGTTTCTGGAGACACATCTCAATAAAAAGCAGATCCAAAAATTCCTCGGGATTGTCAATTATGTCTGTGATTTCATCCCTAAAGTTGCAAACCATACAAGCCAACTATCCTGTATGCTCAAAAACAGTGCCCTCCATGGGGACCAGTACAAACAAAGGTTGTCCAACAGCTAAAGGTGATAGCCTAGTCACCTCCTCCTCTTCAAATTCCCACAACTGGACAACTCATTCTGTAAACTGATGTCAGTGATGATTACTGGAGTGCTGTCCTTCTTGAAGAGATAAATGGTGTACGCCACTTCTGTGAACATGCAAGCGGACAATTCAAAAACTCTGAAAAGAACTACCATGTGATCTACAAAGAGATTTTGGCGGTCAAGTATAGAATCAAAAAAATTGAATTTCATCTAATAAATTCCTTATCAATATGGACAACTCTTCTTTGCTCCCTGACAAACAATTGCTCAACCTCAAAAACTGGTTTGCTAAATATGATTTTACTGTCCAATACTAACAGAACCTCATCCTAGACTTCCTTACACGTCCGGCTATAAATAAACCTTCACTTATTTTCTCTATCCACACCATCCAAGTTATAGCCATGAATAGTCAACTTCCTTTCAAAGCTCTCCACTTGAGAACCTTTCCCATGAACATTCCTTTTCATTTAGCCTACCAAATGCAAGACTTTGCAAAGAAATTCCTTTACCGGTATTTCTTTAATGTTTAAAGCAAAAAACTTGATCGCTTTCCTTCCCTCTGTATGAAAAACCTGTTTCTCACAGGTCTTACCCTGTCTTCTCTAATCATCTGCGAAGATGAGTTATGGTACATGTGGTGTCTCACTACCCTGTATGCCACAAAATTGGTTTTTCCTGTTAAGCCAATCCTTACATACATCACCACTCTTGAGTTCTCATCAGATCTTCTCTGAACTCTCCTTGAATGGTATTCACCAAGTGGTGAAAACAACTCAAAAATCTGTGTACTTTTCATGGATTAGACAGAATGCCAGAATAAGAAGCCAGCATGTTCACTACAGCCTTCATCGTTTATAAACCTTACTTCCAGCACCCAGAAACAAAAGACTTTTGGACACAAGATATGGCCTATGAATGGAAAACTTATCCCCATCCTTATACCTTCTTCCTTGATACATCTGTTACCTCTGCTCTCAAGTGATACCTCATGGAACTCAACAATGTTCAGCCACCTGCCACAAACATCTACCACACCTCTGTTGGACCATCACACACCTTGGAAACTATTCCAAAGACATAGACTTGTACTCCAGGTTCCATCTCAAGTCCTTAAGGAATTCTTGTCATGGAACAACATCCTGACTACACTAACATCTTATTCCAAGACGCTCAGGATCCATGGGAAGATTTTCAGTCTCTTCTCTATACTGAAAATCTCCATTACACTGTCACAGACCTAGACCCTCTTGCTACATTAGCCCCAAAAGAGATTACTAATGCTGATGAAGAAACCTATCTACAAGCTGAAGCTTATCTTGATCACAGACAGATCCGTCGTGCCAAATGCTAATATGAGAAAGAAACTGGCAATGTGTCTCCATCACATTACCCATCCACTCCGTGATTATAGATACGCATGTGAATCTTTAGCTTTTGCTTTTTTAAAGTTTGCTTTAATAATTAGACAAGGGTCCTGTCTTGTCTAAAGTGTGTTTTCTCATTTTCCTTTTATTGTTGGCATGGTATGCTTTAATCATTCTGCTTTTGTAAAAGATAAGGGGCCCACCTTATCTCTCTTTCCCTAAGATCTCTATATAAGGATCTCTCTTTCCCTTTGTAAGGTAGGAGTTAATTTGGAATTAAAATCAATTTTCTTCACATCATGTTTCTCTAAACCTTTTGCTCTCTTCTAGGAATTAAAGAAATTATTTAGGGTTAATAATGATATGCTCACTTCTAATTTTCTAAACTGAGTATGTTCTGCACTTGTCTTAAGCCTAGGATCATGTGCATCAGAAAGGTCATGTTTTATCCTCCAAAACCGATTTTTGTAAAATGAAATTATTTTCTCACAATGTTCAACCTCTTTGAAGGCCAAGAGTGCCGTGTTTTCGGGTGGTATCGTGAAAAACTATTTTCAAATATGATTTTCGGTTTTGGTATTTGACGGATAAGTGTATATCGGCTGGAAACCAGAACTTGCGGGCTATTGGCCCTAAGGACAGACTTTGTTCTGTTACAGATCTGGTGTAACAACGCCACGTACAACTACCCACTGGTATTAGCCTACCAAATCCAAGACTTTGCAAAAAAAATCCTTTACCGGTATTTCTTCAATGTTCAAAGCTAAAAACCTGATCGTTTTTCTTTCCTCTGTATGGAAAACCTGTTTCTCACTATTACATATGAATTCATACAATATATAATTGACATTATCGAACTTTGTATCATTATGATACATATTTTCTAAAGTAATACTCAATCAAGTGAAATTAAAATTATTTCTTTTCAATTACAGATCCATTCCAATACTAATAAGCTACGAAACAACCGTGAAAGCCAAAAAAACAAAATTGAAAACAAAAACCTTTTAACTTCAGTAATTTTAGTATTGTGAAGAAATACTCATTCAAGTGAAAAAAAAATAATGATTTCTTTTCCACTATAATACCCGTAGAAAATAAATAAACAAGACCCAAAGTGACCGAAATTGCTTCCCTATTACTTTTGACATCTCTCATAAGACAACATTTTGCATTAGTATAAAACAAATAGGGTAATTTTTAGGACCTCCCTTGAGGTTTGGTGTATTGAGAATCTCATAGAAAGTATTCACATAATTATAAGGACCTCCCCTGGCATTAGTACACAATCACCTTGACTGTTAGTGGATTAATAAAAAGTCAAAAATACCCTTGGCTATAAAAATGAGTGTAACAATGGGAGCTAAATAGTAAACACCACACTGGAGCACTAAAAAATCTACAATAACCATGGAAAACAAATCATTGACATTTACATAATATAAAAAAAGTAAAATATAAATTAACAAAATCAACAAAATTGTCAACGTATTGAATATTTACAGTAGCAATGGCTATAAATATAGCCGTAGTCAAATTAAAATATCACCATTAGTAAACTACTTCAGTAAGACAATAAACAAACCATGATTCATTCTTCAATGCATTCAAAATACACAACCCGCACAATAGAATCACATACACACACCTGCTAATAAAATATAAGAACAAACGGGAAATTGAACTGACATGGCCAAGATACTTCCTCCCCATAGCTATTAGAATATTATTAGATACTATTGTTTTTAAATATAATAGAAACATAATGAGTAATTTATGAATCATGATGCTTGCTTTACTTTTTGGCAATTGTAGCTTCAAATTCAATGATAGTAAATGAACAATGGTTCATTCATTATGAAAGTAATTGTAAAGCCAAGAATTTATAATATTCAGACGTTGGAATTAGAAAAATATTCCTCAGCCATTTCAATTTAAGCCAAGGAAGAAAAGAAAAGAGTCTTCTTGTTTTTGGCCACAAGCCATATGAAGAAGGTAGACTAGAGCGTAAGAACGAATGCTACTGCCATAGTAAAAGCTTGGATCAATGGGTAACGGTACCTGCCATGTCAATTTCATGACAAACAAAAATCAATTATCATCCCCAGACCACAACACAACCGAACTGACTTTTTGAATCTAAAATAACAAGTAAATAAATCAAAGATTTCAATTCATTTAAGTTTGAACTCTACTAAAACAAGAAAAAAACATCATTCAGCATGTTCTTCAACACATTTGTATCATTCTTCATCATCACAACAATATGCAAGTTCTTTTTTTTGTTTTGGAAACTAACCTTTTTTAGATTCTAATTCTAGTGGTCTTAGACAGTAGCCACCGACGAAATTTGCTTGGCGTCACCCTTTTACCACCATTGCAGCTTGTCATGTTCATACTCAACTTAAAATTATGTTACAATCGCTTTGGTTTTGTGTGGAATTAACTTTACAAAGAAAAAGAAAATTAAAAGTAATGACTCTTCGAGGGGTCAATCTCCTCCCTAATACTCAAGCGTTATTCTGAATTCTTTTCCTGATCTTTATTCAATAATCAATTGAAATTTAAATACAAGGAAATAATATCCAGAACAATCAGAAGAGCTTTGGACTTGCTCTTACCAACTACACAATCAAAACAAATTAAAAAATAAGGTTGACTTAGGCTTTACGTTTATTGCCCACTAAACTCCATACTTCAAAGTAGTAGCTTTGCACATGCCCCAATCAACTAATACTTGCTTGCAACATCTCCATCCTCCTTAAACAGCAACCTCGTCCACAAAAGTAAAGTCAAGATAGCGAGCACGAAATTCTTCATTAAGTTCCCATGTTGCCTCGGATGGAGATAAAACCTTTCAATGAACTAACACCTCTATTTTCTTCCTGCAAGTACACTGATCCAATATTGTTTGAGGAGTTGGTACCACCGAGTCATCTTCATAACATTGGGTACAGCTGGCAACACCAGTTGATCCTCACCAATTTTCGTTTTTAGCTGCGAGACATGAAAAACTAGATGAAGCTTAGAATTTGAAGGCAACTTCAATCGATATGCCACATTTATGATCTTCTCAATCACCTCAACTAGTCCATAATAATGAGCTGATAGCTTGAAACTCTCATTTCTCTCAATCACCTTAACTAGAAACTCTCATTTCTCTATGCTTTGAATCATTCAACTTCTTTATTTCCTTTGGAAAACTTCATAAGCAACTTGTCAAAATCCCATTGAATTGGCCCTAACGTCCTTATCCATTGTGTTCCTAGCAACACATCACAAC
This sequence comes from Citrus glauca, assembly GCA_029633175.1. Classification (NCBI taxonomy): domain Eukaryota; kingdom Viridiplantae; phylum Streptophyta; class Magnoliopsida; order Sapindales; family Rutaceae; genus Citrus; species Citrus glauca. The sequence continues at coordinate 15,751,362 of JAQOOD010000005.1, forward strand.
TTTCCAATGATAAAATAAAGAAATCAATTTCAAAAGGGACCTTTTGAAGCCTCACATGAACTTGGGCACATCGACTAGGGTTAACAAGTTTTTCTTCTGAAGCAATCAATACCCCAACTTTCCACTTGAATTAGGTTGTAAATACTTCCTGAATCAACTAAAAACAACACTTGTTGACCCATTAAGGTTCCTCAAATACGCATAGTTTTAGGTGCTCTTGTCCCAATCATGGCATGAAATGATATTTATGGAGCCATAGCCTCAGTACCATTTTCAATCTCCATTTCCACATCATTGTCCTCTTCCTCCCAGCATGCTTCAATCTTGAAAGTTTTGGACAATTGTGCCCTGGGTTGTACTTGTTACAATGAAAGCAAAGGCCCTTCTTTCGTCATTCTGCTAGCTTTTCTGGCATCATTTTCTTGATGTTTGGGGCTAAATTGGAGCTACGTCATTGACTTTCTGTTGCCAAATGCCAAGAATTTGTTGCTCCAAAAGGTTGTGCTATCGTCGCTCGTTTGTACGCTATATCCCTTACCTTATAGAGTTGAGCTAACCTAAATGCTATGGTCAGCGTTGTTGGTAGATTTGCCTGAACATCGAATCGGATACTCTCCTTTAGCCCTGCAATGAAACAACTTACTTTTTTGTTCTGAGAAAGTGATCCCACCTTTGCCAACAATCTCTCAAACCGAGCTTGATAATCAATCGCCATTCTTGTTTGTCGCAACTTGATCAGTTCAACAAAAGTGGTCTTCAAATTGATTAGGTCTAAAGCGTGATAAAATTCTAGCTTTAAAGTCACCCCTTGTTACATAAATCATTTCTTGCTCTAACATTTGGAACCATAATTGAGCATCCTCTTCCAAATAAAAGGAAGCTATGGACACCTTTTCTTACTCTCATATCTCATGGAGACCAAAATACTTTTCAGCCCTACAAATCCATATTATTGGCTCATCCTTGCCGTCATACTTTGGAAAATCTAATTTTACGGTTCATGGCATGAAGTTGTGGAAATTTCCATTTTCTCTTGGTGAAGTGTGAACCTTCGTCGAATGAAGTCTCTCCGGTTTCGGTAGTTCTTTTGCCACGAAATTGTTGGGCAAGCTGTTCTAGCTTTTCAGTAACCTGATTCAGTAATTCTTTTTTAAACTTCTCCGTGCTTTCCTCAAGTTGCTGAACTCTATCGTTAAGCTCTATCAGCCTGGCTCTGATACCGAGCAGTTACAATCAGTTTGGTTTTGTGTGGAATTAACTTTACAAAGAAAAAAATTAAGAGTAATGACACTTCGAGGGGTCAATCTCCTCCCAAAGACTTAAGTGTTATTCTAAATTCTTTTCCTGATCTTTATTCAATAATCAATTGAAATTTAAATACAAGGATTTGCTAACTAAATCCAATAAATAAGGAAATAATATCCAGAACAATCAGGAAAGCTTTGGACTCGCTCTTACGAACTACACACACTCAAAACAAATTAAAAAATAAGGTTGACTTAGTCTTTACATTTGTTGCCCACCAAACACCATACTTTAAGTAGTAGCTTTGCACGTGCCCTAATCAACTAATACTTGCTTGCAACAAATTACTTAAAGGTAGTAGGGATTCTATAGCTACAAAAGCTTCGTCAGAGCTTTTCAAGCTTGAAAATTGTTGGGTTTCATTTAATGAGAGAGAAAGTGGAGTGTTGATTCATCTCAGATAAATTGAAGATAATTTACAGTGTGGCTAATAAATTGATTATCAGTACCTAAATGAAACGACTTGCCCCGCACCCTAGGGCAAATCTGTCTAAACTTGTAAAACCGGTTCAATAATACTAATAATATCCAAGAATTTTGTCGAAAATTCGGCAGAATCTCCCTATAAATACAACATTCCCAAACCTACAATTTACAAAACAACACTCCCAATAATATCTCAATAATTATCCAATCTTCATAACCAACTTCTCTAGTCAACATATCAAATATCACCCAAATCACTTCAATATAAAAACAAATATAATGGTTATCCTTAATTACAAAATATAACAATAAATACAACTCACAAAATCCCAATTATCAAAATATTAAATCTACGACTCCTAGCACCATCACGTGGCCACAATTTCAAATCTAACTACCGATACTGGATCGACTGATGTACCTGCAAATCTCCTGTGGGGGGAAATAATATGATAAAAACATGGTGAGTATAAAACTCAGTGAGTGGATACTAGTTTCTGAAAAATAAATTTATTTAAAATGAATTACTCTTTATCAAATCAATTCCATCAAAATATCATTCTATCTTTCTCAAACTTTCACATTCTCTTTCAAACCACTTACTTGAGCTTCCTTCATTTAATTACCGCTTAGTAGGATACTCCCTTTAACTTTCATACTCTTTTGGGCTTCTTGCCAATGCGTCCTTCGCCCACTTATCTCATAATAATATAAACATTTAGAGTATCCTCCACTAAGCCAGTAACGAATTCAAGCATCTAAACTAAAACTGTAAAACAATCTTTCTTTCTTCAAATTTCGTTTGCTAAAATCAACTTTCTCATTCTCCAGAAAACATAATGCATTTTCGTGCTCATGCCAATGAAATATTCACACATACGTATGCCCATGTCCATAAACACACATATCAACATATCATATCAACACATCGTATAAATACATGGGCAAAACATATAAATCAATATCTGTACATATATCAAAATAGACTTTTCAAACATATCAAACATATATATTGTTTATTGTGATTCGTTTGGAAATCTAATTTACTTACATAAACATATTTAATTCAAATCAATCACTGAAATACTATATTACATAAATCTGCGTAAAATCTATGGAATCATAATGCTTGTCATATCAAATACTGTATATCAAAAGTTATCATCAAGCAAGTACCCAGGGGAATGATCTCATCATATCCGGACTTCGACAGACGGGCAATCAGGGAACCATCATGCCCCGGAGCTACAACGGATAGATGGGGAAAATCTCATTTCATATCTCATGTATCTCAATATCTGTATCTCTGTAATCATCATACTGCATGTATAAGCCCCCAAAAGGCAAAAGCGCCCGAACACACGGCCCAAAGCCTCTATGTGTGTTCAGACGGGCCCCAAAGGCCTCTATCTCATCTCATCTGTATCTTTGTATTCATCTCATGTTATTTGTTTCTCTGTATCTGGAGGGTATGGTACTGTCCAACGATTTCTCAAATAATATTTTATACACATGTACATAAACATATAATCACATCTGAAATCTCATTCTCTTTTGCTTCAACATATATCAAATCTTCGCAATTCTAATATCATGCTTTTAATAAAAAATGACAATAACCATTAAGCCAACTCATTTTTAATAACACTACATTTCAATACATAGATAAAACTCAATTTTCTCGAAAATCATTAAATTGAAGTATCAAATACTTATTTTTCAAACATACTGCACTATATCATAAAATCAGCATATACTTATGAAAATAAGTTTTGTATATTCCACTCACAGTAACGATGTCCAGACTCGGTATCAACCACGTCCGCGGGTTGATTCTCGTTCGCGGATCCTCCTAATCAAGGAAACGACATAATCATTCTCCGTAAAATTTGAAGTACAACTACTCTTACATAATACTTCTCGAAACGAATATTTATTAACAATAATTATTCCCGCATGTACAAAATTACCAAAAATACCCGTACATGCCACAATTATCAAAATGCCCTCAACATCATTATTTTACCAAAATATTTGCAAAATCTTCAATTACCAAATTGTTCTCAATTTGGATCACGAGAATAACCACAATGTTAAAAATTACAAAATTACCCTCAGAATGTAAAATTACCGAAATGTCCTTAACAACTTAAATTACCGAAATGTCCTCAAAGTCTCAAATTACTTTACTGCCCTAACCTAAAATTACCAAATTATGCACTGATTTCACAAATTACAAATTTGCCCCAAAGTTTATGAAATTATCGAAATGCCTTTGCCGGTCAACGGTGACCGGACTTCAATCAACGACGACGGGGAGCTTAGGTCTGATAGTTCCGACCGTCGTGAGTCCAATGGTGGTGGCCGTGACCTCCCACGCGCGGCAATGGCTCCGGATCAAGCTTCCCAAAACCGTGACTTTCCAAGAGCTAATCAGCGGCAATACGGCCGATTCAGGTGACGGGGTCGATCGGAAAATGATACTGGTGAGTTGAGGAACAAGATACAAGTGGTGGCGTGCCCAAACTCCAGCGAAATCAACGGCGACAAAACGGGTTTTGGTCTCGAGTTTACGAGCTTCAATGGCGGCATTCCCGACGTTTTCCGGCAACGAGGGTGGCTGGGATACGACGGTCGACTTCCAAGCTTCAGATCGGTACCAAGCACAGTCGGTGAGGTGGCCGGAAACGTGAGATCTGACCGGGTCAAGGTCGCGGGTCGCGGGTCGGGTTCTCGGGTCAACAGGTCAAACGAGTCAACTCTTTCTTTCTCTCTCTCTCTCTCCAAAAATGAGCATAGTTCCCCCCCCCCCGTCCAAACTAAAACCCGGCCCCTTTTTTTTTATCACTTAAGCTTAATACAAATTAAGCTTATACCGGACCCGTAACGAAAATAAAATCCGACCACTTGAGCTTTTAATCGCGCTCAATTTGTCTTGATTCGAAGCGGAAAAATTAAATCGTACACTTAATGAAGAAAATCAAAGTGCATATGTTACACTAAATCTAGGCCATCAATGCACTAACGACAGGGGAGCTCCTTGTAATTACGTGAATACTTCTCGTGAGATTGTTAATACATCAAAACTCAATGGAGATCCCTAAAAATTATCCAAAAAAATACATAGCAAGAAAAATTGAAATAACTTTTTAGCGACAAAAATAGAGTTAAAACAGGAAGGGCATAAGACAATACGAGAAGTTTACTTTTCATTCCTTGTTCTTTGGGATTTTAGTGTATGAATATCTAAGGTAAAAGCTTTAATGTATTTATTATCAAAGATGTTTTATTTTAAATCATATTAGTGTTTAGATTTGATTTTACCCTTCTGAATCTAGGCTATCGGAATAGCTTTTTTATTTAATTTAACAAGAAAAATAGTTTTCTACTCTCATGAATCTAGAATTAACAATAATTGAGGTAGAATTAACAATAATTGAGGTGACACCAAGGGTGCTTTAAAGCATTTTTAAAAATACAATGACTAAATGACAATATTCTTGAAAATAAGGGACTAAATGAGCGTTAATCCTAAATAATACCATGTTTGTCCGTTGTGTGTTTGCAATTTTTTTCTAGGCTATGAATGGAATAATTTTCTAGTTATTTGTTAACATATATTATGATAACAACACTTTTGATAAGACCATTATCAAATATTATAATTGTTAAGTAAGCACATCATTAAAAACAAACATCATTGTATCAACTCACTGCTTTTTTAATTAAATTTAAAATAAATAGTAATAATTTGGCGCAAAGAGTAAATTTCGTTGAGGTAAAAACAAAAAAAAAATCAATTCCTTCCGTTTAAGAATTCCATGCCAAATTGAGCATGTTAATTTTCCACTCTTCTCTTCACCTTTCCCTTCCCCTCCACTCTTTTCTGTAATAAATCACTTGGAGGCTCAAATGCCCACAATGCTTAATTCCTTCCTCAATTATAGAAAATAACTGAGTGAAGACAATATTTTCCCTTTGAAATATGAGTGGAGTATAAATTCTTCGAATATTCGAGAGAGTTAAAACCTATGCAGTGCTATATAAGATTTCATACAGAATTAGTCGAAGTAATTGCTTGATTGTATATATATCAGTATTAGTCTTATAAAATATGAATTGTAATTTGAAAAATAATCTCATGTAATTAAAAAAAACTCACAGGCAGATCGCTTAAAAAAAGGGGGCCATTTTTTTTTTTGTAAATTCTCTTCCACATGATAACATAATTATGATGACGTTGCTTCAAATGGAAATGAAAACCAACAAGATACGAGCTACTCTATCGCAATTTGTAGGGATCGAACTATTAATCGCTGAAAATCAATCACTAATATCAACATAGACACTTTCTCCATAAAAGGCTAAAAATAAGTCAAGGATAAGGATTAGACATCAGTCCCTTCGCCCCCCCCCCCCCCGGCCGGGGGGGGGGGGGGATTCTTTTGCGACAGCTATGTCAATACATTCATTTCTAAATTGAGCATATCAGCAATACATAGAAATTGTTTCATGTCTGTTTTATCCATCCTCTATTATTTTCATCTTTTCTAATTTTTGCACGCATTAGGCCATTTTCTTCATTTCTTTAATTTGGTAAAACTTGATCTCCTTTCCGGCTATCATTTAGTTCCTTTATTTCTTCATTTGGAGAAGTAATAGAAATTTCAATAGATTCGGATTCTTTAGAGGTGTTAGCAGCTGGCACTGGCTGACTTTGCTTCTTCATCTCCTTTCCTTTACCCCATAAAACCGCATAAAGTCCGCACACGATCAATGTTGCCCCTAGTACACTGAAAAAATAAAATTCGTATTAAATTAATTAGAAATACTTGCCTGCCGATATTCACACTTTAGAAATACTTGATGTGAAAGCGAATCAAGACTTTAATACTTATGTAAAGGGTGACTCAGCACTTTTAAATGAATAAATTGTTTTAATTAATTTTACATTAAGTTAATTGGAAATGCTTAGATGACTTGGTAAAGATATTTGCAATTGTGAAAAGATTCTTTACATTGATGTTAAGAGCGAATCAACACTTTTACACAGATATAAAGGTGTGTTAGCACTTTATAAGATGCAAATGTCTGTTCCTAAGATAGAACTTTTAAATTAGTTATATATAGATATATAGTTCCCATCTGATCCATAATTTTAAACTTTATTAAAATTTGAAAAAATTATTTAACTCATGTAGCGTATAGTATTATGCCATTATTCTACTAAACTATATATTTTAATAACTTTCACTGTCATGATACTATTAAACCAAACGGCTTAAAATGTTTTTCTAAATTTTAACAAAATTTAGGATTTTGGTCTAGAATATTTCGATATAGATGCACACAAAATTTATGCAAATATTATGAACTAATAAATACCTGCCCAAGTGTAGCTTCTCATCGAGAATTAAAGATGCGGCCACGGCTACAGCGACAACGGACAAAGGCGTAAAAACAGATACAAAAAGAGGGCCTCTTATGTGTACACACCATGATGTCATTGTCACCATCAAACCTGAACCCACGATTCCCTGTAACAATATGGCATTTTGGCACGTATAATTTCATTATAGAAACTTATTTATAATAGCATTAAAGAGTCAATTTCAATGAAATTAAATTAAAATGGATAAGAAATATTGTTTTAGCATGTACCGAATATGCTACAGTAAGAAGTCTAATGTTCCAGCCCAATTTCCATTGATCCGAATCCTTTTCCATGCAGAGGGCAAAAACAACGGCTTGAATTGCTCCCATCAAACACATCAAAGCTGCATTCGAGTGTTGACATGGATATTCTTTACTAATTTTAGCCTATACAAAAATGATAAAAAAAATTATTAACCAAATTAATTAATTATACATATACATATACATACAAATTCATTACCTGTATTTACCTGAACGATCAACCACAAAGAATAAGACAAGCAACTACCCAGAGTCAATAACGAGCCAATGAGGCGTTTACCAGCATCAGAAGACGCCATGTGGCGGACGCCAGCATGGTGAAGAAGGTCAACATGTGTTGACCAGATCTTTATCTCAACACCTTTGTAAAGAGTGAGCAGCATTGCCCCACTTATTCCAATTAATGTACCCAACACTTTTGCCTTACCAGCTCTTGTCCTTATACCAAGTTTCTCTGATCTGTGATAAATCGACGGTATTTTAATGTTAATTGATCATCAAAATCATCAAGTGGTTATCATTAATTATTTTGTAATTTTATAATAAGTACCCAATAGAGGTAGCCAAAACGAAGGTCACAGCCGGAACAAGATTAAACATGGCACTAGTAAATGTTGCCGAGGTTAAGACCAAGCTCTCTACGAACAAATTTTGACACAACGATCCCCTGCAACATATGTATATAATATTTAGGAAAAAGAATACTAAATCCCCTTAATTTGAATAAATGATTACCAAAAGTCCTTTGCTTTTAAATTTAATCACATAGATTACTTTTAAGAAATAAATATGTATGGAGGGGCTTCAACCCCTTCTAAGCCATTATTTTTTTTTTAAATGTGTCATAAGCCCCTTCTAAATCAATTAAATAAAAATAATTTGAGCACATTTTATATATAATAAAATACTTGTACTTTAATAATAAGATTGCAATTTAATGGTTTTAAAGACTTGGTTCAAATTTTTTAGGGAAAAAAAAGACTTGGTTTAAATCTCAATAGTTGTATAATTTCATTTTTTTTAGATACTTTGTGCACATTACTTAGAAAAAAGATACTTCACAAATGTGGCCTCATTCAGTTTTAGCGTTTAAAAATAACACATTTATTACTATCATTTAAAAAAATTAAAAGAAACTAATAGAATGTGAGTTTTTTTTTTTAGACTTTAAATATGTTCAAGTGACTAGTAAAAACATTATCTCACTTTAAATTAGAATTCTTTAAACTAAGACCTTCTAATTTTTAAGTGTCTGGATCCGCAACTATAGAGATCCCTTTTGTGTTTACAAATAGTCATGCAAATTATTTTTGGTACACATGAATTCATTTTTATGTTCAAAAGTAATCACAAACTCGAATAAAACTCCCAAGATTTATCCAAAAGAGGTTTGTGTGACTATTATTGAAAACATGAGAGTATCTTTGACTATTTCACTAAACATTGGCGTATTAGTATCTTTTTTTCCAAATTTATAAGCATTTCGACCTCTCAAATTGTGTAAACCCATTCTACCTCAAAACAAAATAATTATAAAATATTTATTTTTTATTGATTTTAAATAAAGAAAAATTGAATAATTTGTCAATTAAATCCTTATTAACTGTTTAAGCGTATGGTTACAAAAGGATAAAATAGTAAAATTAAAATTATATTAAGCAACATTACTGATTAATAATGGCCAAGAACTTATGTGAAGAACAAGGATCTAAATAACTAATTGTTAAAAAATCATTTTGAATTTTAAAAAATAATGTGATTTTTTCTAGTAATTTTAAAAATGGGTTGATTTACACAAACTGTAGGGTAGAAATATGCCCACTTAATTTTAAATCAACTTACCCACACAACCCCGAAAGAAAAGCTAGAAAAAGCATCTTAAAATTCAGTTTTGGTATGCAATTCCTGCAAAATAATTAAATAATTCACAATCAATAGAGTCCATCTCATCACATATGTCAATTTCTACTATAAATTAATAATCGAATGTACCAGATTGACCTTTCAAGTAGAAGTGCAACAGGAACAGTAAAAGCAGAGGCAAAAATTAATCTATAGGCAATGATGACTCTTAAGCTCATTCCATCATTAGCTGCTAATTTATAGAAGATATTAACCCCCGCAAATGCTGCAGAAGCTACCGCCATCATCAACACTGGCTTCAACCCATGTATCAAATTACATATCTGTTCCCACATCACCATCATCTCTATCGAATAGCTCAACAAAAAAGCATTAATAACATTAATTTTGAGGAGAAAATGAGAATGCGAATAAGAGAGAGATGGTTAATTTGTTTTGCTGTGATTGTTCAATTTGATACATTTATAATTAAAGACAGTTTTTTTCTACAAAAGTAAGCAATTACGTAGTTTCGACACACGTGCTTCGTGCATGGCTGCATGTTGAATTGATAGTGGCAACTGGCGAGTGAGCCTATAGTAAATTTTTTGCTTGTTTTAGTAAATTTTTAATGTAAGTGATCTTGAAAAATCTGATTACGAATTTATTGATTTTAAAATGGCTATCTAGGTTATCACAATATTGTTACTAAAATATTTAAATTATATAGATATAATATTAAATACTCTCTTATGAAAAGGGTGAAATAATTTACACTCTAAAATATACTTTGAAAACTTTATTACCTAAGAGTCATATAAAAAAATTTCGAAATTAGAAACTTACTGGAAACACTCCTGTAAATTTCGAAATAGCGCTAAATTGTATCCTCGTCACTAAATGTTCTTATTCATTGACTGAAAATAATATTACTCTTTTTTTTTTTTGGGTTCAAATTCTTTCCTAGAACGATTCTCTCTGTACTGTCTCATCACAATCTACCCCTCTGTCTCCATCCTTTGATTATAATTTTCACTTTGCCAATACATCTTGAACAAAATATTCATCAAAACACCACCTGCTATATATCATAGATAGATAATATATAATTAAACATCATGAGATGAAAATTTTATTCTATTTCTCCTGTTATTGTAAAGTAGATATATCTCATAATTAAACATTATGAGAGGTATCTACTTTACATTAATGTTTCATCAATTTTGTCAAGATTTAATAATCAACTACTCTTGCATAGATGATTTTTCAAAGAATTCAACATATTGGCTATTTTTTCTACTCAAATAATAAATGCAACAGCATGAATGGAAGAACCAAAATCAATGCTGAATTCTTCTAAAAAAAAATTCAATGTTGTGACAAATTGAAAATATAAAATAAAAATCAGTCTCAAGGATGATTAATCCACAACTTTGATACCAAACTTTATAGTATATAATTCTCCTTATAATACTATTCGCTTATGTGCTCAATGCATAATTGAAATTGCGAAGTCAATTTTTTTTTCGTTTTTTTAAGAGTTTAGGGAGTTTTGTTGAGATTGCGCCAAAATAAATAAATAAATAAATAAAATGATTTACGAGGGAGGTAGTTGAATGAGCATGGTGAATGGGTAAGTAAAAGTTTTATTTAGTAATCATAGTATTATCTCTAACAGTAAATTAACTTGGCTCTGATACCAGTGGGTTATGTTGTATGTGGCGTTGTTTTACTAAATCTACGACAGCACAAGGTCTGTCCTTAGGACCAGTAGCCCGCAAGTTCTGGTTTCCAGCTGATATACACTTATCTGCCAAATACCAAATCTGAAATTCTTCTTAAAAACAGTTTTTCACGATACCACCTGAAAACACGGCACTCAGGGCTTTCAAAAAGGGTGAACATTGTGATAAAACAAATTTATTGTATAAAAATCGGTTTTGGAGGATAAAACAGGGCCTTTCTGATATACAGGATCCTCAGGCTTGAGGCAATTGTTGAGTGTTAGAAAATACATATTTATAAAGGAGAAAATTATCATTTTACATTTCACGTCTTACTAATAACCCTTAATTTTATGTATTTAAGCTTCTTGTTATTTAATTATGTGTGTTTTATTTTAATTAAATATTTTATGTATTTTAGGGGCATCATGGTCGTTTCATAATAAATGAGAGATCAGACGACAAAACAGACATCACTTTTGAATTCAAGACAGTAAAAAAACCTTAGAAGGAGCATAAAAGGAAAAATAGCACTGTTCACATGTACGGTACTGTCTACATTACTGTTCACGACACTGTTCACATAGACAGATCAATGATGTGGTATTGACCGACGATGTGACATTGACTAATAAGGTGTCACGATCTTGTTGGACTAAAATTCTTATGTACTGTTGATGATGATATAGTAGCATATCAGTGCACCAAAAATCTCGTGTACGGTACATGCATCACACATGATTATTTTCAACCAAACCGCATTACTATTCAACCCAGGTCAAACCGTATTACTGTTCATCTGCGTGGTCAAACCGCGTACTGTTGATTGATAGCGTGACGCAATCCTGAGCGTCCAAACTGTTTTTAATCCGTTGGCCATGATTTACTCTATGTATCTACAAAAAAGGGGTCTCCCCCCAAATTTGATATCTCTGAATCTAGTTTTGGGATCCATTTTCTGTAATTCCTTCTCCATCTTGTATTTTCTACGTATTTTAATAAATTTTCATTTTGCCCCCAGTTCAATTATGAGTGGCTAATTTTCTTTCAAACTTGGGTTGAAAGTGAAGTTTCAACATATGTTATAGGCTTTATTTGGTAAATTTACTTTTTCTTCCCCTCTAATTTTTGTGGATGTTTTGACTTCTCATCGACAAATAATACTAATCTTGTCTAGTACCGTCTTGATTTCACCAGCCCTCTAGTACAATGTTATTATTATTTGGCAGCCTTTAGCACCATATTGATTAGAGCGTGGTTCATGAGGTGTGAATTCACCCCTCATGATTTAATTGGCATTAATAAGGATTATTTAGCTCATGATGCATGTTGATACGGATCCAAATACCCAAGTACGTTGATACGGATCCAAATACCTAAGTACGTTATCTCAATAGATTTCTCTTCAATTTATTCTCGACATTTCAATTCCAATTTTAGAATTTATTCTCGCCATTTCAATTCTAATTTTAGGATAATCCAAATCATTTTCACCACAAATCTAACCACCCATTTACAAAATTAATTCTACACACAATTAAAATCTATCTCCTCGTGAGATCGACACTCGTCACCATTAATCTATTCTATAATTGATTCGTGCACTTGCGAGTTCAATAAAATTTGTACAACAAGTTTTTGGGGCCGTTGTCGGGGAGGTAAGTAATTTTAATTCATAGAATTAATTTTTGTGAATATTTCCATTTAATTATTTTCTTGTATTTTTTTAAAAAAAGAAAAAAAGGTGAATCTGCATTTAAAGGTTAGTATTTCTTTTCTTTTTCTCTTCTTTAAAATTTTGTAATTTAATTTTCAATTTATTTTTCTTTGCAAATTTTTTGTTTATCTTATTAATTTATTTTTAGTTAATTTATTTCACGTATTTGTTTTAATGTGTTTTGATAGTAAGGTTGTAATAGCGCAATAAAGTTAGTATCAAAATTTCTCTCTCTTCTTTATTTTTATTTGTTTTGTTCCCATTTTTATTTTTATTTTATTTTATTTGTTTTGCATGCATGGTTGTATGTCATTATTACCTAATCTTGAACTTGAGAAAACACTTCGCACACAAAGAAATTAAAAATAAAATGGATTTGCAACCACAGGAGAGGCCATTTAAGGACCACTTCAGTCCTTTAGCTAATTTGAGCACATCATGCATAAAATACCCAAATGTAGCTGCTACGAGTTTTGAACTAAAACCTAGTGTGCCAAATTGTCTCCCCACATTCTATGGCTTAGAAAATGAGGACTTATATAATCATTTGAATGATTTTCATGCTATTTGTCAAACATTTAAATATGAGAATTTTTCAGACGATGATGTTAAACTTAGATTATTCTCATTTTCTTTAAAGGATAGAGCTCGTTCATGGTTAAATACTTTGCCTGCTAATAGCATTATATCATGGGAATAAATGATAACAAAATATTTGAATAAATATTTCCCAGTGCATAAAACAAATGATATTCGCAGGGAAATCTTAGAGTTTACCCAGAGAGAAGACGAGCAGTTTTTCGAAACATGGGAGCAATTCAATAGCCTACTATTGAAGTGTCCACATCATGGGTATGAGAAATAGCACCAATGCCAATACTTTTGGAGGGATTATTACCGAATGTGCAAGAATGGCTAATGGCAACAAGTGGAGGAGAGCTAATGTCAAAAAGTGCATCATGAACTACTAACTAGGCAACCCAAGGGGGGGGGGGAGGAATTGGGATTTTAAAAATTAAGCTAAGCAAACCACACAACAATCCAATCTAATGCCTTAATAAATTCGAAAACAAGTAAATTCAATGAAAGCAGAATAATAAATGAGCAAGGGAAGAGAAAGCAAACTCAAGGATTTTTACGTGGTTCGGCAATCCCCGCCTACGTCCATGCCTCCAAGCACACCGGCCTTGAGTATTTCACTATCTGAGCCTTTCCAAGGCTTCAAACGTTTATAATTGACTTCAAGGTGTCAATGAACCTTTACAACAAGAGATTATCCTCAATCTCTTAACCCAAGTGTATCCCAACACTTACAATCACTCAAAGTAAAAGATTACAAATTATTTTTCTCTCACACAATATTTAAGATTACAAATCAATGCCCAATGTGTGAATAGATGAAGTAAGAATGTGTTTAAAGCTCTATGAAGATTGTATTCTCGAATATAAGCTCAATGGTTGTGTTGTGATCCCCCTTCTTTGAATTTGAATGAGCTCATTTATATTTGAACCTGAAAAACTAGCCGTTACAAACTGTTGGCCTGAAAATGGTTCGCCGTTAACTATTAATGGTTAACCGTTTAGGCTGGTCAAAAGTTATTGTTAGGCCAAATTTCAAATAAACGGTTTGCCGTTTAGGCTTATCCTTTCACCGTTAAATTCCAGAAACCTACAAAAAAATTTGGTTTAATCGTTCTTACTAAACGGTTCAAGGTTAGCAATATGAAAATAATCGGTTAACCGTTTTCAGTAAACGGTTCATCGTTATGTTCCAAAATCATCATTTTAACAATGCTTTGCAGAACATGCTTTCTGGAAATTATCAGGTAGCCATTTTAAATAAACGGTTAGCCGTTTACTACAATGAAATTATTTTTTAAATTTATAGTTTGACTCCATAACTTTATAAAACTATATTATGATCCAAAACGTTATGAAAGTTTACAAATAGGTCCAATTTTAGAATTTCCAAATAATATTTTATTAATCTCAAAACTTTTTGAAATTATGATATAGCCCAAAATACTATGACACTTTTCAAATAAGTCCTCCAAAATTTCAAGCAATACTTGTTGATTTCAAAGTTTTCAAAACTCTTTCAATTAAATCATAACTTGAAAAGCAACCAATTTCATAAAATCATTTTTCCATTAAATATAAAACCTTCATAATGTAAAAGTAATGATTTGCTTACAATGTATAAAAAATAATTTGAGCTTAAAAGATTAACCATTCTTAATCTTGTTTATTATCATCAAAATCAACATTATGAAAACATATATGTTAACACATCAGAGATTTGGGAATTCTTCCAGTAACAAGCGGATAATTCCCAACAATAAAGTCGATCACTCAGGAATACTAGAAGAATTAAGGGAGCGAATGAGGTTCACATTGGCGAGTCAACTTCGGGAATCAAAGAAGTCAAGGAGATAGTTGAAGGTCTCGCTTGACAAATAACATCGTTATCGACTGTTAAATCAACAGAGCCATACGACCATGACTCATACTCAGATCAAGCCAATGCCATAGATGTAATGAGAAACCCATCGAATTACAACCCATACTCCAACACATATAACCCTGAATGGAGAGACCACCCCAATTTTTCATAGTGTCAAGGATTCTAACAGAATGAACTAGCAGTTCCAGTTCCACCAATTCCACAAAATCCTCAAGCCTCTCAGCCCCCATTTAGATTATACAATCAAAACCAGAACTACTCTCAACCCAGACCATGGGAGGATGCATTCCAAAATTTCAAGAATGTTACTCACTCCACGACTGAGCAACAGAACCGCACCATTGATGGACTACGAAATAAGTTGAGAGCAGGCTTCAACTCATAAGCCCAATTAATTTCAAGCCTCGAAAAGATGGTGGGACAACTTGCTTCTTCATTTCAGACCTTGGCAATGACTATTGAGAAAGGAAAGTTTCCGAGTCAACCAATGCCTAATCCTAAAGGAGTGCATGAAGCAAGTGCCAGTTCACCATAGCAATATGGAGAGGTCAAAGCAATCATGACCTTGCGAAAAGGAAAAGAAGTTGACAATAAAGTGGAGATGCCGATGACAAAAGAAAAGAAAAGAAAATTGTACCTGTGAGTTGTTAAGGACTCATCACCGGAGGAGAAAGAAGAAACCAAACCACGAGAATACATTCTGTAAGGGTTAACATCCCTTTACTTGATGCTATTAAATAAGTTCCATCTTATGCCAAGTTTCTTAAAGACCTTTGTACTAAAAAGAGAAATATGCATGTTCAAAAAACGGCATTTTTAACAGAAAATGTTAGTTCTATACTCTAATATAAAATTCCTCTAAAATGCAAAGACCCAGGCTGCCCCACTATCTCATGTAGTATAAGGAATCATACAATTGAGAATGCTTTGTTGGATTTAGGAGCTAGTGTAAATTTGTTGTCTCACTCTGTATTTGTGAAACTTGGACTGAGAGAATTACACCCAACTCCAGTGGTGTTATAACCCGCAAATTGGTCCACGAAAATACCTCGAGGTATTGTAGATGATGTGTTTATCCAGGTAGACAAGTTTTATTTTTCTGTTGATTTCATTGTAATTGACACTCAACCAATACAAGATTCAAGAAAGCACATCCCCATTATTCTAGGCCGACCTTACTTGGCAACTTCTGATGCTCACATTCAATGCAGAACTAGAAATATGCAGTTGTCCTTTGGCAATATAACTATGGAGCTGAACATTTTCAACATTGCCAAACAACCTCACAATGCAGATGATGGAACTGTTGATATAGATTTAATTGAAGCATTAGTTGATGATAACTTTCTTTCAAACCTTAGTGATGATCCTTTACAAACATGTTTAACTCACTTTGGTTTGGATTTTGATATTAACAGATTGGTCAATGAGGTCAACGCCCTACTTGACTCAGTACCATCCATGGACACTAATAAATGAAAGTCAAGAGTTGAAAAACTAGCACCATCAGAGAAGAAACTCATCCCATCATCAGAATCACCGTCGAAACTCGAGCTCAAACTATTACCCAACACTTTGGAATATGCATTTTTAGGAGAAGAAAGTACTTTACCGGTAATCATCTTATCATCCCTAACTGATGAACAAAACGGTAAGTTGGTGGATGTTTTAAAAGAGTACAAAGGAGCATTAGGATAGACCATAGTAGATATAAAAGGTATAAATCCAGTAAACTGCATGCATTACATTCACTTTGATGAAAATGTTAATTCTACTAGGGAAATGTAAATTCGGTTAAATCTTAATTTGAAAGAAGTCTTAAGCTATTAGATGCAGGTATTATTTACCTAATTTCTGATAGTTTATGGTTTAGTCCTATACAAGTTGTCCTAAAACGTCAGGAGTCACAGTAGTTACCAGTGCCGATAATGAATTGATACCAACTAGAGTAACTACAGGATGGCGTGTATGCATTGATTATAGAAAGTTGAATTCTGTCACACGTAAAGACTATTTTCCTTTACCATTTATTGATCAAATGCTTGATAGATTAATATACCATGAATTTTATTGCTTTTTAGATGGCTACTCAGGATATAATCAGATTCCCATAGCACTGAAAGATCAAGAGAAAACCACTTTCACTTGCCCTTTTGACACTTTTGCATATAGGAGGATGCCATTTGGATTATGTAATGCGCCTACTACATTTCAACGATGCATGTTAAGCATTTTTTCTGGTATGGTTGAACGATTCCTTGAAGTTTTTATGGATGATTTTTCTGTCTTTGGTGACTTATTTGATCAATGTTTACATCATCAAACACTAGTTCTGCAGAGATGTATCGAAAAGAACTTGGTCTTAAATTGGGAGAAGTGCCGTTTTATGATAAAATAAGGTATTGTTCTCAGTTACATCATTTCGAGCAAAGGTATCGAAGTTGTTAAAGCTAATCCATTTCTAATCTTCCTCCACCCTAAAGAGTCAGAGAAGTAAGATCTTTCCTTGGGTATGCTGGTTTCTATAGACGTTTCATTAAAGATTTTAGCAAAGTTTCTAGACCCTTATGCAATTTACTTGCTAAGGATACACTTTTTATCTTCAATGATTAATGTCTTGTGGCGTTTGAAAATTTAAAGCAGTTGTTGACATTATCACCCATCATTCAGGCCCCAAACTGGAGCTTACCATTCGAGCTCATGTGTGATGCATCTGATTATACAATAGGAGCAGTATTAGGATAAAGAGTTGATCGAATTCCCTATGTTATTTACTATGCTAGTATAACATTGAATGATGCACAGTTGAACTATTCAACTACTGAAAAAGAAATGCTAGCAGTAGTGTTTGCATTAAAATTTTTTTGATCTTATCTCATTGGTTGTAAAATAATTATATTAATAGATCATGCTGCTCTTAAATATCTTCTCACAAAGAAAGATGTAAAAGCTAGACTAATTCGTTGGGTGTTACTTTTGCAGGAATTCGACTTGGAATTTAAAGATAAGAAAGGCATAGAGAATGTTGTGGCTGACCATCTCTTTCGTCTCTATTTTGACATAATTATGGAAACATTACCATCAAATGAGTCATTTCCAGATGAACAATTGATGAGTGTGGAAGTATTACCTTGGTATGCTGATATAGTTAATTATCCTGTTACAGGTCAATTTCTAGAGCATTGGACGAAGCAAGACAAGACCAAATTTTTTGCAGAAGTAAAGAATTTCTTTTAGGATGACCCTAACCTGTTCAAGTATTGTGCAGATCAAATTGTTAGGCGATGTGTCCCAGAAAATGAAATTCAGAGAATCATTTCATTCTGTCATGAACAAGCTTGTGGAGGCCATTTCAGTGCTAAGAAAACAGCTATTAAAGTTTTACAATGTGGTTTTTATTGGCCAACTATATTTCAAGACGTCTACACTTTCTGTTCTTCATGTGATAGGTGTCAACGAATGGGGAGCATTACACGAAGGAATATGATGCCGCTAAATCCAATTTTAGTGGTTGAGATTTTTGACGCATGGGGTATCGACTTCATGGGACTCTTTCCCCTTTCTTTTGGCCATCAATACATATTGGTTGTTTTTGACTACGTATCAAAATGGGTAGAAGAAATTCCATGTAGAACCAATGATCATAAGGTGGTGATAGGATTTTTGAAAAACAATATTGTTTCGCGCTTTGGATTCCCTCGAGCAATAATCAGTGATAGTGGTGCCCACTTTTGTAACAAAGTATTCAAAGCTCTTTTGACAAAGTATTCCATCACATACAAAGTGGACATATTAGAAAATTCGGTGAGGCCGGGCAGAAAACATTGGTCATTAAGACTTGATGATGCATTATGGGCATATAGAATAGCTTTCAAGACCCTGATTGAGATGTCACCCTACAGGTTAGTATATGGAAAAGCTTACCACCTACCTGTGGAACTCGAGCATCATGCATATTGGGCCATCAAGAAATTCAACTTTGACATACAGTAAGCCAGCTCGGAAAGAAGATTACAATTGACAGAACTTAAAGAAATTCGCAATGATGCATACGAAAATGCCAAGATTTACAAGCAACGAATGAAAGTCTTCCACAACAAGCAAATTATGAGAAAATCTTTCACTTCAAGTTAGAAGGTGCTTTTATTCAATTCTCGCTTGCACCTATTCCCAGGTAAGTTACGCTTTCGATGGTTTGACCCATTTATTGTACATACTGTTTTTCCATATGGGGCAATTGAAATTAAGAACTCAAAGAACGGTGTCACATTTAAAGTTAATGGTCAAAGACTAAAGCCATATCTAGAGTACCAACCACATGGATAAGACACCGAAATCAATTTGAGTAACCCACCACCAGATTTGAATTGATTTTTTCGTCGATGATTTATTTTTTTTCTTTTTATTATTCTTTTGCTAATTAAAATTATTTTTCCATAAGTTTGTTTGTTTTACCATTAAGTATTCTCTTATCATTGTTAAACATGAGTACCATACTTAGACCGTTCCTCCTGAACATTCTTAAACCATTTCAACGTGTCAAAACTCATCTCAAAAGGCAGATTCAATTTTGTAAAACACATTGTATTTGGGCTCTGCAACCACCAGAGTTAGTATCCTGTGTTGAGGGTTTAGAAAGCCAACTCAGAGACATTGAGAGAAGTGTTTATGACATCCAACTGGAGCTTAAGGTAAATTCAATAAGAAGACTATTTTAATTTTCTTTGTGTGTTTTAATTTGTTTTTCTGTTTGTATTGCTTTAGTTTGTTACCCCGGTGAAGTGGCGGATAACGGTACTCCGTGACAATCAAGTCGGTTACTTCAGTTTCCCATAATAACTGATATTTTGAGGTGAAGGTGTGGACGGAAACGAAATTCTAGCAAAGCTTCACAAGCGATTCCCTTCACTTCCTTAGAATGCCCTCCTTATAATCTATAAAGCTCGGTCCGAACGCATACGATTACTTATGAGGAATAACATACCTACTGACATCCGTTGGTTAATCAAGACGAAAGTACGATTGGCAGGTGAGTTACCTCCAAAATTTATTGCATACATGCTTGGTTGTGGTAAAAGAAATTATGCAAGAAAACGACGAGCTCGAAGAATTTTTGTTGCTTATCATAAGTGTGCCAGAATGAGTTGCGATAAAAACTCATGTTCTTTAGGAATGCTGTCTGATAACAAGGAAGATAAGATTCAATTCATTAGGGATGGCTTGAATAAGAAGTCATTGGATGATATCCTTTTGTCTCTTGAAATGCATCCTAGTGGATATGTGCAAGGAGTAATTCTCCTATTATGGCCATTATTCCAGAAAGAACATGCACAATATAGTCTCGGGAATCTGACTATAAATGACATTGTTTGCCTGTTTATAAGAAAACTGGATGGGAAGCCTATCCTCAACCCATAGAGGGCGTTCAAGCCGTTTCTAGACGTAAAACCAGAGGAAGATGTGAGCCACAGTCGCAATTACTTGTACATATCCTTTTTACTTCACTGTTATTTTATTTCACTATTGTTTTATCATTTGCATTATTGTCTTTAATAATTTCATTTTATTACTATTTACTTTTTCCTTTTTACTGTTTCCTTTTTTGACTCGGGAGCCATGTGCTTTACATGTTATTTGACACTGACATGTTACCTCATACATAGTGTGACCCACTGTCATGAAGATTCTTAAATATGACTTTTTGTTAAGCACTCACAAATTAGTTTTATTCTAATGAAAGCTACTCCTAATAGACAATTCAAGAACATTTGTGTACTTTCTGAATTTACCTATGGCAAACATAAAAAGTTCATTGATGTAGCCATAGAT
Source organism: Citrus glauca (assembly GCA_029633175.1). Classification (NCBI taxonomy): domain Eukaryota; kingdom Viridiplantae; phylum Streptophyta; class Magnoliopsida; order Sapindales; family Rutaceae; genus Citrus; species Citrus glauca. The sequence goes on from JAQOOD010000005.1 coordinate 15,772,366, forward strand.
CTTGGTCGAAGCATAGCAGAGAGAAAATCACACTTGGTGTATGGAAGAGGTAATCGAGGATTATCAAAATTGGTTTCAGAAGATGCTTTTGTCAGAGGAAGCCAAGTGTTAGGCATCATCCTAAGAGTCCTAAAACATTTGGGCAGTTTGTCTGACTCACCGACTGGAGAAGAGTTAGTCGTCTCAGGTATGTAAGAAAAAATAACTGAAATGCTTAATCATGCTGATGCTTTTATTTTCCTTCTAGGAGATCTTGCAACACTAGAGGCACTTATCACACTAGCATTTTAGGCCCATCTGCACATTCACCAGAAACCAATCGGTTTGTTAAATGTCAATAATTTTTATGATGACTTTATCGCATTTCTTAACTATGCCATAAAAAACTATTTCATTCCTTCCAATGCCAAAAAACTTTTTATTTGTGCTCACACTACTAATGAGCTACTTGATATGTTATAAACTTATCGATCGGAGCCAGACACTTGGACCTTTGTGTTGGAGCGTCCAAATAATGATGGTAACAGTAGCCACAGTAAGAAGTATAAATTAGATTTAACTCTCCGTCTATGAATATTTTCTTCTGTGTTGCACCACCTAGGTGATGTCTTTTAAACTCTACTTCTTTCTTTTCAAACATTGAGGACAATGTTTTGTTCTGGTTGGGGGGAGGGAATAGTCGACAATTGTGGAATCTTGGTTAAGTTTTTACTAATTTTTGTTGTTGTAGAAACTAACTATTGCTAACTTTTTGTGTTAAAGATGGCTGAATATGGAGTGTAGTGACTCTAGAAATGCATCTTCATCGTTTAAAAAAAATAAAAAAAATTCAGACATTTTCTTTTTCTTTATTATGTTTTGATGTTCATTTTTCTTCTTTTTTTAATTTCTCCTTTATAAATATCATTCTTAATTTTTTTTTGAGTTGAAGATGGCTGAATATGGAGTGTAGTGCCTCTAGAAACACATCTTCTTAAGTTAAAAAAAATATTTTCGTGTTCTATCATTTTCTAATTAGTTTCTGCATGTATATTTTCCTTTCATATTTAGAATAGGTTGGGGGATAGGATGTTGTTTAAAAAAAATTGTGTGATTTTTTTTTAACATTGGATGATATGATTAATTTCAAATTTTAATATTTGTATTATCTTTGGTCTTCAGTAATATTATACTATGTTTCCTACTCTACATGTTGATGTCGGAGACAAATATGAGTTGCTTGAAGGAATGAACATGTTATAATAAGTACCAAGTGAGTTTTTGAGGCTATCATTTTTCTTGGAGAGTAACCATTTTGCCCATTTTTTATACAGCTTAGTAGTTTATTATTATATACACGATCTCTATATTTCTTTTGAGTTAACTATTAAAAAATAATTTAAAAAAAAGAAAAAAAAGTGTGTTGCTACATTTGGAGGCCCATCTAACTGTAGATATGGAAAGTTATTTAGAGCTCTAAAAGACGATGGAAAGGCCATCTTTAATCCGTTTGAACCTTTCTAGCCATCCCTTTTATCAAATATCCATAGTTAACCCTTTTGACTCTTAAAAAAAAAAAACTTTTTTTGTCACTTATCATCTTGATCCACTCTGATTTGGAGTATTACCCAATATCTTACAAGTTCCATCACCTATTTATGATTGAGAAAAATGTAAATAAATATTTTGTATTGTGAAGTTATGCTAAAAAAAATTGTTGTTTCAAAAAAACAGAAGAAAAAATAATAATAGGTGAAATCCACCTTACAACTTCCAAAAAAAAAATTCATCTACTTTTTTTCTCAAACATACACTTTGTTTTTCTTATTTTCCTTCTTTGTTAACCATGTCCCTAGCCTACATTACGTCCTAATAAAAGTCATTCTTGATTTTAGGGAACTATAGTCTGAAGTAGAATCTAGTTATATGGGCTAAAAAAATGTAGTGGTGCATAAAAAAAATTAAATAATAATAATAATAAATAAATGAGATTGACTAACATTTTTATTTGACTTAAGATCGTATTATTTCTAAGCTGAGGGCATATTTCTTTCATCTTGGTGAGAGCATATGATATCATTTTTTATTATTTTCTCTCAATTACCATTAATTGGAGTGACTATTTTTATTGGGTTTAATTTTTTTGTAAGAGTGTCACTACTTCTAGTGAGATTTTGGGTTTTGACAAGTCATTCTTAAAAGTAGCTATGACAAAGTCTATTGGATTGATTCATATGGATGGTTGATGTAAGTGTGATGTTTCTTTAGACTGAAGATAATGTTTATACTTTTATTTGATTGTTATCATTAGTCTAATTAAATAAACACGAGTGTTTAAAAAAAAATTATTTTGGATTTCAATTTTGTTTTCGTTTTATTTGCTAAGGGCTAGCAATACACTAGTTGGGGGGTGTGTTGAATATTAGAAAATACATATTTATAAAGGAAAAAAATCATCATTTTACATTTCACGTCTTACTAACAACCCTTACTTTTATGTATTTAAGCTTCTTGTAATTTAATTATGTATGTTATATTTTAATTATGTGTGTTATATTTAATTATATGTTATATATTTTATGTATTTTAGGGGCATCATGGTCGTTTCATAATAAACAAGAGATCAGACAGCAAAACGGTTATCACTTTTGAACTCAGGATGGTCAAAAAACCTTAGGAGAAGCATAAAAGGAAAAATAGCACTGTTCACATGTACAATACTGTTTACGTTATTATTCACGATACTGTTCATATAGACGAATCGATGATGTTGCATTGACCGATGATGTGGCATTGACTGATGAGGTGTCACAATCCTATTAGATTAAAATTATTATGTACTGTTGATGGTGACGTGGCAGCATATCAGTGGACCAAAAATCTCGCGTACGGTACATGCATCACACATGATTATTTTCAACCAAACCGCTTCACTATTCAACCCGGGTCAAACCGTATTACTGTTCATCCGTGTGGTCAAACCACGTACTGTTGACCGACGACGTGGTGCAATCCTGAGCGTCCAAACTGTTTTCAACCCGATGGCCATGATTTACTCTATGTATTTATAAAAAGGGGGCTTACCCCCCTAATTTGATATCTCTGAATCCATTTTTTGGATCCATTTTCTGTAATTCCTTCTCCATCTTGTATTTTATACGTATTTTAATAAATTTTTCATTTTGCCGTTAGTTCAATTATGAGTGGCTAATTTTCTTTCAAGCTTGGGTTGAAGGTGAAGTCTCAACATGTGTCATGGGATTTATTTGGTAAATTTACTTTCTCTTCCCCTCTAATTTTTGTGGATATTTTGACTTCTCGTCGATAAATAATACTAATCTTATCTAGTACCGCCTTTTTTTCACTGGCCCTTTAATACAAGGTTATTATTATTTGGCACGATAAGCCCTTAGCAACATATTAATTAAAGCGTGGTTCATGAGGTGTAGATTCCCCCCTTATGATTTAATTGGCGTTAATAAGGATTATTTAGCCCATGATGCATGTTAATACGGATCCAAATACCCAAGTACGTTATCTCAATAGATTTTTCTTCAATTTATTCTCGCCATTTCAATTCCAATTTTAGGATAATCCAAGTCATTTTCACCACAAATCTAACTACCCATTTACAAAGCACACAATTAAAATCTACCTCCTCGTGGGATTGACACTCATCACCATTAATCTATTCTACAATAGATTCATGCGCTTGCGAGTTCAATAAAATTTGCACAACAGCAAGCGTAGAGCATACTTAGTTTAGAAATTTTGAGGTGAGCGTATCATTTGTAACTTAAATAATTTCTTTGAGTCAAAAGAGAGAGAGAGGTTTAGGGAAACATAATGTATAAAACTTAAGCCTTGTATTGTCAGATTGGCTCCCTTACAATTGAGACCAAAGGTGCTTTATATAGAGGATCATTGAGAACAGGACCTCTCGAATGATCATATCACATAGCACACCTTTTTTTGAAGCAAAACATGTCGATAAGGACTTTAACAAAAGTAAAGCATACCGACAAGGACTTTAACAAAAGTAAAGCACGCGGACAAAGACTTTAACAAAAGACAAACAAGAGTCACATGGGTTATTGCACCAAAAGTTGTGTGAGAGCGAAAAAGTGTCATTATGGAGTGGATGGATAGTGCGATGGTGACACATCTCCTATTTCTTTCTCATATTGTCGCTTGTGCCAACGCCTTTGTCTCTAGTCGAGATTCGCTTCAGTTTGCTAGTACTTTTCTTCATCAGCTTCAGACATGTGCTGTGGGGTAGATGCAGCAGGAGAGTCTGGGTTGATGACAGTATAATAGGGAGTGTCAGTATGGAGAAGGGACTGAAAGTCTTCCCATGGGTCCTGGGCGTCTTGGAATAAGACATTCGTGTAGTCAGGACGTTGTTCGATAATAAGGATTCCTTGAGGACTTGAACTTGAACTTGGAGTACCGCCTTGTGTTTTTGGAATTATTTCAAGGGTGTGTAACGGTCCAATAGAGGTGTGGTGAATGTTTATGGCAGGTGGAGGAACATTGTTAAGTTCCATGAGATAGGCTTTGAGAACAGAGGTGACTGTTATATCATGGATGAAGGTATAGGGATGAGGGTAAGTTTTCCATTCATATGCCATGCCCTGTGTCCAGTAATCCCGTGTTTTTGGATGTTGGAAATAAGGCTTGTGGACGATGAAAACTGTAGTCCACATGTTAGCTTCTTGTTCTGGCATTTTGTCTAATCCATGAAAGGTATACAAATGTTAGAGTTGCTGGCGCCACCAAGTGAAGGGAGGATACCGTTCAAAAAGAGTCCATAAAAGGTCTGAGGAGAACTCTAGACTGGTAAGGTGAGTCAGAACTGGTTTGATTGAAAAAACTAGCTTTGTAGCATACAAGGTGGTGAGACACCACCTATACCAAAGCTCATATTCGGAGATGGATAGAGAGGACAGAGTGAGGCCTGTGAGAAACAGGTGCTCCATACAAAGATTAGGAAATTGGTCAGGTTTTTTAGACTAAACATTAAAGAAAAACTGGTAAAGAAACTTCTTTGCAAAATATTGCAATTGGTAAGCCGATTGGAAGGAGATGTTCATGAAGAAATTTCTGTGGTTGAGAGCTTTGAAGGGAAGTTGGTAATTCATGGCTATAACTGGAATGGTTTGAATCGAGAAGATGAGTGCGAGTTGATTTATAGCTGGACAGGTGAATAAGTCTGGAATGAGGTTTTGGTTGTCTTTTATGTGTTGAACAGTGAAATCATATTTAGCAAACCAGGTTTTGAGGCTGAGTAATTGCTTGTCAGATGGCAATTTGTTCTTGAAGTCAAAGATTCGAGGAAAAGAAAAATTATCCATGTTGATAAGGAATTTGTGGCTGATGAGATGGAATTTAAATTTTTTAAGTCTATACTTGACTGTCAAAATCTCTTTGTAGATCACATAGTAGTTCTTTTCAGAGTCTTTGAACTATCCACTTGCATGTGCACAGAAATGACGCACGCCATTTATGTCTTCGAGAAAAATGGCATTCTAATAATCATTGCTGCCATTAGTCTCGAGAATGCGTTGTCCATTTGTGGGAATTTGGAGTGGAGGAGGTGATTGTGCTATCACTTTTAGCTGCTTGACAGCTTCTGTCTGAGCAGGGCCCCATAGAGGGCACTGTTTCTTGAGCATGCGGGACAACTAGCTGGTGTGGATTGTAACTTTTGGCAAAAAATCACGGACATAATTCACAATCTCGAGGAATTGTTGTATCTGCTTTCTATTGAGATGTGTGTCCGGGAACTTTAATAATTCGATTGCAATATAGGGACCAGGCTGATACTGGCAGTCTTTAATCACCATGCCAAGAAAATCAATTGATTCCTTTCCTATGCTGCTTTTCTTTTCGGAAAGCATGATGTCATGTACCTGCACAATATGAAAGAAATTCAAAAGGAGCTTTTGGTGGCTCTCATGGTCAAAAGAAAACAACAAAATATCATCAATGTAGACCAATGCATGATGGAGAATAGGACTAAAGATTTTTGTCATGCCTTTTTGAAATAAGAAGGGAGCGATTTTGAGACCAAAAGGCATGACCGTCCATTAGTAATGGGCATCAGGGATGCAGAAGGCAGTTTTCTGACGGTCAATTGGTAAAATACCAATTTATCAAAATCCAGCTTTCAAATCGAATTTAGAGAATATATGAGCCCCTTGAAGATGGACAAACATGGTCTGAATTTTTAGAAGGGGAAACTTATCATCTTTAAGAAAAGAATTGAGTGGCTGGTAATCAATCACTAATCTCTTTTTTCCATGAACTAATTCAGATCTTTTTTCAATATAAAAGGCTTGACAAGCCCAATCTGAATTAGTAGACTCAATAAGACCTTGTTGAAGTAACTGAGAACATTCGGTCTTAGCGAGCAAGAGATCTGAAGGAGACATACCCAGGTGTAAAGCTTTTGTGGGGTTGATGTCTTCATTGAGTTTGAAAGAAGGTGAATGAAAAATTGTTCATTTTTCCAAAGAGGTGAAGGATGATGAAACTGGGAATGGTTTTCTGGACAGAACTCTAAGAACTTTTGTGAGATCTAACTGTATGGGGATGATGTTTCAGAAAGTGCATACAAACTTAGGGTATCTGTATCTGTATAAGGTATGAACATCTGTTTGTAGAGAACTCCAGAAATGGTGAGGAATAGGCTTTTAACCAGATGAATTATGTCAAAACCTATAAGCAAATCTTTATCAGGGAGTTTGGAAGCTATAATCTTTTTCCAAATTATGCAATTCGGAAAAAATTGAATACCAATGGATTTTTTGGTAATCAAGGTGGTTTCAAAAGTTTCACCATTAACTGCTCTGAAAAGCTTGGAATGAGGTTCTTAACAATTTGATGGAAGAACAGAAGGACCAATCATACTAGTATTTGTACCAATGTCAATAAACCCAATAACAGGAGTAGGTTTATGGAATTTAGAAGGAAGGATGGATATCTAGAGAGAAGGTCTAGGAATAGTGGAAATATGATGAACAATCTGGACTGTAAAGATGACTGAAATATCTTCGAAATCAGAAGATTCTGCAATAAGCAAGGCAGTTTGATCATCTTGTGCTGACTGTTCTGAAAAATTTGATTCGACATCCTCATTCTTAGATAATAGGGAAGAATGTTGAAGATGTTGGATTAGACGAACAACTTTGGCCGGTTTGTGAGGACAATTTCGGGCAATGTGACCGCGTTTCTTGCAAATGAAACAACGGTTGGATTTTTCTTTCGGTATTGAGAAATATCTTTTTTTCTGAAATACCGAAAAGGTTTTTTGGAGGATGATTTTTTGTGGAAGTGTTTCTGAATTTTTTTTTCTTTTCAGGCGAACAAATACACTTCTTTTCATCTTTACACTCCATCTTGAGATGAGGTTTTTTACAAGCTTCATAGAAGGGTTTTTTTGTCTTCCATGAGATCTTTAAAGAATTCTTTCTATTCACAGATCTTATCAAGAGATAGCATGGCCATTTGAAAAATCTTTCCCAAAGAGATATCAACTATGCTAAAATTTGTGGCTGTAAGTTTTCTTTAAAGATCGAGTTGTAACTCAGGAGAAAGAGAGGCATTCTTTTGTAATGAGCATCTAAAAAATGTCTTTTAAGAGAACAACATTTCATCTGATGGTATTCTTTTCTCTACTTCAGTGGAAACAGTTTTTTCACCGATAAATTGCTCATGAATAAGATTGAGAGCTATACCAATCGGAGATTCCATGAATTAGAGCTGTCTATATTCTCCTAAGCTTTCTAGCCAGTCTCGTAAAGAACCCGTGGAGCGAGCCATGAATTCACGAAGAACAGCTTAAGGTTGAGCATTAGGCTTGGTACCTTGGAATGAATCCAAGCAGCGAATTCTTGAAGTCTAGCAGCCCATTTGTGACGGGGAATGTCATCAAATGTAAACCAAGATGCTCAAGATGGTTTGGTTGAGTGTTCATGAACTAGTGGTGGTACGGGTATGTTTGAGAAGCTTGGTCAGAAGGATTGTCATCAACAATAGGTGTTGGAGTAGAGGCACTTGGATCTGCAGTTTTAGTGGCCATTAATATGCCTGTAATGTCAGCATATTCAGACTCAGAGTCAATGGAAGTGTTTGATGAGTCATAAGAGGAGGACGAAGATGAATTGTGTGTTTCGGACTCAGAAGAGTTGGAGGAATCTCAAGATTGGATTTGGACAATATGATAATATATTAGTCCATTGGGCCTTTATCTTTTTTAAGAGGCTCGCGATGGTCTTGTGGTGATTCTTCTGTAGGAATTGTAGATGTAGAGGAAGAGGAAGTGGCCTTTGGACATGGTTCGAAGATTTTGACTTTAGATCGTGATTTTTTGGGTGAAGATGGTTGAGGAGTTGGTTGAAGGTGGGAGAAACCAAAGAACTTATTATAAACAGGTTGTTGAGGTCGAGATGGTGTGTAGAAAGATGCATATGTTTCAAAGATTGGAGGAGATATTGGTGTAGGTTGTGGTTGACTAAAAAGAGAAGGTCGAGTCTTTTCAGCATCAATCCAGGATAATTCAGCTTTGAGTTTTCTAATCTCAACTACTTTTTTATTAAACTCTGGACTCTAGATATGATTGTTGATCATTCGTTTGAGATCGGTGTCTAGTTCAAAAATCCGATCTTGAAGATGTATATATATCTAATCTAAACGATTGCTGATTGAATCAACTTTAGTTTCAGTCTAGGAGACTTGAGTGGCAACACGGTCAATTTTCTTACTGAGTTGTTGAAGAGTATGATTTTGAGCATTGGCATTTTTGGTTTTCCAATTCAAAACAGCTTCATATTGTTTTGGTTCTTCAGGTTGGCCAAAGGCTGTAATCGGAGATTGAAGAAAATGTTTTGAGGTAACACGGGTTTGTGTGTCTATCTGTTTTTCAAATGGAGAAAATGATTCCTCATAGGAATGACTTGAAAACATAAGACATGACTTGATTGGGTTAACAGGAGGTTTTGGATCCGGTGGAGGTTATGGAAGAAATGATTTGCAAGGTGGTGGAGGATAAGAAGATTTTTTCTTCTTCTTTTTCTTTCTCCACATGACTTCCAATTCTTCATTAACATCCGTATCATCCAAGCAAGGACAATTTAAATTGCACATATGGGCTTCAGGAACATCCCATAGAAAATGACCATCAATTTTATCAGGATATACTGGATACCCTTATGATGAAAAACCATGAATACAAAGTTTCTTGTCTTGACCAGTTTGAACTGCTGTGATCATAGTAGTATAAGAAAACTGTGGACTGTCTAGAATGGACTTGGTGTCAGGAGTTTGAAAAGACTATTTGTTTTGACCATTTAGTCGTCTGTCAAATGTAGCTTCTATGGTTTGGACTGGTTCAGAATTTTGGTGCAAATGCTCATAGTTGGTTAGCTATTCAAGAGGCGTGAGTTTGAGCAGATCTTGTTTCTGGATTTTTTTGGGGATTTGAATAATGGTTAGAATTGTGTCTGTATTTTTTTTGGGGATTTGAATAATGGTTAGAATTGTGTCTGTATCTGCCAATATCATTAAGGCATCAGAAGTTGTGTATGGTGTAGGAAGATCAGTGCATGATTTTGTAATCGATACACTATTTGATGATGAAGGGTTGCAATCTTGGATGTGGGTGTTTGTTTTACTCCTTGGAGCTGGATCTAGACTTTAAGGGTTGTTGGAAGATTGGGATCCTTAAGAGAGAGGTTGAAATTGGGATAAAAAGTTAATAAGACACTGCCAGTATGAAGGGTTGTCAGAATAGTTCCTATAACAGCGTATTGGTACTCTTTGAACCTGGTGTCTAGGAGAGCAATTCTAGCTGTAACATATTGTTCACTCTGTGAGGCTTGTAGAGCGCACTAATCCAGTCTAGAAGACTGGATATATTCTTTTGGGAGTGGTCTTTTAGTGGAGATGAGGGTTCGAATACTTCTAGTGAAAGAAGTTTTCTGTTTGTGGAGATTGTAAGGACTTATGATGGGAAACTAGGACTCATTGATTTGAGTAGATTCTGAAATATAAGAATATTCAACAAGATTCTCAATTTTGGAGGCTATGTGTTTAGAGCATGATTTGGGGAGAGAGAGAGTAGAAGAAAGAGTAATACGAGATGAAGATGATGTAGAAGTTGAAGATGTGTTTGTTTCCATGGTTGATGAATCTTGTTCTAGGAGATCAAATAAGATTTTTCAAATTACTAATGATACCACCTCGGCGTTGGGTGTGGCTCTGATACCACCTCGACAACAAAATTTTATAAAATATGAGTGTTTAAAATTATTTTTAGAGTAAAAATTGTCCCACCCTCATACTCATGACAAAAAAAAGTTTGGCCTGGATATTATGCATAAAAGTTAGAAACCTTTTAATCATAATAAATTAATCAATTGCTGATTTTTATTTTCAAAAGCTTTGTTGGTGTTAGTGTTATGGATTTTTGGATTCTCCACCTCATGAAACGTGATTTTGTTCCTGTACGTGAAAAGCACCTAGAAAATGGTTTGGTACAATTTTATTATACACATATGCATGGTCATTGTAATGTTATTATACTTGAAATGAAAACGAGAGGGGCGCATAAGGTTATTCTTGCACTTTTGGGATTTGACTTCCTTTATTTTTTTTTGTTCGAGTAATTTTTTTTGGATCAAGAAATTATTAAGATAATACATCAATAACACATCGGCATATAATAAACATGTCAAGTCGGAATGAGAAGAATTTGTGGTTTAAAAGGTGACTTGGATTTGTTAATCAATAATATTGAATTTTTCTCATAAAATAAAGTAGAAGGCCTTCTTAGCATGTCTCTTCATAATCACATACAAGTCGAGCAATGTTAGCCAAAGCTCTTTGCCCATATAAAATGCCTCATCTCCATGAAATATTAAAAATAATAAATTATGCAAAATATTGAAATCACGTTCACGTTTTGCACTAGCACCACACCAATAAAGGCACCCGAGCATTTGTCTTATTTTTCGACAAACTACTATGTGCTTGCTTGGCATACACAAGATTTGTTTAAAGGCATTTCAACGAGGCAATAATGATCGCACCTATACTAAATGCATATAGATGCTTAACCCATGGCTTCAACTTCATCTTCCAAATACTGTTACTTTGTCTTCTACTCTTTCTCTCCCTAAATCTTGCACTTCTCATACTACCAACAAAATTGAAAACCTTGTAGAATACTCTTACATCTCTGAATCCGCCCAAATCAGTGAGTCATCTTACCCTCTCATCAGTACTTACCAACTGTACAAACGCCCCAGTTCCTTTACCTGCAGTATTCGTACCCTCATCTCTACTAGACGGCCTCATCCAAAAGAATATATCTAGTCCTCTCGTCTGGATCAGTGTGCTCTTCAAGCAACCTCTGTTGAGCAATATGTTACTCTGGAGATTCCCTCAGAGTTGATTTCCAACTGGAAACGAGAAGGTTATACCCATTTTCATCTTGGAGGAATTAGATTAATCCTCACCCTTCATGGGCGCAAAGGATTACCAGTCACAGCTCGCCTTGCCCTCCTTGTTACCCGCTTCAAACAGTACCAAGATGCTGTTATTGGCACTGTTCTCACTATCCTCCATGCAGGAAGTGTTCTCTTCACTTTCTACCCAAACTTCAACCTTTCTCTCCAAGATACAAATTTACCCACAACCTTAAAAGTCCAGGTTCAGATCCAAGGTGCAGAATAAATCTCCTCTGCCAAAATTGCCACTCTCCATCAACAACTGGTCTATAGGCTTTAAAATCATGCCTTAGATCTACCCACTCCAGACCATTACTCTGACAGCCTCATGGTTTTAGCTGAATCTGACCAGATTCCAACCATCATCCAGATCCCTAGACAAATTCCTCGCCATGAGCTTATCAAGCTTATGCCTCTTAAATGGATCTCAAACTATGAACAGTTCTATACTAATACTGCTCCAATTTAGACATCAGAAAGTATGTTTGAACGACGTCCAGATGGAACAATCAGAATGACTTTCAAACCACCTGCTAGTGCTCCGCAAGAGCCTCCTCGGCTCTCCTTTACTTACTCTTCCATGATCACAACTGTGAAGACAGCTCAAGAAGATTTGCCCATTACAGGGTTCACTTCCAAAGGCTACCCTGTTTATCCAGCAAAGCTAAATGGTCATTTCCTATGGGATGCCCCTGGCTCAGGCATGTGTGACCCAAATTGTCCCTGCTGGGATGATTGGGAAGAGGACGATGATGACTATTCTACCAGAAAAAAGAGACCCAAAAAGAAAAAAACCTTTAGTCCCATGCCATCATAATAACCCCACACCACCACAAGATCATCCTCTTCCGCCAGCTCCACTGCCCTTGTACAACAAGGACCTCAAATGGATTGCAAAACATTGCAAATCCGAAATTCCATCACCAATCTCACCTCCAACACCACCACTGAGTTGTATGATGTTTTCATCTACTTCTTCCTATTACTCTTCTTCCTTTCCTCCTTTAGACACCCATACAGATTCCCAACGGAATATTGTGTCTAAACCTTTTATCTCTTCAACCATAACCTCTACAGGACACCTTGAACCCCCTAAACCTTTTGAATCAGTCCTCAACTGGCAAACCCAAAATGCCAGAGCACAAAATAATACTTTGGTGAACATCAATTCCAAAGTTGAAAAAATCAGTTTACGAACTGAAAAGTTTGAGACCAAAGTTGATTCCATCACTGCATAAATGCAGCAGATTCACCAAAATCTACAGTCCAGAATTGCTCAACTTGATTCTGAGTTACGAACCATGCTTGCTCAACGCTATTATGGCTCTGAATTTGACCAAAAGGAAAGAGAGATCAGACGCTTGAAAGCTGAACTTAACCAGACAGAGGTTTTCTCCTATTACCAAAAAACCCATTGGTATTCAAATTTTTCCAAATTGTGTTATCTGAACCAAGGTCATTGGTTCAACTCTTCCTAATAAGAATATCTTGTTAGGTTTTGACATCATTCACCAGATTAAACACCTCCAAATCATTCCCACTGGAATCCGAGTCAAGTCCATGTTCAAACCTTTTACAGACATTCTAAAACTCTATAATCTGTCTGAAACCCCCCAATCCTACCAGGATATATCTACTAAACTTTTGAGTCTGTATCCAGAATCCCATTCTCAGTTCACCCATCCAAACCCATTGTGGAAAAATAAGTCTTTCTTCATTAGTTACCTTTTAAACTCAATGAAGACATTAACCCAACCAAAGCTACCTATCCAGGAATAAGTCCTTCTGATTTACTGTTAGCCCAATAGGAATGCTCCCAATTGTTAGCCCAAGGTCTAATTGAGCCCACAACTTCTCCATGGGCTTGCCAAGCCTTTTATGTTGAAAAGAATGCTGAGCTTGTTCGAGGAAAGAAACGCTTAGTCATTGACTATCAGCCCTTAAACATGTTTTTACAAGATGACAAATTCTCTTTACCACGCCGACAAAGCATGTTTACTTTTCTCAAAAATGCCCAGATCTTTTCAAAATTTGATTTAAAATCAGGTTTTTGGCAATTAGGCATTGAACCCTTAGAACGGTACAAAACTGCCTTTTGTATCCCAAATGCCCATTTCCAATGAACAGTCTTACCCTTCTGTCTCAAAACTGCCCCACCCATATTCCAAAAATCCATAATCCAAATCTTTCAGCCCATCCTCCATCATGCCTTGATTTATATTGATGACATTTTGTTTTTTTCAGGTTCGCATGAGAAACATCACCAGCTGTTAACTCAGTTCTATGATATTGTCCAAAGTCATGGAATTATGTTATCAGCCAAGAAAAGCACCATTGCCACATATACCATTGAATTTCTTGGAATGGTCATAAAAGACGGCCATTATCAGCCTGGAAAGCATATTGCCCAAGAGTTGCTTCACTTTCCAGATCAGTACCTTTCCAAAAAATAAGTCCAACAGTTTCTTGGTATCATCAACTACATTCATGATTTCATCCCACACGTGGACCAACACACGCGACATCTTTCAGCTTTATTGAAAAAGAAGCCCCCAGAGTGGAATGAGAACCACACAGTTGCTGTCACTACATTAAAGCAGATTGCGCAAAATCCGCCTCCCTTAAAGTTAATTACAGATGGCAAGCGCATACTACAGACAGATGCCAGTGATGAATCATGGGATGCCATTCTCCTCGAAGAACTTAATGGAAAAGAAAGCTTTATCGCTTACGCTAGTGGATATTTCTCTGACACACAAAAACATTACCACAGTGTGTTCAAAGAAATCTTAGCGGTAAAGAATGGCATCAAAAAGTTTGAGTACCAACTGATTGGACACCATTTTCTTATCAGAATGGACAGTTCAGCCTTTCCAAATATCCTTAATTTCAAAGGTAAAATTGTTCCTGAAAAAATGTTACTCCGATTAAAAGATTGGTTTTCTAAGTATGACTTTTCAGTAAAGCATATAAAGGGGTCCCAGAACCTCATCCCTGATATGCTTTCTAGACTCTCCAAACTAGATAAACTTCTCACCGTATTTTCCACAACCTACCACTTCCCAGTTATCTCCATGGCTACTTCACTTCCTCTAGAAGCTCTCACCAAGAAAAACTTTCCCCTTAACAAAACTTTCTCCTCTGTCTTTGCCATCCAGGACTTTGCCCGCAAAGCTATTTTTCGCTTTTTCATGAAAGCCTACCTCATGACAGACTCATTTCCATTTTCTACCTTCCACCCAGAAAATTTGTTCCTTACAGGTCTCACCTTTGACCCCTCCAGGGATATCACTGAAGACGAGTTATGGTACCTATGGCGCCTAACTGTTCTTTATGCCACCAAGCTCATCCTGCCAATCAGTCCCACTTTGGAACATCTCCTCAACCCGGACAAAGCCACATCTCTCACTTGGACTCTCCTTAAATGGTTTTCTCCTATTCCATGGTGGAGAAAGAAACTGCAGCAACTCTCTAAAATTTATAATCTTGAAAGAATGCTTGCTTCAAAAGCACGCCTGTTCACTTCAGTCTTCATCATCCACAGGCCATATTTTCAGCATCTAGATACAAAGCTTTTCTGGACCCAAGATCATGTCTATGAATGGTTTACTGCACCACACCCAGCTATCATTGAAAATGAGATCCAATCCACCCTACACAACTACCTTTCCTAATTAACCCACAAAACTCCACCGCACAGAGATATTTTCCATACCTCCTTAGGCCCAAAACATGACCTCATTATGATCCTCACTCCCTCAGTCATATCTAAGCCAAAATCCACAGGGATCATCATCAAAGAAGAAAAACCAGACTACACTGACTTCCTCTACCAAGACTCCCAGGACCCATGGGAAGACTTTCTTCCTCTCAATTAACATCTCCAACAATTTCCCCAACCATCTATGCATGATCCAGGATCCTCATCACAACCATCATCATCCCAACTACCCAAACCTTCAAAAGTCGACAAAGCTACCCAGACGTCACCAAAGACTCCTCAGCCATCATCCAGA
This sequence comes from Citrus glauca, assembly GCA_029633175.1. NCBI lineage: Eukaryota > Viridiplantae > Streptophyta > Magnoliopsida > Sapindales > Rutaceae > Citrus > Citrus glauca. The sequence goes on from JAQOOD010000005.1 coordinate 15,787,871, forward strand.
CCAGTGTCTGAATACTACTGCCCACATCCACCATGTAGTGGTCCCACTTGCAAGCATCCAAGGCTATCCAAGACCTTTTTTCCACCACCCTCTGACCATGACCCTTATGCGATCTGAAGATGACTACATTAACCTCTCCTCTCCATAAAGTCGTTTGTCTTTTTTCAGAAATTTCTCCTTTTGTCTTGATGCATGCATTTTCCCTTTTTAACTTTTCCATGAAATTTCCTCTTTTGTCTTCACTCATGCACCTTTCTTGAACCTTCCCCTTTTGTCTTATGTCATGACATTTCCTTTCTTGTCTTGTTATAAGAAATTTCCTCCATTGTCTTGTTGTAGGAAATTTCCCTCTTTGTCTCGTTGCATGCACTTTCCTTCTTGTCCTGATGCATGAAATTTCTTTATTTGTCTTATAGCATGCACTTTCCTCTTTTGTCCTTTTGTCATGGACTTTGTCCTGTTGTAATCATAATAATGTTGCTTGTACTGTAGTTTTAACTCTTGTACTGCAGCTTTACTTTGCTTTTATTATTTTAAAAGATAGGGGTCCTGTCCTATCTTCATGAGCTCTCTTATATAAAGAGCTCACCCCCCTTGTATGATATAAGAAGTTTGAAAGCAATAAACTCTTGTGTGCCTTTCTCTAATCATGAAGTGCTAAACTCTCCCCTCTCTCTCTGAAAATAAAGTTCTAAGTGAAAGAAACGAATCAAAGAATTAAATTTGTTCATTTTGAAAAACTTAAGGAAGTATGCTTTGCACTTGCCTTCAAGGAAGGATCCTGTGCATCAGAAAACTTATGGCGATTTCTTAAAATGGTTTGGTACCCTGTTTTAAGACTAAAAAGAAGTCTGTTTTGGGTTTTATAACCTTAAAAGAACTCGTTTTAGGTTTTGATCTCAAAGATATATAGGCGGGAAACTCTCGACGTAAATTCCAAAGGCGAACCCGAATGGGCGTTAGTCTGGTCTACACTGAGAGATCACAAGCCACGTACTCTTTTATGGCAAAGTCCTGGATGGCAAAGACAGAGGAGAAGGTTTTGTTAAGGGGAAAGTTTTTCTTGGTGAGAGCTTTTGGAGGAAGTGAAGTAGCCATGGAGATAACTAAGAAGTGGTAGGTTGTGAAAAACATGGTGAGAAGTTTATCTGGTTTGGAGAGTCTAGAAAGCATATCAGGGATGGGGTTCTGGGACCCCTTTATATGCTTTACTGAAAAGTCATACTTGGAAAACCAATCTTTTAACCGGAGTAACATTTTTTCAGGAACGGTTTTACCTTTGAAATTAAGGATATTTGGGAAGGCTGAACTGTCCATTCTGATGAGAAAATGGTGTCCAATCAGATGGTACTCGAATTTTTTGATGCCATTCTTTACCGCTAAGATTTCTTTGAACACACTGTGATAATGCTTTTGTGTGTCAGAGAAATGTCCACTAGCGTAAGCGATAAAGCTTTCTTTTCCATTGAGTTCTTCGAGGAGAATGGCACCCCATGATTCATCACTGGCATATGTCTGTAGTATGCTCTTGCCATCTGCAATCAACTTTAAGGGAGGCGGATTTTGCGCAATCTGCTTTAATGTAGTGACAGCAACTGTGTGGTTCTCATTCCACTCTGGGGGCTTCTTTTTCAATAAAGTTGAAAGATGTCGCATGTGTTGGTCCACGTGTGGGATGAAATCACGGATGTAGTTGATGATACCGAGAAGCTGTTGGACTTATATTTTGAAAAGGTGCTGATCTGGAAAGTGAAGCAACTCTTGGGCAATGTGCTTTCCAGGCTGATAATGGCCGTCTTTTATGACCATTCCAAGAAATTCAATGGTATCTGTGGCAATGGTGCTTTTCTTGGCTGATAATATAATTCCATGACTTTGGACAATATCATAGAACTGAGTTAACAGCTGGTGATGTTTCTCATACGAACCTGAAAAAAGCAAAATGTCATCAATATAAATCAAGGCATGATGGAAGATGGGCTGAAAGATTTGGATCATGGATTTTTGGAATATGGGTGGGGCAGTTTAGAGACCGAAGAGTAAAACTGTCAATTGGAAATGGGCATTTGTGATACAAAAGGCAGTTTTGTACCGTTCTGAGGGTTCAATGCCTAATTGCCAAAAACCTGATTTTAAATCAAATTTTGAAAAGATCTGGGCATTTTTTAGAAAAGTAAACATGCTTTGTCGGCATGGTAAAGAGAATTTGTCATCTTGTAAAAACATGTTTAAGGGCTGATAGTCCATGATTAAGCGTTTCTTTCCTCGAACAAGCTTAGCATGCTTTTCAACATAAAAGGCTTGACAAGCCCATGGAGAAGTTGTGGGCTCAATTAGACCTTGGGCTAACAATTGGGAACATTCCTGTTGGGCTAGGAGTAAATCAGAAGGACTCATTCCTGGATGGGTAGCTTTGGTTGGGTTAATGCCTTTATTGAGTTTAAAAGGTAACTTAATAAAGAAAGACTTATTTTTCCACAATGGGTTTGGATGGGTGAACTGAGAATGGGATTCTAGACATATACTCAAAAGTTTAGTGGATATATCCTGGTAGGATTGGGGGGTTTCAGACAGATTATAGAGTTTTAGAATGTCTGTAAAGGGTTTAAACATGGACTTGACTCGGATTCCAGTGGGAATGATTTAGAGGTGTTTAATCTGGTGAAGGATGTCAAAACCTAACAAGATATCCTTATTAGGAAGAGTTGAACCAATGACCTTGGTCCAGATAACACAATGTGGAAAAATTTGAATACCAATGGGTTTTTTTGGTAATCAAAGAGGTCTTGAACAATTTGCCATTGACAGCTTTGAAATGTTCCTCAGATTCTGTCCAATATTCTGGTGGAAGAATATGCGGATTTAATATGTTGCGTTGGGCTCCAGTATCTATAAGACCAATTGCTGGAATGGGCCTTTGGAATTTGGAGGGCAAGATTTGGAGTTTGATGGAAGATATGGGAACAGTAGCATCAAGGGACAACAACTGTTGATGGAAAATCACTTGGGACTGATCACTGTCGGAGTCATCAGAGGAATTCTGTAGTGCGAACACTGTTTCATCATTGGGTTCATCTTGTTCTGAAAAATAGAATTCCAGTTCATCCTTTTCTGGAGAGAAATCTGTGGAAGCTTGAAGATGCTCAAGTAGCCGAATAGATTTTTCCCTTTTGTTGGGACAATCCTTGGCATCATGACTTTTCTTCTTGCAAATAAAACATCTGCTTGATTTTCTCCATTTAAATTCTCTAGATGAAGATGACTTCTTTCTGAAGAATCTGTAGGACTTTTTAGATTGGCGAGGCTTAGATGAGCATTTCGGACGTTTAAATTTTCAAAAATGCTTTTTCTTTTTAGGACTGCAATCACAATCCTTCTTCTGTTTGCACGGAATATGCAAATAAGGCTTTTTACAGGCACTCCGAAATGGTTCTTTGTCTTTCAGCAATTCTTTGAAAAACTGTTTTTGCTCACAGAGTTTGTCAAGACAAGTTTTGGCAAGTTGAAAGATTTTGCCAAGAGAGATGTTGTCAAGAACAAGATTAGATGCACGAAGTCGCCGCTGTATGTCTGGTTGGAGTTGTTAGTAATATGCCCTAAAGGCCAATCGAATGGTGATTTGATTGTTTAGGGAATAATTGTATTTGAATAGCATTTTGATATTTATAAAATGGCAAAGTTATCAATATTCATATATTAATTTAATGAATATAGTCCAAGAAGTAAAATAGTTAAGGAACACATTCTCGAGTATGTCGAGAATATGAAACGTGTATCCTTTGTACTATACTTCTAAATAGTTCCTAGTGGTGGATTTATGATTGGACATTATAAATTCCTATAAACACTAGTATGTGTTATGACTCCTTATGGTATGTGATACTAAAATGGATGGTGAGTTTCATATCATTGACATGAGATGTCAAGTCAAACACATAGGTACTTGTTAAAAGAACAAGTTTACTAAACTTGACCGAATATAGTAAGCCATATGGTCGTGAGTGTTAATGGCTTATTATACATTGTTACAGACACTATGTTTAGTAATGGTCTTTAGACCTGAGGCATAACAGATGTCTTATACATAGACATCTCTGATATGTGAATGCATAACGATTGATTCCTAATCACGGAAGAGATCTAGCAATAGCTGTCATGGTTGGCTATGTATGAAGACAAGTTGATGGCCAATATGGAATTCATCACTTTGTAATATACAAAAAGGATGTCCCTATGAGATAATATGAATTGGCATGAGAAATCCTTGGCCAAGGTGAAATATATTTGAAGGAGTTCAAATTATATTAACATGCCAAGTTCATTTATATTTATTTTGAGATAAAGCACAACTGCTTAACATAATAAACCATAAGCTGTGTTTTTCTCTGGACATGGATGATGAAGAGACCAAGACATAGAGATACAATGGAATAGGTTCTATAGATCCAACAATTCTTGTTATTTGGATAGTCGTGATATACTGCTAGGTGTCACTCATGACTTGTAGAAACCTTATGATCAATATTGGTAAAGCGTATTACCAATGCATCTTAAGGTCATTAGAAAGGTTCTAATTGATGACTAAAGAGTTTAGCATCATTTAATGAATAAAGAGTTATCATTAAAATAGTTCTACTACCTTATAACTAAGAACCTAAAAGGTCACACACAATATAGAAATGAAAAAGGAGTTACTAGAAAATGAGAAGTTAGATTTCCTAATTTTAGGAAAATCAATATTTATATTATAATTCATTGAGAATGAATATAAATATAAATACATCTTAAATATGATTTAAGATAGAAATTTAGATGTTCCATAAATAGTTTAAGGAACAAAATAAATTTCATAAATCCTCAATTAAACATTATGGAATGTCGAGCACGTAAAATGACCGTTTTGGACATGTTCGGGTTCATATATGATTATGGACTTCTAGACCAATTTTGGGTTTAGAATTATGGGCTTTTATTGGATCCAATATGGATTAAGAGAAAGCATTAGAACATGTCACAAGAGAAGCCCACATTTAACCATTTGATGTGATCAAAATGGGGTTAAATAATTAATTCCGAAATTAATTAATATTAGCTATTTATTTATTTGATTAAATAGTTTATTGAAGTGATGAGATCAATTTCAATAAATAATGGCTAAGTGGGTGGGTCTAAGCACATGATAATGTTTGGTGCCATTATTAGAGATAATGGGGCTTTATTTGGTGGATGGAATCAAATGAGCTAGCACTCATGTTTCTTCATTATCTCTCTCATTTCTTAATGCAATTTCGAGATTCCAAATCCTCTGAACTCCTAGAACATTTCTAAGTGTGGACTGATTAGAGGCATCACAATTGGGGTGCTTGAAGGATCTCAGATCGTGGCAAAACAGAAGCTGTTCGTGCAGAGCTGTTTTTCTGGACAGTGTTCGGAGCTTGCTGTTTTCAGTCGTTTTCTCCCACTTCACGAAGTTGTTTTCGAAACTGCAAGTGAGGTAATTAAACTTCAATCTTTCCTCTTGATTTTCGTTTTTGAATGAAGTCGATCCGAGGTTTCTAGAGCTTCCGCCATCTGTTTTAATTTTACTGCGCAATAGTTGCGTTATTAGGAACCTCATGGACAAATGTTGTCCTTCAAGTGGTATCAGAGCCATCTTCATTCAATTTCGAATTTTTGAAGCATGATTTATGTTATTTCCATTTATAATAGCATGAAGGATGATCATGGAAAGACCTAGATATATTTATGTCATGTGATGATTGAATATATGCATGATTGAATGAGCTATTGATTCATTTGTTGATTTGGCCGATTTCTAAAGGCTTAAATGGTTGTAATATTTTTAAATAGGGACTTGCATGTTCCTCCTTCTATTAAAATCTGATTGTATCCCATTACCCCTGAGATTTGTACCCCAATTCTTCTAAATATGTAATTACTACAAAGTGAGATGATTGCCAAAGGAAGGATGGCGTATTTACGGTGCGTTGGAGGATTGGAGCAAGAAGACTTCATGGATTGTTGCAGCACTTTCAATGTAATTTTGGCCTCTCAAATAGAAATTAATATTTGTAATAATTTGAGGCAGATGTCTCATAGTCATTATTGTTTGCTTGATACCTAGGTGGACCTTAAAACCAATTTTGGCTCAAATTGGTTTTATTAGAAAATTCCATGATCATCCTTAGTTGGTTTGTCTATAATATGCATGAGATGTATATTAGGGTGCTTAGACATATTTGAATATTGTAAATGGAATAACATGCTAAAAAGTGAGACCATAATAATGCCCAAATACTCCCTAATTAAATAAAAATAATTATTGTTAAGTTGTAATGATGGATATTGAGAATATTCATCATGGCCTACTAATACCAATGGAATATTTAAAATATTTTATGCTTGGGCTAGTTGTCATGGATACATGGGCTACTCATTCATTAAAATGTTGAAAATAAACCATATATCATGCGATGATGCATAATTCATACATTAAGCTACCAAGAACTGTTAGGTGAGGTTAGTAAGATGTTTTGAAAATGTGCAAGGGTATTAGGGTAAACTTAACTAAATCATTTATACCAAGAACTGTTAGGTGAGGTATTAATGATTTAGAGGCCGAAGGATAATCGGTACATGCATGAGATGCATTTGGTAAAGAGTTACCTACTCATTAAAATAAGTAAGCCAAGAACTGTTAGGTGAGGTAAACTTATGCTAATGAGAATCCGATTCCTACTAGAAACTTTTACCAATGAGAGTTTCCGTTTCTTACATATGGGAGTGTATTGAAATGATAAAATAGTGGGAGGTACTATTTGATTTAAAGACCAAAATCAAATAGATTATAATAAAATGCTAATAATTTAATTTATACTTTCTGCAGAAATATTTAATAATGAATAATCCGCTAGCACGAACTCTGGAAAACTACCGTTTGACGGGACCCAATTACATTGATTGGTTAAGGAATTTAAGAATTGTTCTTAATTATGAGAAAATTAGCTATGTTCTTGATACACCTAAGCCAAATGAAATTCCTGAGGGAGCAAGTGAGGAAGAACGTGTCACTTATCAGAAGTGGCAAGATGATGACCTCACTGCTAAAAGCTATATATTGGCATCGATGTCCAATGAGCTACAAAGGCAACATGAAAATATGCCTGATGCAAGTTCCATGATACTTCATCTACAAGAGTTGTATGGTGAACAAAGTAGAACAGTTCGATATAAGATATCTAAGAAACTGTTTAGAATGAGAATGATTGAAGGATCGGTCAATGAGCATGTACTCAAAATGATTGACTACATAGAGCAGCTGGAAGCTCTTAATTTCCCAATGAATGGGGAATTAGCTATTGATCTTATCCTACAATCCTTGCCAAAATCATTCTCTCAATTTATCATGAATTTTAACATGAATAAAATTGAGTGCAGTCTTGCTGAACTGTTAAAGATGCTTAATACTGCTGAAACTTGCATAAATAAGCCAAAAGATGTTATGGCTATAGAAGGACCCTCAACTAAAAAGGGTAAAAAGAAAAAGTTTCAACCCAAGGCCAAAGGTGGGATTAAGAAGGGGAAAGTTAATAAGCCCAATGACAAAGGAAAATGTTTCCATTGCGGTAAGGATGGGCATTGGAAGAGGAATTGCAAAGCTTATCTCAACAGCTTGAAAGTCAAGCCTAAAGAGAATCCTTGTGAAGGTATGCTCATTATTGAAACTAATATTTCAATTATTCAATTTACTTCTTGGATTTTAGATTCTGCTGCAACTGCACATATTTGTATGTCAATGCAGGATCTAAAAGGAAGTAGAAGACTTAAACAAGGAGAAGTGTCTCTTAGAGTGGGAAATGGAGCAATGGTTGCTGCCTCAGCTATAGGGACATTTTTCTTAAAGATGGCATCTGGTCATGTAATAAGTTTGAATGATTGTTTATTTGTTCCTTCTGCTGTAAGGAACATAGTTTCAATTTCATGTTTATGCAAAGACAATTATGAATTTTATTTTAGAAATAAAATTTGTAATATTTATTATGAGAATAAATATGTTGCACATGGTACTTTAGATAATGATCTTTATGTACTAAGCATGAAAGAAAATAATGCGCATGTTGTGAATGTAAATACCATAATACATAAACGTGAAAGACAAGAAATAAGCCCCAAATATAAGTGGCATTTAAGGCTAGGTCATATTGGAGAAGATAGAGTCACAAAATTGGCTAAAAATGGACTAATAGGTCCATTTGGTTTAGAACCTTATCCAACTTGTAAATCATGTCTTCAAGGAAAAATGACTAGGGCACCCTTCGTTGGACGAAGTACAAGGGCCACTGATTTACTTGAACTTATACATACTGATGTATGTGGGCCATTTAATGAAATGGCAAGGGGTGGATATTACTACTTCATAACTTTTATCGACGATCACTCAAGGTATTGTTCAGTATACTTAATGAAGTATAAATCTGAAGCCTTTGAAAAGTTCAAAGAATACCGAAATGAAGTAGAGAAACAGACTGGAAAATTTATTAAAACCTTACGATCAGATCGAGGTGGTGAATATCTCAGTGGAGAATTCCAATCTTACCTTAAAGAAAATGGTATTGTTTCACAATGGACACCTCCAGGTACACCAGAGCTTAATGGAGTATCTGAGAGGAGAAATCGCACATTGTTAGACATGGTGCGATCAATGGTGAGTTATACAGACTTACCAATTTCTTTTTGGGGATATGCTCTCCTTACTGCAACGTATGTACTAAACAGAGTACCTTCCAAGTCTGTACTTAAATAACATATGAGATATGGTATGGTAAACAACCAAGCCTAAATCATCTTAGGATTTGGGGATGTCCTGCTTTTATCAAGAGACTCAAGAGTGAGAAACTTGAAACTAAAGCGGATAGTGGGAGGTTCATTGGATACCCAAAGGAAACTTTGGGTTATTACTTTTACATCCAATCTGATCAAAGGGTATTGGTCAGTAGAAATTCCATATTTCTTGAAAAAGAGTTTATTCAAGAAGGTGGGCAAGAAAGAAAATTAGAATTTATTGAGAATTCTAATGAGGATAAATCCAATGAAGAGCCTGTTCAAGTACAAACACAAGGAACACAACAACTCTGTAGATTTAGTAGGATAATTCACCCACCAGAAAGATATGGTTTTCTTCATCAGATGAATAACATATTGGGTGGTACGGATCATAGAGATGATCCTACTAGTTACGAAGAGGCAATATCAGATATTGACTCTAAGAAATGGCTTGAAGCCATGGATTTAGAGATGGACTATATGAGAACCAACCAAGTCTGGACTCTAGTGGATCCACCCGAAGGTATTGTACCTATTTGATGCAAGTGGATCTTCAAGAGGAAGATAGGCTTAGATGGAAAGGTAGAGACCTATAAAGCAAGGTTTTTCACCAGTAGCCATGCTAAAGTCCATCAGAATCTTATTGGCTATAGCAGCATATTATGACTATGAGGTTTGGCAAATAGATGTCAAAACTGCATTTCTTAATGGGTACATTGAGGAAGATATGTATATGATACAACCTTGTGGTTTTGAATCTAAGACAAATCCTTATAAAGTATGCAAGCTAAGAAAGTCCATTTATGGGCTAAAACAAGCCTCCAGGAGTTGGAACATCCGATTCGATGATGCAATCAAATCATTCAGATTCATCAAGAATGAGGATGAACCATGTGTTTACAAAAGGATCAGTGGGAGTACAATAACTTTCCTTGTGCTATATGTAGATGACATGTTGCTTATAGGAAATGACATTGGACAAACATCTTCTGTCAAAATTTGGCTTTCTCAAAACTTCTCCATGAAAGACCTAGGAGATGCAATGTATATCTTGGGAATCAGGATTTATAGAGATAGATCCAGAAGATTAATAGGTCTATGTCAAGCTAAGTACATAGAAAATATATTAAAGAAATTTAATATGTGGGATTCCAAAAGGGGTTTTATACCCTTAAGACATGGAATTCATCTCTCTAAAAGCATGAGTCCAAAAACTTATGATGAGAGAGAGCGTATGAATAAGATTCCATATGCTTCTGCAATTGGAAGTCTTATGTATGCTATGCTATGTACTAGATCGGATATAGCTCATGCAGTGAGTGTCACTAGCACATACCAGAGTAATCCGGGTGAGAAACATTGGACCGCAGTTAAGAATATCTTCAAGTACTTAAGAAGAACTAAAGATTTGTTCTTAACATATGGAGAGGGTGAGCTAAAAATTGAAGGCTTCACTGATTCAGATTTCCAGTCAGATGTAGATGACAGAAAATCTACATCAGGATTTTTATTCACTATCAATGGTGGAGCAGTAAGCTGGAAAAGTTCCAAGCAAGCAACTACTGCAGATTCTCCCATTGAAGCGGAATATATAGCTGCATTAGATGCAGCAAAAGATGTTGTTTGGATACGGAAGTTTATTCAATAACTTCAAGTGGTTCCAACCATTGCGTTGTCAATCTCATGACAACAATGGAGCTATAGCACAAGCTAAGGAACCAAGGTCTCACCAGAAGTCCAAACACATTGAGAGAAGATATAACATTATTAAAGAAATCATTGGAAGGAGTGATATCACTATGCAGAAAGTAGCCTCCGCTGATAACACTGCGGATCCTCTGACTAAAGCACTTACTCAACAGCAATTAGATCGTCATCTTGAGAAGATGGGTACGAGATACCATAGCGATTGGCTTTAGTGCAAGTGGGAGATTGTTAGTAATATGCCCTAAAGGCCAATCGAATGGTGATTTGATTGTTTAGGGAATAATTGTATTTGAATAGCATTTTGATATTTATAAAAGGGCAAAGTTATCAATATTCATATATTAATTTAATGAATATAGTCCAAGAAGTAAAATAGTTAAGGAACACATTCTCGAGTATGTCGAGAATATAAAACGTGTATCCTTTGTACTATACTTCTAAATAGTTCCTAGTGGTGGATTTATGATTGGACATTATAAATTCCTATAAACACTAGTATGTGTTATGACTCCTTATGGTATGTGATACTAAAATGGATGGTGAGTTTCATATCATTGACATGAGATGTCAAGTCAAACACATAGGTACTTGTTAAAAGAACAAGTTTACTAAACTTGACCGAATATAGTAAGCCATATGGTCGTGAGTGTTAATGGCTTATTATACATTGTTACAGACACTATGTTTAGTAATGGTCTTTAGACCTGAGGCATAACAGATGTCTTATACATAGACATCTCTGATATGTGAATGCATAACGATTGATTCCTAATCACGGAAGAGATCTAGCAATAGCTGTCATGGTTGGCTATGTATGAAGACAAGTTGATGGCCAATATGGAATTCATCACTTTGTAATATACAAAAAGGATGTCCCTATGAGATAATATGAATTGGCATGAGAAATCCTTGGCCAAGGTGAAATATATTTGAAGGAGTTCAAATTATATTAACATGCCAAGTTCATTTATATTTATTTTGAGATAAAGCACAACTGCTTAACATAATAAACCATAAGCTGTGTTTTTCTCTGGACATGGATGATGAAGAGACCAAGACATAGAGATACAATGGAATAGGTTCTATAGATCCAACAATTCTTGTTATTTGGATAGTCGTGATATACTGCTAGGTGTCACTCATGACTTGTAGAAACCTTATGATCAATATTGGTAAAGCGTATTACCAATGCATCTTAAGGTCATTAGAAAGGTTCTAATTGATGACTAAAGAGTTTAGCATCATTTAATGAATAAAGAGTTATCATTAAAATAGTTCTACTACCTTATAACTAAAAACCTAAAAGGTCACACACAATATAGAAATGAAAAAGGAGTTACTAGAAAATGAGAAGTTAGATTTCCTAATTTTAGGAAAATCAATATTTATATTATAATTCATTGAGAATGAATATAAATATAAATACATCTTAAATATGATTTAAGATAGAAATTTAGATGTTCCATAAATAGTTTAAGGAACAAAATAAATTTCATAAATCCTCAATTAAACATTATGGAATGTCGAGCACGTAAAATGACCGTTTTGGACATGTTCGGGTTCATATATGATTATGGACTTCTAGACCAATTTTGGGTTTAGAATTATGGGCTTTTATTGGATCCAATATGGATTAAGAGAAAGCATTAGAACATGTCACAAGAGAAGCCCACATTTAACCATTTGATGTGATCAAAATGGGGTTAAATAATTAATTCCGAAATTAATTAATATTAGCTATTTATTTATTTGATTAAATAGTTTATTGAAGTGATGAGATCAATTTCAATAAATAATGGCTAAGTGGGTGGGTCTAAGCACATGATAATGTTTGGTGCCATTATTAGAGATAATGGGGCTTTATTTGGTGGATGGAATCAAATGAGCTAGCACTCATGTTTCTTCATTATCTCTCTCATTTCTTAATGCAATTTCGAGATTCCAAATCCTCTGAACTCCTAGAACATTTCTAAGTGTGGACTGATTAGAGGCATCACAATTGGGGTGCTTGAAGGATCTCAGATCATGGCAAAACAGAAGCTGTTCGTGCAGAGCTGTTTTTCTGGACAGTGTTCGGAGCTTGCTGTTTTCAGTCGTTTTCTCCCACTTCACGAAGTTGTTTTCGAAACTGCAAGTGAGGTAATTAAACTTCAATCTTTCCTCTTGATTTTCGTTTTTGAATGAAGTCGATCCGAGGTTTCTAGAGCTTCCGCCATCTGTTTTAATTTTACTGCACAATAGTTGCGTTATTAGGAACCTCATGGACAAATGTTGTCCTTCAGGACTTCATCAGGAAGGGAAGCCAGAAAATCATGCTTTAATGTTGGCTCATTGAATCCATTAAGCTTATAGAACAGTAGGGACATTCTTTTATAATGGAACTCGAGATCCTAAGCATTGAGGGAGCAGCATTTCATGTTGAGATAGTCTCGTCTTGCGGCTTCAAAAATTGCAGAGGGGTCTCCAAGAAATTGATCATGGATAACCACAAGGGAACTTGAGACTTCTGGCAATTGAACAAACTGCAATTGTCAGTATTGGCCTAGAGATTCAACCAATCTCTTAGAGCACCCGTAAAACGAGTGGCAAATTCTCTAAGGACTGATTGAGTTGTGACTCCTGGTCTTAACATTTGTAGGTCAAGCCAGGCAGACAATTCATTAAGTCAATCACGCCATTTTGAGGATGGAATTGAAGGACAACATTTGTCCATGAGGTTCCTAATATCGCAACTATTGTGCAGTAAAATTAAAACAGATGGCGGAAGCTCTAGAAACCTTGGATCGACTTCATTCAAAAAGAAAAATCAAGAGGAAAGATTGAAGTTTAATTACCTCACATGTAGTTTCAGAAACGACTTCGTGAAGTAGGAGAAAACGACTGAAAACAGCAAGCTCTGAACACTGTCCATAAAATACAGCTCTGCACGAACAGCTTCTGTTTTGCCACGATCTGAGATCCTTTAAGCACCCCAATTGTGATGCCTCTAATCAGTCCATACTTAGAAATGTTCTAGGAGTTCAGAGGATTTGGAATCTCGAAATTTCATTAAGAAATGAGGGAGATAATGAAGGAACATGAATGCTAGCTCATGTTGATTCATTCCACCAAATAAAGCTACCATTATCTCTAATAATGGCTCCAAACATTATCATGTGCTAGACCCACCTACTTAGTCATTATTTATTGAAATTGATCTCATCACTTCAAGCCATGAGTTAGTCATTATTTAGTCATTATTTATTGAAATTGATCTCAGACTTCAGAAGGACCTGTATCGATTTGGAAGATTATACCATAAATGAGTACGTGGCTTGTGATCTTTCAGTGCAGACCAGACTAACGTCCATTCGGGTTCGCCTCTGGAGTTTACGTCGAGAGTTTCCCGCCTATATACCTTTTAGATCAAAACTTAAAACGAGTTATTTTAAGGTTATAAAACCCAAAATAGACTTCTCTTTAGTCTTAAAACAGGGTACCAAACCATTTTAAGAAATCGCCATAAGTTTTCTGATGCACAGGATCCTTCCTTGAAGGCAAGTGCAGAGCATACTTCCTTAAGCTTTTCAAAATGAACAAATTTAATTCTTTGATTCGTTTCTTTCACTTAGAACTTCATTTGTAAAAAGAGAGAGAGGAGAGTTTAGAACTTCATGATTAGAGAAAGGCACACGAGAGTTTATTGCTTTCGAACTTCTTATATCTCATAAGGGGGTGAGCTCTTTATATAAGAGAGCTCATGAAGATAGAACAGGAACCATATCTTTTACAATAGTAAAAGCAAAGTAAAGCTGCAGTACAAGAGTTAAAACTACAGTACAAGCAACATTATTATGATTACAACAGGATAAAGTCCATGACAAAAGGACAAAAGAGGAAAGTGCATGCTATAAGACAAAGAAAGAAATTTCATGCATCAGGACAAGAAGGAAAGTGCATGCAACGAGACAAAGAGGGAAATTTCCTGCAACAAGACAAGGGAGGAAATTTCTTGTAACAAGACAAGAAAGGAAATGTCATGACATAAGACAAAAGGGAAAGGTTCAGGGAAGGTTCAAGGAAGGTGCATGAGTGAAGACAAAAGAGGAAATTTCATGGAAAAGTTAAAAAGGGAAAATGCATGCATCAAGACAAAAGGAGAAATTTTCTGGAAAAAGACAAACGACTTTATGGAGAGAAGAAGTTCATGTAGTCATCTTCAGAGTCACTTTCTGTCACATCAGGGTCATTGTCAGAGGGTGGTGGAAAAAAGGTCTTGGAAAGCCTTGGATTCTTGCATGTGGGACCACTGCATGGTGGATGTGGGCAGTAGTATTCAGACACTGGTCTGGATGATGGCTGAAGAGTCTTTGGTGACGTCTGGGTAGCTTTGTCGACTTTTAAAGGTTTGGGTGGTTGGGATGATGATGGTTGTGATGAGGATCCTGGATCATGCATAGATGGTTGGGGAAATTGTTGGAGATGTTGACTGAGAGGAAGAAAGTCTTCCCGTGGGTCCTGGGAGTCCTAGTAGAGGAAGTCAGTGCAGTCTGATTTTTCTTCTTTAATGATGATCCCTGTGGATTTTGGCTTGGATATGGCTGAGGGAGTGGGGATCATAATGAGGTCATGTTGTGGGCCTACGGAGGTATGGAAAATATCTTTGTGCGGTGGAGTTTGGTGGTTTAATTGGCAAAGGTAGTTGTGTAAGGTGGATTGGATCTCATTTTCAATGATAGCTGGGTGTGGTGCAGTAAACTATTCATAGACTTGATATTGGGTCCAGAAAAGGTTTGTATCTGGATGCTGAAAATATGGCCTGTGGATGATGAAGACTAAAGTGAACAGGCGTGCTTCTGAAGCAGGCGTTCTTTCAAGATTATAAATTTCAGAGAGTTGCTGCAGTTTCTTTCTCCACCATGGAATAGGAGAAAACCCATTAAGGAGAGTCCAGGTGAGAGAAGTGGCTTTGTCCTGGTTGAGGAGATGTTCTAAAGTGGGACTGATTGGCAGGATGAGCTTGGTGGCATAAAGAACAGTTAGGCACCAAAGGTATCATAACTCGTCTTCAGTGATATCCCTGGAGGGGTCAAGGGTGAGACCTGTAAGGAACAAATTTTTTGGGTGGAAGGTAGAAAATAGAAATGAGTCTATCATGAGGTATGCTTTCATGAAAAAGCGAAAAATAGCTATGCGGGCAAAGTCCTGGATGGCAAAGACAGAGGAGAAGGTTTTGTTAAGGGGAAAGATTTTCTTGGTGAGAGCTTCTAGAGGAAGTGAAGTAGCCATGGAGATAACTGGGAAGTGGTAGGTTGTGGAAAACACGGTGAGAAGTTTATCTGGTTTGGAGAGTCTAAAACGCATATCAGGGATGAGGTTCTGCGACCCCTTTATATGCTTTACTGAAAAGTCATACTTGGAAAACCAATCTTTTAACCGGAGTAATATTTTTTCAAGAACAGTTTTACCTTTGAAATTAAGGATATTTGGGAAGGCTGAACTGTCCATTCTGATGAGAAAATGGTGTCCAATCAGATGGTACTCGAACTTTTTGATGCCATTCTTTACCGCTAAGATTTCTTTGAACACACTGTGGTAATGCTTTTATGTGTCAGAGAAATGGCCACTGGCGTAAGCGATAAAGTTTTCTTTCCCATTGAGTTCTTCGAGGAGAATGGCTCCCCATGATTCATCACTGGCATATGTCTGTAGTATGCTCTTGCCATCTGCAATCAACTTTAAGGGAGGCGGATTTTGCGCAATCTGCTTTAATGTAGTGACAGCAACTGTGTAGTTCTCATTCCACTCTGGGGGCTTCTTTTTTCAATAAAGTTGAAAGATGTCGCATGTGTTGGTCCACGTGTGGGATGAAATCACGGATGTAGTTGATGATACCGAGAAGCTGTTGGACTTATATTTTGGAAAGGTGTTGATCTGGAAAGTGAAGCAACTCTTGGGCAATGTGCTTTCCAGGCTGATAATGGCCGTCTTTTATGACCATTCCAAGAAATTCAATGGTATCTGTGGCAATGGTATTTTTCTTGGCTGATAACATAATTTCATGACTTTGGACAATATCATAGAACTGAGTTAACAGCTGGTGATGTTCCTCATACGAACCTGAAAAAAGCAAAATGTCATCAATATAAATCAAGGCATGATGGAAGATGGGCTGAAAGATTTGGATCATGGATTTTTGGAATATGGATGGGGCAGTTTTGAGACCGAAGGGTAAGACTGTCCATTGGAAATGGGCATTTGCAATACAAAAGGCAGTTTTGTACCGTTCTGAGGGTTCAATGCCTAATTGCCAAAAACCTGATTTTAAATCAAATTTTGAAAAGATCTGGGCATTTTTTAGAAAAATAAACATACTTTGTCGGCATGGTAAAGGGAATTTGTCACCTTGTAAAAACATGTTTAAGGGCTGATAGTCAATGATTAAGCGTTTCTTTCCTCGAACAAGCTCAACATGCTTTTCAACATAAAAGGCTTGGGAAGCCCATGGAGAAGTTGTAGGCTCAATTAGACCTTGGGCTAACAATTGGGAACATTCCTATTGGGCTATGAGTAAATCAGAAGGACTCATTCCTGGATGGGTAGCTTTGGTTGGGTTAATGTCTTCATTGAGTTTAAAAGGTAACTTAATGAAGAAATACTTATTTTTCCACAATGGGTTTGGATGGGTGACCTGTGTATTAAAAAGAAAAACATGCATGTTCAAAAGAAGGCATTCTAAACAGAAAATGTTAGTTCTATCCTCCAACATAAAATTTCTTTAAAATGCAAAGGCCCAGGCTCCCTCACTATCTCATGTAGCATAAGGAACCACACAATTAAGAATGCTTTGTTGGATTTAGGAGCTAGTGTAAATCTGTTGCCTTATTCAGTTTTCATGAAACTTGGACTTAGAGAATTACACTAAATTCCAGTGGTGTTACAGCTTGCAGATCGGTCCACGAAAATACCTTATGGTATTGTGGAAGACGTGCTTATCCAGGTAGACATGTTTTATTTTCCTATCAATTTCATTGTAATTGACACTCAACTAATACAGGATTCAAGGAAGCATATCCCCATTATTCTAGGCTGACTTTTCTTGGCAACTACGGATGCTCACATTTAATGCATAACTGAAAATATACAATTGTCCTTCGGCAACATGACTATGGAGCTGAACATCTTCAACATTGCCAAACAACCTCACAATACAGATGATGGAATTGTTGATGTGGATTTAATTGAAGCATTAGTTGATAACACTTTTGTTTCAAGCCTTAGTGATGATCCTTTACAAACATGTTTAACTCACTTTGGTTTGGATTTTGATATTGACATATCGATTGATGAGGTCAACACCCTGCTTGACTCAGCACCATCCATGGACACTAATAAATGGAAGTTAAGAGTTGAACAATTAGCACCATCAGAGAAGAAACTCATCCCATCATCAGAATCACCACCGAAACTCGAGCTCAAACCATTACCCAACACTTTGGAATATGCATTTTTGGGGGAAGAAAGTACTCTACCGGTAATCATCTCAGCATCCCTCAATGACGAACAAAAAGGTAAGTTGTTAGATGTTTTAAAAGAACACAAATGGGCATTAAGATGGACTATAGCGGATATAAAAGGTATAAATCCAGTAGACTGCATGCATTACATTCACCTTGATGAAAATGCTAAACCTACTAGGGAAATGCAACGTCGGTTAAATCCTAATATGAAAGAAGTAGTTAGAACTGAAGTCCTTAAGCTATTAGATGCAGGTATCATTTACCCCATTTATGATAGTTCATGGGTCAGTCCTGTGCAAGTTGTCCCCAAAAAATCAGAAGTCACTGTAGTTACGAATGCCAATAATAAATTGATACCAACTAGAGTAACTACAGGATGGCATGCATGCATTGATTATAGAAAGTTGAATTATATCACACGTAATGCTTGATAGATTAGCAGGCCATGAATTTTATCGATTAAATGCTTGATAGATTAGTAGGCCATAAATTTTATTGCTTTCTAGATGGCTACTTAGGATATAATCAGATTCCCATAGCACCAAAAGATCAAGAGAAGACCATTTTCACTTGCCCTTTTGACACTTTTGCATATAAGAGAATACCATTTGGATTATGTAATGCACCTGCTGCATTTCAACAATGCATGTTAAACATTTTTTCTGATATGGTTGAACGATTCCTTGAGGTCTTTATAGATGATTTTTCTGTCTTTGGTGACTCGTTTGATCAATGTTTTGCATCATCTAACACTAGTTCTGCAGAAATGTATCGAGAAGAACTTGGTCTTAAATTGGGAGAAGTGTCATTTTATGGTAAACTAAGGTATTATTCTCGGTCACATCATTTCGAGCAAAGGTATTGAGGTTGACAAAGCCAAGGTGGATCTCATTTCTAATCTTCCTCCACCCAAAACAGTCAGAGAAATAAGATCTTTTCTTGGGCATGCTGGTTTTTATAGACGTTTTATTAAAGATTTTAGCAAAGTTTCTAAACCCTTATGCAATCTACTTGCTAAGGATGTACCTTTTATCTTTGATGACCTATGTCTTGTGGCTTTTGAAAAATTAAAGTAATTGTTGACATCATCACCCATCATTCAGCCCCCAAACTGGAGCTTACCATTCGAGCTCATGTGTGATGTATCTGATTATGTAGTAGGAGCAGTATTAGGACAAAGAGTTGATCAAATTCCCATGTTATTTATTATGCTAGTATGATATTGAATGATGCACAGTTGAATTATTCAACTACTGAAAAAGAAATGTTAACGGTAGTGTTTGCATTGGAAAAATTTCAATCTTATCTCATTGGTTGTAAAATAATTGCATTCACAGATCATATTGTTCTTAAATATCTCCTCACAAAGAAAGATGCAAAAGCTAGACTAATTTGTTGGGTGTTACTTTTGCAGGAATTTGACTTGAAATTCAAAGATAACAAAGGCACAGAAAATGTTGTGGCAGACCATCTCTCTCTTCTCCATTTTGACACAATTACAGAGCCATTAACATTGAATGAGTCATTTCCAGATGAACAATTAATGAGTGTGGAAGTATTACCTTGGTATGCTGATATCGTTAATTATCTTGTTACAGGTCAACTTCCAGAGTATTGGACCAAGCAAAACAAGTCTAAATTTTTTGCAGAAATAAAGATTTCTTTTAGGATGACCCGTATTTATTCAAGTATTGTGCAAATCAAGTTGTCAGGCGATGAGTCCCATAAAGTAAAATTCAGAATATCCTTTTATTCTGCCATGAATAAGCTTGTGAAGCCATTTCAGTGCTAAGAAAATAGCTATTAAAGTTTTACAATGTGGTTTCTATTGGCCAACTATATTTCGAGATGCTTATACTTTCTGTTCTTCATGTGATAAGTGTCAACGAATGGGGAGCATTACACGAAGGAACATGATGCCACTAAATCCAATTTCAGTGGTTGAGATTTTTGACGTATGGGGTATCGACTTCATGGGACCCTTTCCCTCTTTTTTTGGCCATTAATTCATATTGGTTGCTGTTGACCACGTATCGAAA
The DNA here is from genome assembly GCA_029633175.1 of Citrus glauca. Taxonomy (NCBI): domain Eukaryota; kingdom Viridiplantae; phylum Streptophyta; class Magnoliopsida; order Sapindales; family Rutaceae; genus Citrus; species Citrus glauca. The sequence continues at coordinate 15,807,939 of JAQOOD010000005.1, forward strand.
TGGGTAGAAGTAATTCCATGTAGAACCAATGATCACAAGATGGTGATAGCATTTTTGAAAGCAACATTGTTTCACGCTTTGGATTCCCTCGAGCAATAACCAGTGATAGTGGTGCCCACTTTTGTAATAAAACATTCAAGGCTCTTTTGACGAAATATTCAATCACTCATAAAGTGGCAACCCCATATCATCCACAAACCAGTGGCCAAGTGTAGATCTCCAATCGAGAAATAAAGCACATATTAGAAAAGACAATGAGGCCGGACAGAAAAGATTGGTCATTAAGACTTGATGATGCATTATGGGCATATAGAACGGCTTTCAAGACCTCGATTGGGATGTCACCCTACAGGCTAGTGTATGGAAAAGCTTGCCACCTACCTGTGGAACTTGAGCATTGTGCATATTGGGCCATCAAGAAATTCAACTTTGACATGTAGCAAACCAACTCAGAAAGAAGATTACAATTGGCAGAACTTGAAGAAATTCGCAATGATGCATACGAAAATGCTAAGATTTACAAGCGACGAATGAAAGTCTTCAATGACAAACAAATTATAAGAAAATCTTTTACTTCAAGTCAGAAAGTGCTTTTATTTAATTCTCGCCTTCACCTATTCCTAGGTAAGTTACGCTCTCGTTGGTCTGGTCCATTTATTATTCATATTGTTTTTCCACATGGGGCAATTGAAATTAAGGACCCAAAGAACGGTGTCACATTTAAAGTTAATGGTAAAAAATTAAAGCCATATCTAGAGTGACCTACCAGATTTGAATTGATTTTTTTCTTTTCGGTGGTTTGATTTTTCTTTCTTTCTTTTTATTATTCTTTTGCTAATTGAAATTATTTTTGCATAAGTGTGTTTGTTTTACCATTAAGTTTTCTCTTATCATTGTTAATCATGAATACCTTACTTAGACCGTTCCACCTGAACATTCTTAAACCACTTCAACGTGTCAAAACTCATCTAAAAAAGCAGATTCAATTTTGTAAAACACATTGCATTTGGGCTCTACAACCACCAGAGTTAGTAGCCTATGTTGAGGGTTTAGAAAACCAACTCAGAGATATTGAGAGAAGTGTTTACGACATCCAATTGGAGCTTGAGGTAAATTCAATAAGAGGACGATTTTAATTTTCTTTGTGTGTTTTAATTTGTTTTTCTGTTTGTGTGCTTTAGTTTGTTACCCGGTGAAGTGGCGAATAACGGTACTCCGTGACAATCAAGTCAGTTACTTCAGTTTCCTATAATAACTGATATTCTGAGGCGAAGGTATGGACAGAACCGAGATTCTAGCGAAACTTCACAAGCGATTCCTTTCACTTCCTCAGAATGCCCTCCTTACGATATATAAAGTTCGGTCCGAACGCATGCAATTGCTTATGAGGAATAACATACCTGTTGACATCCGTTGGTTAATTGAGGCAAAAGTACGATTAGCAGGTGAATTGCCTCCAAAATTTATTGCATACAAGCCTAGTTGTGGGAAAGGAAATTATGCAAAGAAACGATGAGCTCTAAGAATTTCTATTGCTTGTCATAAGTGTGCCAGAATGAGTTGCAATAAAAACTCATGTTCTTTAGGAATGATGTCTGATAATAGAGAAGATAAGATTCAATTCATTAGGGATGGCTTGAATAAGGAGTTATTGGATGATATCCTTCTGTCTCTTGAAACTTATCCCAGTGGATATGTGCAAGGAGCGATTCTCCAGTTATGGTCATTATTCCAGAAAGAGCATGCACGATATAGTCTCAGGAATTGACTATAAACGACCCTGTTTACCAATTTATAAGAAAACTAGATGAGAAGCTCATCCTCGACCCATAGAGGGCGTTTAAGCTGTTTCTGAACGTAAAACCAGAGGAAGATGTGAGCCACAGTCGCAACTACCTGTAAATATCCTTTTACTTTATTATTATTTTCTTTCATTTCACTGTTATTTTATTGTTTGCATTATTGTTTTTAATAATTTTATTACTATTTATTTTTTTCTTTTTTATTGTTTTCTTTTTTACTATCGAGCCATGTGCTTTACGCGTTATTTGACACTGACATGCCACCTCATACACAATTATGATCCATTGTTACCAAGATTCTTAAATATGACTTTTTGTTAAGCACTCACAAATTGTTTTTGATAAATATTCCAATGGCAGCTACTCTCAATAGACAATTCAAGAACATTTGTGTGCTTTTTGGATTTACCTATGGCAAACATAAAGAGTTCGTTGATGCAGCCATAGATCTTGGTCGAAGCATAGCAGAGAGAAAATTACACTTGGTGTATGGAGGAGGTAACCGAGGGTTATCAAAATTAGTCTCAGAAGCTGCTTTTGTCAGAGGAAGCCAAGTGTTAGGCATCATCCCGAGAGTTCTAAAACCGTTGGATAGTTTATCTGGCTCATCGACTGGAGAAGAGTTAGTCGTCTCAAGTATGCAAGAACGAATAACTGAAATACTTAATCATGCAGATGCTTTTATTTTCCTTCCAGGAGATCTTGCAACACTAGAGGCACTTATCACACTAGCATCTTTGGCCAATCTGCATACTCACCAGAAACCCATCAGTTTGTAAAATGTCAATAATTTTTATGATGGTTTTATCGCATTTCTTAACCATGCAATAAAAAATTAGTTCATTCCTTCCAATGCAAAAAAACTTTTTATTTGTGCCCACACTGCTAATGAGCTATTTGATATATTATAAGCTTATAAACCGAAGCCAGACCCCTGGAGCTTTGTGTTGGAGTGCCTAAATGATGATGGTAACAGTAGCCGCAGTAAGAAGTACAAATTAGATTTAACTCTCCGCCTGTAAATATTTTCTCCTGTGTTGCACCACCCAAGTGATGTCTTCTAAACTCTACTTATTTCCTTTAAAACATTGAGGACAATGTTTCGTTCTGGTTGGGGAGAGGGAATAGTCGACAATTGTGGAATATTGGTTAAGTTTTTACTAATTTTTTGTTGTAGAAACTAACTGTTGCTAACTTTTTTGTGTTGAAGATGGCTGAATATGGAGTGTAGTGACTCTAGAAACGCATCTTTATTGTTTGAAAAAAATTTTTAAAAAATTTAAAAAATTTCAGATATTTTCTTTTTCTTTATTATGTTTTGATGTTCATTTTTTTCTTCTTTTTAATTTCTCCTTGAGTGTAGTAACTCTAGAAACACATCTTCTTAAGTTAAAAAAAAAATTGTTTTCTATCATTTTCTAATTAGTTTTTCCGCATCATTTTCACATTTCTGTGTGTATATTTTCCTTTCATGTTTAGAATAGGTTGGGGGTAGGCTGTCGTTAAAAAAAAATTTGTGATTTGTTTTAACATTGGATGACATGATGAATTTTAAATTTTAGTATTTGTATTATCTTTAGTCTGAAGTGATGTTACGCTATATTTGCTACTCTATATGTTGATGTCGGAAACAAATATGAGTTGCTTGAAGGAATGAACATGTCATAATAAATACCAAATGAGTTTTTGAGCCTATCATTTTTCTTGGAGTGTAACCATTTTGCCCATTCTTTATATAGCTTAGCAGTTTATTATTGTATACACAATCTCTAGACTTCTTTTGAGTTAACCCAAAAAAAAATTGAAAATTAAAAAAAAAGAAAAAATGTGTGTTGCTATATTTGGAGGCCCATCTAATTAGTAGATATGGAAGATTATTTAGAGCCCTAAAAGATGATGGAAAGGCCATCTTTGATCCGTTTGAGCCTTTCTAGCCATCCTTTTTATCAAATATCCATAATTAACCCTTTTGAGCCTTTGAAAAAAAAAACTTTTTTTTGTCAACTTATCATCTTTCCCACTCCGATTTGGAGTATTACCCAAAATCTTACAAGATCCATCACCTATTTATGTTTGAGAAAAATGTAAATAAACATTTTGTATAGTGAAGTTATGCCTAGTTCAAAAACAAAATTGTTGTTTCTTGAAAAAAAAAGAAAAAAAATTGTTGTTTCAAAGAAAAAAAACAATAATAGTGAAATCCACCTTGCAACTTCCAAAAAAAAAAATTCCTTTGCATTTTTCTCAAACATACACTTTGTTTTTCCTATTTCCCTTCTTTGGTAGCCATATCCTTAGCCTACGTTACATCCTAATAAAAGTCCTTCTTGATTTTAAGGAACTATAGTCTGAAGTAGAAGTTAGTTATATGGGCTAAAAAGATGTAGTGATACATAAAAAAATAATAAATAAATTGGGTTAACTAGCATTTTTATTTGACTTGAGATCGTATTATTTCTAAGTTGAGGGCATATTTCTTTCATCTTGATGAGAGCATGTGATATCATTTCTTGATTATTTTCTCTCAATTATCATTCATTGGAGTGACTATTTTTATTGGGTTTAATTTCTTTGTGAGAGTATCAGTACTTCAAGTGGGATTTTAGGGTTTGACATGTCATTCTTGAAGGTAGCTACGACAAAGTCTATTGGGCTGATTCATATGGATGGTTGATGTGGGTGTGATGTTTCTTTAGACTTGAGATAATGCTTATACTTTTACTTAATTGTTATCATTAGTCTGATTGAATAAACAAGAGTGTTTAAAAAATTATTTTTTTAATTTTTTTCGCTTTATTTGCTAGGGACTAGCAATAAGCTGATTGGGGGGGTGTGTTGAGTGTTAGAAAATGAATATTTATAAAGGAGAAAGCCGTCATTTTATATTTTAAGTCTTACTAACAACCCTTACTTTTATGTGTTTTAGCTTTTTGTAATTTAATTATGTGTGTTTTATTTTAATTAAGTATTTTATAGATTTTAGGGGTATCATAGTCATTTCACAATAAACAAGAGATCAAATGGCCAACGGACATCACTTTTGAACTCAGGACGGTCGAAAACCTAAGGAGGAGCATAAAAGGAAAAATGGCACTATTCACATGTACGGGTACTGTCTGAAGGACAACATTTGTCCATGAGGTTCCTAATAACGCAACTATTACGCAGTAAAATTAAAACAGATGGCGGAAGCTCTAGAAACCTCGGATCGACTTCATTCAAAAACGAAAATCAAGAGGAAATATTGACGTTTAATTACCTCACTTGTAGTTTCAGAAATGACTTCGTGAAGTAGGAGAAAACAACTGAAAATAGCAAGCTCCAAACACTGTCCAGAAAAACAGCTCTGCATGAACAGCTTCTGTTTTGCCACGATCTGAGATACTTTAAGCACCCCAATTGTGATGCCTCTAATCAGTCCACACTTAGAAATGTTCTAGGAGTTCATAGGATTTGGAATCTCGAAATTTCATTAAGAAATGAAAGAGATAATGAAGGAACATGAATGCTAGCTCATGTTGATTCCTTCCACCAAATAAAGCCACCATTATGTCTAATAATGACACCAAACATTATCATGTGCTAGACCCACCCACTTAGCCATTATTTATTGAAATTGATCTCATCACTTCAATAAACTATTTAATCAAATAAATAAATAGCTAATATTAATTAATTTCAGAATAAATTATTTAACCCCATTTTAATCACATCAAATGGTTAAATGTGGGCTTCTCTTGTGACATGTTCTAATGCTTTCTCTTAATCCATATTGGATCCAATAAAAGCCCATAATTCTAAACCCAAAATTGGTCTAAAAGTCCATAATCATATATGAACCCGAACATGTCCAAAATGGTCATTTTACGTGCTCGACATTCCATAATGTTTAGTTGAGGATTTATGAAATTTATTTTGTTCCTTAAACTATTTATGGAACATCTAAATTTCTATCTTAAATCATATTTAAGATATATTTATATTTATATTCATTCTCAATGAATTATAATATAAATATTAATTTTCTTAAAATTAGGAAATCTAACTTCTCATTTTCTAGTAATTCCTTTTTCATTTCTATATTGTGTGTGACCTTTTAGGTTCTTAGTTATAAGGTAGTAGAACTATTTTAATGATAACTCTTTATTCATTAAATGATGCTAAACTCTTTAGTCATCAATTAGAACCTTTCTAATGACCTTAAGATGCATTGGTAATACGCTTTACCAATATTGATCATAAGGTTTCTACAAGTCATGAGTGACACCTAGCAGTATATCACGACTATCCAAATAACAAGAATTGTTGGATCTATAGAACCTATTCCATTGTATCTCTATGTCTTGGTCTCTTCATCATCCACGTCCAGAGAAAAGCACAACTTATGGTTTATTATGTTAAGCAATTGTACTTTATCTCAAAATAAATATAAATGAACTTGGCATGATAATATAATTTGAACTCCTTCAAATATATTTCACCTTGGCCAAGGATTTCTCATGCCAATTCATATTATCTCATAGGGACATCCTTTTTTTGTATATTACAAAGTGATGAATTCCATATTGGCCATCAACTTGTCTTCATACATAGCCAACCATGAAAGTTATTGCTAGATCTCTTCCGTGATTAGGAATCAATCGTTATGCATTCACATATCAGAGATGTCTATGTATAAGACATCTGTTATGCCTCAAGTCTAAAGACCATTACTAAACATAGTGTCTGTTACAATGTATAATAAGTCATTAACACTCACGACCATATGGCTTACTATATTCGGTCAAGTTCAGTAAACTCGTTCTCTTAATAAGTACCTATGTGTTTGACTTGACATCTCATGTTAATGATATGAAACTCACCATCCATCTTAGTATCACATACCATAAGGAGTCATAACACATACTAGTGTTTATAGGAATTTATAATGTCCAAACATAAATCCACCACTAGGAACTATTTTAGAAGTATAGTACAAAGGATACACGTTTCATATTCTCGACATACTCGAGAATGTGTTCCTTAACTATTTTACTTCTTGGACTATATTCATTAAATTAATATATGAATATTGATAACTTTGCCATTTTATAAATATCAAAATGCTATTCAAATACAATCATTCCCTAAATAATCAAATCACCATTCAATTGGCCTTTAACACTGTCTACGTTACTGTTCACGACACTGTTTACATAGACGGATCGATGACGTGGCATTGACTGATGAGGTGTTAAGATCTTGTTGGACTAAAATTCTTATGCACTGTTATCGATGACGTGGCAGCATATCAGTGGACCAAGAAATGCACGTACGGTACATGCAATACATGGGATTATTTTCAACCAAACCGCGTTATTGTGTAAACTGTGTTACTATTCAAACCGTGTGATCAAACCGTGTTACTGCTCAAGCCACATAGTTAAACCGCATACTATTTACGCGTACTGTGACTGATGACGTGGCGCAATCCTGAGCGTCTAAACTGTTTTTAATCTGATGGCCATGATTTACTCGATGTATCTATAAAAAGGGACCTCCCCTCCTAATTTGATACCTCTGAATCTATTTTTGGACTCTATTTTCTGTAATTTCTTTTCCATCATGTATTTTCTACGTATTTTAATAAATTTTCATTTTGCCCTTAGTTCAATTATGAGTGGCTAATTTTCTTTCAAACTTGGGTTGAAGGTAAATTCTCAACATGTGTCATGGGCTTTATTTGGTAAATTTATTTTCTTTTCCCCTCTAGTTTTTGTAGATGTTTTGACTTTTCGTTAACAAATAATAATAATCTTGTCTAATATCGCCCTGGTTTCACCGGCACGATAAACTCTTAGCACCATATTTATTAGAGCGTGGTTCATGATGTGTGGATTCTCCCCCATGATTTAATTGGTATTAATAAGAAATATTTAGCCCGTGATGCATGTTGATACGGATCCAAATACTCAAGTACGTCATTTCAATAGAATTCTCTTCAATTTATTCTTATCATTTCGATTCTAATTTTAGAATTTATTCTTGCCATTTTAATTTAAGTTTTTAGCATATTCCAAATCATTTTCCACCACAAATTCAATCACCTCATACAAAATTAATTCTACATATAATTAAAATCCACCTACTCGTGAAATCGACACTCGTCACCATTAATCTATACTAATCTTGAATAGTTCATGTACCATGCATCTGCATCTTCCACTGAATCAAACTGAGCTCTAAGTACATTGGTCCAAGGTAACTTAAGATTATCAGAGGATTTACTCATCTGTAAATCTTGAAAGGTAATAGCACGAAACTTGACAAAACAAATAAAATACAGTGATTAAAATACGATGACAATGGGTTTATTTTTAAAAATCAATCCACATTCATGTAACACCATTTTAATGTCATTCATATATTAAAAAATAAAAATAAAATCGAGATAAAACAAATATTTAAGTCATAAGAACTTACTTGAGGAATAACATTGCGATTATGCAATGGCTGAAATTTGCACTTGTAGCAGCTATGCAGGTGAAAGAAAATGTTGATCCAAGGTGAGTGAGTTATGGTAGGTAGGTGGCATTTAAAATGAAAATACACACACACACACACACACATATATATACACACACATAGGTATATTTATGAAGGAATAAACAATGCCATTAATTGGTTCAATAGTGAGTGAGTTACAAATGCAACAATAAATATACTATAGAGTAGGTGAAAAAAATTAATACATTTCGAAAATACGTACATAGAACATTAAACAACAAACATGAAACATCTTACTTAAAATATGCAACCACGAACATAAAATATAAGTACATCGGTAATATTGAACACACAACATCAAACATGAAACGTAGTGTGCAAACATGAAACGGGGAAAGTAAACATGAAACGGGTGCAAAAGAGAAAAATTATTACATGGAATTGTAAAAACAAAGAAAAAAATTCGATTTTCTCTCCTATTTAGTACGGCGGCGATTAAACAACAAACATGAAACATCTTACTTAAAATATACTACAGCAAACACAAAGTATGAGTATCTTAGTAATAGTGAATATACAACGTCAAACATGAAATGTAGAACAGCAAACATGAAACACAGAACATAAACATAAAACGGGGGCAAAAAAAAATTTCGGGATATTTGAAAAATTATTATATGGAACATTAAACATCAAACACAAAACATCTTACTTAAAATATGCAACCGCGAACATAAAATATGAGTACTTCGGTAACAGTGAACGTACAATGTCAAACATGAAATGTGGAACGTAAACATGAAACGAGGGCAAAAGAGAAAAATTTCTGGGTATTTAAAAAATTATTACATGGAACATTAAACAACAAACACGAAATATCTACTTAAAATATGCAACCGCAACATAAAATATGAGTACCTTGGTTACAGTGAACGTAAAATGTCAAACATGAAATGTAGAACAGCAAACATGTAATGTGGAATGTAAACATGAAACGGGAAAAAAAAAGAAAATTTTGGGGTATTTGAAAAATTATTACATGAAACATTAAACAACAAACATGAAACATCTTACTTAAAATATACAACATCGACAACAAAATATGAGTACCTCAATAACAGTGAACATATAACGTCAAACATGAAACGTAGAACAGTAAACATGAAACATGAAACATGAAACGTAAACATGAAACGGGGAAAAAAAGAAAATTTTGGGATATTTGAAAAATTATTACATGAAACATCTTACTTAAAATATGCAATAACGAACACAAAATATGAGTACCTCAGTAACAGTGAACATATAACGTCAAACATGAAACGTAGAACAGCAAACATGAAATGTAAAACGTAAACATAAAACGGGGTAAAATATAAAAATTTTAGGATATTTGAAAAATTATTACATGAAACATTAAACAACAAATATGAAACATCTTACTTAAATTTTGCAACCGCAAACATAAAATATAGCCACATCTGTAACAGTAAACTTACAACATCAAACATGAAACGTAGAACAGCAAACATGAAACATAGAACATCAAACATGAAACGTAGAACATAGAATGTAAACATGAAACGGGGGCAAAAAAGAAAAATTTTGGGGTATTTTAAAAATTGTTACATCAAACATTGCACATAAAATATGCAACAAAGAACATGAAATATGAGCACATCTATAACAATAAATAACAAAATCAAACATGAAATATAGAACAACAAACATGAAACGTAGAACGTAAATAAGAAACGAAGGCAAAACAAAAAATTTTGGGGTGTTTAAAAAATAATTATATGAAACATAAAACATAAAATATGAAACTTGAAACGTTAAATATGTTAACACACATTTTACTTAGTTTTTAATTATTTTTAATAAAAAATATTTTTTCTATTTTTACTTTACTTTCCTTTTTTACTTTTTATTATTATTTTTTTAAAATGTATTTATTTTTTATATTTTATATTTTAATTTATTTAAATAAAAATACATATTAATGGCAGCAACTGACTGGAAAACCAGTTGCTGCCAGTCATAAAAGTTGTTTGGCTGCTAGATGGCAGCCAAACAACTAGGGGGTCAACAAATTGACCCCCTCTACGATACAAGGACTCAAAGTCCCTGTATCATAGCTGTGTCCCTCTACAACACCCTTTCCCAGGGATCCTCCTAATGTTACATTTTCTTGGGATCTAAGATCACCATTTTATAGAGATCCTTTCTATGCCACCTTTCCTTGAGGTTCCACATAAAAGATCCTTCCAACACATCCATTTTTAGGGAAACCTTGCAAGAGATCCTCTCTAACTTCACCTATCTTTTGAAGGAAGTAAGGGCACTAATAAAGTAAATTTGGGGGCTATTGTTGGTGGATAAATTTGGTTAGGACAATTTAAAAGTGCCATGTGGACTAACGGACAGAAAATAAAAGGACAACACTTGTTCTCAAATAGAATATTATTTTTTGCCTCATTCTTCACTAAAGAAGACTAGTAGTTATTGTTAATGGTTAAAATTAGGCTAATGATGGAAGAATACATGTCAATGATGAAAAAGATATCTAAAGGAAGCATCAAGTAAGTAGAATCCTTGGGCTGCAAAAAGTTCCTCGAGATCCACAAATGATCCTTAGAAAGAAGGCTAATGCCTTACATGCATGTAACTCAGGGGGATCCTAGAAAGAAACTCAATCTGAGGATTGAAAATAAGTTATAAAGGGAATAAAACAAAATGAGGAACATCAAAGTATGCCTAGGATACTCTTTGGTTCAGAAGTTGCTTCCTACTTTATTAAGGTCAACTTCTTTTAATCAACTACTAAGACACTAAAGGACATGATGAAGTCCTTAATAAGAATCATCCAACTTAAAGTAACCTTAAGAATCATTAATCTGCAATCACTAACTAAGAAAGAGAGAATACAGACCTTATCTTGTGGTTTAAGCTTATCCCAACACTCTCCAGTTGTTATTGTACGGAATAATAGTCCATAGGGTATAAATAGGCGTGTTGCCATCAAAAAAATCACAAGGTGCCTAGTTCTCCTCCTAAATGTCAAGATAGACCAGAACGTGCCTCTAAATAGGAAGTACATTATTATTATGCAAAAAAAAAGTACTTTAATGAAAAATTGCCACATGTCATACAAGAAAATTTCAAAGGACTTTGAATATCTAAACTTTAATTAAAATTACACAAATGCCCCTACATAAGGAGGGCCACCACCAATCAGGTTCTATCACGTGTCTTGAGAGACCTAAGGGTGCCCTCAGTAGTGCTATTATACAAACTAAGCTTACACCTAACTAAAAGGTCTGGCAAACTTCTTCCCTTTTAAATCTCTCTCTATCTATTTTATATTCTCCATTCTCTAAAAAATAAAGGTCATTTACCTCTCTCACTTTTCCAAAAGCTCATTATCTATTTCAAACTTAGAGCTATTGCGACTTTATATTATACACCATATGGGTCCCCATCTCTATTATGCATCTCCCCACAAAGAGATTGTCTTTCTCACCTTGCATTTGAATCTTCATCTTTTTAAGGGGCAACCACTACTCATCAGCTTCTCCATGGCAAATATAATCAAACTAGCCACATATTATCCTCCACACGTAAGAACTCCTCATAAGTATCAAGGAGAACAAATCAAAAGTTTCTCTCAAGGAACCAAAGAAGAAGAATAAGCATTAGAAACATTTTTTTATGTTCTTTATCACTTTTCATGTAATGGACCCCATGTAATAATATATTTTACGCATTGGATGTGTTGTTGAGACGCTCCCCATAGACATAGGCCATAGGCCAAACTAAGTAAATCTTATGTGTTCTTTATATTTACCCTTTGTTTATATTTACTCTTTGTGTATGTTTTGTGCTCCTTCAAAAGTATCCTTAGAGCTTCCCGAGGCTGCTACGGGCTCCATGAGGACTCCGTGAGCCTATTAAAAGATTCTTGGTCTCCCCGAGCCCCTCAAAGTCTTTCAAGCTTCCTTACCACACTTAACCTATTCGGGGCACCATGACACCATCCTTGAATCAAACAAATCTCTAGTGTCTTTCAGCCCGCACCATTAGGAAGAGCAAATAATTGGTTTAAACAATATTGTTTATTATTTATAGATTTATATATTACTATTATATTGTTTTTCACTGAATAAACAAAGTAAAATTGCTTGAACTAAATCAATCTAAACTATAAAACGAACCAAATTAAAATTAAACTTAATTAATTTAGTTTGTTCCATTTGATTTTAGTATTTGGTTTGTATTTTGTTCATTATGAAAGCAACAAGGAATAAGATAAGTAGAAGACAGTGATTTCAATTGACAATATCTCCCATTTTTGAAAAAAAAAAGTCTTTTATATCACAAATGAGTGAATAAATGAAATTTTATTAATAAAGAATTTTATTAAAAGTGGGACAAGGAAAAATTTATGGGTTCAAATTGCCTCACTTTTAAGTAACTTTCATATCGAAAATAGTCACAAATATGAAAAAAAAATTATGAGAATAACTTAATTATAAAACATCCTTGAATCAAACAAATCTCCAATGTCCCTCACCCTGCACTACTAGTAAGAGCAAAAAACTGGTCGAAATAATATTGTTTATTATTTATAAATTTATGAACTCAAGATTGTTGTTGTAGTAAAAGTATATTACTATTATATTGTTTTTCTCTAAATAAACAGAGTAAAATTTCTTGACTAAATCAATCTAAACTATAAAACGAACCAAATTAAACTGAATTAATTTGGTTTGTTCCGTTTGATTTTAGTGTTTGGTTTGTATTTTGTTCATAAAATTATGAAAACAACAAAAAATAAGATAAATAGAAGATAGTGATTTCGACTAACAATTTCCCCCATTTGTGAAAAAAAAAGAAAATCATTTGTATAACATGTCAATGAATAAGTGCAATTTTAGTAATAAAGAATTTTATTAAAAGTGGGACAAGGAAAAATTTATGGGTTCAAATTGCCTCACTTTTAAGTAACTTTCATATAAAAAATAATCACAAATAGAAAAACAAAAGTATGAGAATAACTTAATTACAAAAAAAACAATTGTGGGATAGACCCATCTTTCAATCTAAGTGATACAACTATTGCGGGCGGCTCAAATTTGGCACCAATAGAGGTTAAATTAGCATGCATGGTTTGCTCAGTAAAAGTCCACCCAAAGGCGGGATGCAGTAGCGTGGTGCGTTCAGCAGTGGACCGCCTTGTACAATTAGTGAATCATGGTGCGCTTAGCAAATGGATAGTCCAAATTAAAGCAATTGCGATTCGATTCTAGAAATCTCTACAACTCACTAGCACACGTAAATATCTAGATAATTCTATACGTATGTATTCTTGAACCTAGTGGATATTTAGGCAACTTGTGCGGAAGACTATAGACCTAAGCAAGCCCCTCTATAAATAAGGGAAGGCACCCGCCACTTTGCTCAACACCACACCATCCACCTAGTGACTCATGCTTACTTTGTAAAGCTTTCTTGTGTTCTTTTTTGCGAATAATAGAATTCTCTTTGACTATTTTACTCTCTCTTCTCTTTAGTTTTCTTGCAAGTATCTTTACTTGGCTAGTTTGGGAAGTTTGATAGGATTACTTAACAATTTTTGTACTAAAGTTGTCTAAATATTACACGGGTTACTTAGTAATAAACTCATGCCATGACACAATACTCTTCTAACAAGAAGTGTATAATTGGCAGAGCTAGCTAATTTTGACACAACAAGATGATCTAATACGAACATGACATTAATAAATAAATGAGTTTAATTTAAGCCTATACCATTTTTTTCATATCGAGTTAGGGTTCAAGTTTTTAACTCATTTACATGATTAATGATATGATTATTAAATACATAATTGATAGGAAAAATGACTCATTAAGATATGACCCTTTTGGCATCTAAAAAGAATTTCTAAGAATACTTTTAGAATTAAGTTATATAAAATTTTGAAAAAAAAGAAGACTAATTACCACTAAAGATAAAACCTAAATTGCCATATATACATCCAACTTTAATATATTAGAAGACAAAAAAAACCATCTTTAATGTTTTGAAATATGTTTTTTTTTTTATATTTCAGTGGCTTGTTTTCTGTTAGATGATACAAATATTTGATTATTAAACGGACCGTGTTGGGTCCATGCTTCTTTTTTTATACTGAGTTATAGTCTTAATATTTTAATGCGATTATTAAATAGATCATATTTATTTCATCTTAAATTTGACATGATACAATTACAACTGATGGTCTATTTTATCAGCTTTAATGGCTGGAATTCTAGGCTTTTATCGTTCACACATAAACAATTCTTAAATAGAAAGAAAGGGCAAACTATTTTGCCTTTAGTTGAGTGGCCGATTGTGAGGGTAGCGATGCATTGTGAGGGCAAAATTCTTTTCTCAAAAAATAATTAAGAGTAATATTTTTTTTTTTAAAATATGAATAAAATAGATTTTTTAAAAAAATAATAGAAAACAATATTACATATAATTGAATGCAAATTAATTTTAATAATTATTTGAGTGGAGTGGACGTTCTAAATATTAAAGGGAGTAAAATTTGATAAGCCTATATAAAACTTAACAGAAACTAATTTCAGTTTAATTGGAAATATCATTATTTTTCGATGTAGAGTAATGATGTAAAATCTGAGCAATAGAGTCGTGAAATTTAAAAAAGTTACTTAAAATAATTCATAATTAAATTTAAATGATTTGGGGAGAAAAAAAGCCAACTCTAGCACTCTCCAATTCATTTGGAGTTTGGTCGAATCCAATGCAGAGTGCAGAGGTGTCCTCACTGCCCTGCAGGGAGTGTTGGTTAATGGCTAAGAATACAATCCATGCTCTATTAATTACAATGGTTTTATTGTTAGCTTGTAGATCTCTTTTAGGCACAAAGCTGGCGAACCCAGAGGTACTGTATACTTGCTATGCATTCTGACGTTAGAATAAAATTATTTTTCATTTTATTTTTTTTCCCTCTAAACTTGCCTGCGTTGTATTATTTGTTCAAGGGCCGGCTTGGCTTATGCGTTAGGTGTTTATATCTTGTTATTTTTTTCTTGACTTTGACTGATTTTATTGTGTATACACGTATAATATATTCTTGTTCCTTTAACAATCACATTGCTTCTTTAAAAAAATAATTACTAGGTATTCAGTCAACCTCCAAAATCTCTTGTGCTATGCTTCTGGTTTTCTGTCAAACAATAGTATTTATTTTCAGTGGCTGTCCTTTGAACTCAAGATCAACCAACAATTTTTTTTTTATAAGATTTGTCAAAATTTGGTACTAAAAATTAAATCTTATTAACTTATTATTTATGGGGTTGACATTGTTTCTGATTAAGTTAGGAGTTTAATCGTATGTAATCTAGTTGATATTTGAAATAGTAAGTTTCTTCCGTCCGTTCGTACCAGGAAAGTCATTTTCAATGCAGTTTCTTTCTTTCCAGCATTTTTTTTTTGTTGAACATTAATTCTATGTCGAATGTGCTGTATTACTTTATTTAAAGGTCAAGGTAGCTAGGTGTTTCTTTTTCCACTGATACTGGGCATGCTGAGGCCGGAGGTTCTTTGTAATCTTATTGACATGTTTTAGTCAAAACTGACATTGGTTTAGTCAATATTGGAAATTTCTGGTAGATTACATTTAGATGTTCGGAAGATTCTTGGTAATTAAGAAAATGAGAACGTTTCTTTTAGGAAACTTTGGCATGTCTCTAGCTAGAAGAAATATTTAAAAGATTTGAAGATTCAAAATTTTTAAAATCAATGTATGTTTTTGCAAGTTGAGGTTGGTTAGAATATTTTTGATCTCTTGTAATAGTGGAAGTAGGTATGTGCTTACAATCTGCTGGTCATGCACTTAGTCAGAATTTTCTTTCACATGCATTCGTTTGATGAAAGAACTGACTGACCCACATGTTCACGTAACAATTCCAATTAATGCTTTTTCTAGCCTAGATTGTGTTTCTTAATATGACTTTGTAGATTGAGGTTACTCTTAAGGTTACACTGGCATCAACAGGCCTTCCGGTCTTAAAATCAATAGATTGAGGTTACCCTTAAGGTTGCACTGAGTATTGTTACAGCATTGTAATTGTGAGTGAACTTTATCTTTCTTCATTTTGAAAGTGGTCCACTGCCCGTATTTTTGCATATTGTGTTCATGACCTGGCATAGGTTATAGAATGTCCAAATCCAGAGGTAACTGGTTACAGGAGCTTTCTTGGTCGAAAGACAAGAAAATGTACCTTATGTTGAAATGTTTTTGATTGAGCGGATGCTTTTCTTCCCTTTCCGAAGGACTTTTGGACTTTAGAGGATTTGTAGTAGTTTTAAACTGAGATTTAATCAATTTCCATGCACTTCCGAAGTCAAGAGAATATCACAAAAGAAAGCAATTAGGTGGACACGTGGAAAATTCATTTGTCTTTTTTGTTAATTTACAATTAAAGGATGAAATGGATTCATTTAGTCCAACTACAATAGTTGAGAAATGAATTGGCTCCGACATGTGGTGTGAACAGATCAAAACTCACATGTGTTTGCTTCCACGGACTAACTACTGCCGAAAAATTTCATGGATCACTTCCTTAACATCTAAAAAATCTAAGTTGAGAGTGACTTCTGTTTGAACTGTGGTAGGCGTCTATATATTTCTTGATGTTGCTGTGTAGTGTCCTTGCTACTACTCATCTCGCATTGAAAGAGTACCTGGCATAAGTTTGTCTTTGGGGAAAAAAAATCATTGCAAAAAATGAACAAATTATTAACATTTAATTCTCTGTCCTATAGAACTTCCTTGCAGGCTAGGATGGTCCAGCCCAGGTACTGCTATGATTTCAATGCTATGATCCATGCATTCTTACTTACTGATATGGGAAGATTTTAGGATTTTAATTGTTTTAGGACTTTAATAGTTACTCTCCTTTGTTTCCTGCAAAAATGATTGTTTTTGATATTATTCCACTAATTTCTTTTTGTTATTTTGCTGCTCTTTGTTACACAGTTTGACAGTCCGGAAGGAGGGGGTTGGTATGTGCATACATCAATCATCCCTTGCTCAAGCCATTTTCTTTTATATACTCCTTTTTCTCATTCTAGCTGCTTTATGCTTTAGCTACAATCTTTTTCTCCCATAACTTAATTGTGGAATGATAGGTCGTTGCACGAAGGTTCACCGAAACATCAATTTGGAGAAGCTGCGTGATGGCTATCTGTTTACAGAGGTGCTGTCTGTAAACCTACCATAATTTTTTTTTTTCTTTTTTTAAGTTTGAATACAAATTTCACTCATGTTCGTGATTTTTGATTTTCTCTTTTCCCTCCCTTAGGTGCACAGCAGGATCCTCAAAGATTTTTCTAATTCCTTAAGTTTTTCCTGTTAAATAGATGATGAGTAGGCAATTGTGGTTTCTCCAGGTTTTACAATGAGTAGTTTTGGTTGATTGAAACATGCTAATCTTCTCTGATCATATCAATTCATATTGCACTAGATCTTCTGCCTCCTTGGTTGAACCTCTGTTTGGTCTTTAATTAACTATTAAGTCTGTTAGTTGGCTTATCTTATTATTCTGTTACCTCTGAACTGATGTCTTGGTTTATTATGCCTTTTCTTCACTAAACAATAATGGATGCTTGAATTAGATTGCTCAGCGTGAACTTCAACACCTTGAGAAGTATCCCCATGCAAAGGTCATAAGCCTTGGGATAGGTGATACTACACAGCCTATACCAGACAACATATCTATGAGCATGGCTAATGTAAGTTTTGCATAATGAACTTTTTTTGTCTTACTATCTTATCTCTCTGCTTATTTTAAGATCAATATTCAGCTCAAAGCTCATTAAGATCCCAAATCAGCCTTAGTTAAAGTCAGATGGGCATATATTTTACAGTCAAGTTCTGATAAAAAATTTTCTTACTTTAGAATGGATGATTTAATTGGATAGCTTGCCTAGTTTTATCCCTGTATTTTCTTTAACCTTCATGTCACCAAGTCACTATCATTGAGACAAAGCTTGGAATGAGGTTATTCAAAGCCATATTGAGAATAAAGGGAAAATAGGTCTGGTAAACAGTGATAACATATAGATTATGTTTTATATTAGTTTGCTTAATTGAGAAGCTGGAGAATTACCTAGTGAAAGAAGACTATTGTACACAGGCAGGTTTTCCAGGAATTATTCTTCCCATATTGAGCGCCCCCAAAGGGGCAGCCCAGTTGATTAAGGGCTTGTGATCCAGTGCTTTGCTGTATCGAAGTCTCAGGTTTGATCCTTCTGGTGAGCTTAAAATTCCACCCTTTGTTGTCTCATGGGTCATAGGGTTAGAGAGCCTGACTGACCCCCAGTTTAGGGCCTGGCATGCGCGGACCCATCGTCCAAGTTAGTGCAGGAGAGAGTCTGGGTTGTCACAAAAAAAAAAAAAAATTCATCCATATTGAGCAAGTAATTTATATATGAAGTAAATCAACATGATAAAATATAATGGTCCCTGCTATTTTCCAATAAAGTTGATACCATCCTCCTTTAATTTCTAATTGTCAAACTTGTGGACGCCCGGGGGGGGGGGGGGGGAATCTTGTCTTACATGTAAAATGGAGAAAAAATAGTATAATAAAATACTCATACACAAGTTCATGCAAGAGTATAATTTAGAAAATCATTGAATGCAATGAAAATTCTTATTTTTCTTTTCCTTTTTTCTGTTGTACAATAGTTCTATTCCTTGAATGGCAATGACTTTTGGCATCCACTTTTGTGTTACAAGGGACAATTATTCACTAGTCTTTTGTTGTGCAGTATGCTCGTGCCCTTGCAACAGCTGAAGGTTACAGAGGATATGGAGCTGAACAAGGGAACAAGGTATCCAGAAAGCCTGTTTTGGCAGTTTCATGTTGTTTGTCATTTCAACAAGCATGTATCTAGCATTTATAGTACTGGACTTACTTCATTTCTTGAAATCATATTGATGCAAAATACAATTTTAATTATGGTTAGGATTTATTCTGTATCAGAGCTTAGTAGAATTACTTTTCAGAGTTCAACTGGGGTTACTCAATTGTGTTGGTTTGGAATAACTTAATTCTGTTATACAATTAGTTTTGGCTGTCTGCTGTTTCTGACAGCCGTTATAAGTAAACATTTTA
Organism: Citrus glauca; assembly: GCA_029633175.1. Taxonomy (NCBI): domain Eukaryota; kingdom Viridiplantae; phylum Streptophyta; class Magnoliopsida; order Sapindales; family Rutaceae; genus Citrus; species Citrus glauca. The sequence goes on from JAQOOD010000005.1 coordinate 15,827,420, forward strand.
CATTATTTTCAAAAGAAGCTTGATTAGTGATAGTAGATTTTTTCTACAACTCTCACAAAAAGGCAATTCAATCCCCTTCCTCTCTGTTCTTCTCACCTCTCTAGTTCTTTTCTACTCCTCAACCCGAATTTCTGCTCTTTATTCTTTCCTCACTTCTACAGTCTTCCCTCCTATTGTACATCATGGACTCATCTTCGTTAAAACATTTCAAGTATTGTAGATTTGCAGCAACAGTAGTCCCTTATATGCTATCCTATTTGTTTTCAATTATGTTTGCCAGGCTGATGAATTCAGCTGGTAAGTCAACTCATTGAGTGTTTTCTGTTGAAATGGTTATATTACCAGGACCTATAAAAGTTTCACATTTTAATTTTAGAAACTTGATGCTGCAAATTTCTGCAGAAATAGATCAGCCTTTAGATATACCGATTTGCATGATAATTCAGTTTTGATTAAGTTTTATTTCCTGACTCTTTATATGTATCATATTTCAACTGAGACAATGTTTTTATCCTGTATCAGATATATTCTGTGGTATTTTAATTTCTGGTTGTGAATAGCAGGAATTACGGAAAGCAATAGCAGAAACATACTATAAAGATGTACTAGTGAAAGAAAGTGAAGTTTTTGTGTCAGATGGATCACAGTGTGATATTGCTCGCCTTCTGGTATTCAATTATTCCAAGTTTAATACATATTATGTATAATTTTTATTTTTTCCAGTTGCAGATGGTTTTACAAAATCCGGCTTAAATTTTTCAAAAAGTCTAGAAAAAAATATTTCATCTTAGTTTACTGCAAAAAGCTTGAATGTTGATTACTTCCCGTGTATGCAGCTGGTTTTAGGTTCCAATGTAACAGTAGCTGCTCAAGATCCATCATTTCCAGTAATATTCTTCTCGTCACCTTAGTCTTATATATGTGTATGGGTATGGGTATTTAACACATACGTACATTTATAATCTCTATTTATATGCTTTTCATGTACTTTTCATGGTCTTAGCTAAGTAAAGGATGTCTAATATCCTAACACCTCAGATTATTGAATTAGAGATGCCTGATCTTAACTGTTCAGAGACTTCTATCTGCTTTTCTTTAGTTCTTAATGCTTTATGCTTGCCTTTGATTTTGGTTCTACAGGAAGTAGAGATCTGTTGAAAACAATTCATTAAGCTCCAAAATCTTAGTAACCTACTTTGTGGCAAATAGTTGTTTGGTCCTAAAGCCATAGGAATTTGGGCATTATTCATGAATCAAATGTTTTGATGCAACTTACTTTGTTCTCATTGGTAGTATCATTAGGGTATACCAAATTTAAAACCTTACTAATGATATAAACAACTAATATAGAGCAAGTAATGATCGATTCCACGGAGACAATGCTAGTTTCATTTATTATCAACTCCAAAACAAGGACTTAAAATAATGATAATAATAATAATAAAAACTAAAATTATAAATTAATCTAACTAAAGAAAATGCCAACTATAAATAAAAGGGGTTTTATGAATTTTTAACTAAATGGCAAGAAATAAAGAAACTAAAGCTACGAAGATAATAATTTAATAAAAACGCTAATTAAAGGAAAAGGAAATAATAATAATGACAACTTTGGTCAAAGGATCATTCGCCACCACCAAACATGCACATAATCAATATATCAATTCTATCATCAATTTTCATTGAAACTATTAACCTTAGACAACAATAAGCTCCGTTAATCTCTATCTTTCCTTAATATGTTGTTAGGTAAAACAAATTCTTCACCCAATCTCTAACCATTAAATAATTAAAAACAAGATCTCTAAATTTAAGATAATGGAAGCATTAAGTAGAGAAAGATCTTAGGTTGATCAAGGTAATAAAAACATAAGTTTAGATTTTTAAGCCTAGGTTACGTTCTCCAATTGTAATTACTGATTCCAATTTGCTACTAATGATTAAAATATCATGACAATAACGGATTAAGTGTCAAATCCCATTTAATTAGCCACTCAAAGAAGACGAGTTATAATTCATTATAAAAGAATATAAACAATTTCAATTAAATAAATTGAATGATGGAAATTAAATATGAATTATATATCATGTTTAGGGTTTTAAATTCACCCTCAACCAAATAGAAAATCTAGCCTAATATAATTGAATTGAGAATAAAAGAGTTGACAAAACCAGTCATGGAGATTAATCGAAGCGGCCAGCTGTGGTTTGTCTATATTTGGCCGAATAGCTCTTGCTCACTTGTCTTCTGCCAACTCCTCTTCCTATTTTCTCTATAAAAGTTAAGATAAAAATTTAATGTAATAAAATATAATTTAACAAAATAACTAAATTAAGAACTAACTAAAATAATTAGAATATTTAAGACCAAAACAAGAAAAAGATGGAGAATTTAATAATAAAATATAGAGAAAATATGCACTTATCACTCATTCTTGTAGCAAGTAATAAGTATTTTTTGTTGCATGGGAAAGGCCAATGGAATCCTTTAAATGAGAGGTTTACACGTGGGACAAACTAAAATAAACTAGCATAAAATCTAGCATATTGATATTAGATTTATTTGAAGAGAATTAAGGGAGTCCACAACGCTTAGAGCTTGAGACTATGCTCTGAATGACTCAAACTCTTCACCATTTCTAGTTTTCACTATAAGCAAATTGATAAACAATTTTGCTCTTCTGGTTTCCTCAAACTACATAAACAAATCAACAAACAATTTTCCTCTTTTAGTTTCCTAAAGCTACCCTAGCTTTTAGATATCTTTATAGATCAAGAGAATCTCATAAATGAATGCCAGTTCTTTTAAATTCTCTGAATGACTCAAACTCTTCACCATTTCTAGTTTTCACTATAAGCAAATTGATAAACAATTTTGCTCTTCTGGTTTCCTCAAACTACATAAACAAATCAACAAACAATTTTCCTCTTTTAGTTTCCTAAAGCTACCCTAGCTTTTAGATATCTTTATAGATCAAGAGAATCTCATAAATGAATGCCAGTTCTTTTAAATTCTCTCTCCCTCTCTCTGTTCCTTTGTGTTATTTTTCCTTGCAAAAGTGAATCTACTTCTACTTTCTTGGTTGTTTATTTAAGAAACCTTGTAATATTTCAAGTGTGCAAACCCACGATGATTTTGTCTTTGGAACAGAACCATGAAATATTTCTAAAACAAACAGAAGGAAAAAGGAATCCCAGTTTTTCAGAGACATCTTAAATATATAAACACAAATTTTCTCTTATTGTTTCCTCAAAGTAAACTAAACTTTTAAATGCCCTTACTGATAAAGAGAAGGGCATAAATGAATACCAGTTATTTTAAATTGCCTCTCTCTCTCTCCTCTTTTTTGTTTTATTTTATTTCCTTTATTCTTTTTCTCTCTCTGTCTTTTCTTTCCATAAGTGATTTTAGTTGTACTTTTTTGGTTGCATAATTAAGAAACCTTGTAAGATTGGAACCCAATTCTGATATGCTTCTAGAACACAGAGAAGAAAAAGGGAATCCAATCTTTTGGAGACATCCTTGATATTTAAGTGCGTTTCTTCATACATTTTCTTCCGTTCTTTATCCCTTTTGACATGATTTGGTAGATTTGTTTATTCTTTGGCAGAATATTAACTCACAATACAAGCTAGATATGATCACCTAAGCCACACAGTTATTTGTTTCACTGATTTGTATTTATACCCTGGTCATGGCACTGAGGTTTTTGATGGTGAAGATTTGCTTCTGACAGGCTTATATAGACTCGAGTGTTATAGTCGGTCAGGCTGGTGATTTAGAAGATGAAGTTGGGAAGTACTGTAATATTGAATATTTGGAATGCGGACCAGGAAATAATTTCTTTCCTGACTTAAAAGGCACTAGCAGAACAGACATAATCTTCTTTTGCTCTCCAAATAATCCGACTGGTCATGCGGCAACCCAAAACCAATTAGAGCAACTTGTGGAGTTTGCAAGGAACAATGGATCGATTATTATTTTTGACTCCGCATATGCAGCTTATGTTACAGATGGTTGTCCAAGATCTATCTACGAAATTCCTGATGCCAGAGAGGTAAATTCCATTGTATGCCATCTGGCTAAGTAGTTCCGGATTTTGACCACTGTGTTAGATGTTCATATCCAGTATTGTGTGTCTTTGTGATATCAGAAGCTATCCATCTGCCATTTTATAAAGATAAACACATTGATCTTATTGTGTTTGTCTTTTTTATATCAGAATCAATCCATGTGCCATTTTTTAAAGGTAAACACATTGATCTCTTTCACCTTTGGGTGAGGTAAAATCTAGAAAACATGAATGTGCACAATTAGGATACCTTTAGTCCAGCTCAGCCACCCACCATAATTGTCAAGTAGGTAACTTGCTTTTGGCTGGTTGTAATTTGAGACATATGCCCTATTGATTATCATCTGCTTGGACGAGTCATCAATTGCATGCTCAGCATTGAATAGTATGCAGAAAAATGCTTTCTTCTCTGTAATAACTTTAATAATTCTCCGTTGTAACTTTAATTTTTATCATTCAGGTTGCAATCGAAATTTCATCTTTCTCCAAATTTTCTGGGTTTACAGGCGTGCGTCTTGGTTGGACAGTAGTTCCTGAAGAACTCTTATTTTCAAGTGGGTTCCCTGTCATAAATGACTTCAATCGCATTATATGTACTTGCTTTAATGGAGCATCGAATATAGCACAGGCTGGTGGTTTAGCATGTCTTTCTTCGGAGGGTTTGGAGGTAAGTTTAAATATGGGAACGCACTGCAAAATCAAATTAGTTTTAGCTGTTGTCTTTAACTTGTCATTGCATTAGTGTTCGATATGTATATGCATGCACATACAATGCACTTATGTTTGTGCTCGTGGTTAGTGCTAGGTCTGTGACCAATCTGCATCATTTGTCCCTGCTGTCTACTTTAGCTTATCCTGGTTCATTTTTTTGAAGCTACAGTGCAGCTTCTCTGGTAAGAAGCAGCTTTTCAGCTCCTAGATTTGGGCTTCAATGGGTACTTGAGTGTTTATTATTCTTTTCCAAAAAAAAGAATTCGTAGCTCATTTTTTAAATTTGGAGGGCCAATTTATAGTTTGTTCTGTTGAAGTTGTAGAGCTATCCACAATATTACTACCTTCATCCACTACCTTAAGACTGTCAGTAGAAAATTGTCGACTGGAAATTTTCGGGATTTATTTCTATGGGTATTAATGGAAGAAGTGCAGAATAGATACTCTCTTCAGTTAGCTTGAAGCAGGAAGCAATAATATATCTTTACAAACTTGTAATTTCAGTTAGCTTGAAGCAGGAAGCAATAATATATCTTTACAAACTTGTAATTTGCTTTTCTGTTGTCCTTGACGAAAAAATACCTTGGAATGAAAGTGTCCTAGTAGTTACGGACAGCATCAAGTTTTTCTTCCTCAAGCTACATCAGTAATCTATAGAATTGTTTAAAGCAAGCAAAAGAATTACATTAAATGATTGCCAAGCCATGGTCGGAAAACATAAATAATTGGAATTCTAGAATTTTGACATGTGTTTGATTAAATCTAACCCTTGATAATTTTGTACTTTGACTTATGACAAAAAGGATGAATAGTATATTCATTGTTTGAAATTTTCTCAGGCTGTACATTCGGTGGTTGACTACTACAAGGAGAACACAAAGATACTGATTGACACTCTTGCTTCGCTCGGTATAAAGGTCTATGGCGGCATAAATGCCCCCTATGTATGGGCACATTTTCCGGGTAGGAAATCTTGGGATGTATTTGCTGAGATTCTTGAGAAAACTCATATAACAACTGTTCCAGGTTCTGGATTTGGTCCAGGTGGTGAAGAATACATAAGAATTAGTGGTTTTGGGCATCGGGAAAGCATCCTCGAAGCCTCGAGGAGGCTGGAAGCCCTTTTCTGATAGTTGTAATAACCTTTACGGTTCCTTTCACATCTATCTTTATGTATTATGGAATAAAGCCAAGTGTCATGGCCTGATCAGGATCTTGAAGTACTGCAGTATGTTTGTGATGTAAGACAATGTAGCCAGTTACATGTGTTTGACGTTGCTACTAGCCTGTTTGAGAACCTTTTATGCTGTTTGAGACATATGAATCAGTTTTTTAAGTCATCTTCGAGAATGTATTACTCATTTTATTTTAAAACAGTGTTGCTGATACTTTCTACTGCTAAAATAATCCATCATGTTCTAAAGTTGAGTTGTTTGGAAGACTGAAGATCTGATGTAATTTTAGTCTTGCTGTTGCAGTTGTCTTCTCATTGAAGTAGCAAAGTAAAAGTATAGCAGACTGACAGTTTACCATGATCTTACATTTTCAAGTGCTAATTTAGTGTTCTTCATAGAAAAAACAGGCTTTTTACAGCGTTCATTCCTTTATTTGAAGAAGACTGCTATCTATTTTGGAGAAAAATATATATAAATAAGAAAAACATACTTAACTATTACAGCAATGATGTCACAGTCACTTCGTAGAAAACTCTTTTTCTTTTTTTAAAAAAAAAAGCTAGGGGGGGTTGGGTAAGCTCAAATGCAATTTTTATCCCCCTTACCACTCCCAAGAATCAAACCTGAGTTTTGGTAGAGATTACAGTTGCACTGCACTTCGGAGAACACTCACTTGGATATCCCCAACTTCCGGGACTAATTCTCTATTCTATACAAAAATAAAAGGGAAACTCGTCTGCCATAGATCATAAGTTAATTGCCAATTCTAAACAAACTGTGATATCAAACTCTTCTATTATTGACTCTAGAGAAAGGGGAAAAGGAAAACAAGAAAATTGAAAGAGTGCAACCCATTAGCATCAAAGATTAATTGTTTGACAGCTAACCAGCTCAGCAGATCCAGCATTCCTTATGGCAATCATCTTCCATGTATCTGTTTCTGATCCTGAAGCTGGTTCATTTATGCAGTCATGGTATGAAGATGATGAAGCAGATGGCATGGAAGCAAAATGATTTGAAGCAAAATGATTTTTCACATCAGCCTGCAAGACTGCTATGTTGTGATTAGCATCATTGATTATCACATGAAGCTTTCCAAGTAAACCAGCAAGTAGATATGGTGACTCTGAATCAGTAAAGTTTGGTAAGGGTACATCGTCAACCACAACTTTCCAAGTATCGTCATGATAATCATACACCTTGATCTTTGCACTATCAAGTGCACCAGAGGGATCTAGTGCATACAGCTCACCTTCAACTGTGATGCTCAATTTTGTCCCAGCCTGTCTCACCGGCCAACCCTCACCCATCCCAACTGGCATTTCAACCCATGAATTTACATCTGGATCATAAACCTCTCCCCCAACATCAACAAAAAAAGGCCAGAAGTATAAACTCTGAGGTACAAATAACCTTCCTCTATATGATGTCATTCCAGTGGCAATGGGCTTAAGTAAATCAGCCAAAAATGCCGTTGGTAGCACCTGAGCTTTTGAGAAAGGCATACTCAGTATCTCCGACCATAGACCTGTACGAGGATCAAAAACTTCAGCAGATTGAAGAGGGGTCAGTCCACCAGGACCTCTTGTAACCCCTCCAACAGCATAGAGCTTGTTGTTTAAGATGCCAATCTTAGAATAGGCTCTACCAACTGACATGGAACTCACTTCACTCCAAGCATTTAGAACAGGATCATACCGCCACACATTTCTCATGGCTAAGGCTCTAGAAAATCCCCCCAACACATAGAGGCAACCATCAACTGCCCCAATGGAACAGCCACAAAATCCCATTCGATCCAAAGCATCCTTCTTCCCAAGCCATCCCCTTATGAGATCAGCTATTTTAATAGTTGATCCCAATACATTCCACATCCGGATTGCTGCCGAACCTCTCCTCAATTCATCTTCAAAGATAATGCTAGGCATTGGTGGCAACCTTTGCCATCTTCCGGCCAAGGGATCCAAAGCATGCCAAGAAAGCTTGTCGTCTTCAACCTTTGTTAATATATAAAGCCATTCTTCAGTTGTTCCAAGTTCTTTTCTGAAACTGAAAAGCTCAGAACTTGTAATGGCAGCTTTCCAAGCCGTGGACACTAATTTTACATTCAAGTAGCAAATTCTAGGTATTCGAGCAAGAATCTGAAGCGATATCTCATCAGGAAGACTTGGAATCAATCGTGGACTTTCGTCAAAAAAGCTAGACAACAACCTCTGCCTCTTGCAAGTTTCATACTGCAAAGCCTCAGAAGGTTTAGTTGCTCCAACCCTTGAAGTATTTCGGCTTAATAAAGAACCCATCAAAATCCTTCAAAAAGCAACAAATATCAATCCAGCTTTTTGTATTAATCTGTTTGAAGCCACTGCTTACAAGAAGGTATCAGTAATTATCATATCAATCTCACAATTTAATAGCAATGCATTTCATACGTAGCTACTAAACGAGTTATTTATCAAACAGTTCAATAATCTCTTGTCTAATTTCAGAAAATCAAAATAACAACAGAGTGAAGATAAAGCTTAAGTTTCAGTTTTAGTTTCTTGGCAACCAAACAGAAATCCTAATGAAAAAATTCATCAATTCAAGAATAAAACAAGAGCAATTTAGCATTAGCATCGAAAACAAAAATACCGAAAAAATTCCGACCACATAAGATGACAAAAATTGGAAACTTACAAGTGCGAATTGCAACTGGAGCTGAAAGGAAAACCCCAAAAAGTTAAAAAAAAAAAAAAAAGGCAAACTGAAACTGATGCAAGAGACAAAGATACCAAAGATCATTCAATTCTCCCCAAAGTAATAATAACAATAACGTTGTTTTTTCTTTTTAATTTTATTTATTTAATTATTATTATTTTTAAAACTGCATACGTTACCTTACCACATCAGCAAGCCCAGGTCAGGCTGCCACGGAATTCACGGAAACAATTTTAATTCCCTTATTTTATACCATTTTTCAATTTATGTAGTTTACTTGACAATATATTGTAGGGTCCGATAATAGATTCAGAAGACTTCAGCTAGACTATTGGAAAATTAAAAATTGAACATTTGCACGCTGTCTTGCGCCTCTAATGAAAAAAAATTTCTAATAAAATTTAACTATACTTTAAAACAAATTAACCTTTTGCCACTACTCAAACTCAATTTGAGGATGGGAGTTCAAGTCGACGTGAGGTTTATTTAATTTTTTATTTTAAATATTTAGATTAAGATAGATATTTTTATTATTTATATTATAGTGAAATTTGGAGAAGTGGAAATTCTGGGATAGGGAATTTAAAGTGGGAGTGAGATATATTTTTTACTTATACTAAATGGAAGTGTAGAATAAGAATTAAAATTTTATTTATGAGTTTATTTTATCTTGAATTAAGAGTAAATTATTTTAAATTTTAATTTCACTTTTATTAAAATAATTATGATCCTTAATTATAAAGTGAATAAAAAAATAAAACAAACTATTATTTTACTATTAATTTTAATTATATAAATTCATAATAATTATTAATTATGTAAATCATAGTTTTTTATTAATTTTAATTTCAAGTATGTAAATTAAAAATTATTGATAAGAACGAGACAAATGAAATATTATTTTAATAATATAGTAGAAAATTAATATTTTCTTAAAATAAATTATTTATTATTATTAATTATAAATATTAAATAAATATAATACTATTAAAATAAAAATAAGTATAACAATTTTATATTTTCAAATAAAGATATTATATAATAATATATTAATTCTCTATAAATACAATAATATTATTGTTAAGTAATTTTAATTTAGAATTAATGTTAATTATTATTTTTAAAAAATATAATATTATTAAAAAATTTATTTAAATAAATATAATCTTATTATTTTTTAAATAAATCTAACATTATTTTATTTTAATAAATGAAAGTTAAAAAACGAATAGATGGGCAGGGCGGAACAACAATTGGACTAGAAAAATTATTTAAGACCCTTATGTTTTTATTAATTTATATAAAGATAGCATTTTTATTTTCTTTTCATATATGTCCCTACTTCAGATGCCCTTATGTTTTCATCAATTTCATGTAACAACAGAGTTTTTTATTTTATTTTCAAATATATCCCTAGTTGAGTTATATTTTTTTCAATTGAAATTAATGACTTATTTTATAAAATGATTAAATTATATATTTATTGAATAGACTGAAAACATTATGAGTCTAAAATGTTATTACTGCTTTAATTTGTTTTTAAAAATTTTAATTGAAAAAAGAATGGCAATGTAATATAACATTATCATTAGTATTAGAAGGACTAAAAAAATATATAGTAAAAATTATTGACAATTTCATAATTTTTTATATGAATTTTGAGATTTTATTTATTAGTTACACTAACTATGACGATAAGTTAAGCCCCCAAGGACGTTGTTGGGTTGGTTGTAGTGTAGTTATAATCTCTACCAAAACCCGAGTTTGATTCTTAGGGGTAGTAGATGGGTAAAAAAAATTGTATTTGGGCTTGCCCAGTCCCCTCCTCCCTCCTTACCTTTTAAAGAAAAAAAAAACTATGAGGATAAGTTAGAAAGTAATACTTGAGTATTTTGGGGAAATTTTGATAGAAGATCATCAATATCTAATTTTTAAAGAGAGTAAGAGTGCCTAGTAAAGAAATAACGACACACAAATACATTTTTACTGGATTGAGTTTAGTTTATTATAGAGCCACACACCCAACACAGAAGTGGTATCATTTAAATTATAAGTAATATTATTTGATCACCTAGAAGAAGATTAACTAAACATGGAAGCAACTCCATCTTCAATTTCAACTCCTTCATCGTCTTCATCACATATCTCTCTTTCCGCTACCCTATCTCTTCCAAAATCATGTTCAAAACACATAGCCTCCAAAATTGAAAATCTTGTTGAATATTCCTATATTCCCGAGTCTGCCTAAATCAATGAATCGCAGTTTCCCATCATGAGCCCTTACAATCTCTACAAACAAAAAACTTCTTTCACCAGAAGTATTTGAACCCTGATCTCCACTAAAAGACCACTCCCAAAAGAATACATCTAGTCTTCTAGACTAGATTAGTGTGCTTTATAAGCCTCTTAAAGTGAGCAGTACATCACTTTGGAAATACCCTCAGATCTTGTGTCAAACTGGAAACGAGAAGGGTATACGCATCTCCACCTTGGCCTGTAAGATTGATCCTCACCGTTCATGGCAGAAAAGGTTTACCTGTTACGGTTAGGATTGCTCTGTTAGAAACTAGGTTCAAATAGTACCAACATGCTGTTGTAGGAACTGTCCTAACCACACTCCATATTAGCCGTGTCTTGTTACCCTTTTACCCAAATTTCAACCTCTCTCTTGAAGATCCCAACCTTTCTACGACCTTTAAGGTCCAAATTCAGCTCTAAGGAGCAGAACAAAAACCCACATCAAAGATAGCAACTCTCTATCACCAAATAGTGTATCGATTATAGAATCATGCACTTGATCTTCCTACACCACACACTACATCTGATGCCTTAATGATACTAGCAAACACAGACACAATTCCAACCATCATCCAAATTCCCAAACAAATCCAGAAACAAGAATTGCTCAAACTTATGCCTCTTGAATGGTTGACCAACTATGAGCATTTCCATTAAAACTCTGAACCAGTTCAAACAACAGAAGCCACGTTTGAAAGACGATAAAATGGCCAAGTCAAACTATTTTTTCAAACACCTAAACCAAGCTTGTTTCAGCCACTTCACAGCTTTTCTACACTGCTATGATAACAGTAGTACAAACTGGTTAAGAAAAGAAACTTCCAATTCATGGTTTCTCATAAGAAGGATATCTGGTATATCCTGACAAAATCAATGGTCACTTCTTATGGGATGTTCCTAAAGCCCATATGTGCAATCCATATTGTCCTTGCTTGGATGACACGGATGTTGATGACGAATTGGAAGTCATGAGGAGAAAGAAAAAGAAAAAGAACAAATCCTCTTTTCCTCAACAACCTCCGCCAGATCCCAAACCTCATATTCACCCAATAAGATCATGTCTTATGTTTTCGAGTCAATCTTATGAAGAATCATTCCCTCCACTTGAAAAACAAATAGACACACAAACTAGAGTTATCTCAAAACTTTTTGTCCAATCCCCAGTTACGCCCTTTGGGCAACCTGAAGAGCCAAAACATTATGAAGCTATTGTAAACTGGCAAACCAAAAATGCCAATGCTCAGAATCAAACACTTTAAAAACTTGGTAAGAAAATTGATCGAGTTGCCAGTCAAGTCTCTCAGGCTGAAACTAAAGTTGATTCAATCAGCAATTGTCTTAATCAGATGTATATCCATCTTCAAGATCGTATCTCTGAGGTAGATATCGATCTCAGACGAATGATCAACAACCACATCCGAGGTACAAAGTTTAAAAAAAAAAAAGCACAGATCAGAAAGCTCAAAGCTGAATTGAAAAGAATTGATACTGAAAAGACTCGACTTTCCTTTTTTACTCAAACACAAACCCCACCAGTACCTCCTCCGATCTTTGAAACATATGCACCTTTCTATGCGCCATCCAGACCTCAACAACGTATTTGCAATCAGTTCTTTGGATTCTCACACCTTCAACCAACTCTTCAACCAAAGCCATCTTCACCTAAAAAATCAAAATCCAAAGTCAAGATCTCATAACCAAAGTCAAAGGCCACTTCTTCTTCATCTGTTCCTTTGGTACCACCAGAAGATTCACCAAAAGCCACTCCTGAACCTCCCAAAAAAGACAAAGGCCCAATAGATCAATATCATTATCATACTGTCCAAAACTCATCTTCTGACTCCTCTGAGCTAGAAATAGTCTATGAGTCAAACCCATCAAAGTCCAACCCATCTTTCTCTTTTTCGTCCACAAACTCAGTCGGTACCTTCACTGACTCTGAATCCGAATTTGCTGGCATTACAAGTATATTAATGGCCACCAAAATTGAAGATCCAAGCACTTCAACTGTCACACCTATTGTTTAAGACAGTTCTTCTGATGCTGAAAATAAAGCATCTCCAACAGAACTAGAGTCATCAATGCCTCTACCAGTTCTTGATCACTCAACAAAACCATCTTCAGCATCTTAGTTCACATTTGATGACATTCCCTGTCATAAATGGCCTACTCGACTTCAAGAATTTGCTGCATGGATTGACCTCTAAGGAACCAAACCTAATGCTCAACCTCAAGCTGTTCTCCGAGAATTCATGGCCCGATCAACGGGTTCTTTGCGAGATTGGTTAGAAAGATTAAGAGAGTACAAACATCTCCAATTCATGCAATCTCCAATTGGCACAGCACTCAATATCATCCATGAATAATTCATCGGTGAAAAGACAGCGTCCACTGATGCAGACAGAAAAGAGTATCATCAGATGAAGTACTGCTTGCTCAAAAGACACCTTTTAGAATCTCATTACAAAAGGATGAGTATTCTATTTTATAAGCTAAATGGGTTCAACGAGCCATCTCTCAAACATGTTTTCATAGTCTTTCTTCCTTCTGAGTTACAACCTAATCTTCAAAGGAAACTCACAGCCACTAATCTCAGCATAGATGATATCTTTCTGGGAAAGATTTTCCAAATGGCAATGCCATGTCTTGACAAAATCTGTGAGCAAAAAGAATTCTTCAAGGACCTCATGGAAGACAAAAAATCCATTTCTTAAGATTGCAAAAAACCCTATCTCAAGATAGAGTGCAAAGATGAAACGAAGTGTGTTTGTTCAACCAAAAAGAAAAGACAAGACATTTTCAGAAACAATTCCACAAAAAATCATCCTCCAAAACACCTCTTCGGTATTTTAGAAAAAAGGATGTTTCTCAATACAGAAAGAAAAAACACAACCGATGTTTTATTTGCAAGAAATGCAGTCACTTTGCTTAAAATTGTCCTCACAAGTCAAACAAAGTTGTTCGTCTCATACAACATCTTCAACATTCTTCGTTGTTATCTCAGAACAGTCAGAACAAGATGATCAGATTGCCTTCATTATTGCAGAATCCTCTGATTCTGATGATATTTCAGTCATTTTTACCGTTCAAACTGTCAACCGTATTTCAACTATTCCTAGACCTTCTCTAAAAATGTCAATCCTTCCTTCAAAATTTCATAAACCTGTTCCTGTCATCGGGTTTATTGACACTGGTGCAGATACAAGTATGATTGATCCTTCGTCCTTCCCCCTGATTGTTAGGAAAAACACTTGAAACTTTTTCGAGCAGTTAATAGAGAAACTTTTGAAACTACTTTGATTACCAAAAAACCCATTGGTATTCAATTCGTTCCAAATTGCATAATTTGGAAAAAGATTGTAGCATCCAAACTCCCAGATAAAGATTTACTTATAGGTTTTGACATTCTTCATTTGGTTAAAAACATATTCCTCACCAGTTCTGGAGTTCGCTACAAGTAAATGTTCTTGCCTTATATACATTACGTCTGTATACACTTTCTGAAACACCATCTCCATACAGTCATATTTCACAGAAGTTCCTAGCATTTTGTCCGGACAACCATTCACAGTTCCACCATCCTTCACCTTCTTTGGAAAAATGAACAATTCTTCATTCACCTTCCTTTCAAACTCAACGAAGACATAAATCCCACAAAAGCATCACACCCGGGTATGTCTCTTTCCGACTTCCTACTTGCTAAGTAAGAATGTTCTCAGTTGCTTCAGCAAGGTCTTATTGAACCTACTGATTTAGATTGGGCTTGCCAAGCCTTCTATGTTGAAAAAAGATCTGAATTAATTCGTGATAAAAAAAGGTCAGTTATTGATCACCAGTCACTTAATTTTTTCCTTAAGGATGATGAGTTTTCCCTTCCAAAAATCCAGATCTTGTTTGTCCATCTTTAAGGGGCTCGTATCTTCTTTATGTTTGATTTAAAAGCTAGTTTTTGGCAACTTGGTATTTTACCAGTTGACTGTCACAAAACTACCTTCTGCATCGCTGATACCCATTATCAGTGGACTGTTATGCCTTTTGGTATTAAAGTTGCTCCTTCATTATTTCAAAAAGCCATGACAAAAATCTTTAGTCCTATCCTTTATCATGTTCTGGTATACATTAATGGTATCTTATTATTTTCCTTTGACCATGAGAGCCACTAGAAGTTCCTTTTGGATTTCTTTCATATTGTGCAGGAACACAGGATCATGCTTTTTGAAAAGAAAAACAACATAGCAAAGGAATCAATTGACTTTCTTGGCATGGTGATTAATGATGGCCATTATCAACCTGGTCTACACATTACAATTGAATTATTAAAGTTCCCGGACACACATTTCAACAAAAAGCAGATCCGACAATTCCTTAGGATTGTTAATTTTGTCCGTAATTTCATCCCTAAAGTTGTAATCCACGCAAGCCAACTGTCTCGCATGCTCAAACAACAGTGCCCTCCATGGGAACCAGCACAAACATAAGTTGTCCAACAACTAAAGATGATAGCCTAGTCACCTCCTCCTCTCCGAATTCCCACAACTGGACAATGCATTCTACAGACCAATGCCAGTGATGATTACTGGAGTGCTATCCTTCTTAAAGAGATAAATGGTGTATGTCACTTCCGTGCACATGCAAGCGGACAATTCAAAGACTCTGAAAAGAATTACCATGTGATTTACAAAGAGATTTTTGCGGTCAAGTAGAATAAAAAAATTTGAATTTCATCTACTCAGCCATAAATTCCTTATCAACATGGACAACTCTTCTTTTCCTCGAATCTTTGACTTCAAAAATAAGTTGCTCCCTGACAAACAGTTGCTCAATCTCAAAAACTGGTTTGCTAAATATGATTTTACTGTCCAACACATAAAAGGTAAACAAAAACCTCATCCCAGATTTCTTTACACGCCCGGCTATAAATAAATCTTCACTTATTTCCTCCATCCACACCATCCTAATTATAGCCATGAATCGTCAATTTCCTTTCAAAGCTCTCAACCAGAGAACCTTTCCTATGAACATTCATTTTCATTTAGCCTGCCAGATCCAAGACTTTGTAAAAAAATTTCTTTACCGGTATTTCTTTAATGTTCAAAGCAAAAAGCTTGATCGCTTTCTTTCCCTCTGTATGGAAAACATGCTTCTCACAGGTCTTACTCTGTCTTCCCTAACCATCTGCGAAGATAAGTTATGGTACATGTGGTGCCTCACTACCTTGTATGCTACAAAACTGGTCTTCCCTGTTAAACCAGTCCTCACACACATCACCACTCCTGAGTTCTCATCAGATCTTCTCTGGACTCTTATTGAATGGTATTCACCACTCACATAGTGGCGAAAATAACTCAAAAATCTGTGTACTTTTCACGGATTAGATAGAATGCTAGAACAAGAAGCCAATCTGTTCACTACAGTCTTCATTGTTCATAGACCTGGAATACAGGCCAGTGTCTTTGAAACTATTTCCAAGCTGTGTGATGGTCTGACAGAGGTATGGTGGATATTTGTGGAGGTGGTTGAACATTGTTAAGTTCCATGAGATAAGCTCAAAGAACAGATGTGACTGATGTATCATGGATGAGAGGATAACGATGGGAATAAGTTTTCCATTCATAAGCCATGTCTTGAGTCCAGAAGTCTCTAGTTTCAGGATGTTGGAAATATAGGCGGTAAACAATGAAAACTGTGGTGAACATGTTTGTTTCGTGTTCTGGCATCCTATTTAATCTGTGAAAAGTACACAGATTCTGGAGTTATTTACGCCACCATGTGAAGGGTGAATACCATTCGAGGAGTGTCCATAGAAGGTTAGAGGAAAACTTAGGAGTGGTGATGTGGCGGAAGACTGGTTTAACAAGAAAACCAGTTTTGTAGCATACAAGGTTGTGGACTTGTGAGACAAGGTGAGACCTGTGAGAAACAAGTTTTCCATATAGAGTGTAGGAAAACGATCAAGAGTCTTATTGTGGACATTAAAGAAATATTGATAAAGAAATTTCTTAGCGAAGTCTTGGATTTGGTAGGTTGAAGAAAAAGGAATGTTCATGGGAAAAGATCTTTAGTTGAGAGCTTTGAAAGGAAGTTGTTGATTCATGGCTATGACTGGGGTGATATGAGTTGAAGAGAGGAGTGAGGGTTTATTTATAGTTGGGCGTGTAAGGAAGTATGTGATGAGGTTCTGTTTACCTTTGATGTGCTGGATAGTAAAATCATATTTAGAGAACCAAGTTTTGAGGTTGAGCAGTTGTTTGTCAGGAAGCAACTTGTTCTTAAAATCAAAGATTCTAGGAAAAGAGGAATTCAAATTTATGGCTGATTAGATGAAATTTAAATTTTTTTATTCCATACTTTACTGCCAAAATATCTTTGTAGATCACATGGTAGTTCTTTTCAGAGTCTTTGAAATTGTCTACTTTCATAAGCACAGAAAGGGTCCAAGTCGTCTATCCTTTCGAGGAAAATGGCACTCCAGTAATCATCACTAGCATTTGTCTACAGAATGCGAAGTCCAGTTGTGGGAATTCTGAGTGGGGGAGGTGATTGAGCTATCACTTTTAGCTACTTGACAGCTTTAGTTTGTGCTAGTCCCCAGGGAGGACACTGTTTTTTAAGCATGTGGGATAGCTGGCTGGTGTGGATTGCAACTTTAGGAATGAAATCTCAAACATAATTAACAATCACAAGGAACTATTGTATTTGCTTCTTGGTGAGATTTGTGTAAGGAAACTTTAATAATTCAGTTGTAATGTGCGGTCCAGGCTGGTAGTGGCCATTTGTGATCACCATGCCAAGAAAGTCAATGGATTCTTTCGCTATGCTGCTTTTCTTTTCAGAAAGCATGATGCCATGATCAGATGAGAACAATATGAAAGAAATCCAAAAGGAGATTTTGATGGCTATTATGATCAGATGAGAACAATAAAATATCATCGATGTAGACCAAAGTATGATGGAGGATAGGATTGAAAATTTTTGTCATAGCCTTTTGAAATAATGAAGGAGCTACTTTTAGACTAAAAGGCATAATAGTCCATTGATAGTGAGCATCAGGAGTGTAGAAGACAGTTTTGAGACGGTCAACTGGTGAAACACCAAGTTACCAGAAACCAGCTTTTAAATCGAACTTAGAGAAAATACGTGCTCCTTGAAGATGGACAAACAGGGTTTGGATTTTTGGAAGGGGGAACTTATCATCTTTAAGGAAAGAATTGAGTGGCTGGTAATCAATGACTAACCGCTTTTTACCATGAACTAATTCAGATCTTTTTCAACATAAAAGGCTTGATAACCCTAACCTGAATCAGTTGGTTCAATCAGACCTTGCTGAAGCAAGTGAGAAGATTCTTACTTTGCAAGTAAGAGGTCTGAAGGAGACATACCCAGATGAGAGGCATTTGTAGGGTTTATGTCTTTGTTGAGTTTGAAAGGACGGTGAATGAAGAACTGTTCATTTTTCCAGAGAGGGGAAGGATGATGAAATTGGGAATCATTTTCTTTACAAAACTTAAGAAGTTTTTGGGAAATGTGACCATATAGAGTTGGGACATCAGAAAGTGTATACAGACGGAGCATATCTATATAGGGCAAGAACATCTGTTTGTAGCAAATTCCGGAACTAGTAATGAATAGAGTTTGACCAAATGAAGGATGTCAAAACCTATGAGCAATCTTTTTCCAAATAATGCAATTTGGAAAGAATTGAATATTAATGGGTTTTTTGGTAATTAGAGTTGTTTCAAATGTTTCGCCATTGACTGCTCTGAATAATTTAGAATGGTTTTCCCAACAGTCGGAGGGAACACACACCTCCATCTTGGTGGTGTACAATTGATTCTTACTCTTCATGGTCGAAAAGGCTTACCTGTTACACTAGAATTTCTCTCCTAGATACTAGGATCAAGGAGTAACAACACACTGTTATAGGAACTGTCCTGGGAACCCTTCATGCTGGCAGTGTCTTATTAACCTTTTACCCTAATTTCAACCTCTCTCTTGAGGATCCCAATCTTCCAAAAACCCTTAAAGTCCAGATCTAGCTCTAAGGAGCAGAACAAACACCCACATCCAAGATTGCAACCCTCCATCATCAAATAGTGTATCGATTACAAAATCATGCACTAGATCTTCCTACACCATACACAACTTCTGATGCTTTGATGATATTGGTGGATACAGACACAATTCCAACCATCATCCAAATCGCCAAACAAATTCTGAAACAAGATCTGCTCAAACTCATGCCTTTTGAATGGTTAACCAACTACGAGCATTTTCACAAAAATTCTAAACCAGTCCAAACCATAGAAGCTACATTTGACAGATGCCCAAATGGTCAAATCAAACTCACTTTACAAACTCCTAACACTACGGCCATTCCAGACAGTCCACAACTTTTTTATACGGCTACGATGACCATAGTTCAAACTGGTCAAGAAACGAAACTTTCTATTCGTGGTTTTTCATCAGAAGGGTATCCAGTATATCCTGATAAAATTAATGGTCATTTTTTATGGGATGTTCCTGAAGCCCATATGTACAATCTGGATTGTCCTTGTTTGGATGATACAGTTGTTGATGAAGAATTGGAAGCCAGGTGGCGAAAGAAAAAAAAGAAGAAAAATCTTCTAATCCTCCACCATCTTGCAAATCTTTCCTTCCACAACCTCCACTGGATCCAAAACCTCCTGTTCACCCAATCAGGTCATGCCTTATGTTTTCAAGTCATTCTTATGAGGAATCCTTTCCTCCCCTTGAAAAATAGACAGAGCCACAAACTCGGGTTACCTCAAAACCTTTTGTTCAATCTCTAATTACAACCTCTAGGCAACCTGAAGAACCAAAACAATATGAAGCTGTTTTGAATTGGCAAACCAAAAATGCCAATGCCCAAAATCATTCTCTCCAACAACTCGGTAAGAAAATTGACCATATTGCCACTCAAGTCTCTCAGACTAAAACTAAAGTTGACTTAATTAGCAGTTGTTTAGATCAGATGTATATCCATCTCCAAGATCAAATTTCTGAACTAGACACTGATCTCAGACGAATGATTAACAATCATATCTAGGGTCCAGAGTTTAATGAAAAAGAAGCCGAGATCAGGAAACTCAAAGCTGAATTATCCAAGATTGATGCTGAAAAGACTCGACCTTCTCTTTTTACTCAACCACAACCTACACCAGTATCTCCTTCAATCTTTGACACCTTTGCACCTTTCTACACACCATCCCGACCTCAACAACCTGTTTATAATCAGTTCTTTGGTTTCTCTCACCTTCAACCAACTCCCTAACCATCTTCACCCAAAAAACCAAGATCTAAAGTCAAAATCTCCGAACCACATCTAAAGGTCATGTCCTCCTCCTCTACATCCACAATCCCTCCAGAAGAATCACCACAAGACCATCCTGAGCCTCTTAAAAAAGATAAAAGCCCAATGGACCAGTATCATTATCATACTGTCCAGCCTCAACCTTCAGATTCCTCTTACTCTTCTAAGCCTGAAACAAATAATTCATCTTCATCCTCCTCTTATGACTCATCAACCACCTCCGCTGACTTTGAGTCTGAATATGCTGACATTACCGGCATATTAATGGCCACTGAAACTACAGATCCAAGTGCCTCTACTCTAACACCTATTGTTGATGACAATCCAACAATGTCCTAACTACACGAATGTATTATTCCAAGACGCCCAGGACCTATGGGAAGACTTTCAGTCCCTTCTCCATACTGATACTCCCCATGATACCTCACGACACATGTCTGAAGCTGATGAAGACAAGTACCAGCAAGCTGAGGCATATCTTTACAAGAGACAAAGGCGTCGGCACAAGCGACAATATGAGAATGAAATAGGAGACATGTCACCATCGCGTTATCCATCCAAATACATAATGACACTTTGTTGCTCTCACCCAACTTTTGATGCAATAACCCATGTGACTCCCGTTTGTCTTTTGTTAAAGTCTTTGTACATGTGCTTTGATTTTGTTAAAGTCCTTGTAAGTATGCTTGTCTTTTGTAAAAGTCCTAATTGGCTTGCTTTGCTTTCAAAAAAGGTGTGCTATGAGATATGATCATTCGAGAGGTCTTGTTCTCAATGATCCTCTATATAAAGCCCCTTTGGTCTCAGTTGTAGAGCAATTCGGAAAAAAGAAATAAACAGCTTAAGGTTTGACATTATGTTTCCCTAAACCTCACTCTCTCTTCTAGGACTCAAAGAAATTATTTAAGTTAAAAATGATACGCTCACCTCTAAATTTCTAAACTGAGTATGCTTTGTGCTTACCTCTAAAAGGATCATGTGCATAAGAAAGATCTTGTTTTATCCTCCAAAATTGATTTTTATCCAATAACATTGTTTTCTCAAAACGTTCACCCTTTTTAAAGGCCTTGAGTTCTGTGTTTTTGGGTGGTATCGTGAAAAATTGTTTTAAATGAATTTCGGATTTGGTATTTAGTGGATAAATGTATATCGGCTGGAAACAAGAACGTGCGGGGTATTGATCTGTTCTAAGCTAGATTTGGTCCCTAAGGCAAATTCAGTTCTGCATCGATTTGGTATAAAAAGGGTATTCAAATAAATACCCTTTTTTATAGAAGGTTGAATATCTTGAAGCCATTACCTCATTAAGAGTTTTAGGATCTTCTTCCATATTGAATAAAATAAGTATCCAATTAAGAACTTTATTTCTATCTACTTCTACAGAAAGACAATAGACTGAGATGAAATAAAATTAGGGTCCAATGACTTCTCTTTTCTGACTCTTCGACTTCTTTTTGGTTCATTGATTGTTTCATGACCATTTCTTTTCTTATTGAGAGAATAACTAGGATTGGAATTAGTTAAAAGCACTTGAGTTGATTCTATTTCAAAAAATTGTCCTATTTCCAGAATTTATTCTAAAAATATTCAACGTCTCTATGTTCAATAATAACATTTGAATCTAAATTAGAAAGTCAATTTTGACCTCCTTAGGGCATAAGACCACTAAAAAGCCAAACATCCCCTTACGTTAAAATATTTTATATTTGCTTTCCTTCTTTCCTTATCTAAAAAGAATTCTGTTATGTATGTGACATGCATTGAGAATAGCTACATCCCACAAATTCAGTGGCAATTTAGCATTTAAAACAATAATATTTATCATATTAATAAAATTCCTATTTTTTTTCTTGCTAAACCATTTTGTTTTTTAGTGTAAGGTGCAATTTTCGTATTATACCATGTTATTCTATCAATGTGAAGCATTTTAGTTTTCTCTTATTTTTGATTATGAACTTCGGATTTAAAACATTTAAAGAAATCAAAAACTTTATGTTTATTAAAAATTAAGTACACATAAGTATATCTAGAACAGTCATCAATAAAGTTGATAAAATAACTTGTTTGTCCCCTAGTTAAGATACAATAATACACAAATGTCAAAATGAATTAATTCTGAAACTTGTGTATATCATCATAGGACATCAAGCAAGATCTGAAGTTTAAGCAGAAAAATGTAAGAGTATTCAATAAGATTTTCAATTTTTGAAGCAACATGCTTTTGACAAGAACGAGGAAGAGAAAGAGAAGATGAGAGGGAGATATGAGAAGCTCCAGAAGCTGAGAGAGTATACAGACGTTAAACATCTGTATAAGGCCAAAACATTTGTTTGAACTTGATTCCAATTGGTGTGATGTGAAGCTTTTTAACAACCACCCTTTTTCACCAAAACTCAATCTTTACCCATTCCTGCTAGGAAAGAATTCCATCAGATGAAATGTTGCTCCCTCAAACGCAACCATCTGGAGACACATTACAAGCGGATGAGCATGCTCCACTACAAGGCTTTTACATAAAAGATTTGCAAATACAAGAATTTTTCTAATTCCTAGGATGTGAAAAAAATTTTGCCAAGAACCTTTCTAGATTTATGATTTTCCATTAATACTATCACGCTACAACAAAAATGGTCAGTTTTGACCATATTTTTCTGAGGGAACCAAAAATCCCTAGGTACAAATACAATTTCCTAGGGATTTTTATTGTTCATAGGTAATTAGATAAAAGTAAACATATTATTACCTAGGGTACCTTTTGTGAGGTAATATAATAGAATTTATTTTAAGCTATAATAATAATAATAATATAATAGAATTTATTTTAAGTTCTAAGTAATGATGACATAAGTGATGATGTAAGAGAAGCATGTAGAGAAAGTTAAGAATTCTAGAATTTAGTAAGTTATTTATGAAGGTTAATCTTAACCATTGATCAAGATTTATGGTGGTAAAATCCGAGCCATCCATTAGTCCTAAGAAATCCTATAAATACCCCTTACCCCCTTTCATTTTCAATGCAACCTAAAATTTTCATTATCTTCCTAAGCCATAATATCAAGAGTAGAGAAATCCTTAATTTAGAAAGGTCTAGAGAAATCAAGGTCAAGAGGTAAGTAACACTTTAACTACAATGTAAGGACAAAATTCTTTTCATATTTAACTTCAGTTTTAACCATTCTATGATACTTATATTGTGATGGCTATTATGATGTGATTAGTTACGATATAAATTCTTACATGATCGGCTATGCCACCTAATCTATGATACTTAATTACGTTATGGTCGGCTATGCCGCCTAATCTGTGATACTTAGTTACATTATGGTCGACTCTACCGCCTAAGCTATGATACTTAATTATGTTATGGTCAGCTTTGCCGCCTAATCTATGATACTTAGTTATGTTATAGTCAGCTTTGCCACCTAATCTATGATACTTATGCTTAATTATGCAATGGTCGACTATGCCATCTGTATTAAAGAATCTTGTTCTTAAATAGTATTGTGTGTTGAATCTATTATGAATCTAGGAACTTCAAATATTATAACATAAGTTGCATTGGATACGTGTATATCATGGATTACATTATGAAGAAGATGTTTCAGAAAATGAATTTGTGAAAAATAGGTGATTTTACTATCAAGTGGCAAAGTTTCTAATGAGGGCAAGCCCTCAAAACTAAGTAAAAAGAAATCTTTTGGGGACAATGATATGTAACACCCAAAAGATCAACTAATAAGGCTCAAGGGCATAATGTTTAAAGAGTTTCAGTGCTAGCCTTGTAGTGCAACATACCTACGACCCTAATAAAGTTGTTTTGTAAAAACAACATATGATCATCCATATGCATAATAAGTTATACATGCATCCAAGTGTTATCTTACTGGGCTTTAGCTCATAAAGTCCTTACATTACAGGTAACAATAAGTAGGATAATTGTTACCAGGTGCATTAATAAGAAATATTTAGCCATGGTGCATATTGATGCAGATCCAGATACCCAAGTGTTGTATTTCAATAGAATTCGCTTTAATTTATTCCTGCCATTTTAATTCAAATTTTAGGATAATCTAAGTTACTTTCACCATAATTCCAACCACCCATTTAGATTTGGTAGAACAACGTAGAACAATGCCACGTACAGTCATACCCACTGGTATCAGAGCCATACCCAACGCAGCGGTGGTATCATTAGTAACCAAATAATCATATTTGATCTCCTAGAAGAGGATTCACCAACCATGGAAACAAATACATCTTCAATTCTATCTCCTTCGTCATCTTCATCTCATATTTCCCTTTCTTCTACTCTCTTTCTTCCCAAACCATGCTCTAAACACATAGCCTCCAAAATTGAGAATCTTGTTGAATATTCTTATATTCTAGAATCTGCTCAAATCAAAAAGTCTTAGTTTCCCATCATGAGTTCTTACAATATCTACAAACAAAAAACTTCTTTCACTAGAAGTAATTGAACCCACATCTCCACTAAAAGACAACTCCCAAAAGAATATATCCAGTCTTCTAGACTTGGTACATGGCGTTGTTCTACCAAATCAATGCAGAACTGAATCTGCATTAGGGACCAGATCTGGCTTAGAACATATCAATATCCCGCACGTTCTGGTTTCCAGCCGATATACCTTTGAGATCAAAACGTAAAACGAGTTCTTTTAAGGTTATAAAACCCAAAACATACTTTTTCTTAGTCTTTAAATAGGGTACCAAACCATTTAAGAAATCGCCATAAGTTTTCTGATGCACAAGATCCTTCCTTAAAGGCAAGTGCAGAGCATACTTCCTTAAGTTTTCAAAATGAACAAATTTAATTCTTTGATTTGTTTCTTTCACTTAGAACTTTATTTGCAGAGAGAGAGGAGAGTTTAGCAAGCCATGATTTAAAGAAAACACATGAGAGTTTTATTGCTTTCAAACTTCTATATCTTACAAGTGAGGGGAGAATCCTTTATATTGGAGGATTCCCATAAAGATAGGACAGGACCCCTATCTGTTACAACAATAAAAGTAAGGTAGAGATACAGTACAAAAGTAAAAGATACATAATTATGATTACAACAAGACAAAGTCCATGACAAGAGGACAAAAGGGAAAAGTGCATGCAATAAGACAGAGAGGGAAATTTCATGCAAGAAGACAAAAAGGGAAAGTGCATGCAACGAGACAAAGAGAGAAATTTCCTACAACAAGGCAAAAAGGGGGGAAAGTGCATGTAACGAGACAAAAAGGGAAATTTCATGCAACAAGACAAACAACTTTTATGAGTACAACAGGACAAAAAGCGAAAGTGCATGTAACAAGACAAACTATTCTATGGAGAGTAGAGGTTCATGTAGTCATCTTCAGAGGAACTTTCGGTCGCATCAGGGTCATCGTCAAAAGGTGGTGGGTAAAGGTCTTTGAGAGCTTTGGATGCTTGCAGTCGGGTCCACGGCAAGGTGGGTAAGGGCATTCTCGTCTATATCCTAGTCTGAGTGATGTTTGAGTAGCCTTGTCTGTTTTTGAAGGTTTCGGTGGTTGTGATGATGATGGTTGTGATGAGGATTCTAGTTCATGCATGGATGGTTGGGGAAACTGTTGGAGATGTTGACTTAAAGGAAGAAATTCTTCCCATGGGTCCTGAGAGTCTTGGTAAAGAAAGTCTGTGTAATCTAGTTTTTCTTCTTTGATGATTATTCCTGTGGATTTTGGTTTGGATATGGCAGATGGAGTAAGGATCATGATGAGGTCATGTTGTGGGCCTAAGGTGGTGTGGGAGATATCTCGGCGTGGAGGAGTTTGGTGGTTTAATTGGCAAAGGTAGTTGTGTAGGGTGGATTGGATTTCATTGTCAATGACAACTGGGTGAGGTGCAGTAAACCATTCATACACTTGATCTTGGGACTAGAAGAGATTTGTATCAGGATGCTAAAAGTATGGCTTGTGGATGATGAACATTGTGGTGAATATTTGTGCTTCTGAGGCAGGCATACATTCAAGGTTGTAAATTTCGGACAGTTGTTGTAGCTTTTTTCTCCACCATAGAATGAGGGAAAAGCATTCAAGTAGAGTCTAGGTGAGGGAGGTGGCTTTGTCAGGGTTGAGGAGATGTTCCAAAGTGGGACTAATTGGTAGGATGAGGTTGGTCCCATAAAGAACAGTTAGGCACCATAGGTACCATAACTCATCTTCAGTGATATCTCTGGAGATATCAAGGGTGAGACCTGTAAGGAATAAATTTTCTAGGTGGAAGGTAGAAAGAATTGCCACAAATCTTCTTCACGTTCCCAAGTGGCTTCGCTCTCGGGGAGGTTTTTCCACTTCAATGGAAATGAGTCGGCCATAAGGTAAGCTTTCACGAAAAAGCGAAAACAGCTTTTCGGGCAAACTTTTGGATGGCAAAGACCGAGGAGAAAGTTTTGTCAAGGGGAAAATTTTTCTAAGTGAGAGCTTCTGGGAAGTGGTAAGTTGTGGAAAACACAACGAGAAGTTTTTCTGGTTTGGAGAGTCTGGAAAGCATATTAGGAATGAGGTTCTGGGATCCCTTTATATGCTTAATTGAAAAGTCATACTTGGAAAACCAATCTTTTAATCTGAGTAACATTTTTTCGGGACAGTTTTACATTGAAAATTGAGAATATTGGGGAAGGCTGAACTGTCCATTCGGATAAGAAAATGGTGTCCAATCAGATGATACTCGAACTTTTTGATGCCATTCTTTACTGCTAAGATTTCTTTGAACATGCTGTGGTAATGCTTCTGTGTGTTAGAAAAATGACCACTAGCGTAAGCGATAAAACTTTCTTTGCCATTGATTTCTTCGAGGAGGATGGCATCCCATGATTCATCACTTGCATCTGTCTGTAGTATGTGTTTTTCATCAGCAATCAACTTTAAGGGAGGCGAATTTTGCGCAATCTGCTTTAGTGTAGTGACAGTAATGGTGTGGTCATCATTGCACTCTGGAGGCTTCTTTTTCAATAAAGCTGAAAGGTGTCGAGTGTAGCGGTCCTCATGTGGGATAAAATTACGAATGTAGTTGATGATGCGAAAAAACTGTTGAACTTGCTTTTTGGAAAGGTGTTGATCTGGAAAGTGAAGCAACTCTTGGGCAATGTGCTTTCCTGGCTGGTAATGGCCATCTTTTATGACCATTCCGAGAAATTCAATTGTATCTATGGCAATGGTGCTTTTCTTGGCTGATAACATAATTCCATGACTTTGGACAATATCATAGAACTGAGTTAACAGCTGGTGATGTTCCTCATGCGATCTTGAAAAAAGCAAGATGTCATCAATATAAATTAATGCATGATGGAGGATGGGCTGAAAGATCTTGATCATAGAATTTTGGAAAATGGATGGGGCAGTTTTAAGACCAAAGGGAAAGACTGTCCATTGGAAGTGGGCATTAGGGATACAAAAGGCAATTTTGTATCGTTCAGAGGGTTCAATGCCTAATCGCCAAAAGCCAGATTTTAAATCAAATTTTGAAAAGATCTGGGCATTTTTTAGAAGAGTAAACATGCTTTGTCGTCGGGTAGAGGAAATTTGTCATCTTGTAAAAACATGTTTAATAGCTGATAGTCAACGACTAAGCGTTTCTTTCCTCGGACAATCTCAGAATGTTTTTCAACATAAAATGCTCGGCAAGCCCATTGAGAATTTGTGGGCTCAATTAGACCTTGGGCTAATAATTGTGAACATTCCTGTTGGGCTAGGAGTAAGTCAGAAGGACTCATTCCTGGATGGTAGCTTTGGTTGGATTAACATCTTCATTTATTTTGAAAGGTAACTTAATGAAGAAGGACTTATTTTTCCACAATGGGTTTGGATGGGTAAACTGAGATTGGGACTCTGGACACAAACTCAAGAATTTGGTTGAAATATCCTGGTAGGGCTGAGGTGTGTCAGACAGGTTGTAAAGTTTCAGAATATTGGTGAAAGGTTTAAACATGGACTTGACTCGAATACCAGTGGGAATGATTTGGAGATGTTTAATCTGGTGAAGATGTCAAAACCTAACAAGATATCCTTATTAGGAAGAGTTAAACCAATGACCTTGGCCCATATGACACAATTGGGGAAAATATGAATACAAATGAGTTTTTTGGTAATCAAAGAAGTGATGAACAATTTGCCATTGATAGCTTTGAAATGTTCCTCATATTCTGTCCAATAGTCCGCTGGAAGAATATGCAGATTCAACATGCTACGTTGGGCTCCAGTATCGATAAGAACAATTGTTGGAATGCGCCTTTGGAATTTGGAGGGCAAGATCTGTAGTTTAATGGAAGGTATGGGAATAGTAGTATCAAGGGACAGCAACTGTTGGTGAAAAATCACTTGGGACTGATCATTGTCTGAGTCATCAGAGGAATTCTATAGTGCGAATACTATTTCATCATTGGGTTCATCTTATTCTGAAAAATAGAATTCCAGTTCATCCTTTTCTAGAGAGAAATCTGTGGTAGCTTGGAGATGCTTAAGTAGCCGAATAGATTTTCCCGTTTGTTGGGACAATCCTTGGCATAATGACCTTTCTGGTTTAAATTCTCTGGATGAGGATGATTCTGAAGAATCTGTAGGGCTTTTTAGACCGGCGAGGCTTAGAGGAATATTTCGGACGTTTGAATTTTCGAAAATGTCTATTCTTTTTAGGACTGCAATCAGAATCCTTCTTCTGTTTACACTTAATATGCAAATAAAGCTTCTTACAAGCACTCTAAAATGATTCTCTGTCTTTCAACAGTTCTTTGAAAAACTGCTTTTGCTCACAGAGTTTGTCAAGACAAGTTTTGGCAAGTTGGAAGATTTTGCCAAGAGAAATGTTGTCAAAGACAAGATTGGATGCACAAAGTTGTCTCTGTATGTCTGGTTGGTGTTCATCAAGAAGGGAAGCTAGAAAAACATGCTTTAATGTGGGCTCATTGAATCCATTAAGCTTATAAAACAACAAAGACATTCTTTTATAATGGAAGTCAAGATCCCTAGCATTGAGTGAACAGCATTTCATGTTGAGATAGTCTCGGCAACTTCAAAAACTGCAAAAGGGTCTCCAAGGAATTGATCATGGATAACCGCAAGGGCACTTGAGGCTTTTGGCAATTGAACAAACTGCAATTGTGTGTATTGGCCTAAAGAATCAAACCAATCTCTTAGGGCACCCGTAAAACGAGTAGCAAATTCTCTAAGGACTGATTGAGTTGTAGCTCCTAGTCTTAACATTTGTAAGTCAAGCCAGGCAGACATTTCATTATGCTGATCACGCCATTTAGAGGATGGAAGATCATCAAATGTGAACCATGGACCATTTGACAATTTTGGACCGGTTTGACTAGGTTGGGCTTGGGCCAGAGGAGGTTGGTTTGAGGCAGAGAATTCAGGTATTTCTTCGTCAACTTCAGAAGGAATGTCAACATATGGTTCGGTGTGAGAGGTTTGGCCTTGATTAGGTTGATCAAGTTGAGCCATCATGATTTTTGTGATACTAGCATAGGACTTTTCAAAGTCACTGGTGGATACTGAAGATTCTGTATCTGTCTCAGTAGGACTATCTAAAACTGCTAGATTTGAGTTAGAAGTTTGATCATCTGTAGTGGATGTGTGGTCAACTGTGTGGGCACTAAACTAGTGCATGGGTTGTTTATCCTTGGATTGGGTAGGAGGTTGGGAAGGAGCTGGTGGTGGAGGTGCTGATGGTGATGCTGGTGTATAACCAAGGTGGTTAGGAGTAGAAACAACAGGTTGGTGAATGGTAACTGGTCGTGGTTGAGGTTTAGGCTTTGGTTTAGGTTTAGGTTGTGGTGGTAATGGATTGTCTTGGAAAAGAGTATAAGTCATACCAAATAACTTGGAAGGTTCATACTGTCGGATAGGGGAAAGCATAGAGGCAAATAGATGATAGGTTGGACCGATGGAAGGCATTAGTGGTGATGTAGTAAAAATGGTAGGTCTTTGTTTTTCTGATTCTATTTGATCAAGCTCAGCTTTCAAGCGTCTGATCTCTCTTTCCTTCTGGTCAAATTTTGGGCCATAATAGCGTTGAGAAAGCATGGTTCATAACTCAAAATCGAGTTGAGCAATTCTGGATTAGAGATTTTGGTGGATCTGCTGCATCTGTGTAGTGATGGAGTCAACCTTTGTCTTAAACTTTTCAGTTCGTAAACTGATTGTCTCAACTTTTGAATTGAGGTTTATCAAAGTATCATTCTGGGCTCTGGCATTTTGGGTTTGCCAGTTGAGGATTGATTCAAAAGGTTTAAAGGGTTTAAGGTGTCCTGTAGAGGTGATGGCTGAAGGGATAAAGGGTTTAAACACAACATTCAGTTGGGAATCTGTGTGGGTTTCTAAAGGAGGAAATGAAGAAGAGTAGTATGAGGAAGTAGATGAAAACATCATACAACTCAGTGGGGGTATTAGAATTGGGATTGGTGAGGAAATCTCAGATTTGCGATGTTTTGCAATCCACTTGAGTTCTTTGTTGTAAAAAGGTAATGGAGGTGGAAGATCTTGTGGCGATTTAGGGTCAGTATGATGGCATAGGACTGAAGGTGTTTTCTTTTTGGATTTCTTTTTTCGTCTGGTGGAATAATCATCATCCTCTTCCCAATCATCCCAGCAGGGACAATCTAGGTCATGCATGCCGGAGCTAAGGGCATCCTATAGGAAATGACCATTTAGCTTTGCTGGATAAACAAGGTAGCCGTCAGAGTTGAACCCTGTAATGGGCAAATCTTCTTGAGCTGTCTACACAGCTGTGATCGTGGAGGAGTAGGTAAAGGAGAGCCGATGAGGCTCTTGTGGAGCACTAGGAGGTGTCTGAATCGGAGCAATATTGTTATGGAGCTGTTCATAGTTTGAGATCCACTCAAGAGGCATAAGCGTTATGAGCTCCTGATGAGGAATTTGTCTTGAGATCTGGTCAGATTCAGCGAAGACCATGAGGGTATTAGAGTGATGTTCAGGAGTAGGTAGATCTAAGGCATGATTTTGAAGCCTATAGACCAATTGATGATGGAGGGTGGCAATTTTGGCTGAGGATATTTGTTCTGCACCTTAAATTTGGACTTGGACTTTCAAGGTTGTGGGCAAATTGGTGACTTGGAGGGAAATGTTGAAGTTTGGATAGAAAGTGAGTAACAAACTTCCCACATGAAGGGTGGTAAGAACAATGCCAATAACAGCATCTTGGTACTATTTGAACCAAGTATCAAGGAGGGCAAGACGAGCTGTGACTGGTAATCCTTTTCTCCCATGAAGGGTAAGGATTAATTGGATTCCTCCAAGATAGAGATGGGTATAACCTTCTCGTTTCCAATTGGAAATCAATTTTGAGGGAATTTCTATAGTGACATATTGCTCAGCAAATGTTGCTTGAAGAGCACACTGGTCCAGGCGAGAAGACTGGATATATTCTTTAAGATGAGGCCGTCTAGTAAAGATTAGGGTACGAATACTGCGGGTAGAGGAACTGGGCCGTTTATACAACTGGTAAGGACTGATGAGCGGGTAGGATGATTTACTGATTTGGGCTGATTAAGGGATTTAGGAGTATTCTACAAGGCTTTCAATTGTATTGGTTGTATGAGAAGTGCAGGATTTAAGCAAAGAAAGAGTAGAAGACAAAGTAACAGGATTGGAAGAAGATGAAGATGAAGTTGAAGCCATGATTGAGAGGTTTTCTCTTTGCTCTTGAAGTCGAGAGAGCAAAACAAATCAAAATACTTAAATTATACCATTTTGAGCAAGAAAATGAGATTTAGAAAATGAAAAATTTTCAAGGATGAGTAGGGCTCTGATACCATAAAGAGTGACATATTGTTCAGTAGAGGTTGCTTGAAGAGCACACTGATCTAGACAAGAAGATTGAATATATTCTTTAGGATGAGGCTGTCTAGTAGAGATTAGGGTACGAATACTGTGGGTAAAGGAACTGGGCCGTTTGTACAACTGGTAAGGACTGATGAGAGGGTAGGATGATTTAAACCAAAGCCTAAACCTCAACCACGACCAGTTACCATTCACTAACCTGCTGTTTCTACTCCTGACCACCCTGGTTATACACCAGCATCACCATCAGCACCTCCACCACCAGCTCTTTCCCAACCTCCTACCCAATCCAAGGATAAACAACCCATGCACTAGTTCAATGCCCACACAGTTGACCACACATCTACTACAAATGATCAAACTTCTGATTTAAATCTCGTTGTTTCAGATAGTCCTACTGAGACAGATACAGAATCCTCAGCATCTACTAGTGACTCTGAAAAGTCCTATGTTGATATCACCAAAATCCTGATGGCTCAACCTGATCCACCAAGCTGATCCTGCCAATCAGTCCAACTTTAGAACATCTCCTCAACCCGGAAAAAGCCACCTCCCTCACCTGGACTCTCCTTGAATGGTTTTCTCCCATTCCATGGTGGAGAAAGAAACTGCAGCAACTCTCTGAAATCTACAACCTGGAAAGAATGCCTGCTTCAGAAGCACGCCCGTTCACTTCAGTCTTCATCATCCACAGGCCATATTTTCAGCATCCAGATACAAAGCTTTTCTGGACCCAAGATCAGGTGTATGAATGGTTCACTGCACCACACCCAGCTGTCATTGAAAATGAAATCCAAACCACCCTACACAATTATCTCTGCCAACTCAACCACCAAACTCCACCACACAGAGATATCTCCCACACCTCCTTAGGCCCACAACATGACATCATCATGATCCCCACTCCGTCCACTATATCACACCCAAAACCCACCGGCATTATCATCAAAGAGGAAAAACCAGATTATACTGACTTCCTCTACCAAGACTCACAGGACCCATGGGAAGACTTTCTTCCTCTCAGTCAACATCTCCAACAGTTTCCCCAACTATCCATGCATGAACCAGGCTCTTCCTCCCAACCATCACCATCACAGCCACCCAAACCTTCCAAAAAAGATAAGGCTACCCAGACATCACCAAAAGCTTCTCCGACATCATCCCGACCAGTGTATGAATTCTACTGTCCACATCCACCATGCAGTGGTCCCTCCTGCAAGCATCCAAGGATTTCCAAGACCTTTTTTCCACCACCATCTGACGACGACCCTGATGCGACAGAAAGTGACTCTGAAGATGAATACATGAACCTTTACTCCCCATAAAGTCTTTTGTCTTGTTGCCATGCATTTTCCTTTCTTGTCTTGTTGTAAGCAATTTCCCCTTTTGTCTCGATGTATGCACTTTCCTTTTTGTCCTCTTGTTATGGATTTTGTCCTGATATAATGTTGCTTGTACTGTAGCTTTACTCTTGTACTGTAGTTTTACTTTGCTTTTACTATTGTAAAAGATAGGGGTCCTGTCCTATCTTAATGAGCTCTCCTATATAAAGAGCTCACCTCCCTTGTAAAATAACTTGGAATAACTAGAAGGAAGCTTAAGTGCAATAAAACTTTCGTGTGTTTGCTCTACACCATGAATTGCTAAATTCTCCTCTCTCTCTCTGCAAATGAAGTTCTAAGTGAAAGAAACGAATCAAAGAATTAAATTTGTTCATTTTGAAAACTTAAGGAAGTATGCTCTGCACTTGCCTTCAAGGAAGGATCCTGTGCATCAGAAAACTTATGGCAATTTCTTAAACGGTTTGGTACCCTGTTTTAAAGACTAAAGAGAAGTCTGTTTTGGGTTTTATAACCTGCAAAGAACTTGTTTTAAGTTTTGAATCCAAGAGGTATATAGGCAGGAAACTCTCGACGTAAATTCCAGAGGCGAACCCGAATGGGCGTTAGTCTGGTCTGCACTGAGAGAACTTCTCAATCATGGCTTCCACTTCATCTTCCTCTACTTTCAATCCTGTTACTTTGTCTTCCACTTCATCTTCCTCTACTTTCAATCCTGTTACTTTGTCTTCTACTCTTTCTCTCCCTAAATCTTGCACTTCTCATACCACCAACAAAATTGAAAACCTTGTAGAATACTCCTACATCCCTGAATCCGCCCAAATCAGTGAATCATCTTACCCTCTCATCAGTCCCTATCAACTGTACCAAAGACCCAGTTCCTTTACCCGTAGTATCCGCACCCTCATCTCTACCAGACGGCCTCACCCTAAAGAATATATCCAGTCCTCTCGTCTGGATCAGTGTGCTCTTCAAGCCACTTCTGCTGAGCAATATGTCACTCTGGAGATTCCTTCCGAGTTAATTTCCACCTGGAAACGAGAAGGTTATACCCATCTCCATCTTGGAGGAATTCGTTTAATCCTCACCCTTCATGGGCGCAAAGGATTACCAGTCACAGCTCGCCTTGCTCTCCTTGATACCCGTTTTAAACAGTACCAAGATGCAGTTATTGGCACTGTTCTCACTACCCTCCATGCAGGAAGTGTTCTCCTCACTTTCTACCCAAACTTCAACCTTTCTCTCCAAGACACAAACTTACCCACAACCTTAAAAGTCCAAGTCCAGATCCAAGGTGCAGAACAAATCTCCTCTGCCAAAATTGCCACTCTCCATCACCAATTGGTCTA
Source organism: Citrus glauca (assembly GCA_029633175.1). Classification (NCBI taxonomy): domain Eukaryota; kingdom Viridiplantae; phylum Streptophyta; class Magnoliopsida; order Sapindales; family Rutaceae; genus Citrus; species Citrus glauca. The sequence goes on from JAQOOD010000005.1 coordinate 15,862,223, forward strand.
TAGGCTTCAAAATCATGCCTTAGATCTACCCACTCCAGACCATCACTCTGACACTCTCATGGTCTTAGCTGAATCTGACCAAATCCCAACCATCATCCAGATCCCCAGACAAATTCCTCGTCATGAGCTCATCAAGCTTATGCCTCTTGAATGGATCTCAAACTATGAACAGTTCCATACCAATACCGCTCCAATTCAGACATCAGAAAGCATGTTTGAACGACGGCCAGATGGAACAGTTAGAATGACCTTTAAACCACCTCCCAGTGCTCCACAAGAGCCTCCTCGGCTCTCTTTTACTTATTCTTCCATGATCACAGCTGTACAGACAGCTCACGAAGATTTACCTATTACAGGGTTTACTTCTAAAGGCTACCCTGTTTATCCAGCAAAGCTCAATGGTCATTTCCTATGGGATGCCCCTGGCTCAGGTATGTGTGACCCAAATTGTCCCTGCTGGGATGATTGGGAAGAGGACGATGATGATTATTCTACCAGAAAGAAAAAATCTAAAAAGAAAAAACCTTTAACCTCATGTCACCATCATAACCCCACACCACCACAAGATCCTCCATCTCCACCAGCTCCTTTACCCATCTACAAAAAAGAACTCACATGGATTGCAAAACATTGCAAATCCGAGATTCCCTCACCGATCCCAAATCCAACACCACCACTGAGTTGTATGATGTTCTCATCTACTTCTTCAGACTACTCTTCTTCATTTCCTCCTCTAGACACCCACACAGATTCCCAACGCAACGTTGTGTCCAAACCCTTTATCCCTTCAGCCATCACCTCTACAGGACACCTTGAACCCCCTAAACCTTTTGAATCAGTCCTCAACTGGCAAACCCAAAATGCCAGAGCACAAAATGATACTTTGGTAAACATTAATTCCAAAGTTGAAAAAATCAGTTTACGAACTGAAAAGCTTAAGACCAAAGTTGATTCCATCACTGCCCAAATGCAGCAGATCCACCAAAATCTACAGTCCAGAATTGCCCAACTTGATTCTGAGTTAAGAACCATGCTTGCTCAACGCTATTATGGCCCAGAATTTGACCAGAAGGAAAGAGAGATCAGACGCTTGAAAGCTGAGCTTGACCAGATAGAATCAGAAAAACAAAGGCCTACCCTTTTTACCTCCTCACCCCCGATGCCTTCCATCAGTCCAACCTATCATCCATTTGCCTCTATGCTTTCCCCTCTCAAACAGTATGAACCTTCCAAATTATTTGGTATGACTCATACTCTTTTTCGAGAAAATCCATTACCACCTTCACCAAAACCTAAACCCAAGCCTAAACCTCAACCACGACCAGCCACTATTCCCCAACCTGCTGTTTCCACTCCTGACCAACCAACCCATGGCTATCCATCAGCCTCGCCATCAGCACCTCCATCCCCAGCTCCTCCTCAACCTCCTACCCAATCCAAAGATAAACAACCCATGCACTTGTTCAGTGCCCACACAGTTGACCACACATCCTCCACCGATGATCAAACTTCTGATTCCAATCTTGCAGTCTCAGATACTCATACTGAGACAGACACCGAATCATCAGCTTCCACCAGTGACTCTGAAAAGTCTTATGCTGATATCACCAAAATCCTAATGGCTCAAACCGATCCACCTGATCACGGCCAAACTTCTCACACAGAACCATATGTTGACATTCCTTCTGAAGTTGATGAAGAAATGCCTGAATTCTCTGCCTCAAACCAACCTCCTCCAGCCCAAGCCCAATCTGGTTCAACTGGTCCAAAATCGTCAAATGGTCCATGGTTCACATTTGATGATATTCCATCCTCTAAATGGCGTGATCGACTTAATGAAATGTCTGCCTGGCTTGACTTACAAATGCTACGGCCAGGAGCCACCACTCAATCGGTCCTCAGAGAATTTGCCACTCGTTTTACGGGTGCTTTAAGAGATTGGTTTGACTCTCTAGGCCAATACAGACAATTGCAGTTTGTTCAATTGCCAGAAGTCTCAAGTGCCCTTGCGGTTATCCATGATCAATTCCTTGGAGACCCCTCTGCAATTTTTGAAGCTGCACGACGGGACTATCTCAACATGAAATGCTGTTCACTCAATGCTAAGGATCTTGAGTTCCATTATAAAAGAATGTTCTTGCTGTTTTATAAGCTTAATGGATTCAACGAACCAACATTAAAGCATGTTTTCCTGGCTTCCCTTCCTGATGAACTCCAACCAGACATACAGCGGCAACTTCGTGCATCCAATCTTGTCCTTGACAACATCTCTCTTGGCAAAATCTTTCAACTTGCCAAAACTTGTCTTGACAAACTCTGTGAGCAGAAACAGTTTTTCAAAGAATTATTGACAGACAGAGAACCCTTTCGGAGTGCCTGCAAAAAGCCTTATTTGCATATTAAGTGCAAACAGAAGAAGGATTGTGCTTGCAGTCCTAAAAAGAAAAGGCATTTTCGGAAATTCAAACGTCCGGAATACTCATCTACGCCTCGTCGATCCAGAAAATCCTACAGATTCTTCAGAAAGAAGTCATCTTCATCCAGAGACTTTAAAAGGAGAAAATCAAGCAGATGCTTTATCTGCAAGAAGAAAGGTCATTATGCTAAGGATTGTCCCAACAAACGGGAAAAATCTATTCGGCTACTTGAACATCTCCAAGCTACCACAGATTTCTCTCCAGAAAAGGATGAGCTGGAATTCTATTTTTCAGAGCAAGATGAACCCAATGATGAAACAGTGTTCGCACTACAGAATTCCTCTGATGACTCAGACAGTGATCAATCCCAAGAAATTTTTCACCAACAGTTGCTGTCCCTTGATACTACTGTTCCCATACCCTCAATCAAACTCCAAATCTTGTCTTCCAAATTCCAAAGGCCCATTCCAGCCATTGGTCTCATCGACACTGGAGCTCAACGCAGCATGTTAAATCCACATATTCTTCCACCAGAATATTGGACAGAATATGAGGAACATTTCAAAGCTGTCAACGGCAAATTGTTCACCACTTCTTTGATTACCAAAAAACCCATTGGTATTCAAATCTTCCCAAACTGTGTCATTTGGACCAAGGTCATTGGTTCAACTCTTCCTAATAAGGATATCTTGTTAGGTTTTGACATCCTTCACCAGATCAAACACCTCCAAATCATCCCCACTGGAATCCGCGTCAAATCCATGTTCAAACCTTTCACAGACATTCTTAAACTCTACAACCTGTCCGACACACCCCAGCCTTACCAAGATATATCCACCAAAATTTTAAGTCTATGTCCAGAGTCCCATTCTCAGTTCACCCATCCAAATCCATTGTGGAAAAATAAGTCTTTCTTCATTAAGTTACCCTTCAAACTCAATGAAGACATTAACCCAACCAAAGATACCCATCCAGGAATGAGTCCTTCTGACTTACTCCTAGCCCAACAAGAATGTTCACAATTATTAGCCCAAGGTCTAATTGAGCCCACAACTTCTCCATGGGCTTGCCAAGCCTTTTATGTTGAAAAGCATGCTGAGCTTGTTCGAGGAAAGAAACGTTTAGTCATTGACTATCAGCCCTTAAACATGTTTTTACAAGATGACAAATTCCCTTTGCCACGTCGCCAAAGCATGTTTACTTTTCTCAAAAATGCCCAGATCTTTTCAAAATTTGATTTAAAATCAGGTTTTTGGCAATTAGGCATTGAACCCTCAGAACGGTACAAAACTGCCTTTTGCATTCCAAATGCCCATTTCCAATGGACAGTCTTACCCTTCGGACTCAAAACTGCCCCATCCATATTCCAAAAATCCATGATCCACATCTTTCAACCCATCCTCCATCATGCATTGATTTATATTGATGACATCTTGCTTTTTTCAGGTTCGCATGAGGAACATCACCAGCTGTTAACTCAGTTCTATGATATTGTCCAGAGTCATGGAATTATGTTATCAGCCAAGAAAAGCACCATTGCCACAGATACATTGAATTTCTTGGAATGGTCATAAAAGACGGCCATTATCAGCCTGGAAAGCACATTGCCCAAAAGTTGCTTCACTTTCCAGATCAGTACCTTTCCAAAAAGCAAGTCCAACAATTTCTTGGTATCACCAACTACATCCGTGATTTCATCCCCCACGTGGACCAACACACTCGACATCTTTCGGCTTTATTGAAAAAGAAGCCCCCAGAATGGAATGACAACCACACTCTTGCTATCACCACCTTAAAGCAGATTGCGCAAAATCCGCCTCCTTTAAAGTTAATTGCAGATGGCAAGCGCATACTACAGACAGATGCCAGTGATGAATCATGGGGTGCCATCCTCCTCGAAGAAATCAATGGAAAAGAGAACTTTATTGCCTACGCTAGTGGACATTTCTCTGACACACAAAAACATTACCACAATGTGTTCAAAGAAATCTTAGCGGTCAAGAATGGCATCAAGAAATTTGAGTATCATTTGATTGGACACCATTTTCTCATCCGAATGGACAGTTCAGCCTTCCCAAATATCCTTAATTTCAAAGGTAAAACTGTTCCTGAAAAAATGTTACTCAGGTTAAAAGATTGGTTTTCCAAGTATGACTTTTCAGTTAAGCATATAAAGGGATCCCAGAACCTTATCCCTGATATGCTTTCCCGACTCTCTAAACCAGACAAACTTCTCACTGTGTTTTGCACAACCTCCCACTTCCCAGTCATCTCCATGGCCACTTCCCTTCCTCCAGAAGCCCTCACTAAGAAAAGCTTTCCCCTTAACAAAACTTTCTCTTCTGTCTTTGCCATCCAGGACTTTGCCCGCAAAGCTGTTTTTCGCTTTTTTATGAAAGCCTACCTCATGGCAGACTCCTTTCCATTTTCTACCTTCCACCCAGAAAACTTGTTCCTTACAGGTCTCACCCTTGACCCTTCCAGGGAGATCACTGAAGATGAGTTATGGTACCTATGGTGCCTCACTGTTCTTTATGCCACCAAGCTGATCTTGCCAATCAGTCCAACTTTAGAACATCTCCTCAACCCGGAAAAAGCCACCTCCCTCACCTGGACTCTCCTTGAATGGTTTTCTCCCATTCCATGGTGGAGAAAGAAACTGCAGCAACTCTCTGAAATCTACAACCTGGAAAGAATGCCTGCTTCAGAAGCACGCCCGTTCACTTCAGTCTTCATCATCCACAGGCCATATTTTCAGCATCCAGATACAAAGCTTTTCTGGACCCAAGATCAGGTGTATGAATGGTTCACTGCACCACACCCAGCTGTCATTGAAAATGAAATCCAAACCACCCTACACAATTATCTCTGCCAACTCAACCACCAAACTCCACCACACAGAGATATCTCCCACACCTCCTTAGGCCCACAACATGACATCATCATGATCCCCACTCCGTCCACTATATCACACCCAAAACCCACCGGCATTATCATCAAAGAGGAAAAACCAGATTATACTGACTTCCTCTACCAAGACTCACAGGACCCATGGGAAGACTTTCTTCCTCTCAGTCAACATCTCCAACAGTTTCCCCAACTATCCATGCATGAACCAGGCTCTTCCGCCCAACCATCACCATCACAGCCACCCAAACCTTCCAAAAAAGATAAGGCTACCCAGACATCACCAAAAGCTTCTCCGACATCATCCCGACCAGTGTATGAATTCTACTGTCCACATCCACCATGCAGTGGTCCCTCCTGCAAGCATCCAAGGATTTCCAAGACCTTTTTTCCACCACCATCTGACGACGACCCTGATGCGACAGAAAGTGACTCTGAAGATGAATACATGAACCTTTACTCCCCATAAAGTCTTTTGTCTTGTTGCCATGCATTTTCCTTTCTTGTCTTGTTGTAAGCAATTTCCCCTTTTGTCTCGATGTATGCACTTTCCTTTTTGTCCTCTTGTTATGGATTTTGTCCTGATATAATGTTGCTTGTACTGTAGCTTTACTCTTGTACTGTAGTTTTACTTTGCTTTTACTATTGTAAAAGATAGGGGTCCTGTCCTATCTTAATGAGCTCTCCTATATAAAGAGCTCACCTCCCTTGTAAAATAACTTGGAATAACTAGAAGGAAGCTTAAGTGCAATAAAACTTTCGTGTGTTTGCTCTACACCATGAATTGCTAAATTCTCCTCTCTCTCTCTGCAAATGAAGTTCTAAGTGAAAGAAACGAATCAAAGAATTAAATTTGTTCATTTTGAAAACTTAAGGAAGTATGCTCTGCACTTGCCTTCAAGGAAGGATCCTGTGCATCAGAAAACTTATGGCAATTTCTTAAACGGTTTGGTACCCTGTTTTAAAGACTAAAGAGAAGTCTGTTTTGGGTTTTATAACCTGCAAAGAACTTGTTTTAAGTTTTGAATCCAAGAGGTATATAGGCAGGAAACTCTCGACGTAAATTCCAGAGGCGAACCCGAATGGGCGTTAGTCTGGTCTGCACTGAGAGATCACAAGCCACGTACTCTCTTTTTTATGGTAGTAATGCCTGAATTCTCTGCCTCAAACCAACCTCCTCTAGCCTAAGCCCAACCTAGTCCAACCGGTCCAAAATGGTCAAATGGTCCACGGTTCACATTTAATGATCTTCCATCCTTTAAATGGCGTGATCGGCTTAATGAAATGTCTGCCTGGCTTGACTTACAAATGTTAAGACTAGGAGCTACAACTCAATCAGTCCTTAGAGAATTTGCTACTCGTTTTACGGGTGCCCTAAGAGATTGATTTGATTCTTTAGGCCAATATAGACAATTGCAGTTTGTTCAATTACCAGATGTCTCAAGTGCCCTTGCGGTTATCCATGATCAATTCCTTGGAGACCCTTCTGCAATTTTTGAAGCTGCACGCCGAGACTATCTCAACATGAAATGTTGTTCACTCAATGCTAAGGATCTTGACTTCCATTATAAAAGAATGTCCCTGCTGTTTTATAAGCTTAATGGATTCAACGAGCCCACATTAAAGCATGTTTTTCTGGCTTCCCTTCCTGATGAACTCCAACCAGACATACAGAGGCGACTTGGTGCATCCAATCTTGTCCTTGACAATATTTCTCTTGGCAAAATCTTCCAACTTGCCAAAACTTGTCTTAACAAACTCTGTGAACAGAAACAATTTTTCAAAGAATTGTTGAAAGACAGAGAACCATTTCAGAGTGCCTATAAGAAGCCTTATTTCCATATTAAGTGTAAACAGAAGAAGAATTATGATTGCAGTCCTAAAAAGAAAAGGCATTTTCGGAAATTCAAATGTCCAGAATATTCCTCTAAGCTTTGCCGGTCCAAAAAGCCCTAAAGATTCTTCAGAAAGAAGTCATCCTCATCCAGAGAATTTAAATGGAGAAAATCAAGCAGATGTTTCATATGCAAGAGAAAATGCCATTATGCCAAGGATTGTCCCAACAAAAGGGAAAAATCTATCAGGCTAGTCGAGCATCTCCAAGCTACTATAGATTACTCTCCAAAAAAGGATGAATTGGAATTCTATTTTTCAGAATAAGATGAACCCAATGATGAAATAGTGTTCGCACTATAGAATTCCTCTGATGACTCAGACAGTGATCAGTCCCAAGTGATTTTTCACCAATAGTTGTTGTCCCTTGATACTACTGTTTCCATACCTTCCATTAAACTCAAAATCTTGCCCTCAAAATTCCAAAGGCCTATTCCAGCAATCGGTCGTATCGATACTGGAGCCCAACGCAGCATGTTGAATCCACATATTCTTCCACCAGACTATTAGACAGAATAAGGGGAACATTTCAAATTTGTTAATGGCAAATTGTTCACCACTTCTTTGATTACCAAAAATCCATTGGTATTTAAATTTTCCCCAATTGTGCCATATGGACCAAGGTCATTGGTTCAACTCTTCCTAATAATGATATCTTATTAGGTTTTGACATCCTTCACTAGATCAAACATCTCCAAATCATTCCCACTAGTATTCGAGTCAAGTCCATGTTTAAACCTTTCACCAATATTCTGAAACTTTACAATCTGTCTGACACACCTCAGCCCTACCAGGATATTTCAACCAAACTCTTGAGTTGTGTCTAGAGTCCCATTCTCAGTTTACCCATCCAAATCCATTGTGGAAAAATAAATCCTTCTCATTAAGTTACCTTTCAAACTAAATGAAGATGTTAATCCAACTAAAGCTACCCATCCATGAATTAGTCCTTCTGACTTACTCCTAGCCTAACAGGAATGTTCACAATTATTAGCCCAAGGTCTAATTGAGCCCACAAATTCTCAATGGGCTTGCCAAGCCTTTTATGTTGAAAAACATTCTAAGATTGTCCGAGGCAAGAAACGCTTAGTCATTGACTATCAGCCATTAAACATATTTTTATAAGATGACAAATTTCTTTTACCCTGACGACAAAGCATGTTTACTTTTCTCAAAAATGCCCAGATCTTTTCAAAATTTGATTTAAAATTTGGCTTTTGGCAATTAGGCATTGAACGCTCTGAAAGATACAAAACTGCCTTTTGTATCCCTAATGCCCACTTCCAATGGACAGTCTTACCCTTCGGCCTTAAAACTTCCCCATCCATTTTCCAAAAATCCATGATCAAGATCTTTCAGCCTATCCTCCATCATGCATTAATTTATATTGATGACATCTTGCTTTTTTCAGGATCGCATGAGGAACATCACCAGCTATTAACTCAGTTATATGATATTGTCCAAAGTCATGGAATTATGTTATCAGCCAAGAAAAGCACCATTACCACAGATACAATTGAATTTCTCGAAATGGTCATAAAAGATGGCCATTACCAGCCAGGAAAGCACATTGCCCAAGAGTTGCTTCACTTTCCAGATCAGCACCTTTCCAAAAAGCAAGTTCAACAGTTTCTCGGTATCATCAACTACATCCGTGATTTAATCCCACATGTGGACCGCTACACTCGACACCTTTTGGCTTTATTAAAAAAGAAGCCCCCAGAGTGGAATGATGACCACACCATTGCTGTCACTATACTAAAGCAGATTGCGTAAAATCCGCCTCCCTTAAAGTTGATTGCTGACGGAAAGCGCATACTACAGACAGATGCAAGTGATGAATCATGGGTGTCATCCTCCTCAAAAAAATCGATGGCAAAGAAAGCTTTATCGCTTACGCTAGTGGCATTACACACAGAAGCATTACCACAGCGTGTTCAAAAAAATCTTAGCGATAAAGAATGGCATCAAAAAGTTCGAGTATCATCTAATTGGACACCATTTTCTTATCCAAATAGACAGTTCAGCCTTCCCCAATATTCTCAATTTTCAAGGTAAAACTGTTCCCGAAAAAATGTTACTCAGATTAAAAGATTGGTTTTCCAAGTATGACTTTTCAGTTAAACATATAAAGGGATCCTAGAACCTCATTCTTAATATGCTTTCCAGACTCTTCAAACCAAAAAAACTTCTCACTGTGTTTTCCACAACCTACCACTTTCCAATTATCTCCATGGCTACTTCACTTCCCCTAGAAGCTCTCACCAAGAAAAACTTTTCCCTTGACAAAACTTTCTCCTTGGTCTTTACCATCCAAAAGTTTGGCCGAAAAATTGTTTTTCGCTTTTTCATGAAAGCCTACCTTATGGCCGACTCATTTCCATTTTCTACCTTCCACCTAGAAAATTTGTTCTTTACAGGTCTCATCCTTGACCCATCCAGAGATATCACTGAAGATGAGTTATGGTGTCTTCCCCAAAATTCTCAATTTTCAAGGTAAAACTATTCCCGAAAAAATGTTACTCAAATTAAAAGATTGGTTTTCCAAGTATGACTTTTCAGTTAAGCATATAAAGGGATCCCAAAACCTCATTATTGATATGCTTTCCAAACTCTCCAAACCAGAAAAACTTCTCGCTATGTTTTCCACAACCTACCACTTTCCAATCATCTCCATGGCTACTTCACTTCCTCCAGAAGCTCTCACCAAGAAAAATTTTCCCCTTGACAAAACGTTTTCCTCGGTCTTTGCCATCCAAGAGTTTGCCTGAAAAGCTGTTTTTCACTTTTTCATGAAAACCTACCTAATGGCCGACTCATTTATATTTTCTACCTTCCACCCAAAAAATTTGTTCCTTACAGGTCTCATCCTTGACCCATCCAGAGATATCACTGAACATGAGTTATGGTACCTGTGGTGCCTAACTGTTCTTTATGCAACCAAGCTTATCCTATCAATCAGTCCCACTTTGGAACATCTCCTCAACCTTGACAAAGCCACCTCCCTCATCTGGACTCTACTTGAATGGTTTTCCCCCATTCCATGGTGGAGAAAGAAGCTACAACAACTGTCCGAAATTTACAACCTTGAACGTATGCCTGCCTCAGAAGCACAAATGTTCACCACAGTGTTCATAATCCACAGGCCATACTTTCAGCATCCTAATACAAATCTCTTCTGGTCTCAAGATCAGGTGTATGAATGGTTTACTGCACCTCACCCAACTGTCAATCCACCATACACAACTACCTTTGCCAATTAAACCACCAAACTCCTCCACACCGAGAAATCTCCCACACCTCCTTAGGCCCACAACATGACCTCATCATGATCCCTACTCCATCTACCATATCCAAACCAAAATCCACAGGAATCATCATCAAAGAAGAAAAACCAGATTACACAGACTTTCTTTACCAAGACTCTCAGGACCCATGGGAAGAATTTCTTCCTTTAAGTCAACATCTCCAGCGGTTTCCCCAACCATCCATGCATGAACTAGGATCCTCATCACAACCATCATCATCACAACCACCGAAACCTTCAAAAGCAGATAAGGCTACTTAAATAGCACCTAGACCAGGATACAGAGGAGAATGCCCTTACCCACCTTGTCGTGGACCCGACTACAAGCATTCAAAGCTCTCCAAGACCTTTTTCCCACCACTTACTGATGATGACCTTGATGCGACCGAAAGTTCCTCTGAAGATGAACCCTGTAATGGGCAGATCTTCTTGAGCTGTCTGCACAGCTGTGATCATGGAGGAATAGGTAAAGGAGAGCTGAGAAGGCTCTTGTGGAGCACTAGGAGGTGTTTGAAAATCGTTCTGACTGTTCCATCCGGCCGTCGTTCAAACAAACTTTCTGATATCTGAATCGGAGCAATATTGTTATGGAGCTGTTCATAATTTGAGATCCACTCAAGAGGCATAAGCGTTATAAGCTCATGACGAGGAATTTGTCTTGGGATCTGGTCAGATTCAGCTAAGACCATGAGGGTATCAGAGTGATGTTTAGGAGTGGGTAGATCTAAGGCATGATTTTGAAGCCTATAGACCAATTGATGATGGAGGGTGGCAATTTTGGCTGAGGATATTTGTTCTGCACCTTAAATTTGGACTTGGACTTTCAAGGTTATGGGCAAATTGGTGTCTTGGAGGGAAATATTGAAGTTTGGATAGAAAGTGAGTAACAAACTTCCCACATGAAGGGTGGTAAGAATAGTGCCAATAACAGCATCTTGGTATTATTTGAACCGAGTATCAAGGAGGGCAAGACGAGCTGTGACTGGTAGTCCTTTTCTCCCATGACGGGTAAGGATTAATCGGATTCCTCCAAGATGGAGATGGGTATAACCTTCTCGTTTCCAGTTGGAAATCAATTCTGAGGAAATTTCCAAAGTTACATATTGCTCAGCAGAGGTTGCTTGAAGAGCACACTGATCCAGGTGAGAAGACTGGATATATTCTTTAGGATGAGGTCGTCTAGTAGAGATTAGGGGACGAATACTGCGGGTAAAGGAACTGGGCCGTTTGTACAATTGGTAAGGACTGATGAGAGGGTAGGATGATTCACTGATTTGGGCTGATTCAGGGATGTAGGAGTATTCTACAAGGTTTTCAATTTTATTGGTTGTATGAGAAGTGCAGGATTTAGGCGAAGAAAGAGTAGAAGACAAAGTAACAGGATTGGAAATAGATGAAGATGAAGTTGAAGCCATGATTAAGAGGTTTTCTCTCTGCTCCTGAAGTCAAGAGAGCAAAACAAATCAAAATACTTAAATTATATCATTTTGAGCAAGAAAATGAGATTTAGAAAATGGAAATTTTCAAAGACGAGTATGGCTCTGATACCATAAAGGGACTTGGTACGTGGCGTTGTTCTACCAAATCGATGCAGAACTGAGTGAACAATATGCCACTATGGAAATACCTTCACATCCATCTTGGTGGTGTACGATTAATTCTCACTCTTCATGGTCGAAAAGGCTTACTTGTTACAACTAGAATTGCTCTCCTAGACACCAGGTTCAAGGAATACCAACACACTATTGTAGGAACTGTTTGACAACCCTTCATGCTGGTAGTGTCTTATTAACCTTTTACCCCAATTTTAACCTCTCTCTTGAGGATCCCAATCTTCCAACAACCCTTAAAGTCCAGATCCAGCTCCAAGGAGCAAAACAAACACCCACATCCAAGATTGCAACCCTCCATCATTAAATAGTGTATTGATTACAAAATCATGCACTAGATCTTCCTACACCATACACAACTTTTGATGCCTTGATGATATTGGCGGACACAGACACAATTCCAACCATCATTCAAATCCCCAAACAAATTCAGAAACAAGATTTGCTCCAACTCATGCCTCTTGAATGGCTAACCAACTATGAGCACTTTCACCAAAATTCTGAACCAGTACAAACCACAGAAGCCATATTTGACAAACGACCAAATGGTCAAGTCAAACTGTCTTTCCAAAATCCTAACTCCAAGTCCATTTCAAACCGTCCACAACTTTTTTATAGTGGCATTTCACCAAACTGATCAAGAAAAAAAACTTCCTATTAATGGTTTTTCATCAGAAGGGTATCCAGTATATTCTAATAAAATCAATGGTCATTTTCTATGGGATGTTCCTAAAGCCCATATGTGCAATCCAGATTGTCCTTGCTTGGATGATATGGATATTGATGAAGAATTGGAAGTTATACGGAGAAAGACAAAGAAGAAGAAAAAAGCTTCTTATCTACCATCATCCTGCAAATTCTTTGCTCCACAACCTCCACCGAATCCCAAAACCTCATGTTTACTCAATCAGGTCATGCTTTATGTTTTCAAGTCATTCCCATGAGGAATCATTTCCTCCACTTGAAAAATAGACAGACACACAAACCCAAGTCACATCAAAACCTTTTGTTCAATCTCCAATTATAGCCTCTGGGCAACCTGAAGAACCAAAACAGTATGAAGCTGTTTTGAATTGGCAAACCAAAAATGCCAATGCTCAAAATCATACTCTTCACCAACTCGGTAAGAAAATTGACCATGTTGCCACTCAAGTCTCCCAGACTAAAACTAAAGTTGATTTAATCAGCAATCGTTTAGATCAAATGTATATATATCTTCAAGATCAGATTTCTGAACTAGATGCCAATCTAAGATGAATGATCAACAATCATATCTAGGGTCTAGAGTTTAATAAAAAAAGAAGCTGAGATCAGAAAACTCAAAGCTAAATTGTCCAAGATTGATGCTGAAAAAACTCGACCTTCCTTTTTTACTCAACCACAACCTACACCAGTATCTCCTCCAGTCTTTAACACTTATGCATCTTTCTACACACCATCCCGACCTCAACAACCTGTTTATAATCAGTTCTTTGGTTTCTCCAACCTCTGATACCATAAAAGAGTACGTGGTGTTGTTCTACCCCCGTGATGGGTTCCTTAACTCTTTTGAATCTAAGATATTTAAAACCCCTTTGGATCAGTAGCCCGCACACAGTGGTGTTCCAGCCGATATACCTCTTAGATCAAAACCTTAAAACGAGTTCTTTGCAGGTTATAAAACCCAAAACAGACTTCTCTTTAGTCTTAAAACAGGGTACCAAACCATTTAAGAAATTGCCATAAGTTTTCTGATGCACAGGATCCTTCCTTGAAGGCAAGTGCAGAGCATACTTCCTTAAATTTTCAATGAACAAATTTTATTCTTTGATTCGTTTCTTTCACTTAGAACTTCATTTGCAGAGAGAGAGAGGAGAGTTTAGAACTTCATGATAAGAGGAAGGCAAAAGAGTTTATTGCTTTCAAACTCCTTAAAACTTCTTCTCAAAACGTCTTATTTCTTACAAGGGGGTGAGCTCTTTATATAGGAGAGCTCTTGAAGATAGGACAGTAAAAGTAAAATAAAACTACAGTACAAGCAACATTATGACAAAGTTTATGACAAGAGGACAAAAGAGGAAAGTGCATACATCGAGACAAAAGGGGAAATTTCTTACAACAAGACAAGAAAGGAAATGCATGGCAACAAGACAAAAGAGAAAATGTCATGCATAAAGACAAAATACTTTATGGGGAGTAAAGGTTCATGTATTCGTCTTCAGAGTCACTTTCTGTCGCATCAGGGTCGTCATCAGATGGTGGAGGAAAAAAGGTCTTGGAAAGCCTTGGATGCTTGCAGGCGGGACCACTGCATGGTGGATGTGGGCAGTAGAATTCATACACTGGTCTGGATGATGTCGGAGAAGCTTTTGGTAATGTCTGGGTAGCCTTATCTTTTTTGGAAGGTTTGGGTGGTTGTGATGGTGATGGTTGGGAGGAGGAGCCTGGTTCATGCATGGATGGTTGGGGAAACTGTTAGAGATGTTGGCTGAGAGGAAGAAAGTCTTCCCATGGGTCCTGGGAGTCTTGATAGAGAAAGTCAGTGTAATCTGGTTTTTCTTCTTTGATGATGATGCCGGTGGGTTTTGAGTGTGATATAGTGGATGGAGTAGGGATCATGATGATGTCATGTTGTGGGCCTAAGGAGGTGTGGGAGATATCTCTGTGTGGTGGAGTCTGGTGGTTGAGTTGGCAGAGATAATTGTGCAGGGTGATTTGGATTTCATTTTCAATGACAGCTGGGTGTGGTGCAATAAACCATTCATACACCTGATCTTGGGTCCAAAAAAGCTTTGTATCTGGATGCTGAAAATATGGCATGTGGATGATGAAGACTGAAGTGAACAGTCGTGCTTCTGAAGTAGGCATTCTTTCAAGATTATAAATTTTAGAGAGTTGCTGCAGTTTCTTTCTCCACCATGGAATAGGAGAAAACCATTCAAGGAGAGTCCAGGTGAGGGAGGTGGCTTTGTCCGAGTTGAGGAGATGTTCCAAAGTGGGACTGATTGGCAGGATGAGCTTGGTGGCATAAAGAACAGTTAGGCACCATAGGTACCACAACTCATCTTCAGTGATATCCCTGGAGGGGTCAAGGGTGAGACCTGTAAGGAACAAATTTTCTGGGTGGAAGGTAAAAAATGGAAATGAGTCTGCCATAAGGTAGGCTTTTATGAAAAAGCGAAAAACAGCTTTGCGGGCAAAGTCCTGGATGGCAAAGACAGAAGAGAAAGTTTTGTTAAGGGGAAAGTTTTTCTTGGTGAGAGCTTCTGGAGGAAGGGAAGTGGCCATGGAGATAACTGGGAAGTGGTAGGTTGTGGAAAACACGGTGAGAAGTTTGTCTGATTTGGAGAGTCGGGAAAGCATATCAGGGATGAGGTTCTGGGACCCCTTTATATGCTTTACTGAAAAGTCATACTTGGAAAACCAATCTTTTAACCTGAGTAACATTTTTTCAGGAACAGTTTTACCTTTGAAATTAAGGATATTTGGGAAGGTTGAACTGTCCATTCTGATGAGAAAATGGTGTCCAATCAAATGATACTCAAATTTCTTGATGCCATTTTTTACCGCTAAGATTTCTTTGAACGCACTGTGGTAATGCTTCTGTGTGTCAGAGAAATGTCCACTAGCGTAAGCGATAAAGCTTTCTTTTCCATTGAGTTCTTCGAGGAGAATGGCACCCCATGATTCATCACTGGCATCTGTCTGTAGTATGCGCTTGCCATCTACAATCAACTTTAATGGAGGCGGATTTTGCGCAATCTGCTTTAATATAGTGACAGCAAGGGTGTGGTTCTCATTCCACTCTGGGGGCTTCTTTTTCAATAAAGTGGAAAGATGTCGAGTGTGTTGGTCCACGCGTGGGATGAAATCATGGATGTAGTTGATGATACCAAGAAATTGTTGGACTTGCTATTTGGAAAGGTGCTGATCTGGAAAGTGAAGCAACTCTTGGGCAATGTGCTTTCCAAGCTGATAATGGCCGTCCTTTATGACCATTCCAAGAAATTCAATGGTATCTGTGGCAATGGTGCTTTTCTTGGCTGATAACATAATTCCATGACTTTGGACAATATCATAGAACTGAGTTAACAGCTGGTGATGTTCCTCATGCGAACCTGAAAATAGTAAAATGTCATCAATATAAATCAATGCATGATGGAGGATGGGCTGAAAGATTTGGATCATGGACTTTTGGAATATGGATGGGGCAGTTTTGAGTCCAAAGGGTAAGACTGTCCATTGGAAATGGGCATTTGGAATACAAAAGGCAGTTTTGTACCGTTCTGAGGGTTCAATGCCTAATTGCCAAAAACCTAATTTTAAGTCAAATTTTGAAAAGATCTGGGCATTTTTGAGAAAAGTAAACATGCTTTGTCGGCGTGGTAAAGGGAATTTGTCATCTTGTAAAAACATGTTTAAGGGCTGATAGTCAATGACTAAGTGTTTCTTTCCTCGAACAAGCTCAGCATGCTTTTCAACATAAAAGGCTTGGCAAGCCCATGGAGAAGTTGTGGGCTTAATTAGACCTTGGGCTAACAATTGGGAATATTCCTGTTGGGCTAGGAGTAAATCAAAAGGACTCATTCCTGGATGGGTAGCTTTAGTTGGGTTAATGTCTTCATTGAGTTTAAAAGGTAACTTAATGAGGAAAGACTTATTTTTCCACAATGGATTTGGATGGGTGAACTGAGAATGGGACTCTGGACACAAACTCAAAATTTTAGTTGAAATATCTTGGTAGGGTTGAGGTGTGTCAGACAGGTTGTAAAGTTTAAGAATGTCTGTGAAAGGTTTGAACATGGACTTGACTCGGATTCCAGTGGGAATGATTTGGAGGTGTTTAATCTGGTGAAGGATGTCAAAACCTAACAAGATATCCTTATTAGGAAGAGTTGAACCAATGACCTTGGTCCAAATGACACAATTGGGGAAAATTTGAATACCAATGGGTTTTTTGGTAATCAAAGAGGTGGTGAACAATTTTCCATTGATAACTTTGAAATGTTCCTCAAATTCTGTCTAATATTCGGGTGGAAGAATATGCGGATTTAACATGCTGCGTTGAGCTCCAGTGTCGATGAGACCAATGGCTGGAATGGGCCTTTGGAATTTGGAAGGCAAGATTTGGAGTTTGATGGAGGGCATGGGAACAGTAGTATCAAGGGACAGCAACTGTTGGTGGAAAATGACTTGTGACTGATCACTGTCTGAGGCATCAGAGGAATTCTGTAGTACGAACACTGTTTCATCATTGGGTTCATCTTGTTCTGAAAAATAGAATTCCAGCTCATCCTTTTCTGGAGAGAAATCTGTGGTAGCTTGGAGATGCTCAAGTAGCCGAATAGATTGTCCCGTTTGTTGGGACAATCCTTGGCATAATGACCTTTCTTCTTGCAGATAAAACATCTGCTGGACTTTCTCCTTTTAAAGTCTCTGGATGAGGATGACTTCTTTCTGAAGAATCTGTAGGACTTTCTGGACCGCCGAGGCTTAGATGAGTATTCTGGATGTTTGAATTTCCGAAAATACCTTTTCTTTTTAGGACTGCAATGACAATCCTTCTTCTGTTTGCACTTAATATGCAAATAAGGCTTTTTGCAGGCACTCCGAAATGGTTCTCTGTCTTTCAACAGTTCTTTGAAAAACTGTTTCTGCTCACAGAGTTTGTCAAGACAAGTTTTGGCAAATTGGAAGATTTTGCCAAGAGAAATGTTGTCAAGGACAAGATTGGATGCACGAAGTTGCCGTTGTATGTCTGGTTGGAGTTCATCAGGAAGAGAAGCCAGAAAAACATACTTTAATGACAGTTCATTGAATCAATTAAGCTTATAGAACAGCAGGGGCATTCTTTTATAATGGAACTCAAGATCCTTAGCATTGAGGGAACAACATTTCATGTTGAGATAGTCTCGTCGTGCAGCTTCAAAAATTGCAGAGGGGTCTCCAAGGAATTGATCATGGATAACTGTAAGGGCACTTGAGACTTCTGGCAATTGAACAAATTGCAATTGTTTGTATTGGCCTAGAGATTCAAACCAATCTCTTAGAGCACCCGTAAAACGAGTGGCAAATTCTCTAAGGACTGATTGAGTTGTGGCTCCTGGCCTTAACATTTGTAAGTCAAGCCAGGCAGACATTTCATTAAGCCGATCACGCCATTTAGAGGATGGAATATCATCAAATGTGAACCATGGACCATTTGACGATTTTGGACTAGTTGAACTGGTTTGGGCTTGGGTTGGAGGAGGTTGGTTTGAGGCAGAGAATTCATACATTTCTTCGTCAACTTCAGAAGGAATGTCAACATATGGTTCAGTGTGAGAAGTTTGGCCTTGATCAGGTGGATCAGTTTGAGTCATCAAAATTTTGGTGATATCAGCATAGGACTTTTCAGAGTCACTGGTGGAAGCTGATGATTCTGTGTCCGTCTCAGCATGAGTATCTGAGACTGCAAGATTGGAATCAGAAGTTTGATCATCGGTGGTGGATGTGTGGTCAACTGTGTGGGCACTAAACAGGTGCATGGGTTGGTTATCTTTGGATTGGATAGGAGGTTGAGAAGGAGCTGGTGGTGGAGGTGCTGAAGGTGAGGCTGATGGATAGCCATGGGTTGGTTGGTCAGGAGTAGAAACAGCAGGTTGGGGAATAGTGGCTGGTCGTGGTTGAGGTTTAGGCTTGAGTTTAGGTTTAGGTTGTGGTGGTGGTAATGGATTTTCTCGAAAAAGAGTATGAGTCATACCAAATAACTTAGAAGGTTCATACTGTTTGATAGGGGAAAGCATAGAGGCAAATGGATGATAGGTTAGACCGATGGAGGGCATCGGAGGTGAGGAGGTAAAAAGGGTAGGCCTTTGTTTTTCTGATTCTATCTGGTGAAGCTCAGCTTTCAAGCGTCTGATCTCTCTTTCCTTCTGGCCAAATTCAGGGCCATAATAGCATTGGGCAAGCATGGTTCGTAACTCAGAATCAAGTTGAGCAATTCTGGACTGTAGATTTTGGTGGATCTGCTGCATTTGTGCAGTGATAGAATCAACTTTGGTCTCAAGCTTTTTAGTTCGTAAACTGATTTTTTCAACTTTGGAATTAATGTTTACCCAAGTATCATTTTGTGCTCTGGCATTTTGGGTTTGCCAGTTGAGGACTGATTCAAAAGGTTTAGGGGGTTCAAGGTGTCCTGTAGAGGTTATGGCTGAAGAGATAAAGGGTTTAGACACAACATTGCGTTGGGAATCTGTGTGGGTGTCTAGAGGAGGAAAGGAAGAAGAGTAGTCTGAAGAAGTAGATGAAAACATCATACAACTCAGTGGTGGTGTTGGATTTGGGATTGGTGAGGGAATCTCGGATTTACAATGTTTTGCAATCCATTTGAGTTCTTTTTTGTAAATGGGTAAAGGAGCTGGTGGAGATGGAGGATCTTATGGTGGTGTGGGGTTATGATGGTGACATGAGGCTAGAGGTTTTTTCTTTTTAGGTTTCTTTTTTCTGGTAGAATAATCATCATCGTCCTCTTCCCAATCATCCCAACAGGGACAATTTGGGTCACACATGCCTGAGCCAAGGGCATCCCATAGGAAATGACCATTTAGCTTTGCTGGATAAACAGGGTAGCCTTTTGAGTTGAACCCTGTAATGGGTAAATCGTCTTGAGCTGTGTGCACAGCTGTGATCATGGAAGAATAAGTAAAGGAGAGCTGAGGAGGCTCTTGTGGAGCACTGGGGGTGGTGTGAAAGTCATTCTGACTGTTCAATCTGGCCGTCGTTCAAACATACTTTCTGATGTCTGAATTGGAGCTGTATTGGTATGGAACTGTTCATAGTTTGAGATCCACTCAAGAGGCATAAGCTTGATGAGCTCATGACGGGAGATTTGTTTGGGGATCTGGATGATGGTTGGGATTTGGTCAGATTCAGCTAAGACCATGAGAGTGTCAGAGTGATGGTCTGGAGTGGGTAGATCTAAGGCATGATTTTGAAGCCTATAGACCAGTTGGTGATGAAGAGTGGCAATTTTGGCAGAGGAGATTTGTTCTGCACCTTGGATCTGGACTTGGACTTTTAAGGTTGTGGGTAAATTTGTGTCTTGAAGAGAAAAGTTGAAGTTAGGGTAGAAAGTGAGTAAAACACTTCCTGCATGGAGGGTGGTGAGAACAGTGCCAATAACAGCATCTTGGTACTGTTTGAAACGGGTATCAAGGAGGGCAAGGCGAGCTGTGACTGGTAATCCTTTGCGCCCATGAAGGGTGAGGATTAATCGAATTCCTCCAAGATGGAGATGGGTATAACCTTCTCGTTTCCAGTTGGAAATCAACTCTGAAGGAATCTCCAGAGTAACATATTGTTCAGCAGAAGTGGCTTGAAGAGCACACTGATCCAGACGAGAGGACTAGATATATTCTTTAGGATGAGGTCTTCGAGTAGAGATGAGGGTGCGGATACTACGGGTAAAGGAACTGGGTCTTTTGTACAGTTGGTAGGGACTGATAAGAGGGTAAGATGCTGTATGAGAAGTGCAAGATTTAGGGAGAGAAAGAGTAGAAGACAAAGTAATAGGATTGGAAGTAGAGGAAGATGAAGTTGAAGCCATAATTGAGAAGTTCTCTCTGCTCCTGAAGTCTAAAGATTAAAACAAATCAAATACTTAAATTATACCATTTTGAGCATGAAAAATGAGTTTTAGAAAACATGGAAGTTTCAAGGACGAGTATGGCTCTGATACCATAAAAGTCAAAATCACGATCTAAAGTCAAAATCTCCGACCCACATCTAAAGGCCACTTCCTCCTTCTCTACCTCTATAATCCCTCCAGAAGAATCACTACAAGACATTCCCAAGCCTCTTAAAAAAAGATAAAGTCCCAATGGACTAGTACCATTATCATACTGTCAAGACCCAATCCTTAGATTCCTTTGACTCTTCTGAGCCAAATAACTCATCTTCGTCTTCATCCTATGACACATCACAAGCCTCCACTGACTCTGAGTT
Source organism: Citrus glauca (assembly GCA_029633175.1). Taxonomy (NCBI): domain Eukaryota; kingdom Viridiplantae; phylum Streptophyta; class Magnoliopsida; order Sapindales; family Rutaceae; genus Citrus; species Citrus glauca. The sequence continues at coordinate 15,883,321 of JAQOOD010000005.1, forward strand.
TGAATATGCTAACATTACAGGCATATTAATGGCCACTGAAACTCCAGATCCAAGTACCTCTACTTCAACACCTATTGCTGATAACAATCCTTCTGACTAAGCTTCTCAAATAGACTGAGTACCACCACCAGTTCATGACCACTCAACAAAACCATCTTCAGCATCTTGGTTTACATTTGATGACATTCCCTGTCACAAATGGTCTGCTAGACTTCAAGAATTTGCTGCTTGGATTGATCTTCAAGGTACCAAGCCTAATGATCAACCTCAAATCGTTCTTCGTGAATTCATGGCCCGCTCCACGGGTTCTTTACGAGACTGGCTAAAAAGCTTAGGAGAATACAGACAGCTTTAATTCATGGAATCCTGATTGGTACAACCCTCCATCTTATTCATGAGTAATTCATCGGTGACTGAAGCAGATATAATAGAATACCATCAAATGGAATGCTGTTCTCTTAAAAGACATCTTTTGGATGCTCATTACAAAAGAATGAGTATCCTATTCTACAAGCTAAATAGGTTCAATGAGCCATCTCTTAAACATGTCTTCATTGCCTTTATTCTTCCTGAGTTATAACTCGATCTTCAAAGAAAACTCACAGCCACAAATCTGAGCATAGCTGATATCTCTCTAGGAAAGATTTTTCAAATGGCCATGCTATCTCTTGATAAGATCTGTGAACAGAAAGAAGTCTTCAAAGATCTAATGGAAGACAAAAAACCCTTCTCTGAAGCTTGTAAAAAACCTCTTCTCAAGATGGAGTGTGAAGATGAAAAGAAGCGTGTTTGTTCGACTAAAAAGAAAAAACATTTTTGGTATTTCAAAAAGAAAGATGTTTCTCAGTACTGAAAGAAAAAATCCAACCGTTGTTTCATCTGCAAGAAACGCGGTCACTTTGCCCGAATTTATCCTCACAAATTGGCCAAAGCTGTTCGTCTTATCCAACATCTTCAACATTCTTCCCTGTTATCTGAGAATGAGGATGTCGAATCAAATTTTTCCGAACAGTCAGTCCAAGATGATCAAATTGCCTTTCTTATCGCAGAATCTTCAAATTCTGAAGATATTTTAGTCATCTTTAAAGTTCAGACTATTAATCATGTTTCCATTGTTCCTAAACCTTCTCTCAAAATGTAAATCCTTCCTTCCAAATTCCATAAGCATATTCTTGTCATCGGGTTTATTGACACTGGTACGGATACCAGTATGATTGATCCTTCTGTTCTCCCCTTCGACTGTTGGGAACATCATTCCAAGCTCTTCCGTGCAGTTAATGGTGAAATCTTTGAAACCACTTTGATTACCAAAAAACCCATTGGTATTCAATTCTTTTCGAATTGTATAATTTGGAAAAAGATTATAGCCTTCAAACTTCCAGATAAAGATTTACTTATAGGTTTTGATATTCTTCATTTAGTTAAAAACCTATTCCTCACTAATTCTGGAGTTCGCTATAAACAGATGTTCTTGTCTTATACAGATACATTATGTCTGCATACACTTTCTGAAACAAAATCTCCATATAGTCAAATATCACAAAAGCTCTTAGAGTTCTGTCCAAAAAACCATTCACAATTCCATCATCCTTCACCTCTTTGGAAAAATGAACAATTTTTCATTCACATTCCTTTTAAACTTAACAAAGATATAAACCCTACAAAAGCCTCACACCCGGGTATGTCTCCCTCAGATCTCTTGCTTGCTAAGCAAGAATGCTCTCAGTTACTCCAACAAGGTTTAATCAAACCTACTGATTCAGATTGGGCTTGTCAAGCCTTTTATGTTGAAAAACGATCTGAATTAGTTCGTGGAAAAAAGAGATTAGCTATTGATTACCAGCCACTTAATTCTTTTCTTAAAGATGATAAGTTCCCCCTTCCAAAAATCCAGACCCTATTTGTCCATCCTCAAGGGGCTCGTATCTTTTTTAAGTTTGATTTAAAAGTTGGTTTTTGGCAACTTGGTATTTCACCAGTTGACCGTCATAAAAATGCCTCTGCATCCCTAATGCCCATTATCAATGGACGGTTATGCCTTTTGGTCTCAAAGTCGCTCCCTCCTTATTCTAAAAAGCCATGAAAAAATCTTTAGTCCTATTCTCCATCATGCATTGGTCTACATTAATGATATTTTGTTATTTTCTTCTGACTATGAGAGCCACCAGAAGCTCCTTTTGGATTTCTTTCACACTATGTAGGCACATGGCATCATGCTTTCAAAACAAAAAGCAGTATAAGAAAGGAATCAATTGACTTTCTTGGCATGGTGATTACAGACGGCCAGCATCAGCCTGGTCGCCATATTGCAATCGAATTACTAAGTTTCCGGACACACATCTCAACAGAAATCAGATACAACAATTCCTCGGGATTGTTAATTATATCCATACCAGCCTGTTGTCCCGCATGCTCAAGAAACAGTGCCCTCCATGGGGCCTTGCTCAGACAGAAGCTATCAAGTAACTAAAGGTGATAGCACAATCACCTCCTCCACTCTGAATTCCCATAGGTGGACAACGCATCCTCCAGACTGATGTCAGCGATGATTCTTGGAGTGCCATTCTTCTCGAAGACATCAATGGCGTGCGTCATTTCTGTGCACACGCAAGCGGACAATTCAAAGACTCTGAAAAGAACTACCATGTGATCTACAAAGAGATTTTGGCAGTCAAGTATGGAATTAAAAAATTTGAATTCCATCTCATCAGCCACAAATTCCTTATCAACATGGATAATTCTTCTTTTCCCTGAATCTCTGGCTTCAAGAACAAATTGCTACCTGACAAGCAATTACTCATCCTCAAAACCTAGTTTGCTAAATATGATTTCACTGTTCAACACATCAAAGGCAACCAAAACCTTATTCTAGACTTCCTCACCTAGTCATGAATCGATAGTTTCCCTTAAAAGCCCTCAACCAAAGAACTTTCCCCATGAACATCTCTTTCCAATTGGCCAATTATAAGATTTTGCAAAGAAGTTTCTTTACCAATTTTTCTTTAATGTTCAGACTAAAAAACCTGACCGATTTCCTAATCTTTGCATGGAGCACCTATTTCTCACAGGCCTTACTTTGTCCTCTCTATCCATCTCCGAAGATGAGCTTTGGTATTTGTGGTGTCTCACCACCTTGTATGCTACAAAGTTAGTGTTTCCCATCAAACTAGTCTTGGCTCACCTTACCACTCTAGAGTTCTCCTCGGACCTTCTATTGACTCTTTTTAAATGGTATTCTCCTCTCACTTTGTGGTGCCAGCAACTCCGACATTTGTTTACCTTTCACAGATTAGACAAACTGCCAGAATAAAAAGCTAACATGTGGACTACAGATTTCATTGTCCACAGGCCTTATTTCCAACATCCAGAAACACGAGACTATTGGACACAGGACATAGCATATGAATGGAAAACTTACCCTCATCCTTATTCCTTCATCCATGATACAACAGTCACCTCCATTCTTAAAGCCTATCTCATGGAACTTAACAATGTTCCTCCACCTACCACAAACATTCACCACACCTCCATTGGACCATCACACACCCTTGAAATAATTCCAAAAACACAAGGCTGTACTCCAGGTTCAAGTTCAAGTCCTCAAGGAATTCTTGTTATGGAACAACGTCCTGACTACACGAATGTCTTATTCCAAGACGTTCAGGACCCATGGGAAGACTTTCAGTCCCTCCTTCATACTGACACTCCTCATTATACTGTCACCAACCCAGACTCTCCTGCTACATGTCTGAAGCTAATGAAGAAAAGTACCAGCAAGCTAAGGCATATCTCGACTAGAGACAAAGGCGTCAGCACAAGCAACAATATGAGAAAGAAACAGGAGACGTGTCACCATCACGCTATCCATCCACTCTATAATGATACTTTGTCGTTCTCACACAGCTTTTGATGCAATAACCCATGTGACTCCAGTTTGTCTTTTGTTAAAGTCTTTGTCGGTATGCTTTACTTTCGTTAAAGTCTTTGTCGGTATGCTTCACTTTTGTTAAAGTCCTTATAGGTATGCTTTACCTTTGTAAAAGTCCTTATCGGGATGTTTTGCTTTCGAAAAAGGTGTGCCATGAGATATGATCATTCGAGAGGTCCTATTCTCAATGATCCTCTATAAAAGGCACCTTTGATCTCAGTTGTAAGGGGAGCCAATATAAAAATAAAAGCTTAAGTTTTATACATTATGTTTCCCTAAACCTCTCTCTCTCTCTTCTGGGACTCAAAGAAATTATTTGAGTTAAAAATGATACGCTCACCTAAAAATTTCTACACTAAGTATGCTCTGCACTTGCCTCAAGCCTGAGGATCCTGTGCATCAGAAATGTCCTGTTTTATCCTTCAAAACTGATTTTTATACAATAAAATTGTTTTCTCACAACATTCACCCTTTTTGAAGGTCCTGAGTGCCGTGTTTTCGAATGGTATAGTGAAAAACTATTTTTAAAATGAATTCGAATTTGGTATTTAGTGATAAGTGTATGTTGACTGGAAACCAGAACTTGCGGGCTACTGGCCCTAAGGACAGACCTTGTGCTGTCGTAGATTTGGCAAACAATGCCACGTACAATCATAGAATCAATTGACTTTCTTGGCATGGTGATTAAAGACGGCCAGTACCAGCCTGGTCCCCATATTGCAATCACTGGCATCAGTCTAGAGGATGCATTGTCCACTTGTGGCAATTTAGAGTGGAGGAGGTGATTGTCCACTTTTAGCTGCTTGGCAGCTTCTGTCTGAGCAATGCCCCATGGAGGGCACTGTTTATTGAGCATGCGGGACAGGCGGCTGGTGTGGATTGCAACTTTTGGGATAAAATCATGGACATAATTAACAATCCCGAGGAATTCCTGTATCTGCTTTCTGTTGAGATATGTGTCCGAAAACTTTAGTAATTCGATTGCAATATGGGGACCAGGTTAGTACTGGCCGTCTTTAATCATTATACCAAGAAAGTCAATTGATTCCTTTCCTATGATGCTTTTCTTTTCGAAAAGCATGATGCTAGGTACCTACAGTGGCTGTGAGTTTTCTTTAAAGATCGGGTTGTAACTCAGGAGGAAGAGAGGCAATGAAGACATGTTTAAGAGATGGCTCATTGAACCTATTTAGCTTGTAGAATAGAATACTCATTCTTTTGTAATGAACATCCAGAAGATGTCTTTTAAGAGAACAACATTTCATCTAATGGTACTCTTTTCTGTCTGCTTCAGTGGAAGCAGTTTTTTCACCTATGAATTGCTCATGAATAAGATGGAGGGTTGTACCAATTGGAGATTCCATGAATTGGAGCTGTCTATATTCTCTTAAGCTTTCTAGCCAGTCTCATAAAGAACCCGTGGAGTAGGCCATGAATTCACGAAAAACGGCTTAAGGTTGAGTATTAGGCTTGGTACCTTGAAGATCAATCCAAGCAGCAAATTCTTGAAGTCTAGCAGCCCATTTGTGACGGGGAATGTCATCAAATGTAAACCAACATACTGAAGATGGTTTTGTTGAGTGGTCATGAACTGGTGGTGGTACTAGGTCTCAAAAGTTTCTTTATGGTTTTTCTTTAATGTTCAGACTATGCTGACATTACAGGCATATTAATGGCCACTGAAACTATAAATCCAAGTACCTCTACTTCAACACTTATTGTTGATGAAAATCCACATCCTTGTGGGATCGACACTCGTCACCATTAATCTATTCTACAATAGATTTGTGCACTTGCAAGTTCAATAAAATTTGCACAACATGTACTACAACAGAGCTTAGGAAATCTTATAAGAAACTTGCACTGGTTAGAGTTACCTCCTCTTTTGCTTTTCACCTCTTCAATCAACTGGGTGGTCTTGTTGTAATTTGGTCTTTGTTTTTAATTTTTCCATTTGATCTGGTTTAGGTACAAGCATGAGCATATTTATGAAGTTAAAAAATGCAAGGAGGTTTCAAATCCAAATTAAGTAGATGCCTCAGATTACTTTTAAATTTCAAATTTGAAAATGCCATGATTGAATCATATTAATATCTTTTTCTTTCTTTAATTGTTAATATAGCACAATAGAGTAGCCAAATATGGTTTTAAAATTATGCAGGATAATATTGGAGAAGATGGAGATAGAGATAAAGAACAAACTGCAAGTGATGATTTAAATACTTGATGGAATATTGAAGATGAATCACTTTTGTAACAATGACTAAACAACTTTAGTTGACTGTGTTAATACTATTATTATTTCCATAAAATTGAAGTACTTTCTTATCCAATTTGAGTATTGGTAGTTTAACGGATGACAAAGGAAATAAATAATCTATTTTTAAAACCATAATTTTTGAGGATTAATGTCTATCTCCAATCACTTAATGCCAGGGGCAATTAATCAAAAAAATTCGTTGGTATTTAGGTTTGATGGGAATGTATTTTCATCAACGTTGAAATTCCCTTGGAAATACTTTATTACTGAGGAAAAAAATTTCAAGTTAATAACTGGAGCTATGGAATTTATTCTTATTACTAAGGGATAATATCTCTCGTTAGTACATATACTGATGAGAACAATCAAGGGAATACCATTAAAGCTTCAAGTGATCCTTTGTACATTCATACAGGCTCACTTACAAGAGTTAGAGCCAAAAAGATGCAAGCTGCTTTAAATGGATTAATTGAGAAAATGTGGACTGAAAATGTAATTCAAGATGCAAGACATCATGAATTGGGCTTGGAGAGAAGACAAGGCATTGTTGACATTATTCAAGCTATTGGGAAGCCAAATACACAATTTGGATCCCATGCAGAAAGGGTAAATTTGGAATATAGTTGGTATTGATTTAGCCAGAACTAATGTGCAAGCTATATATCGTTGGAAAGATAATTAATTTATCTTTCCAATGCATTTTATAGAGCTGGATTTGAAGTTCTCTAGAAGGAGTTATGACCAATTTATTACAGCTTGTTCAGGCTTTGGAATTCCAACGACTCCTTTGTTTATTCAACATCATTTATTTGTTTTGTTTCAAGTTTTTCAATGTGTTAGGTAAGTCTACCATCATTGATGGTGGGCTAGCATTAAATTTTTCAATGATAACATTATTTATGGTAGGTTAGCATTAAGTTTATCAATGACTAGCATTAATTATGGTGGTTGGTGAAAACTTTTGAAACCCTTTGACAAACCTATGCTTAAAGGGTTGTTCCAATGTTTTCATTTGTATTTTTAGGATCTTGGGTTTCTTTTAGCCTATCTAAACTTGGCAACCTTGCTATGTAAGAGAATTAGAGATTAATGTTATTTGAATTTGAAAGAACTATTCTTTCTTTGGTTCTTTTAAGAACTTGTGAACTTATCAATAATTTGCACTCTTGTGGCATTCCAAATCTAGACTTATTGCACACCTTCTCTATACCTCTGGTTCATGTTTTCTTAAGCATTGGGTCAAGGTTTTGTTTGTCATAAATCTTTTTAGAACTTTCTTGGAAAGTTGAAACTTCAAATTAAGTGTGGATTTCAAAGTTTCATTGTGGAGTTTGCATCATATACCTACGGAATTTGTTCTCATTACCAAGAAATTAAAACTTGTAGGTATACTATTTTACAACGGAGTAATAGGGTCACCTACAAAATTTTCCGTCATAAATAAACTATTACCAATAAAATTTTCCCTAGGAAATATTTTTATCTCATTGTCCTAAAAATTGTGCCGACGAGAATTTTTTATATTTCCAAGGGAAGTTTCCTATGGTAGAAATTAATTTTCTCGAGGGCTTGTGGGATTTTCACCTTTAATGACAAAGCATTTTCACAATGGACTCTGACGGAAAATTTCCCTAGGAAATAGTAATTACCAAGGGAAAGAATGTTTGCCTAGAGATTTTGTCCCTCAGTAAAGACATTTTTGTTGTACTATCATTTCATAATATTTTATAAACTGTATTTTATAAACTATTACCAAACATGTATAGTAGCCCTAGAGTCAAGCCATTAGGCTGAGCTCTTAATTATTATTGCCATATTTAGTCAAATTCACATTGTTTGATTTTTCAACAACTTTATCTGTCCTCATTATCTTTCATGAATATGAAATTTTAATAAAATGGCTTTTCTTACCACAATTAAAACAATGTCATTATTGTTTTCGTTGTTGGACTAGTTCTTTTTGAACTTCTCTTTCTTACTAGTTTGAATTTCTTTTAATGTTTTCTCTTTTCAACGTTATGCACATTAGAGGGATCATGGAAAAACATTTCTTATCCCAAATTTGGATTTTCTCTTTGAAATTCTAGTTAAACAACTCAAGAGAGAGTTAAATTGGGTTTTTAAAATTCTCCAATAATAAGAACCACATTCCATAACACCAATTACTACAACTTAGGGATGGAAAAATCCTCCAGTAATAAGAACCACATCTCAAATGGGGTTAATTTTAAATACATGTTTAGGAATGGGGTGGGGCATCACCCAAAATTGTTAATTCAGTCTGATTAGTGATGCAAGCAACTCAACACGCTCCAAGTCGATGAACCTCCCTCTCACCTCGATATCATTCAGGGGGTGAATTTTGAATTATTTTTGGGGAATAGGGAAAAATAATCCTTAAATTCTTAATGGAGTGAGGTTTAGTTTTGTACTCACTGTCCCACACCTACCCCAATCCCCATTATATATAAATATTTTTAATTTTTATTTATAATTTTTTATCAATTACAATATTGGTTAATAACTTTTCTTTTTATTTTTACCTAATATAAATTGGATATAACTAAAAGAAAACCCTAAAATATAATTCTTATTCAACTTGAAAACATTGTTATGCTTTCTTTTTTTTTCTCTTGAGATGTTGTTCTTTTTAAATATTTTTTAGTTTTAAAATCATTGTAAGATATTTTAGTTTCATATTTTGAAGTTTTTTTAAATACTTTATAATATGGTTATGATTTTATTTCAGTATTTAATTTTTAATTTACTGAAATCACATATCTATACCAACTATAAACTATTAAATGGAGCATGGGCTAGGGATGAGAAATCATTCCTTATCCGTTAAATTTATTGGAAAATGGGGTGGGGAATGAAGGCGAAAATTTAATAGGGAGGGGAATGGGGTAGGGCTCCCCACCCCCACCCCATCCTATTGTCATCCCAAGCACAATCTGACAAAAACAAACACAACAAATAAATTAAAGATATAAGGGTACAAGAAACAAACTAAACTTATCTACATCCGTGCCTAATTTCAATATTGAGAATGCTCTGCACTTGCCTTAAGCCTAAGGATCTTGTGCATCAGAAAGGTCCTGTTTTTATCCTCCAGAACCAATTTTTGTAAAATGAACTTGTTTTCTCACAATCTTCAACTCAGCCCTAAAAGACCTCTCAAAGGGTGAGGATTGCCCAGCGCTTATAAGCAAAAAGGAGCTTTGGCTTGCTAGTGATGTGGGATAAGAGCTTATCATTCACTCTACCCTCGCCCTCGGGCCTTGGCTCTGATACCAACTTGGGTCTTCAATTTTGGTTGCCATCAATATATTGGAAGAGGAAGATGAATTGGAATCGAAAGGATTAGAGTCATATATTGGTTTGGACACAGAGGTAAAGGAAAAGGATAAGGTTATACCCATCTCCAACTGGAAACGAGAAGGTTATACCATCTCCAAAGTTAATTTCCAACTAGAAACGAGAAGGTTATACCCATCTCCATCTTGGCGAAATCCGCTTAATTCTTACCCTTCATAGAAGAAAAGGATTACCAGTCACAGCTCGCCTTGCCGTCCTTGATACTCGCTTTAAACAATACCAGATGCTGTTATCAGCACTGTTCTTACAACCCTTCATGCAGGAAGTGTTTTACTCACTTTCTATCCAAACTTCAACCTTTCTCTCCAAGAAACCAATTTGCCTACAACCTTGAAAGTCCAAGTCCAAATTCAAGGTGCAGAACAAATCTCCTCAGCCAAAATTGCCACCCTTCCTCATCAATTGGTCTATAGGCTTCAAAATCATGCCTTAGATCTACCCACTCCAGAGCATCACTCTAACACCCTCATGGTCTTAGTTGAGTCTGACCAGATTCCAATAATTATCCAGATCCCAAGACAAATTCCCCATCATGAGCTCATAAAGCGTATGCCTCTTGAATAGATCTCCAATTATGAACAGTTCCATACCAATACAGCTCCAATTCAGACATTAGAAAGCATGTTTGAAAGAAGGTCATATGGAATAGTCAGAATGACTTTTAAACCACCTCCCAGTGCTCTACAAGAGCCTCCTCGGCTCTCCTTTACCTACTCTTCAATGATCACAGCTGTGTAGACATCTCAAAAAGATCTGCCCATTACAAGGTTTAACTCTGAAGGCTACCATGTTTATCCAGCAAAGCTAAATGGTCATTTCCTATGAAATGCCCCTGGCTCCGGCATGTGTGACCCAAATTGTCCCTGTTCGGATGATTGTCTCATGCCATCATAATACCCCTAAACCACCACAAGATCCTCCACCTCCACCAGCTTCATTACCCTTTTACAAAAGAGAATTCAAATGGGTTGCAACGCATTGCAAATATGAGATTCCCTCACCAATCCCGAGTCCAACACCACCACTGAGTTGTATGATGTTTTCATCTACTTCTTCAAACTACTCTTCTTCCTTTTCTCCTTTAGAAACCCACACAAATTCCCAATGGAATGTTGTGTTTAAACCTTTTATCCCTTCAACCACCTAGACCTTTTGAATCAGTCCTCAATTGGCAAACCCAAAATGCCATAGCACAGAATGATACTTTGTTGAATATCAATTCAAAAGTTGAGAAAATCAGTTTACGAACAAAAAGCCCAGATGCAGCAGATCCATCAAGATCTTCAGTCCAGAATTACTCAACTTGATTATGAGTTACGGACCATGCTTGCTCAACACTATTATGGCCCAGAATTCGACCAGAAGAAAAGAGAGATCAGACACTTGAAAGCTAAGTTTGATCAGATAGAATCAAAAAAACAAAGACCTATCCTTTTTACTTCATCACCTTCGATCCCTTCCATCGGTCCAACTTATCATCATTTTACCTTTATGCTTTTCCCTATCGGATAGTATGAACCTTCCAAATTATTTGGTATGACTCATACTCTCTTCCCAGACAATCAATTACCACCACAACCTAAACCTAAACCAAGGCCCAAACCTCAACCACGACCAGTCACCATTCACTAACCTGCTGTTTCCACTCTTGACCAACAATCCTCTGGTTATACAACAGCATCACCATCAGTACCTCCACCAGCAGCTCCTTCTCAACCTCCTACCCAATCTAAGGATAAACAACCCATGCACCAGTTCAGTGCCCACATAGTTGATCATACATCTACTACAGATGATCAAACTTCTGATTCAAATCTAGCTATTTCAGATAGCCATACAGAGATAACTTCGTGCATCCAATCTTGTCTTTGACAACATTTCTCTTGGCAAAATCTTCCAGCTTGCCAAAACTTGTCTTGACAAACTCTATGAGCGGAAACAGTTTTTCGAAGAACTGTGAAAGACAAAGAACCATTTCGGAGTGCCTGCAAAAAGCCTTATTTGCAGATTAAGTGCAAACAAAATAAGGATTGTGATTGCAGTCCTAAAAAGAAAAGGCATTTTCGGAAATTCAAAAGTTTGGTATCTTCATCTAAGCCTCGTAGGTCCAAAAGCCCTACTGATTCTTCAGAAAGAAATCATCTTCATCCAGAGAATTTAAATGAAGAAAAACAAGCAGATGTTTCAGGCTAATTGAGCATCTCCAAGCCACTACAAATTACTCCCCAGAAAAGGATGAATTGGAATTCTATTTCTCTAAACAAGATGAACTCAATGATGAAACTGTGTTCACTCTACAGAATTCCTTTGATGAGTCAGACAGTGATCAGTCACTAGTGATTTTCCACCAACAGTTACTATCCCTTGATACCACTGTCCTTATACTTTCCATCAAACTCTAGATCTTACCCACAAAATTCCAAAGGCCCATTCCAGCAATTGGTCTTATAGATACTGGAGCCCAACATAGCATGTTGAATCCGCATATTCTTCCACCAAAATATTAGACAAAATATGAGGAACATTTCAAAGCTGTCAATGGCAAATTGTTCACCACCTCTTTGATTACCAAAAAACCCATTGGTATTCAAATTTTCCCAAATTGTGTTATTTGGACCAAGGTCATTGGTTCAACTCTTCCTAATAAGGATATCTTATTAGGTTTTGACATCCTTCACCAGATCAAACACCTCTAAATTGTTCACTGAAACTTTACAATCTGTCTGACACACCCCAGCCCTACTAGGATATTTCAACCAAACTCTTGTGTTTGTGTCCAGAGTTCCATTTTCAGGTTACTCATCCAAACCCATTATGGAAAAACAAGTCATTCTTCATTAAGTTACCTTTCAAACTAAATGAAGATGTTAATCCGACCAAAGCTACCCATCCAGGAATAAGTCCTTCTGACTTACTCCTAGCCTAACAGGAATGTTCACAATTGTTAGCCCAAGGTCTAATTGAGCCTACAAATTCTCAATGCGCTTGTCAAGCCTTTTATGTTGAAAAGCATTCTGAGATTGTCCAAGGAAAGAAACACTTGGTCATTGACTATCAGCCATTAAACATGTTTTTACAAGATGACAAGTTTCCTTTGGGCCGACGACAAAGCATATTTACTTTTCTCAAAAATGTCCAGATCTTTTCAAAATTTGATTTAAAATCTGGTTTTTGGCAATTAGGCATTGAACAGTTCCCCAATGCCCACTTCCAATGGACAGTCTTACCCTTCAGCCTTAAAACTACCTCATCCATTTTCCAAAAATCCATGATCAAAATCTTTCAGCCCATCCTCCATCATGCATTGATTTATATTGATGACATCTTACTTTTTTCATGATCACATGAGGAACATCACTAGCTGTTAACTTAGTTCTATGATATTGTCCAAAGTCATTAAATTATGTTATCAACCAAGAAAAGCACCATTGCTACAGATACTATTGAATTTCTTGGAATGGTCATAAAAGACAGCCATTATTAGCTAGGAAAGCACATTGCCCAAGAATTGCTTCACTTTCCAGATCAGCACCTTTCCAAAAAGCAAGCTCAACAGTTTCTCGGTATCATCAACTACATCCATGATTTCATCCCACATGTGGATCGTTACACTTGACACCTTTCGGCTTTATTGAAAAAGAAGCCCCCAAAGTGGAATGATGACCACACCATTGCTGTCACTATACTAAAGCAGATTGCGCAAAATCCGCCTCCCTTAATGTTGATTACAGATGGAAAGTGCATGCTACAGACAGATGCAAGTGATGAATCATGGGGTGCCATCCTCCTTGAAGAAATCAATGGAAAAGAAAGCTTTATCGCTTATGTTAGTGGATATTTTCTAACACATAGAAGCATTACCACAGCGTGTTCAAAGAAATCATAGTAATAAAATATGGCATCAAAAAGTTCGAGTATCATTTGATTAGACACCATTTTATCATCCGAATGGACAGTTCAGCCTTCCCCAATATCCTCAATTTCAAAGGTAAAATTGTTCCGAAAAAAATGTTACTCAGGTTAAAAGATTGGTTTTCCAAATATGATTTTTCGGTTGGGCATATAAAGGGGTCCTAGAACCTCATCCCTTATATGCTTTCCAGACTCTCCAAACCAGACAAACTTCTCACCGTGTTTTCCACAACCTACCACTTTCCAATCATCTCCATGGCTACTTCACTTCCCCTAGAAGCTCTCCTTGATAAAACTTTCCCCTTGATAAAACTTTCTCCTCTGTCTTTGCCATCCAAGAGTTTGCACGAAAAGCTATTTTTCGCTTTTTGTTGAAAGCCTACCTCATGGCAGATTTATTTTCATTTTCTACCTTCCACCCAGAAAATTTATTCTTTACAAGTCTCACCTTTGACCCATCCAGAGCTATCACTGAAGATGAGTTATGGTACCTATGGTGCCTAACTGTTCTTTATGCAACCAAGCTCATCCTACCAATCAGTCCCACTTTGGAACATCTCCTCAACCCTGACAAAGCCACCTCTCTCACCTGGACATTACTTGAATAGTTTTTTCCCATACTATGGTGGAGAAAGAAACTACAACAACTCTCAAAGATTTACAATCTTGAAAGAATGCCTACTTTAGAAGCACGACTGTTTACCTCAATATTTATCATCCATAGGCCATACTTCCAGCATCTAGATACAAATCTTTTTTGGTCTCAATACCAAGTCTATGAATGGTTTACTGCACCACACCCAGCTGTTATTGACAATGAAATCCAAACCACCCTGCACAACTACCTCTGTCAACTAAACCACCAGACTCTGCCACACAGAGATATCTTTCACACCTCCTTAAACTTACAACATGACCTCATCATGATCCCCACTGGAATCATCATCAAAGAAGAAAAGCCATATTACACAGATTTTCTTTACCAAGACTCCCAGGACCCATGAGAAGAATTTCTTCCTTTATGTCAATATCTCCAGCAATTTCCCTAACCATCCATGCATGAACTAGGATCATCATCACAACCACGCAAATCTTCAAAAGCAGATAAGGCTACTCAGACATCACTCAGACTAGGATACAGACGAGAATGCCCTCATCCACCTTGCCGTGCTTCCACTTTCAAGCACCCAAAGCTCTACAATACCTTTTTCCCAGCAACCTATAACGATAACCCATATGCAACCGAAAGCTCCTCTGAAGATGAACCTTCCCTCTTTCTCTTCTTGTTATGAACTTTGTCCTGTTGTAATCATAATAATGTATCTTTTTACTTTTGTATGTATCTTTTACTTTTATACTGTATCTTTTACTTTTGAAAAAGATAGGGGTCCTGTCCTATCTTTATGAGAATCCTCCTATATAAAGGATTCTCCCCTCACTTGTAACATATAGAAGTTTTTAGCAATAAACTCTCATGTGTCTTTATCTAATCATGAAGTTCTAATTCTCTCTTCTCTCTGCAAATGAAGTTCTAGTGAAAGAAATAAATCAAAAAATTAAATTTGTTCATTTTGAAAACTTAAGGAAGTATGCTCTGCACTTGCCTTTAAGCAAGGATCATGTGCATCAGAAAACTTATGATGATTTCTTAAATGGTTTGGTACCCTATTTAAAGACTAAAGAAATGTCTATGTTGGGTTTTATAACCTAAAAGAACTCGTTTTAGGTTTTGATTTCAGAGGTATATCGGCTGGAAACCAGAACGTGCGTGAAGGACAATATTTGTCCATGAGATTCCTAATAACGCAACTTTTGTGCAGTAAAATTAAAAAGGATGGCGGAAGCTCTAGAAACCTCGAATCGACTTCATTCAAAAACGAAAATCAAGAGGAAAGATTAAAGTTTAATTACCTCACTTGCAGTTTCAAAAAGGACTTCGTGAAGTAGGAGAAAATGACTGAAAACAGCAAGCTACGAACACTGTCTAGAAAATACAGCTCTGCACGAACAGCTTCTGTTTTGCCACGATCTGAGATCCTTTAAGCACCCCAATTGTGATGCCTCTAATCATTCCACACTTAGAAATTTTCTAGGAGTTCATAGGATTTGGAATCTCGAAACTTCATTTAGAAATGAGAGAGATAATGAAGAAACATGAATGCTAGTTCATGATGATTCATTCCACCAAATAAAGCCACCATTATCTCTAATAATGGCACCAAACATTATCATGTGTTAGACCCAACCACTTAGCCATTATTTATTGAAAGTGATCTTATCACTTCAATAAATTTAATCAAATAAATAGTTAGCTAAATTAATTAATTTTCGAAATTAATTAATTCCATTTTGATCAAATCAAATGGTTAAATGTGGGCTCTCTTGTGACATGTTCTAATGCTTTCCCTTAATCCATATTAGATCCAAAAAAGCCCAAAATTCTAAACCCAAAATTTTTCTGAAGTCCATAATCATATATGAACCCAAACATGTCCAAAATGGTCATTTTACGTGCTCGATATTACATAATGTTTAATTGAGGATTTATGAAATTTATTTTTTTCCTTAAACCTTTTATGGAACATCTAAATTTCTATCTTAAATCATATTTAAGATATATTCATATTCATATTCATTCTCAATGAATTATAATATAAATATTGATTTTCCTAAAATTAGGAAATTTAACTCCTCATTTTCTATTAACTCCTTTTTCATTTCTATATAGTGTGTGACATTTTAGGTTCTTAGTTATAAGGTAGTAGAACTATTTTAATGATAACTCTTTATTCAATAAATGATGCTAAACTCTTTAGTCATCAATTAGAACCTTTCTAATGACCTTAAGATGCATTGGTAATACGCTTTACCAATATTGATCTTGAGGTTTCTACAAGTCATGAGTAACACCTAGCAGTATATCACAACTATCCAAATAACAAGAATTGTTGGATCTATAGAACCTATTCCATTGTATCTCTATGTTTTGGTCTCTTCATCATCCATGTCCAGAGAAAAGCATGGCTTATGGTTTATTATGCTTCATCTCAAAATAAATCTAAATGAACTTGGCATGAAAATACAATTTGAACTCCTTCAAATATATTTCACCTTGGCCAAAGATTTCTCATGCCAATTCATATTATCTCATAGGGACATCCTTTTGTATATTACAAAGTGATGAATTCCATATTGGCCATACACTTGTCTTCATACATAGCCAACCATGACACCTATTGCTAGATCTCTTCCGTGATTAGGAATCAATCATTATGCATTCACATATCAGAGATGTCTATGTATAAGACATCTGTTATGCCTCAAGTCTAAAGACCATTACTAAACATAGTGTCTGTTACAATGTATAATAAGCCATTAACACTCAAAACCATATGGCTTACTATATTTGGTCAAGTTCAGTAAACTTGTTCTTTTAACAAGTACCTATGTGTTTGACTTGACATCTCATGTCAATGATATGAAACTCACCATCCATTTTAGTATCACATACCATAAGGAGTCATAACACATACTAGTGTTTATAGGAATTTATAATGTCCAATCATAAATCCACCACTAGGAACTATTTTAGAAGTATAGTACAAAAGATGCACTTTTCATATTCTCAACAAACTCGAGAATGTGTTCCTTAATTATTTTACTTCTTGGACTATATTCATTAAATTAATATATGAATATTGATAACTTTGCCATTTTATAAATATCAAAATGCTATTCAAATACAATCATTCCCTAAACAATCAAATCACTATTCGATTGGCCTTTAGGGCATATTACTAACAGTGCGGGATATTGATTTGTTCTAAGCCAAATCTGGTCCCTACGGCAGATTCAGTTCTGCATCGATTTGGTATAACAATGCCATGTACTCTTGATGGTATCAGAGCCAATGGATCTTTGTCTTTTTTAGGAGGTTCTGGAGTGGCTTTTGGTACTGGAGAAGAAGGAGAAGCCTTTGACTGTGGCTCTGAGATTTTGACCTTGGATTTTGATTTTTTGGGTGAAGATGGTTCAGGTTGGGGGTTGGTTGGAGATGTGAGAAAGGTGCATAATTGTCAAATATCAGAGTGGGCACTAGTGTGGACGCTGTGTGGGTGAAAAGTGATGGTTAATTATGGCTAGCTCAGCTTTGAGTCTTCTTATCTCTACTTCTTTTTTGTTGAATTTTGGACCCCCAATGTGATTATTGATCATTCGTCTGAGATCTGTGTCGAGCTCAGAGATTCTATTCTGAAGATGTATGTACATTTGATCAAGATGATTGCTGATTGAATCCACCTTGTTTCCAGTCTAGGAGATTTGACTGGCTACTTGGCCTATTTTCTTTCCAAGTTAGTGGAGGGTTTGATTCTGAACGCTTGCATTTTTGGTTTGCCAGTTGAGAAAAACTTTATACTATTTGGACAGGAGGAGACGTGTCACCATCGCGTTATCCATCCACTAAAGCACACTAACAAGCACTTTATCAAAAGTAAAGCACATGTACAAAGACTTGAACAGAAGACAAACGGGAGTCACATGGACTTTAACAGAAGAAAAATGGGAGTCACATGGGTTATTGCATCAAAAGTTATGTGAGAGCGACAAAGTGTCATTATGGAGTGGATGGATAATGCGATGGTGACATGTCTCCTCCTGCCCCCGAATCTTTGACTTCAAGAACAAATTGCTACCTGACAAGAAATTACTCAATCTCAAAACCTAGTTTGCTAAATATAATTTCACTGTTCAACACATAAAAGGCCACCAAAACCTCATTCCAGACTTCCTTACCCGTCCAGCTATAAATAAACCCGCACTCATCTCCTCAATTCACACCATTCCAGTTATAGTCCTGAATCGCCAACTTCCCTTCAAAGCTCTTAACCAGAGAAATTTCCCCATGAACATCTCTTTTACCGGCTTTTGTTTAATGTTCAGTCCAAAAAACCTGACCGATTTCCTACGCTTTACATGGAGCACCTGTTTCTCACAGGCCTTACTCTGTCCTCTCTATCAATCTCTGAAGATGAGCTTTGGTATATGTGGTGTCTCACCACCTTGTATGCTACAAAGCTAGGTTTTCCCATCAAACCAGTCCTGACTTACCTTACCACTCTAGAGTTCTCTCTAGACCTTTTATGGACTCTTTTTGAATGGTATTGTCCCCCACTTGGTGGCGCCAGCAACTCCAACATTTGTCTACCTTTCACGGATTAGACAAAATTCCAGTATGATAATGATACTGGTCCATTGGGCTTTTATCTCTTTTAGGATGGTCTTGTGGTGATTCTTCTGGAGAGAAATGGGAGATGAAAATGAAGTAGAAGCTGAAGATGTGTTTGTTTCCATAGTGAGTGAATCCTCTTCTAGGAGATCAAATAAGATTAATCAAATTACTAATGATACCACCTCGGCGTTGGGTGTGGCTGATACCAGTGGGTATGTTGTACGTGGCGTTGTTTTATCAAATCGATGCACAACTAAATCTGCCTTAGGGACCAGATCTGGCTTAGAACAGATCAATATCCCACACGTGCTGGTTTCCAGCAGATATACACTCATTTAAAACAGTTTTCTACAATAACACCCGAAAACACGGCACACAGGGCCTTCAAAAGGGTGAATGTTGTGAGAAAACAATTTTGTTGGATAAAAATCAGTTTTGGAGGATAAAACAGGACCTTTCTTATGTACAAGATCCTCAAGCGTGAGGCAAGCGCAGAGCATACTCAGTTTAGAAATTTGGAGGTGAGCGTATCTTGTGTAACTCAAATAATTTCTTTGAGTCCTAGAAGAGAGAGAGGTTTAGGGAAACATAATGTCGAAACTTAAGCTTTTTATTTTTTCGAATTGGTTCCCTTACAACTGAGACCAAAGATGCTTTATGTTGAGTGTTAGAAAATGCATGTCTATAAAGGAGAAAATCGTTATTTTATATATCAACTCTTACTAACAACCTTTACTTTTATGTGTTTAAGTTTCTTGTAATTTAATTATGTGTGTTTTATTTTAATTAAGTATTTTATGTATTTTAGGGGTATTATAGTTATTTCACAATAAACGAGAGATCAAATGGCAAAACAGACATCATTTTTGAACTCAGGACGGTCGAAAACCTTAGGGGGAGCATAAAAGTAATAATGGCACTGTTCACATGTACGGTACTATTCATATGTACGGGTACTGTCTACGTTATTGTGCAAACCGCGTTACTGTTTAAACCGTGTGTAAACCATATTACTGTGCAAACCGCGTACTGTTGACTGATGACGTGGCACAATCCTGAGCGTTCAAACTGTTTTTAATCTGATGGCCATGATTTACTCAATGTAACTATAAAAAGGGGGCCTTCCCTCCTAATTTGGCACCTCTGAATCCATTTTTGGACTCTATTTTCTGTAATTCCCTCTCTATCTTATATTTTTTAAGTATTTTAATAAATTTCTATTTTGTCCCTAGTTCAACTATGACTAGCTAATTTTCCTTCAAGCTTGGGTTGAAGGTGAAATCTCAACATGTGTCATGGTGTTTATTTGGTAAATTTATTTTCTCTTCCCCTCTAGTTTTTGTGGATGTTTTGACTTCTCATCGACAAATAATACTAATCTTGTCTAGTACCGCTCTGGTTTCACCGGCTCCCTAGTATAAGATTATTATTATTTGGCACGATAAGCCCTTAGCACCATATTTATTAGAGCGTGGTTCAGGAGGTGTGGATTCCCCCCTTATGATTTAATTGGTATTAATAAGGATTATTTAGCCTATGATGCATGTTGATACAGATCCAGATACCCAAGTATGTCATTTCAATAGAATTCACTTCAATTTATTCTTGCCATTTTAATTCCAATTTTAGAATTTATTCTTGTCATTTTAATTTAATTTTTAGCATATTTCAAATCATTTCCACCACAATCCAATCACCCATTTACAAAATTAATTCTCTATATAATTAAAATCCAGCTCCTTGTGGGATCGACACTCGTCACCATTAATCTATACTACAATAGATTCGTGCACTTGCGAGTTCAATAAAATTTGCACAACAAGTTTTTGGCGCCGTTGCCGGGGAGGTAAGTAATTTTAATTCATAGATTAATTTTTTGTTAATAATTTCATTTAATTGTTTTCTTGTATTTTTTATTATAAAAAAAAGAAAAAGAAAAAAAAGTGAATTTATATTTAGAGGTTAGTATTTCTTTTTCTCTTCTTTAAAATTCTGTAATTTAATTTCAAGTTATTTTTTCCTTTTTAATTTTTATTTATCTTATTAATTTATTTTTAGTTAATTTATCTCACGTATTTTTTGTGTGTATTTTTTTATAGTAAGGTTGTAATAGCGCCATAAGGTTAGTATTGTAATTTCTCCCTCTTCTTTATTTTTATTTATTTTGTTCCCATCTTTATTCTTATTTTATTTGTTTTGCATGCATGGTTGTAGGTCATTATTACTTAATCTTGAACCTATAGACCTTGAATTAGAGAAAACACTTCGCACACACAAAAACGTTAAAAATAAAATGGATTTACAAGCACCACAGGAGAGGCCATTTAAGGATTACTTTAGTCCCTTAGCTAATTTGAGCACATTATGCATACAATACCCAAATGTAGCTGCTAGGAGCTTTGAACTAAAACCTAGTGTGCTAAATTGTCTCCCCACATTCTATGGCTTAGAAAATGAGGACCCATATAATCATCTGAATGATTTTCATGCTATTTGTCAAACATTTAAATACGAAAATTTTTCGTATGATGATGTTAAACTCAGATTATTCCCATTTTCTTTAAAGGATAGAGCTTGTTCATGGCTTAATATATTACATGCTAATAGTATTGCATCATGGGAACAAATGGTTACGAAATTTCTAAATAAATATTTTCCAGTGCATAAAACCAATGTTATCAGAGTTTACCCAGAGAGATAACGAGCAGTTTTTCGAAGCATGGGAGCGATTCAATGGGCTACTCTTGAAGTGTCCACATCATGGGTACGAGAAATGGCACCAATGCCAATACTTTTTGGAGGGATTATTGTCGAATGTGCAAGAATGGCTAATGGCAACAAGTGGAGGAGAGCTAATGTCAAAAAGTACATAAGAGATTTGAGAATTCTTCCAGCGACAAGCGGATAATTCCCAACAACGGAGTCGATCACTCAGGAGTACTAGAAGAATTAAGGGAGTAAATGAGGTTCAAATTGGTGAATCAACTTCAGGAATCAAAGAAGTTAAGGAGATGGTAGAAGGTCTCGCTCGACAAATAGCATCCTTATCGACTGCTAAATCAACAGAGCCATATGACCATGACTCATACTCCGATCAAGCCAACGCCATAGGAGTAATGAGAAAACCATCGAATTACAACCCATACTCCAACACATATAACCCTGGATGGAGAGACCACCCCAATTTTTCATGGTCTCAAGGATTCTAACAGAATGGACCAGCAGCTTCAGCTCCACAAATTCCTCAAAATCCTCAAGTCTCTCAGCCCCCATTTAGACCATTCAATCATAACCAGAACTTCAAGAATGTTACTCACTCCACAATTGAGCAACAAAACCGCACCATTAATAGACTACGAAACGAGTTGAGAGCAGGCTTCAACTCACAAGCCCAATCTGTTTCAAGCCTTGAGAAGATGGTGGGCCAACTTGTTTCTTCAGTTCAGGCTTTAGCAGCAAATTCTTGAAATCGAGCTGCCCATTTGTGACGGGGAATGTCATCAAATGTGAACCAAGATGCTGAGGATGGTTTAGTGGAGTGTTCATGGACTGGTGGTGGCACTGGGTCTGTTTGAGACGCTTGGTCTGGAGGGTCATCTTCCACAATAGGAGTGGAAGTAGAAGCACTTGGGTCTGCAGTCTCAGTGGAAGGTGAATGAAGAAGTTTTCATTTTTCCAAAGGGGTGAAGGATGATGGAATTGGGAATGGTTGTCTGGACAGTAGGCTAAGAACTTCTGTGAGATATGGCTATATGGAGATGGTGTTTCAGAAAGTGTATACAGACGTAGAGTATCTGTATAAGGCATGAACATTTGCTTGTAGCGAACTCCAGAACTAGTAAGGAAAAGGTTTTTGACTAGATGAAGTATATCAAAACCTATGAGCAAATCTTTATCAGGGAGTTTGGATACCTTGAGGACGTGAACTTGAACCTGTTGAACTGGAACTTGGAGTATGACCTTGTGCTTTTGGAATGAGTTCAAGGGTGTGTGATGGTCCAATGGAGGTGTGGTGAATATTGGTGGCAGGTGGAGGAACATTGTTGAGTTCCAAGTCAACCAGTGCCTAACCCTAAAGGAGTGCATGAAGCAAGTACTATTTCACCACAGCAGCATAGAGAGGTCAAAGCCGTCATGATCTTGCGAAAAGGAAAAGAAATCGACAACAAAGTGGATATACCGGTGACAAAAGAAAATCAAATTGTGTCTGTGAATGTTGATGACTCATCACCGGAGGAGAAAGAAGAAACCAACCCACGAGAATATGTTCCCAAAGCTCCATTTCCTCAGAGGTTAGCTAAGGGAAAGAAGGGAAAATCTACAGGTAAGATTCTCGAAATCTTCAAACAGGTAAATGTCAACATCCCTTTACTTGATGCTATAAAGCAAATTCCATCTTATGCCAAGTTTCTTAAAGATTTGTGTACTAAAAAGAGAAATATGTATGTTCAAAAGAAGGCATTTTTAACAGAAAATGTTAGTTCTATACTCCAACATAAAATTCCTTTAAAATGCAAAGATTCAGGCTCCCCCACTATCTCATGTAGCATAGGGAACCACACAATTGAGAACGCTTTGTTGGATTTAGGAGCTAATGTAAATTTGTTGCCTTGCTCTGTTTTCGTGAAACTTGGACTGGGAGAATTACGCCCAACTCCAGTGGTGTTACAGCTTGCAGATCGGTCCACGAAAATACCTCGTGGTATTGTGGAGGACGTGCTTATCCAGGTAGACAAGTTTTATTTTCCTGTTGATTTCATTGTAATTGACACTCAACCAATACAGGATTCAAGAAGCACATCCCCATTATTTTAGGCCGACCTTTCTTGGCAACTGCAGATGCCCACATTCAATGCAGAACTGGAAATATGCAGTTGTCCTTCGGCAACATGACTATGGAGCTGAACATCTTCAACATTGCCAAACAACCTCACAATGCAGATGATGGAAGCATTAGTTGATGACACTTTTGTTTCAAACCTTAGTGATGATTCTTTACAAACATGTTTAACTCACTTTGATTTGGATTTTGATATTGACAGATCAGTCGATGAGGTCAACGCCCTGCTTGACTCAGCACCATCCATGGACACTAATAAATGGAAGATAAGAGTTGAACAACTAGCACCATCAGAGAAGAAACTCATCCCATCATCAGAATCACCACCGAAACTCGAGCTCAAACCATTGCCCAACACCTTGGAATATGCATTTTTGGGGGAAAAAAGTACTCTACCAGTAATCATCTCAGCATCCCTCAATGACGAATAAAAAGGTAAGTTGTTGGATGTTTTAAAAGAGCACAAAAGAGCATTAGGATGGACCATAGCAGACATCAAAGGTATAAATCCAGTAGACTGCATGCATTACATTCACCTTGATGAAAATGCTAGCTCTACTAGGGAAATGCAACGTCGGCTAAATCCTAATATAAAAGAAGTTGTTAGAACAGAAGTCCTTAAGCTATTAGACGCAGGTATCATTTACCCAATTTCTGATAGTTCATGGGTCAGTCCTGTACAAGTTGTCCCCAAAAAGTCAGGAGTCACTATAGTTACCAATGCTGATAATGAAATGATACCAACTAGAGTAACTACAGGATGGCGTGTATGCATTGATTATAGAAAGTTAAATTCTGTCACACGTAAAGACTATTTTCCTTTACCATTTATCGATCAAATGCTTGATAGATTAGCAGGCCATGAATTTTATTGTTTTCTAGATGGCTACTCAAGATATAATCAGATTCTAGCACCAAAAGATCAAGAGAAACCACTTTCACTTGCCCTTTTGGCACTTTTGCATATAGGAGGATGCCATTTGGATTTTGTAATGCACCTGCTACATTTCAACGATGCATGTTGAGCATTTTTTCTGATATGGTTGAACGATTCCTTGAGGTCTTTATGTACACCATCTAACACTAGTTTTGCAGAGATGTATCGAAAAGAACTTGGTCTTAAATTGGGAGAAGTGTCATTTTATGGTAACACAAGGTATTGTTTTCGGTCACATCATTTCAAGCAAAGGTATTGAGGTTGACAAAGCCAAGGTGGATCTCATTTCTAATCTTCCTCCATTGGAAATAGGCACTTGGAATACAAAAGGCAGTTTTGTACCGTTCTGAGGGTTCAATGCCTAATTGCCAAAAACCTGATTTTAAATCAAATTTTGAAAAGATCTGAGCATTTTTGAGAAAAGTAAACATGCTTTGTCATCTCTCTCGTCTTCATTTTGACACAATTACAGAGCCATTAACATTGAATGAGTCCTTTCCAGATGAACAATTAATGACTGTGGAAGTATTACCTTGGTATGCTGATATAGTTAATTATCTTGTTACAGGTCAACTTCCAGAGCATTGGACTAAGCAAGACAAGGCTAAATTCTTTGCAGAAATAAAGAATTTCTTTTGGGATGACCCGTATTTATTCAAGTATTGTGCAGATCAAATTATCAGACGATGTGTCCCAGAAAGTGAAATTCACAATATCCTTTCATTCTACCATGAACAAGCTTGTGGAGGCCATTTCAGTGCTAAGAAAACAGCTACAAAAGTTTTACAATGTGGTTTCTATTGGTCAACTATATTTCGAGACGCTTACACTTTCTGTTCTTCATGTGATAGGTGTCAACGAATGGGGAGCATTACACGAAGGAACCCTTTCATGTATTTTGGTGGTTGAGATTTTTGACGTATGAGGTATCGACTGCATGGGACCCTTTCATCCTTCTTTTGGCCATCAATTTATACTGGTTGTTGTTGACTATGTATCGAAATGGGTAGAAGCAATTCCATGCAGAACCAATGATCACAAGGTGGTAATAGGGTTTTTGAAAAGCAACATTGTTTCGCGCTTTGGATCCCCTCGAGCAATAATCAGTGATGGTGGTGCCCACTTTTGTAACAAAGCATTCAAAGCTCTTTTGACAAAATATTCAATCACTCATAAAGTGGCAACCCCATATCATCCGCAAACCAGTGGCCAAGTGGAAATCTCTAATCGAGAAATAAAGCACATACTAGAAAAGACGGTGAGGCCGGATAGAAAAGATTGGTCATTAAGACTTGATAATGCATTATGGGCATATAGAACTGCTTTCAAACCCCCGATTGAGATGTCACCCTACAGGCTAGTGTATGGAAAAGCTTGCCACTTACCTGTGGAACTCGAGCATCGTGCATATTGGGCCATCAAGAAATTCAATTTTGACATGCAGCAAGCCAGCTCAGAAAGAAGATTACAACTGGCAGAACTTGAAGAAATTCGCAATGATGCATACGAAAATGCCAAGATTTACAAGCAACGAATGAAAGTTTTCCATGACAAGCATATTATGAGAAAATCTTTCACTCCAGGTCAGAAAGTACTTTTATTCAACTCTCGCTTGCACCTATTCCCAGGTAAGTTACGCTCTCGTTGGTCTGGTCCGTTTATTGTTCATACTGTTTTTCCACATGGGGCAATTGAAATTAAAGACCCAAAGAACGGTGTCACGTTTAAAGTTAATGGTCAAAGATTAAAGCCATATCTAGAGTACCAACCACATGGAGAAAACACCGAAATAAATTTGAGTGACCCACCAGATTTGAATTGATTTTTTCTTTTCGGTGGTTTGATTTTTCTTTCTTTCTTTCTTTTTATTCTTTTGCTAATTGAATTTTTTTGTGCATAAGTGTGTTTGTTTTACCATTAAGTTTTCTCTTATCATTGTTAATCATGAGTGCCATACGAAGATCATTCCTCCTGAACATTCTTAAGCCACTTCAACGTATCAAAACTCACCTCAAAAGGCAGATTCAATCTTGTAAAACACATCGCATTTGGGCTCTACAACCACCAGAGTTAGTAGCCTACGTTGAGGATTTAGAAAGCCAACTCAGAAATATTGAGAAAGGTGTTTACGACATCCAGTTGGAGCTTAAGGTAAATTCAATAGGAGGACGATTTTAATTTTCTTTGTGTGTTTTAATTTGTTTTTCTGTTTGTGTGCTTTAGTTTGTTACCCCGGTAAAGTGGCGGATAACGGTACTCCATGACAATCAAGTCAGTTACTTCAGTTTTCCCATAATAACTGATATTCTGAGGCGAAGGTATGGACAGAACCGAGATTCTAGCGAAGCTTCACAAACGATTCCCTTTACGATTTATAAAGCTCGGTCCGAACGCATGCGATTACTCATGAGGTATAACATACCTGCTGACATCCGTTGGTTAATCGAGGCGAAAGTACGATTGGCAGGTGAGTTACCTCCAAAATTTATTGCATACATGCCTGGTTGTGAAAAAGGAAATTATGGAAGAAAACGACGAGCTCGAAGAATTTCTGTTGCTTGTCATAAGTGTGCCAGAATGAGTTACCATAAAAACCCATGTTCTTTAGGAATGGTGTCTGATAATAGAGAAGATATGATTCAATTCATTAGGGATGGCTTGAATAAGGGGTCATTGGATTATATCCTTCTGTCTCTTGAAACGCATCCTAGTGGATATGTGCAAGGAGCGATTCTCCAGTTATGGCCATTATTCCAGAAAGAGCATGCACGATATAGTCTCAGGAATCTGACTATAAACGACCCTATTTGCCAGTTTATAAGAAAATTGGATGGGAAGCCTATCCTCGATCCGTAGAGGGCGTTCAAGCCATTTCTGGACGTAAAACCAAAGGAAGATGTGAGCCACAGTCGCAACTACCTGTAAATATCCTTTTACTTTACTGTTATTTTATCTCATTTCACTGTTGTTTTATTGTTTGCATTATTGTCCTTAATAATTTAATTAATGTTTGTTTTTTTTCCTTTTTACTGTTTTCTTTTTTACTATCGAGCCATGTGCTTTACGCGTTATTTGACACTAACATGCCACCTCATACACAGCTGTGATCCATTGTCACCAAGATTCTTAAATATGACTTTTTGTTAAGCACTCACAAATTGTTTTTAAGAAATATTCCAATGGCAGCTACTCCCAATAGACAATTCAAGAACATTTGTGTGCTTTCTGGATTTACCTATGGCAAACATAAAGAGTTCGTTGATGCAGCAATAGATCTTGGTCGAAAAATAGCAGAGAGAAAATTACACTTGGTGTATGGAGGAGGTAACCGAGGGTTATCAAATTAGTCTCAGAAGCTGCTTTTGTTAGAGGAAGCTAAGTGTTAGGCATCATCTCAAGAGTCCTAAAACCTTTGGGCAGTGTGTTTGACTCATTGACTGTAGAAGAGTTAGTCGTCTCAGGTATGCAAGAACGAATAACTGAAATGCTTAATCATGTTGATGCTTTTATTTTCCTCCTAGGAGATCTTGCAACACTAGAGGCACTTATTACACTAGCATCTTAGGCCCATCTGCACATTCACCAGAAACCCATCGATTTGTTAAATGTCAATAATTTTTATGATGGCTTTATCGCATTTCTTAACCATGCAAACTCAAAACGGCAGAGCACAGATTGATACTTTGTTGAATATTAATTCCAAAGTGAACAAAATCAGTTTACCAACTGAACAACTTGAAACAAAAGTTGACTCCATCACTGCCCAGATGCAACAAATCCACCAAAATCTCCAGTCTAGAATTACCCAACTCGATTATGAGTTACGGACCATGCTTGCTCAACGTTATTATGGTCCAGAATTCGATCAAAAGAAAAGGGAAATCAGACGCTTGAAAGCCGAGCTTAACCAGATTGAGTCAAAAAAACAACAATATACCCTTTTTACCACACCACCTCCTATCTATTTCATCAGTCCAACCTATCATCCGTTTGCCTCCATGCTTGCTTCTATCCAACAGTATGAACAACCCAAGCCTAAGCTGAAGCCTAAACATCAACCACGATCTGTCACGATTCATCAACCGTCTACTCCCACTCCTGAACACTAATCCCTTAGTTATACACCAGCATCACCACTAGCACCTCCACCATCAACTTCCTCCCAACTTCCTACCCAATCCAAGGATAAATAACCCATGCACCAGTTTAGTGCCCACATAGTTGACCACTCATCTACTATAGATTATCAAACTTCTGATTCAAATCTAGCTATTTCAAATAGCCATATAGAGACAAACTTAGAATCTTCTGTATCCACCATTGACTCTGAAAAGTTCTATGCTGATATCACCAGAATTTTGATGGCTCAACCTGATCAAGGCCAAACCTCTCGCACAGAACCATACGTTGATATTCCCGCAGAAGTTGAAGAAGAAATGCCTGAATTTTCTGCCTCCAATCAACCCCCTCCATGGTTCACATTTGATGATCTTCCATCCTCTAAATGGCGTGACAAATTGAATGAAATGTTCGCCTGGCTCGACTTACAGATGTTAAGGCCAGGAGCTACAACTCAATCAGTATTTAGAGAATTTGCTACCCATTTTACGAGTGCCCTAAGAGATTGGTTTGATTCTTTAGCGCAATACAGACAACTACAGTTTGTTTAATTGCCAGAAGTCTCCAGTGCTCTTGTTGTTATCCATGATCAATTCTTGGGAGACCCTTCTACAGTTTTTAAAGCTGCCCGACGAGACCATCTCAACATGAAATGTTGCTCACTCAATGCTAAGGATCTTGACTTCCATTATAAACGAATGTCTCTACTGTTCTATAAGCTTAATGGATTCAATGAGCCAACCTTAAAGCATGTATTTCTGGCTTCCCTCTTAGATGAACTCCAACCAGACATACAAAGACAACTTTGTGCATCCAATCTTGTCCTTAGAGAATTTGCTACCCATTTTACGGGTGCCCTAAGAGATTGGTTTGATTCTTTAGGTCAATACAGACAACTACAGCTTGTTCAATTGCCAGAAGTCTCAAGTGCTCTTGCGGTTATCCATGATCAATTCCTTGGAGACCCTTCTGCAGTTTTTGAAGCTGCCCGACGAGACTATCTCAACATGAAATATTGCTCACTCAATGCTAAGGATGGCAAAAACAGAGGAGAATGATTTTGAAGCCTGTAGACCAGTTGGTGATGGAGAGTGGCAATTTTCTGCATTGATTTGGTAGAACAACGCCACGTAAAAGGGAAAAATCTCTTCGGCTACTCGAGCATCTTCAAGCCACTATAGATTACTCCCCCTGAACTAATTCAAAAGGCTTGGGTGGTTCAAGATGACCAGTGGAGGTTATAGCTGAAGGGATAAAGGGTTTAGACACAATATTTCGTTGTGGATCTGTGTAACATAAACAACATAGCAAAAGTGGCTGACAGGTTATTATTATCATTGTCTACAAACAACTGATGAATTACCATAAAATATAAAAATCTAGCTAACATACACTAATTCCTAAAAACACCAGCTGTATAAATTTCCAGACTGTTCGCTAGTTTTTTACAACATACCCAAAATTTTAAGCAAAAGTGCAAAAACAATTCCATCATAACATAATTCACATGTATAGTTCTTACAATATCCTATCCACGTCAAGATGGCATCTTAAATGATTAGACAAACCAAAAAAGAGAATGTAATAGGAGTGGTGAAGAAAAAAGAAAACAATTTGTGGAACCAGCACGAGATGCTGAAAATTCTAATAATTGCCAAAAACATGCCAAAGTGTTTAAAATAAAACCATTATATCTCAACATCCAGGAGATGCCATATAAGCTAGGATTTTGTTCGAGTCTCTCCAGTTTCCAGCAGCAAATTAATCAATTACTGATGATGACAACGCAGAAGAATTCAAAACAAGGATAACTCAAGAAAAAATATTGAGAAGGGATTTTTCTTTTTTCTCTTTTCATTCCTTTGAATGAGTATTGAGCTATTAGAGAAAAAAAAATTTCGAAACACAATATCAGAACCCTTTTTAATCCACATATGAAAAATGTAAAATTAGCAAGCTCAGCACAATCATCAACTCAATGAGTAGAGAAATAGAAGAAAGAACATAATCCTATAAGAAAGAGTTTCCCATCATGAATAGAGGAGAGAATTTAGAAAAGGCTAAATGGATTTTTTAAAAATAAAAAATAAACAGAGGTGAGCATTTGATAAGACTAAATAGATTTGATACAAATAGAAGTAAAAAAACACAAAATATCAGTTCCACAAAATATTAATTTGAAAAGCCTTATTGTATTTTAAACAGAGCAAATAGAAAATTCAAAATAATTGCTCTTCATTATTGCAGGTTTCTCATTAAAAATAGAGAAGATAAATATGAAAAGCTTAAATGGATTAAGACAAATAAAAGTAGCCATATGCTCTCAACAGGGCACTTTATAATAATAAAATAATTAAGCATTGAATCAATACAATAAAATTCAAAGAACCCATTTACATTTAAATCTATTGTATCAATTTTTTTTTAAAAAAATTAGTAAAATTTTGAAAATAAAATGTAACAGATAGCTACATATGAAAAACAAATTAAACTAGAATAGCATGACTGCATTTATGGACTACATATGAACCCATTTATTTGGACTCGTTCCATACAATATGACTCGCATGACTGCATTTACGGTAAACTCATATCATTTGGAAAGGAAAATGATTAGACAATCATCATATCAATGACCTAAGGTACAAACCGAATAGCCTAAATTAGCCAAACTATCAATATATAATGTTTCTTATCTCAACAACGATTAAGAAATTTTTTTTGATTTAATGCTAAAACATTAGATGAGAAATTATTACTATTTCTTGTCAAAGGATTTAATTAACTTGTCAATTGATAGCAATCACATTGCTTAATTCAGTGAATGTAGATTAGCTTAGACCAAGACTTTCCTCTCGATAATTTAATGTCCCTTCGATGTATATACAAATCCCAATGCTTGGTCGTGATAGTGATAAACCCATTAATTTTTAAATCAAAATTTACATAAAGGCTAAAGCTTTCTATCATTACACTTTGATTAGCTTAAAATGAAGAAAATCAAAACCCATAGTTGTTGAAATCAGTATGCACAAAAAAAATTCGAAATACAAAGAACTCATTTTCAGGTTTAATTAACCCAGGTTCAACAAAATCATCTACTGCATGTGATTCATATCTTTAAACTGTAATAAATGAGGATTACCTCTTTCTCGCTCCAATTCCAGTCACGGATGAAGCTGTTCGCTGTTGGTAGTCGCTTCGTGGAAGACTTGGGCCACCATCAGAACTCATCTTGTTCGTAATTGAAGCTAAAATGTTTTTTAATCTTGAAAAGGTTGTAGGAAAATGGTGCTGGGTGTTGCTTTCATGAAAGAGAAACCTAAGTGCAGGCTTGATTTTGTGAAGATTTTTTTTGGTTTTGTCCATTGGACATTACACACAACTGGATAATAGAGTAAAGCAGGCAAGATTTCTCAGACATCAAGAAGCTTAAAGCTTTAATTTTGAATTTTAAATAAGCTTTTACATATTTACCCTTTTATACTAACACCATACATATTTTTATACTAACGGTAAGGGAGGTATGTATAGTTACATCAATACTTTCTATCAAAATGTTAATACTTCAAACCTCAGAGGAGGTCCCTAAAAATTACCCTTTGACAAATACACCAACCAATTTATAGTTATGTATCATTATGTTTGTCACCAAGATCTTTAAATATATGCTTCTTTTTTAAATCCTCACAAATTGTCTTTAAGATCGTCTTGATTGCAGTAGCTTCGAGTAAACAATCGAAAAATATTTATGTGCTTTCTGGATTTAATTATAAAAAGTATAAGGAGTATGTTTAGGCAATTGTAGATCTTCATCACTTTATAGCTGAGAGAAAACTACATCTAATATATAGAGGGGGTGATTGATGGTTATTAAAGCTTATAGTAAAAGCTTCTTTTATTAGAGAAAGCCAAGTGCTAGGCATTATAAAAAAGCCTTAAAACCTCTAGGATGCCTGCCCGACCTAACAACTAAAGAAGAGTTAATTGTCTCAAATATGAAAGAGAGAGTGTCTGAAACATTGAATCATGTTGACACTTTTATTTTCTTTCAGGAGATCTTCCAACTATATAGATACTGACTTTTCCACAATTCCTACCTTGGGAAAGATTTGTCCAAATCTGAGTCGACTACCAACGAACCACCATCATTTAAGTAATCCTTTATTAAAGATCCAAAATGGTTGTGTCACTTCAACTGCCTGCATACCCAAAATTTGGGATCAAGCTAATCGTAGTTCAAAATTTCCAAAACTCAATAAGTTCAAAGGATTTAAATTAGTTTCAAGCATTATTGAAACTTAACTCCAGAAATCATCTTTGTCAATATAATTGATGAGTTATCTCTGGTATTAGTATTGTTTTTAATAACACAACGCTGCTCTTGATAACCTCCCTCACATAACGATATCTCATATCTATGTTGTTCGAGCATGATATCTTTGGTTCTTTTCCAGGACTATCACGTGTTGGTTATCACAAAAGAGCTTAATATTCTTCTAGATTACTCCCAAGTCACCTAACAATCTTTTCAACTAGATTGCTTCCTTTATATCCTTTACTGTTGCCATATACTCTGTTTTCGTGATGGAAAGAGTAATTGTCGATTGGGTGGGCAAAATAGCTGATCTAACCCGATCTGATCCAAAATAAATCAGGTTCAGATCGGATCGGATTGACCATAATACCCAATCGGATGAAATGTTGCTAACCCAATTGGATCATAATTGGATCGAGTGAAATCCCATCCGATGTGACAACCCGAACGAGTTGGCTTAAAGAAGAAAGTGAACAACCCTCACTGATTACAACACACATTCATCCAGCAAGAAGCAGTCAAGCACCAGTGACGCCACAGAGCATAGAGCAATAGACCACACGCTACACAGCCTCACACACCACACGTGTATAAGGCACACATCACAGAGATGGAAGCACAAAACCAGTAAAGATAGAGACACAAAAATAGTTTACCACACACCCAACGCAACCAGCCGCACCCAGTAGCCTCACTCCCCTCCCTCACGCCTTACAGCCTCCCCCTCAAGCCTCAACGAGAGACCACACAACAGACACCAACCTCTGCTCCCCTCCCTCATGCCTCATGGGTCACTGCCCCACCCTCAAGTCAACACTCAACACCGCCAACGCTAAGTAGAAACACACACACACACACAAACATAGCTGTAGCCAACACACGCTTGCCACAATCACTACCGATGCCAACCACCGGCTGATCTACTGTTCTGCGAGGACCGTGACCAGATCTGCTGCTCCGTGAGGACCGCGACCAGATCTGCTACTATTGCCTACCGATCTACTGTATCTCCGCCTCCACACACTTCATCACCAAGTTTCTCCTCCAAGTTCCATTCGAAATCCAGCAAGCGGCAGCCCGAATTTTTGTTTTGAGTTTAGATTTTTGAGTTTAGTTCAAATATAAATAGTTGTAATAGCATATGTTAAATCGTTGATTAGGAATTGTTAATCGAACTCGATCCGAACCGAATTAACCCAATTTTTTGATATTTTTTGTTCGACCCGATCAACCCGAAATTTGATCGGGTTGATCTGAACCCGATTTTGCCCAGCCCTATCACTAACTAATTGGACCTCCACCTAATGTGAATACATAGCTCGTTGTTAATCTTCACTTGTCAAGTTCTTCAGCTAAATCAGAATCAAAATGGTTAATACATTATTGACTACAATCTATCTTAAACAATAGTTTAACATCAACTATCCCAAACAAATATTAGAGAATCCACCTCACCTCAAGTAATGATTTTTACCCAAATTATGCATGTGTCGACTAACTATACTCGTGACTTGAGATATATTGGGGCAATGTCCACACTCTAGTATACATAAGGTTACCCACATCATGAGTACATGAGCCATGTAGTCGCGGTCCTCTTGAGAAGAAGGCACAAAAAAGAGTTTAATTTAAATAAGAAGTTAGAGGAGTATAAACTGGTTTGGTTTTATCATCCATACCAAACATTTCTAGCACCTCCTCCAAATAAGATTTTTTATTCAACCACACGCTTCTATTTTTTTTTTTTTTTGGTCTCTACAAATCTTTATCACAAGTACTCTCTATGCATTACCTAAGTCTTTTATCTCGAACTTAGAAGCCGGTAACTTTTTTATTCTTTCAATCTGACCTGTATTCTTTGAAGCTATAAGTTTACTATTAATGTGTTTTTATTGCGTTTTTAGTTACATTTTGCATGAGTATCTATTTAAGTTTAATTTTAATAAATTAATTTTGTTTTAGATCACTTTGTACTCAGATTATGTGCATGATTATAGGGGGACTAAAAAGCTCAAACTTTATAAATGGAAAGTTATAGCAACAAAAGTCTAGAACAGAGAAGATATTGTAGCAATTGCAGACAAGATTACAAGTATGTTGACTGAAAGATTGTGATCCAAGGTTTCTAAAAATGAAAGACACGCGGCCATACACTTTTGGTTGCCTTAATTGTAAGAGATAAAAAGAGCACACATGAAAAGAAAAGAGAGGGTCGTCAATCAAGGAAAATAATATAGGAAAAACCAAAAGAAAACAGAGAAAAAAGAGAGATTTGAGGGCTGCAATAGAGGATTTAAGGAGAAAAAGGAGGAGAGATCGCAAAGACTAAGTGGAACTCAATTCCTCATCTTCTTTTCTTTTTTTTCTTTATTT
Organism: Citrus glauca; assembly: GCA_029633175.1. Taxonomy (NCBI): domain Eukaryota; kingdom Viridiplantae; phylum Streptophyta; class Magnoliopsida; order Sapindales; family Rutaceae; genus Citrus; species Citrus glauca. The sequence continues at coordinate 15,918,616 of JAQOOD010000005.1, forward strand.
ATAAGAATGTACTTGATGGTTAAAACGATTCTTGTTACTGTTTTATCATAGATCATGAACTAAACTTTGTTGTGGTTGAGTGATAAACAAGTTTAATGGTTATTTAACTGATATATGTTTGGTGTTTTAAATTGTTGTAGCATTTTATCTTGATTTTACTTATTATAATTCCCTATTTCAATTGATCACCCATTTAGTGGATATTAGCTAAGAAAGAGCCTTAAAAAGGTCTGACTTAGTGGAAAAAATTAAGATAATGCATGATTTTAGATTAGTTTTACCAAGTTGAGTTAATCTCGATATGAATAGGGGCATGCTTAATCTGAAATTAGTGAAGAACTAGACATAGGGATTCACCTTGTATGGCAATTGGAACCTAGAATGTATAATGTTATATCTAATGTTAGCATAACAACTTGTCAATGTTAGGTTGTATTTCGATATAAGATATTCAATAGACGACAGCTGATGATGCATGAGGAGTTTTGTCCAGTACTGTAGTAGATGTAATGATAACAAAATCTTAATTGGAAAAATAAACAATAGCATTAAGTGAGTTTAATCACTCAATTACTCATTTCTTATTGAGTTTGTCCTTGCGTTTCGCTTAAGAGTTTCCTTATTGTATTTTGTTATTTTCATTTTTAATTTAGTTAGTTCATTAGATTCATTGATTATTTATTTTTAGCCTGAAATTGCACTATTAGGATTGCTGTAGCAAATCCGATAACATCAATCCTTGTGGAGACAATCTTAATACTCATCAGTATAGTACTTCTTGTGTACACTTACACATTGACAGCTATAGTAATACGAACAAATATTGTCGACATAGAGTAATAAATAGATGAAAGCTCCATCTTATAGTCTTCTAAAGTAAAGATAGTGATTGTGTTCACTTCTGGTGAATTTCTAATCTTATATGAATTGATCAAATCTCTTGTACTACTTGCCTTGGTGATTGTTTTAATCCATACATGATTTAATTAATCTATATACATGATTTTTTTTTCTAGCATCCTCCTCCAAATCTCTATGTAAGAATGGCGTCTTAACATCCCATTGAGCAAACTGTAACTCATATTCAACTACCAAGGTAGGTAGAATACAAATAAAAGTATGCTTTACAATTGGAAAGAATACTTCATTGTAGCCAATGCCATCCTTTTGAGCAAAACCTTTTCTTACGAGTTAATTAATTGATTTAGAGAATCTTTCTTTTTGGTGTATACCCATTTATTGCCAATACCATAGAGTAAGTACGTGGCATTGTTATACCAAATCGATGCAGAACTGAATCTGCCTTAGGACCAAATCTGGCTTAGAACAGATCAATATCCCGCACGTTCTGGTTTCCAGCCGATATACCTCTGAGATCAAAACCTAAAACGAGTTCTTTTAAGGTCATAAAACCCAAAACAGACTTTCTTTTAGTCTTTTAAGAAATCATCATAAGTTTTCTGATGCACAGGATCCTTCATTGAAGGCAAGTGCAGAGCATACTTCCTTAAGTTTACAAAATGAACGAATTTAATTCGTTTGATTTGTTTCATTTACTAGAACTTCATTTGTAGAGAGAGAGAAGAGAGTTTAGAAAGTCATAGCTTATGAGAACACATGAGTTTATTTCTTCAAACTTTTATATGTTACAAGTGAGGGGAGAATCCTTTATATAGGCAGATTCTCATAAAGCTAGGACAAGACCCTTATCTTTTTCAAAAGCAAAAGATACAATACAAAAGTAAAAGATACAGTACAAAAGTAAAAGATACATTATTATGATTACAAAATGATAAAGTTCATGGCAAGAAGACAAAAAAAAAAAAGGTTCATGCAACAAGACAAAGGGGAAGGTTCATGATAACAAGACAAAGAGGGAAGGTTCATGCAACAAGACAAAATACTTTATGGAGAGTGCAGGTTCATGTATTCATCTTCAGAGGAGCTTTCAGTTGCATATGGGTTATCGTCATAGGTTGGTGGGAAAAAGGTCTTAGAGAGCTTTGGGTGCTTGCAGGTGGGACCACGGTAAGGTGGATAAGGGCATTATCGTCTGTATCCTGGTCTGGGTGATGTCTGAGTAGCCTTGTCTGTTTTTGAAAGTTTGGGTGGTTTTGATGATGATGGTTGTGATGAGGATCCTGGTTCATGCATGGATGGTTAGGGAAGCTGCTAGAGATGTTGACTTAAAGGAAGAAATTCTTCCCATGGGTCCTGGGAGTCTTGGTAAAGAAAGTCTGTGTAAAGAAAGTCTGTGTAATCTGGTTTTTCTTTTTTGATGATGATTCCAGTGGACTTTGGTTTTGATATGGCGGATGGAGTGGGGATCATGATGAGATCATGTTGTGGTCCTAAGGAGGTGTGGAAGATATCTCTGTGTAGTGGGGAGTCTGGTGGTTTAGTTGACAGAGGTAGTTGTCCAGGGTGGTTTGGATTTCATTGTCAGTGACAACTGGGTGTGATGCAGTAAACCATTCATAGACTTGATCTTGAGACCAAAAATGATTTGTATCTAGATGTTGGAAGTATGGCCTATGGATGATAAATACTGAGGTAAACAGTCGTGCTTTTGAAGCAGGCATTCTTTCAAGATTGTAAATCTCTGAGAGTTGCTGCAGTTTCTTTCTTCACCATGGAATGAGAGAAAACCATTCAAGTAAAGTCCAGGTGAGGGAGGTGGCTTTGTCAGGGTTGAGGAGATGTTCCGAAGTGGGACTGATTGGTAGGATGAGCTTGGTTGCATAAAGAACAGTTAGGCACCATGACTCATCTTCAGTGATATCTCTGGATGGGTCAAGGGTGAGACCTATAAGGAACAAATTTTTTGGGTGGAAGGTAGAAAATGGAAATGAATCTGCCATAAGATAGGCTTTCATAAAAAAGCGAAAAATAGATTTTCGTGCAAACTCTTGGATGGCAAAGACAGAGGAGAAAGTTTTGCCAAGAGGAAAGTTTTCTTGGTGAGAGCTTTTCGGGGAAGTGAAGTAGCCATGGAGATGACTGGAAAGTGGTAGGTTATGGAAAACACGATGAGAATTTTTTCTGGTTTGGAGAGTCTGGAAAGCATATCAGGGATGAGGTTCTGGGACCCCTTTATATGCTTAACCGAAAAATCATATTTGGAAAACTAATCTTTTAATCTGAGTAACATTTTTTCGAGAACAGCTTTACCTTTGAAATTGAGAATATTGGGGAAGGCTGAACTGTCCATTCGGATAAGAAAATGGTGTCCAATCAAATGATACTCGAACTTTTTGATGCCATTCTTTATCGCTAAGATTTCTTTCAACACGCTATAGTAATGCTTCTATGTGTCAGAAAAATGTCCACTAGCATAAGCGATAAAGCTTTCTTTTTCCATTGATTTCTTCGAGGAGGATGGCACCCCATGATTCATCACTTGCATCTGTCTGTAGTATGCGCGTTCTGTCAGTAATAAAATTTAAGGGAGGCGGATTTTGCACAATCTGCTTTAGTGTAGTGACAACAGTGGTGTGGTCCTCATTCCACTCTGGGGGCTTCTTTTTCAATAAAGTCGAAAGGTGTCGAGTGTATTGGTGCACATGTGGGATGAAATCACGGATGTAATTGATGATGCCAAGAAATTATTGAACTTGCTTTTTGTAAAGGTTTTGATTTGGAAAGTAAAGCAACTCTTGGACAATGTGCTTTCCTGGCTAATAATGGCCGTTTTTTATGACCATTAGCAATGATGCTTTTCTTGGCTGATAACATAATTCCATAACTTTGGACAATATCATAGAACTGAGTTAACAGCTGGTGATGTTCCTCATACGATCCTGAAAAAAGTAAGATATCATCAATACAAATCAATGCATGATGGAGGATGGACTGAAAGATTTTCATCATGGATTTTTGGAAAATGAATGAGGCAGTTTTGAGGCTGAATGGGAGGACTGTCCATTGGAAATGGGCATTTGGGATACAAAAGGCAGTTTTGTATTGTTCAGAAGGTTCAATGCCTAATTGCCAAAAGCCAGATTTTAAATCAAATTTTGAAAAGATCTGGGTATTTTTGAGAAAAGTAAACATGCTTTGTCATCGGGGCAAAGGAAACTTGTCATGTAAAAACATATTTAATGGCTGATAGTCAATGACTAAGCGTTTCTTTCCTCGGATAATTTCAGAATGCTTTTCAACATAAAAGGCTTGGCAAACCCATTGAGAATGTGTGGGCTCAATTAGACCTTGGGCTAACAATTGTGAACATTCCTGTTGGGATAGGAATAAGTCGGAAGGACTCATTCCTGAATGGGTAGCTTTGGTTTGATTAACATCTTCATTTAGTTTGAAAGGTAACTTAATAAAGAAAGATTTGTTTTTCCACAATGGGTTTGGATGGGTGAATTGAGAATGGGATTTTGGACACAAACTCTTGAGTTTGGTTGAAATATCCTGGTATGGCTGAGATGTGTCAGACAAATTGTAAAGTTTAAGAATATCGGTGAAAGGTTTAAACATGGAATTGACTCGGATTCCAGTGGGAATGATTTGAAGGTGTTTGATCTGGTGAATGATGTCAAAACCTAGCAAGATATCCTTATTAGGAAGAGTTGAACCAATAATCTTAATCCAGATAAAACAGTTTGGGAAAATTTGAATACTAATGAGTTTTTTGGTAATCAAAGAGGTGGTGAACAATTTGTCATTGACAGCTTTGAAATGTTCCTCATATTCTTTCCAATATTCTGGTGGAAGAATATGAGGAGTTAACATGCTATGTTGGGCTCCAGTATCTATAAGACAAACCAATTGCTGGAATGGGCATTTGGAATTTGGAGGGCAAGTTCTAGAGTTTAATGGAAGGTATAGGAATATTGGCATCAAGGGATAGCAACTGTTGGTGGAAAATCACTTGTGAATGATCACTGTCTGAGTCATCTGAAGAATTCTGTAGTGCGAACATAGTTTCATCATTGGGTTCATCTTGTTTAGAGAAATAGAATTCCAGTTCATCCTTTTCTAGGGATTAATCTGTGGTTGCCTGGAAATGCTCAATTAGCCTGATAGATTTTGCCCGTTTATTAGGACAATCTTTGGCATAATGTCCTTTTTTCTTGCAGATGAAATATCTGCTTGACTTTCTCCGTTTAAATTCTCTAGATGAAGATGACTTCTTTCGGAAGAATCTGTAGGGCTTTTTGGACCGGCGAGGCTTAAATGAATATTCCGGACGTTTGAATTTCTGAAAATGCCTTTTCTTTTTAGGACTACAATCACGATCCTTCTTCTGTTTGTACTTAATCTGCAAATATGGGTTTTTCAGGCACTCCGAAATGGTTCTCTGTCTTTTAACAGTTCTTTGAAAAATTGTTTGTGCTCACAGAGTTTGTCAAGACAAGTTTTGGCAAGTTGGAAGATTTTGCCAAGAGAAATGTTGTCAAGGACAAGATTGGATGCACAAAGTTGCCTCTGTATGTCTGGTTGGAGTTCATCAGGAAGGGAAGCTAGAAAAACATGCTTCAATGTCAACTCATTGAATCCATTAAGTTTATAGAACAGCAGGGACATTTTTTTGTAATGGAAGTCAAGATCCTTAGCATTGAATGAGCAACATTTCATGTTCAGATAGTCTCGTCGTGCAGCTTCAAAAACTACAGAGGGGTCTCCAAGGAATTGATCATGGATAACCACAAGGGCACTTGAGACTTTTGGTAATTGAACAAACTGTAATTGTCTGTATTGGACTAAAGAATCAAACCAATCTCTTAAGGCTCCTGTAAATTGAGTAGCAAATTCCTGAAGGACTGCTTGAGTTGTAGCTCCTGGTCTTAACATTTATAAATCAAGCCAGGGAGATATTTCATTGAGGCGCTCATGCAATTTAGATGATGGGAGATCATCAAACGTGAACCACGGATCATTTGACGATTTTGGACCGATCTGGGCTTGGGTTGGAGGAGGTTTGTTTGAGGCTAAGAATTCAGGCATTTCTTCATCAACTTCAGAAAGAATGTCAACATATGGTTCTGTGTGAGAGGTTTGGCCTTGATCAGGTTGATCAGGTTGAGCCATCAGGATTTTGGTAATATCAGCATAGGACTTTTTAAAGTCACTGGTGGATGCTGAGGATTCTGTATTTGTCTCAGTAGGAATATCTGAACTAGCTAGATTTGAATAAGAAGTTTGATCATCTGTAGTGGATGTGTAGTCAACTGTGTGGGCATTGAACTGGTGCATGGGTTGTTTATCCTTGGATTGGGTAAGAGGTTGAGAAGGAGTTGATGGTGGAGGTGCTAATGGTGATGCTGATGTATAACCAGTGTGGTCAGGAGTACAAATAGCAGGTTGGTGAATGGTGACTGGTCGTGGTTAAGATTTAGGCTTTGGTTTAGGTTTAGGTTGTGGTGGCAAGTGATTGTCTTGAATAAGAGTATGAGTCATACCAAATAACTTGGAAGGTTTATACTGTCGGATAGGGGAAAGGATAAAGGTAAATGGATGATAGGTTGGACCGATGAAAGGGATCGGTGGTGATGTAGTAAAAAGGGTAGGTCTTTGTTTTTCTGATTCTATCTTATCAAGCTCAGCTTTCAAGCATCCGATCTCTCTTTCCTTCTGGTCATATTCTGGGCCATAATAGCGTTGAGTAAGCATGGTTCGTAACTCAGAATCGAGTTGAGCAATTCTAGACTAGAGATTTTGGTGGATCTGCTACATTTGTGCAGTAATGGAGTCGACTTTTGTCTCAAGCTTTTCAGTTCGTAAACTGATTTTTTCAACTTTTGAATTGATATTCAACAGAATATCATTCTGTGCTCTGGCATTTTGGGTTTACCTATTGAGGACTGATTCAAAAGGTTGGGTGGTTCAAAGTGTCTTGTAGAGGTGATGGCTGAAGGGATAAAGGGTTTAAACACAACATTTTGTTGGGAATTTGTGTGGGTTTCTAAAGGAGGAAAGGAAGAAGAGTAGTCTGAAGAAGTAGATGAAAACATTATATAACTCAGTGGTGGTGTTGGATTTGGGATTGGTGAGGGAATCTCATATTTGCAATGCTTTGCAATCTATTTGAGTTCTTTTTTGTATAGGGTAATGGAGCTGGTGGAGGTGGAGGATCTTGTGGTGGTTTAGGGTCAGTATAATGGCATGAGACTGAAGGTGTTTTCTTTTTAGATTTCTTTTTTCGTCTGGTGGAATAATCTCCGTCCTCTTCCCAATCTTCCCAGCAGGGACAATTTAGGTCACACATGTCTGAGCCAGGGGCATCCCATAGAAAATGACCATTTAGCTTTGCTGGATGAACATGGTAGCCTTTAGAGTTGAACCCTGTAATGGACAGATCTTCTTGACCTGTCTGCACAGCTGTGATCATTGAAGAGTATGTGAAGGAGAGCCGAGGAGGCTCTTGTGGAGCACTGGGAGGTGGTTTGAAAGTGATTCTGACTGTTCCATCTGGCCGTCTTTCAAACATACTTTCTGATGTCTGAATCGGAGCAATATTGCTATGGAATTGTTTATAGTTGGAGATCCACTCAAGAGGCATAAGCTTGATGAGCTCATGACGAGGAATTTATCTTGGGATCTGGATAATTGTTGGGATCTGGTCAGATTCAGCTATGACCATGAAGGTATCAGAGTGATGGTCAGGAGTGGGTAGATCTAAGGCATGATTTTGAAGCCTATAGACCAGTTGATGATGAAGAGTGGCAATTTTGGCAGAGGAGATTTATTCTGCACCTTGGATATGGATTTGAACTTTCAAGGTTATGGGCAAATTGGTGTCTTAGAGGGAAAGGTTGAAGTTTGGATAGAAAGTGAGTAACACACTTCCTACATGAAAGGTGGTAAGAACAGTGCCAATAACTGCATCTCGGTACTGTTTGAAGCGAGTATCAAGGAGGGCAAAGCAAGTTGTGACTGGTAATCCTTTTCTCCCATGAAGGGTAAGGATTAAGCGGATTCTGCCAAGATGGAGATAGGTATAACCTTCTCGTTTCCAGTTGGAAATTAACTCTGAGGGAATTTCCAAAGTGACATATTACTCAGCAGAGGTTGCTTGAAGAGCACATTGATCCAGTCGAGAAGACTGAATATATTCTTGATTTTCCACCAACAGTTGCTATCCCTTGATACCACTGTTTCTATACCTCCCATTCGGCCTCAAAACTGCCCCATCCATTTTCCAAAAATCCATGATCAAAATCTTTCAGTCATCCTCCATCATGCTTTGATTTATATTGATATCTTACTTTTTTCAGGATCGTACGAGGAACATCACCAGCTGTTAACTCAATTCTATGATATTGTCCAAAGTCATGGAATTATGTTATCAGTTAAGAAAAGCACTACTGCTACAGATACCGTTGAATTTCTTGGAACGGTCATAAAAAACAGCCATTATCAGCCAGGAAAGCACATTGCCCAAGAGTTGCTTCACTTTCCAAATCAGCACCTTTCCAAAAAGCAAGTTCAACAATTTCTTGGCATCATCAATTACATACGTGATTTCATCCCACATGTGGACCAACACACTTGACACCTTTCAGCTTTATAGAAAAAGAAGCCCCCATAGTGGAATGAGGACCACACTATTGCTGTCACTACACTAAAGCAGATTGTGCAAAATCCGCCTCCCTTAAAGTTGATTGCTGACAAAACGCGCATACTACAGATAGATACAAGTGATGAATCATGGGGTGCCATCCTCCTCGAAGAAATCAATAGAAAAGAAAGCTTTATCGTTTATGCTAGTGGACGTTTTTCTGCTTGACTTTCTCCGTTTAAATTCTCTGGATGAAGATCACTTCTTTCGAAAGAATCTGTAGGGCTTTTTGGACCGGCAAGGCTTAGATGAATATTCTGGACGTTTGAATTTCCGAAAATGCCTTTTCTTTTTAGGGCTGCAATCATAATCCTTCTTCTGTTTGCACTTAATATGCAAATAAGGCTTTTTACAGGCACTCCGAAATGGTTCTCTATCTTTCAACAGTGCTTTGAAAAACTGTTTCTGCTCACAGAGTTTGTCAAGACAAGTTTTGGCAAGTTGGAAGATTTTCCCAAGAGAAATATTGTCAAGGACAAGATTGGATGCACGAAGTTGCCTCTGTATGTCTGGCTGAAGTTCATTAGGAAGGGAAGCCAAAAAAACATACTTCAATGTCGGCTCATTAAATCCATTAAGCTTATAGAACAGCAGGGACATTATTTTATAATGTAAGTCAAGATCCTTAGCATTGAATGAGCAACATTTCTTGTTGAGATAGTCTCGTCGTGCAGCTTCAAAAACTGCAGAGGGGTCTCCAAGGAATTGATCATGGCATTGGTCTCATCGACACTGGAGCTCAACGCAGCATGTTAAATCCGCATATTCTTCCACCAGAATATTGGACAGAATATGAGGAACATTTCAAAGCTGTCAACGGCAAATTGTTCACCACTTCTTTGATTACCAAAAAACCCATTGGTATTCAAATCTTCCCAAACTGTGTCATTTGGACCAAGGTCATTGGTTCAACTCTTCCTAATAAGGATATCTTGTTAGGTTTTGACATCCTTCACCAGATCAAACACCTCCAAATCATCCCCACTGGAATCCGCGTCAAATCCATGTTCAAACCTTTCACAGACATTCTTAAACTTTACAACCTGTCCGACACACCTCAGCCCTACCAAGATATATCCACTAAAATTTTAAGTCTATGTCCAGAGTCCCATTCTCAGTTCACCCATCCAAATCCATTGTGGAAAAATAAGTCTTTCTTCATTAAGTTACCCTTCAAACTCAATGAAGACATTAACCCAACCAAAGCTACCCATCCAGGAATGAGTCCTTCTGACTTACTCCTAGCCCAACAAGAATGTTCACAATTATTAGCCCAAGGTCTAATTGAGCCCACAACTTCTCCATGGGCTTGCCAAGCCTTTTATGTTGAAAAGCATGCTGAGCTTGTTCGAGAAAAGAAACGTTTAGTCATTGACTATCAACCCTTAAACATGTTTTTACAAGATGACAAATTCCCTTTGCCACGTCGCCAAAGCATGTTTACTTTTCTCAAAAATGCCCAGATCTTTTCAAAATTTGATTTAAAATCAGGTTTTTGGCAATTAGGCATTGAACCCTCAGAACGGTACAAAACTGCCTTTTGCATTCCAAATGCCCATTTCCAATGGACAGTCTTACCCTTCGGACTCAAAACTGCCCCATCCATATTCCAAAAATCCATGATCCAAATCTTTCAGCCCATCCTCCATCATGCATTGATTTATATTGATGACATCTTGCTTTTTTCAGGTTCGCATGAGGAACATCACCAGCTGTTAACTCAGTTCTATGATATTGTCCAGAGTCATGGAATTATGTTATCAGCCAAGAAAAGCACCATTGCCACAGATACATTGAATTTCTTGGAATGGTCATAAAAGACGGCCATTATCAGCCTGGAAAGCACATTGCCCAAAAGTTGCTTCACTTTCCAGATCAGCACCTTTCCAAAAAGCAAGTCCAACAATTTCTTGGTATCACCAACTACATCCGTGATTTCATCCCCCACGTGGACCAACACACTCGACATCTTTCGGCTTTATTGAAAAAGAAGCCCCCAGAATGGAATGACAACCACACTCTTGCTATCACCACATTAAAGCAGATTGCGCAAAATCCGCCTCCTTTAAAGTTAATTGCAGATGGCAAGCGCATACTACAGACAGATGCCAGTGATGAATCATGGGGTGCCATCCTCCTCGAAGAAATCAATGGAAAAGAGAGCTTTATTGCCTACGCTAGTGGACATTTCTCTGACACACAAAAACATTACCACAGTGTGTTCAAAGAAATCTTAGCGGTCAAGAATGGCATCAAGAAATTTGAGTATCATTTGATTGGACACCATTTTCTCATCCGAATGGACAGTTCAGCCTTCCCAAATATCCTTAATTTCAAAGGTAAAACTGTTCCTGAAAAAATGTTACTCAGGTTAAAAGATTGGTTTTCCAAATATGACTTTTCAGTTAAGCATATAAAGGGCTCGCAGAACCTTATCCCTGATATGCTTTCCCGACTCTCTAAACCAGACAAACTTCTCACCGTGTTTTGCACAACCTCCCACTTCCCAGTTATCTCCATGGCCACTTCCCTTCCTCCAGAAGCCCTCACTAAGAAAAGCTTTCCCCTTAACAAAACTTTCTCTTCTGTCTTTGCCATCCAGGACTTTGCCCGCAAAGCTGTTTTTCGCTTTTTTATGAAAGCCTACCTCATGGCAGACTCCTTTCCATTTTCTACCTTCCACCCAGAAAACTTGTTCCTTACAGGTCTCACCCTTGACCCTTCCAGGGAGATCACTGAAGATGAGTTATGGTACCTATGGTGCCTAACTGTTCTATATGCCACCAAGCTTATCCTGCCAATCAGTCCAACTTTAGAACATCTCCTCAACCCGGACAAAGCCACCTCCCTCACCTGGACTCTCCTTAAATGGTTTTCTCCCATTCCATGGTGGAGAAAGAAACTACAGCAACTCTCTGAAATCTACAACCTGGAAAGAATGCCTGCTTCAGAAGCACGCCTGTTCACTTCAGTGTTCATTATCCACAGGCCATATTTTCAGCATCCAGATACAAAGCTTTTCTGGACCCAAGATCAAGTGTATGAATGGTTCACTGCACCACACCCAGCTGTCATTGAAAATGAAATCCAAACCACCCTGCACAATTATCTTTGCCAACTCAACCACCAGACTCCACCACACAGAGATATCTCCCACACCTCCTTAGGCCCACAACATGACATCATCATGATCCCCACTCCATCCACTATATCTCACCCAAAACCCACCGGCATCATTATCAAAGAAGAAAAACTAGATTATACTGACTTCCTCTACCAAGACTCTCAGGACCCATGGGAAGACTTTCTTCCTCTCAGTCAACATCTCCAACAGTTTCCCCAACCATCCATGCATGAACCAGGCTCCTCCTCTCAACCATCACCATCACAACCACCCAAACCTTCCAAAAGAGATAAGGCTACCCAGACCTCACCAAAAGCTTCTCCGACATCATCCCGACCAGTGTATGAATTCTCCTGTCCACATCCACCATGCCGTGGTCCCTCCTGCAAGCATCCAAGGCTTTCCAAGACCTTTTTTCCACAGCCTTCTGACGATGACCCTGATGCGACAGAAAGTGACTCTGAAGACGAATACATGAACCTTCACTCCCCATAAAGTCTTTTGTCTCCATGCATGAAATTTCCTCTCTTGTCTTGTTGCAGGAAATTTCCCACTTTGTCTCCTTGCATGCCCTTTCCCTTTTGTCTTCTTTCCGGAAATTTCTCCCCTTGTCTCCTTCCATGACCTTTCCCATCTTGTCTTGACTCATGCACTTTCCTTGAACCTTCCCTGCATTTTGTCTTGTTGCCATGCATTTTCCTTTCTTGTCTTGTTGTAAGCAATTTCCCTTTTTGTCTCGATGTACGCATTTTCCTTTTTTGTCCTCATGTTATGGATTTTGTCCTGATGTAATAATGTTGCTTGTACTGTAGCTTTACTCTTGTACTGTAGTTTTACTTTGCTTTTACTATTGTAAAAGATAGGGGTCCTGTCCTATCTTCATGAGCTCTCCTATATAAAGAGCTCTCCTCCCTTGTAACATATAACTTGAAAGAAGCTTAAGTGTAATAAAACTTTCGTGTGTTTTCTCTACACCATGAATTGCTAAATTCTCCTCTCTCTCTCTGCAAATGAAGTTCTAAGTGAAAGAAACGAATCAAAGAATTAATTTTGTTCATTTTGAAAACTTAAGGAAGTATGCTCTGCACTTGCCTTCAAGGAAGGATCCTGTGCATCAGAAAACTTATGGCAATTTCTTAAACGGTTTGGTACCCTGTTTTAAAGACTAAAGAGAAGTTTGTTTTGGGTTTTATAACCTGCAAAAGAACTTGTTTTAAGTTTTGAATCCAAGAGGTATATAGGCAGGAAACTCTCGACGTAAATTCCAGAGGCGGACCCGAATGGGCGTTAGTCTGGTCTGCACTGAGAGATCACAAGCCACGTACTCTCTTTTTTATGGTATCAGAGCCATACTCGTCCTTGAAACTTCCATGTTTTCTAAATCTCACTTTTCATGCTCAAAATGGTATACTTTAAGTATTTGATTTGTTTTAATCTTTAGACTTCAGGCGCAGAGAGAACTTCTCAATCATGGCTTCAACTTCATCTTCCTCTACTTTCAATCCTGTTACTTTGTCTTCTACTCTTTCTCTCCCTAAATCTTGCACTTCTCATACCACCAACAAAATTGAAAATCTTGTAGAATACTCCTATATCCCTGAATCCGCCCAAATCAGTGAGTCATCCTACCCTCTCATTAGTCGTTACCAATTGTACAAAAGACCCAGTTCCTTTACCCGCAGTATCCGCACCCTCATCTCTACTCGACGGCCTCACCCTAAAGAATATATCCAGTCCTCTCGTTTGGATCAGTGTGCTCTTCAAGCCACTTCTGCTGAGCAATATGTCACTCTGGAGATTCCTTCCGAGTTAATTTCCAACTGGAAACGAGAAGGTTATACCCATCTCCATCTTGGAGGAATTCGATTAATCCTCACCCTTCATGGGCGCAAAGGATTACCAGTCACAGCTCGCCTTGCTCTCCTTGATACCCGTTTCAAACAGTACCAAGATGCAGTTATTGGCACTGTTCTCACTACCCTCCATGCAGGAAGTGTTCTCCTCACTTTCTACCCAAACTTCAACCTTTCTCTCCAAGACACAAACTTACCCACAACCTTAAAAGTCCAAGTCCAGATCCAAGGTGCAGAACAAATCTCCTCTGCCAAAATTGCCACTCTCCATCACCAATTGGTCTATAGGCTTCAAAATCATGCCTTAGATCTACCCACTCCAGACCATCACTCTGACACTCTCATGGTCTTAGCTGAATCTGACCAAATCCCAACCATCATCCAGATCCCCAGACAAATTCCTCGTCATGAGCTCATCAAGCTTATGCCTCTTGAATGGATCTCAAACTATGAACAGTTCCATACCAATACCGCTCCAATTCAGACATCAGAAAGCATGTTTGAACGATGGCCAGATGGAACAGTTAGAATGACCTTTAAACCACCTCCCAGTGCTCCACAAGAGCCTTCTCGGCTCTTCCATGATCACAGCTGTGCAGACAGCTCAAGAAGATTTACTTATTACAGGGTTTACTTCTAAAGGCTACCCTGTTTATCCAGCAAAGCTCAATGGTCATTTCCTATGGGATGCCCCTGGCTCCGGTATGTGTGACCCAAATTGTCCCTGCTGGGATGATTGGGAAGAGGACGATGATGATTATTCTACCAGAAAGAAAAAATCTAAAAAGAAAAAACCTTTAACCTCATGTCACCATCATAACCCCACACCACCACAAGATCCTCCATCTCCACCAGCTCCTTTACCCATCTACAAAAAAGAACTCACATGGATTGCAAAACATTGCAAATCCGAGATTCCCTCACCGATCTCAAATCCAACACCACCACTGAGTTGTATGATGTTCTCATCTACTTCTTCAGACTACTCTTCTTCATTTCCTCCTCTAGACACCCACACAGATTCCCAACGCAACGTTGTGTCCAAACCCTTTATCCCTTCAGCCATCACCTCTACAGGACACCTTGAATCCCCTAAACCTTTTGAATCAGTCCTCAACTGGCAAACCCAAAATGCCAGAGCACAAAATGATACTTTGGTGAACATCAATTCCAAAGTTGAAAAAATCAGTTTACGAACTGAAAAGCTTGAGACCAAAATTGATTCCATCACTGCCCAAATGCAGCAGATCCACCAAAATCTACAGTCCAGAATTGCCCAACTTGATTCTGAGTTAAGAACCATGCTTGCTCAACGCTATTATGGCCCAGAATTTGACCAGAAGGAAAGAGAGATCAGACGCTTGAAAGCTGAGCTTGAACAGATAGAATCAGAAAAACAAAGGCCTACCCTTTTTACCTCCTCACCTCCGATGCCTTCCATCGGTCCAACCTATCATCCATTTGCCTCTATGCTTTCCCCTATCAAACAGTATGAACCTTCCAAATTATTTGGTATGACTCATACTCTTTTTCGAGAAAATCCATTACCACCACCACAACCTAAACCTAAACTCAAGCCTAAATCTCAACCACGACCTGCTGTTTCCACTCCTGACCAACCAACCCATGGCTATCCATCAGCCTCACCATCAGTATCTCCACCACCAGCTCCTCCTCAACCTCCTACCCAATCCAAAGATAAACAACCCATGCACTTGTTCAGTGCCCATACAGTTGACCACACATCCACTATCGATGATCAAACTTCTGATTCCAATCTTACAGTCTCAAATACTCATACTGAGACAGACACAGAATCATCAGCTTCCACCAGTGACTCTGAAAAGTCTTATGCTGATATCACCAAAATCCTGATGGCTCAAACCGATCCACCTGATCAAGGTCAAACCTCTCACACAGAACCATATGTTGACATTCCTTCTGAAGTTGACGAAGAAATGCCTGAATTCTCTGCCTCAAACCAACCTCCTCCAGCCCAAGACCCAATTCGGTTCAACTGGTCCAAAATCGTCAAATGGTCCATGGTTCACATTTGATGATATTCCATCCTCTAAATGGCGTGATCGACTTAATGAAATGTCTGCCTGGCTTGACTTACAAATGTTAAGGCCAGGAGCCACAACTCAATCGGTCCTCAGAGAATTTGCCACTCGTTTTACGGGTGCTTTAAGAGATTGGTTTGAATCTCTAGGCCAATACAGACAATTGCAGTTTGTTCAATTGCCAGAAGTCTCAAGTGCCCTTGCGGTTATCCATGATCAATTCCTTGGAGATCCCTCTGCAATCTTTGAAGCTGCACGACGGGACTATCTCAACATGAAATGCTGTTCACTCAATGCTAAGGATCTTGAGTTCCATTATAAAAGAATGTCCTTGCTGTTCTATAAGCTTAATGGATTCAACGAACCAACATTAAAGCATGTTTTCCTGGCTTCCCTTCCTGATGAACTCCAACCAGACATACAGCGGCAACTTCGTGCATCCAATCTTGTCCTTGACAACATCTCTCTTGGCAAAATCTTTCAACTTGCCAAAACTTGTCTTGACAAACTCTGTGAGCAGAAACAGTTTTTCAAAGAACTATTGAAAGACAGAGAACCCTTTCGGAGTGCCTGCAAAAAGCCTTATTTGCATATTAAGTGCAAACAGAAGAAGGATTGTGATTGCAGTCCTAAAAAGAAAAGGCATTTTCGGAAATTCAAACGTCCGGAATACTCATCTAAGCCTCGTCGATCCAGAAAATCCTACAGATTCTTCAGAAAGAAGTCATCTTCATCCAGAGACCTTAAAAGGAGAAAGTCCAGCAGATGCTTTATCTGCAAGAAGAAAGGTCATTATGCTAAGGATTGTCCCAACAAACGGGAAAAATCTATTCGGCTACTTGAGCATCTCCAAGCTACCACAGATTTCTCTCCAGAAAAGGATGAGCTGGAATTCTATTTTTCAGAACAAGATGAACCCAATGATGAAACAGTGTTCGCACTACAGAATTCCTCTGATGACTCAGACAGTGATCAATCCCAAGTAATTTTTCACCAACAGTTGCTGTCCCTTGATACTACTGTTCCCATACCCTCAATCAAACTCCAAATCTTGCCTTCCAAATTCCAAAGGCCCATTCCAGCCATTGGTCTCATCGACACTGGAGCTCAACGCAGCATGTTAAATCCGCATATTCTTCCACCAGAATATTGGACAGAATATGAGGAACATTTCAAAGCTGTCAACGGCAAATTGTTCACCACTTCTTTGATTACCAAAAAACCCATTGGTATTCAAATCTTCCCAAACTGTGTCATTTGGACCAAGGTCATTGGTTCAACTCTTCCTAATAAGGATATCTTGTTAGGTTTTGACATCCTTCACCAGATCAAACACCTCCAAATCATCCCCACTGGAATCCGCGTCAAATCCATGTTCAAACCTTTCACAGACATTCTTAAACTTTACAACCTGTCCGACACACCTCAGCCCTACCAAGATATATCCACTAAAATTTTAAGTCTATGTCCAGAGTCCCATTCTCAGTTCACCCATCCAAATCCATTGTGGAAAAATAAGTCTTTCTTCATTAAGTTACCCTTCAAACTCAATGAAGACATTAACCCAACCAAAGCTACCCATCCAGGAATGAGTCCTTCTGACTTACTCCTAGCCCAACAAGAATGTTCACAATTATTAGCCCAAGGTCTAATTGAGCCCAAAACTTCTCCATGGGCTTGCCAAGCCTTTTATGTTGAAAAGCATGCTGAGCTTGTTCGAGAAAAGAAACGCTTAGTCATTGACTATCAACCCTTAAACATGTTTTTACAAGATGACAAATTCCCTTTGCCACGTCGCCAAAGCATGTTTACTTTTCTCAAAAATGCCCAGATCTTTTCAAAATTTGATTTAAAATCAGGTTTTTGGCAATTAGGCATTGAACCCTCAGAACGGTACAAAACTGCCTTTTGCATTCCAAATGCCCATTTCCAATGGACAGTCTTACCCTTCAGACTCAAAACTGCCCCATCCATATTCCAAAATTCCATGATCCAAATCTTTCAGCCCATCCTCCATCATGCATTGATTTATATTGATGACATCTTGCTTTTTTCAGGTTCGCATGAGGAACATCACCAGCTGTTAACTTAGTTCTATGATATTGTCCAGAGTCATGGAATTATGTTATCAGCCAAGAAAAGCACCATTGCCACAGATACCATTGAATTTCTTGGAATGGTCATAAAAGACGGCCATTATCAGCCTGGAAAGCACATTGCCCAAGAGTTGCTTCACTTTCCAGATCAGCACCTTTCCAAAAAGCAAGTCCAACAGTTTCTTGGTATCATCAACTACATCCGTGATTTCATCCCCCACGTGGACCAACACACTCGACATCTTTCGGCTTTATTGAAAAAGAAGCCCCCAGAATGGAATGACAACCACACTCTTGCTATCACCACATTAAAGCAGATTGCGCAAAATCCGCCTCCTTTAAAGTTAATTGCAGATGGCAAGCGCATACTACAGACAGATGCCAGTGATGAATCATGGGGTGCCATCCTCCTCGAAGAAATCAATGGAAAAGAGAGCTTTATTGCCTACGCTAGTGGACATTTCTCTGACACACAAAAACATTACCACAGTGTGTTCAAAGAAATCTTAGCGATCAAGAATGGCATCAAGAAATTTGAGTATCATTTGATTGGACACCATTTTCTCATCCGAATAGACAATTCAGCCTTCCCAAATATCCTTAATTTCAAAGGTAAAACTGTTCCTGAAAAAATGTTACTCATGTTAAAAGATTGGTTTTCCAAATATGACTTTTCAGTTAAGCATATAAAGGGGTCCCAGAACCTTATCCCTGATATGCTTTCCCGACTCTCTAAACCAGACAAACTTCTCACCGTGTTTTGCACAACCTCCCACTTCCCAGTTATCTCCATGGCCACTTCCCTTCCTCCAGAAGCCCTCACTAAGAAAAGCTTTCCCCTTAACAAAACTTTCTCTTCTGTCTTTGCCATCCAGGACTTTGCCCGCAAAGCTGTTTTTCGCTTTTTTATGAAAGCCTACCTCATGGCAGACTCCTTTCCATTTTCTACCTTCCACCCAGAAAACTTGTTCCTTACAGGTCTCACCCTTGACCCTTCCAGGGAGATCACTGAAGATGAGTTATGGTACCTATGGTGCCTAACTGTTCTATATGCCACCAAGCTTATCCTGCCAATCAGTCCAACTTTAGAACATCTCCTCAACCCGGACAAAGCCACCTCCCTCACCTGGACTCTCCTTAAATGGTTTTCTCCCATTCCATGGTGGAGAAAGAAACTACAGCAACTCTCTGAAATCTACAACCTGGAAAGAATGCCTGCTTCAGAAGCACGCCTGTTCACTTCAGTGTTCATTATCCACAGGCCATATTTTCAGCATCCAGATACAAAGCTTTTCTGGACCCAAGATCAAGTGTATGAATGGTTCACTGCACCACACCCAGCTGTCATTGAAAATGAAATCCAAACCACCCTGCACAATTATCTTTGCCAACTCAACCACCAGACTCCACCACACAGAGATATCTCCCACACCTCCTTAGGCCCACAACATGACATCATCATGATCCCCACTCCATCCACTATATCTCACCCAAAACCCACCGGCATCATTATCAAAGAAGAAAAACTAGATTATACTGACTTCCTCTACCAAGACTCTCAGGACCCATGGGAAGACTTTCTTCCTCTCAGTCAACATCTCCAACAGTTTCCCCAACCATCCATGCATGAACCAGGCTCCTCCTCTCAACCATCACCATCACAACCACCCAAACCTTCCAAAAGAGATAAGGCTACCCAGACCTCACCAAAAGCTTCTCCGACATCATCCCGACCAGTGTATGAATTCTCCTGTCCACATCCACCATGCCGTGGTCCCTCCTGCAAGCATCCAAGGCTTTCCAAGACCTTTTTTCCACAGCCTTCTGACGATGACCCTGATGCGACAGAAAGTGACTCTGAAGACGAATACATGAACCTTCACTCCCCATAAAGTCTTTTGTCTCCATGCATGAAATTTCCTCTCTTGTCTTGTTGCAGGAAATTTCCCACTTTGTCTCCTTGCATGCCCTTTCCCTTTTGTCTTCTTTCCGGAAATTTCTCCCCTTGTCTCCTTCCATGACCTTTCCCATCTTGTCTTGACTCATGCACTTTCCTTGAACCTTCCCTGCATTTTGTCTTGTTGCCATGCATTTTCCTTTCTTGTCTTGTTGTAAGCAATTTCCCTTTTTGTCTCGATGTACGCATTTTCCTTTTTTGTCCTCATGTTATGGATTTTGTCCTGATGTAATAATGTTGCTTGTACTGTAGCTTTACTCTTGTACTGTAGTTTTACTTTGCTTTTACTATTGTAAAAGATAGGGGTCCTGTCCTATCTTCATGAGCTCTCCTATATAAAGAGCTCTCCTCCCTTGTAACATATAACTTGAAAGAAGCTTAAGTGTAATAAAACTTTCGTGTGTTTTCTCTACACCATGAATTGCTAAATTCTCCTCTCTCTCTCTGCAAATGAAGTTCTAAGTGAAAGAAACGAATCAAAGAATTAATTTTGTTCATTTTGAAAACTTAAGGAAGTATGCTCTGCACTTGCCTTCAAGGAAGGATCCTGTGCATCAGAAAACTTATGGCAATTTCTTAAACGGTTTGGTACCCTGTTTTAAAGACTAAAGAGAAGTCTGTTTTGGGTTTTATAACCTGCAAAAGAACTTGTTTTAAGTTTTGAATCCAAGAGGTATATAGGCAGGAAACTCTCGACGTAAATTCCAGAGGCGGACCCGAATGGGCGTTAGTCTGGTCTGCACTGAGAGATCACAAGCCACGTACTCTCTTTTTTATGGTATCCTGTTTTAAAGACTAAAGAGAAGTCTGTTTTGGGTTTTATAACCTGCAAAAGAACTTGTTTTAAGTTTTGAATCCAAGAGGTATATAGGCAGGAAACTCTCGACGTAAATTCCAGAGGCGGACCCGAATGGGCGTTAGTCTGGTCTGCACTGAGAGATCACAAGCCACGTACTCTCTTTTTTATGGTAACAGTAGTATCAAGGGACAGCAACTGTTGGTGAAAAATTACTTGGGATTGATCACTGTCTGAGTCATCAGAGGAATTCTGTAGTGCGAACACTGTTTCATCATTGGGTTCATCTTGTTCTGAAAAATAGAATTCCAGCTCATCCTTTTCTGGAGAGAAATCTGTGGTAGCTTGGAGATGCTCAAGTAGCCGAATAGATTTTTCCCGTTTGTTGGGACAATCCTTAGCATAATGACCTTTTTTCTTGCAGATAAAGCATCTGCTGGACTTTCTCCTTTTAAGGTCTCTGGATGAAGATGACTTCTTTCTGAAGAATCTGTAGGATTTTCTGGATCGACGAGGCTTAGATGAGTATTCCGGACGTTTGAATTTCCGAAAATGCCTTTTCTTTTTAGGACTGCAATCACAATCCTTCTTCTGTTTGCACTTAATATGCAAATAAGGCTTTTTGCAGGCACTCCGAAAGGGTTCTCTGTCTTTCAATAGTTCTTTGAAAAACTGTTTCTGCTCACAGAGTTTGTCAAGACAAGTTTTGGCAAGTTGAAAGATTTTGCCAAGAGAGATGTTGTCAAGGACAAGATTGGATGCACGAAATTGCCGCTGTATGTCTGGTTGGAGTTCATCAGGAAGGGAAGCCAGGAAAACATGCTTTAATGTTGGTTCGTTGAATCCATTAAGCTTATAGAACAGCAAGGACATTCTTTTATAATGGAACTCAAGATCCTTAGCATTGAGTGAACAGCATTTCATGTTGAGATAGTCCCGTCGTGCAGCTTCAAAGATTGCAGAGGGATCTCCAAGGAATTGATCATGGATAACCGCAAGGGCACTTGAGACTTCTGGCAATTGAACAAACTGCAATTGTCTGTATTGGCCTAGAGATTCAAACCAATCTCTTAAAGCACCCGTAAAACGAGTGGCAAATTCTCTGAGGACCGATTGAGTTGTGGCTCCTGGCCTTAACATTTGTAAGTCAAGCCAGGCAGACATTTCATTAAGTCGATCACGCCATTTAGAGGATGGAATATCATCAAATGTGAACCATGGACCATTTGACGATTTTGGACCAGTTGAACCGAATTGGGCTTGGGCTGGAGGAGGTTGGTTTGAGGCAAAGAATTCAGGCATTTCTTCGTCAACTTCAGAAGGAATGTCAACATATGGTTCTGTGTGAGAGGTTTGACCTTGATCAGGTGGATCGGTTTGAGCCATCAGGATTTTGGTGATATCAGCATAAGACTTTTCAGAGTCACTGGTGGAAGCTGATGATTCTGTGTCTGTCTCAGTATGAGTATCTGAGACTGTAAGATTGGAATCAGAAGTTTGATCATCGATAGTGGATGTGTGGTCAACTGTATGGGCACTGAACAAGTGCATGGGTTGTTTATCTTTGGATTGGGTAGGAGGTTGAGGAGGAGCTGGTGGTGAAGATACTGATGGTGAGGCTGATGGATAGCCATGGGTTGGTTGGTCAGGAGTGGAAACAGCAGGTCGTGGTTGAGATTTAGGCTTGAGTTTAGGTTTAGGTTGTGGTGGTGGTAATGGATTTTCTCGAAAAAGAGTATGAGTCATACCAAATAATTTGGAAGGTTCATACTGTTTGATAGGGGAAAGCATAGAGGCAAATGGATGATAGGTTGGACCGATGGAAGGCATCGGAGGTGAGGAGGTAAAAAGGGTAGGCCTTTGTTTTTCTGATTCTATCTGTTCAAGCTCAGCTTTCAAGCGTCTGATCTCTCTTTCCTTCTGGTCAAATTCTGGGCCATAATAGCGTTGAGCAAGCATGGTTCTTAACTCAGAATCAAGTTGGGCAATTCTGGACTATAGATTTTGGTGGATCTGCTGCATTTGGGCAGTGATGGAATCAATTTTGGTCTCAAGCTTTTCAGTTCGTAAACTGATTTTTTCAACTTTGGAATTGATGTTCACCAAAGTATCATTTTGTGCTCTGGCATTTTGGGTTTGCCAGTTGAGGACTGATTCAAAAGGTTTAGGGGATTCAAGGTGTCCTGTAGAGGTGATGGCTGAAGGGATAAAGGGTTTGGACACAACGTTGCGTTGGGAATCTGTGTGGGTGTCTAGAGGAGGAAATGAAGAAGAGTAGTATGAAGAAGTAGATGAGAACATCATACAACTCAGTGGTGGTGTTGGATTTGAGATCGGTGAGGGAATCTCGGATTTGCAATGTTTTGCAATCCATGTGAGTTCTTTTTTGTAGATGGGTAAAGGAGCTGGTGGAGATGGAGGATCTTGTGGTGGTGTGGGGTTATGATGGTGACATGAGGTTAAAGGTTTTTTCTTTTTAGATTTTTTCTTTCTGGTAGAATAATCATCATCGTCCTCTTCCCAATCATCCCAGCAGGGACAATTTGGGTCACACATACCGGAGCCAGGGGCATCCCATAGGAAATGACCATTGAGCTTTGCTGGATAAACAGGGTAGCCTTTAGAAGTAAACCCTGTAATAGGTAAATCTTCTTGAGCTGTCTGCACAGCTGTGATCATGGAAGAATAAGTAAAAGAGAGCCGAGGAGGCTCTTGTGGAGCACTGGGAGGTGGTTTAAAGGTCATTCTAACTGTTCCATCTGGCCGTCGTTCAAACATGCTTTCTGATGTCTGAATTGGAGCGGTATTGGTATGGAACTGTTCATAGTTTGAGATCCATTCAAGAGGCATAAGCTTGATGAGCTCATGACGAGGAATTTGTCTGGGGATCTGGATGATGGTTGGGATTTGGTCAGATTCAGCTAAGACCATGAGAGTGTCAGAGTGATGGTCTGGAGTGGGTAGATCTAAGGCATGATTTTGAAGCCTATAGACCAATTGGTGATGGAGAGTGGCAATTTTGGCAGAGGAGATTTGTTCTGCACCTTGGATCTGGACTTGGACTTTTAAGGTTGTGGGTAAGTTTGTGTCTTGGAGAGAAAGGTTGAAGTTTGGGTAGAAAGTGAGGAGAACACTTCCTGCATGGAGGGTAGTGAGAACAGTGCCAATAACTGCATCTTGGTACTGTTTGAAACGGGTATCAAGGAGAGCAAGGCGAGCTGTGACTGGTAATCCTTTGCGCCCATGAAGGGTGAGGATTAATCGAATTCCTCCAAGATGGAGATGGGTATAACCTTCTCGTTTCCAGTTGGAAATTAACTCGGAAGGAATCTCCAGAGTGACATATTGCTCAGCAGAAGTGGCTTGAAGAGCACACTGATCCAAACGAGAGGACTGGATATATTCTTTAGGGTGAGGCCGTCGAGTAGAGATGAGGGTGCGGATACTGCGGGTAAAGGAACTGGGTCTTTTGTACAATTGGTAAGGACTAATGAGAGGGTAGGATGACTCACTGATTTGGGCGGATTCAGGGATATAGGAGTATTCTACAAGATTTTCAATTTTGTTGGTGGTATGAGAAGTGCAAGATTTAGGGAGAGAAAGAGTAGAAGACAAAGTAACAGGATTGAAAGTAGAGGAAGATGAAGTTGAAGCCATGATTGAGAAGTTCTCTCTGCGCCTGAAGTCTAAAGATTAAAACAAATCAAATACTTAAAGTATACCATTTTGAGCATGAAAAGTGAGATTTAGAAAACATGGAAGTTTCAAGGACGAGTATGGCTCTGATACCATAAAAAAGAGAGTACGTGGCTTGTGATCTCTCAAGGCAATTGAACAAACTGTAATTGTCTGTATTAGCCTAAAGAATCAAACTAATCTCTTAATGCTCCTGTAAATCGAGTAGCAAATTCCCGAAGGACTGCTTGGTTCAAAGAAATCTTAGCGGTAAAAAAATGGCATCAAAAAGTTCGAGTATCATTTGATTGGACATCATTTTCTTATCCGCATGGACGGTTTAGCCTTCCACAATATTCTCAATTTCAAAGATAAAACTGTTCCCGAAAAAATGTTACTTAGATTAAAAGATTGGTTTTTCAAATAAGAAATGAACAAATTTAATTTTTTTGATTTGTTTCGTTTACTAGAACTTTATTTGCAGAGAGAGAGAAGAAAGTTTAGAAAATCATAGCTTATGAGAACACACGAGTTTATTTCTTCAAACTTCTATATGTTGCAAGTGAGGGGAGAGTCCTTTATATAGGAGGATTCCCATAAAGATAGGACAGGACCCCTATCTTTTTCAAAAGCAAAAGATACAGTACAAAAGTAAAAGAGACAAAAGCCAGATTTTAAATGAAATTTTGAAAATTGATTTGTTTTGATCTCAAGACTTCAGGAGCATAGAGAACTTCTCAATCATGGCTTCAACTTTATCTTCAAATCTTTCCAATCCTGTTATTCTATCTTCTACTCTTTCTTTACCCAAATCTTGCACTTCTCATACAATCAATAAGATTGAAAAACTTGTCGAGTATTCCTACATCCCTGAATCCGACCAAATCAGTGAATCATCCTACCCTCTTATCAGTCCTTACCAACTGTACAAAAGACCCAGTTCCTTTACCCACAGTATTCGCACCCTCATCTCTACTAGAAGGCCTCATTCAAAAGAATATATTCAGTCTTCTCGGCTGGATCAATGTGCTCTTCATGCAACCTCTGCTGAGCAATATGTCACTCTGGAAATTCCCTTATGGGATGCCCCTGGCTCAGGCAGGTGGGAATGTGTGATCCCTCTTGCCCCTGTTGGGATGATTGGGAAGAGAACGATAATTATTCCACCAGACAAAAAAGGAAATCTAAAAAGAAAAAACCTTTAGTCTTATGCCACCATAATAACCCTACACTACCACAAGATCCTCCACCTCCACCAACTCCATTACCCTTGTACAAAAAAGAACTCAAATGGATTGCAAAGCATTGCAAATTTGAGATTCCCTCACCAATCTCAAATCCAGCACCACCATTGAGTTGTATGATGTTTTTATCTACTTCTTCAGACTACTCTTCTTCCTTTCCTCCTTTAGAAACCCACACAGATTCCCAGCGGAATGTTGTGTCTAAACCCTTTATCCCTTCAGCCATCACCTCTACAGGATACCTTGAACCACCTAAACCCTTTGAATCAGTCCTCAACTGGCAAACCTAAAATGCCAGAGTACAGATACTTTATTGAATATCAATTCAAAAGTTGAGAAAATCAGTTTACAAACTGAATATCTTGAGACAAAGGTCGACTCCATCACTGCACAGATGCAGCAGATCCACCAAAAACTCCAGTCCAGAATGTTAGCCTAAAAGGCTACATTAATGTAATTTTGATGATAACAAACATGTGTCTTTGGTAAAAATAATAAATATTGTATTTCACAGTTTCACTAGTTTTTGAAGGATCATATTTATGCAAGTGAATCAAGTGAAATCAAGATTGAAGACTCTCAACGGACAAAGGTGAAATCAAGAATAAAGTTTAGAGCTCAACGGATAAATTATTGCGACAAATTCTTGTAAAGTCGGTATGATTTAATTAATACTTGATTTAGCATTTGAGAAGCTCAATAGATTAATTTAATTAAATATTTTTCATAAACTAAAAAGTTTTATTTTTATAAAGTAAAGTATTTTGTGGATTTAAGTAATTTGGACTTGAATACTAAGTTTTGAAATCTTTGATTTTAATAACTATTAAATTTCAGAGATGGACATTTTTATAAAAATTTGAAATGTTTTGGGTCATACTATAATTTATAAATATTTTGGACTAAAGTGAAAGATTTTTAGAACTTTGAAAAATATGGGTATTATATTGAAAAGGACCTTTGTGCGAAATAATAAAATTTTTGGGGCCATATCATAATTATAAAAAGTTTGGAAAGACAACTAATTTTAAGATGTTCTGAAATTGGACTAATTTGTAAAGTTTTCTGACGTTTTGAGCCATAGTATAATTATAAAAAGTTTTGGGCTAAAGTGTAATTTTATAGAATAGTGTTACTGTAGAAAATTCAAAAATAACGGTAATATCACTGTTCCTGAGTGGCTAGCCGGATAATCAAGCAGCTAACCGCTTGAGCACGGGATTTTGCCTATAACGGTTAGTTTTCGAGCTTTTTCTATAAAAACTCAACTCAAACTTCATTTTAACAACTAATGCACGCAAATATAAGATCATGCAACATATATTGAGCTTCCAAAACGCAAATCATCATTGATTGAATCATTCTTGAGCTATTACTTGCATATCCACTCTTAAAGAGAGTTTTTGTTGTAACTTTCATTTGTTATCAATTTGTGAGTGTGTAAGTGTGGGAAACACTTGGGGTGAAGAGATTGAGGAGATAATCTCTTGGTTGTAAAGGTTCATTGACACCTTGGAAGTCAATTGTAAAAACTTGAAGCCTTGGGAGGCTTAGATACTGAAATTCTTGAGCTTGGTTGGCTTGGAGGCGTGGACGTAGGTGGGGATTGCCAAACCATGTAAAAATCCGCGTGTTTGTTTTTCTCTTCCCTTACTCTTTTATTTTTATGCTTGCTTGAATTTATTGTTCTATATTTCATTAAGGCGTTAGATTGATTTATTGTGCGAATCGTATTGCATAATTTTTAAAATCCCAATTCAGCCCCCCTCTTGGGTTGCATAACTTGCATTTCATTTGGTATCAGAACTTGGTTCTCTTGTTAGGACTTAACCGTCTAGAGTAAAAGATCCATGGCAACCCAAAATGATTCAACATTTAGGGAAGGACAATCCACAACTAGGCCACCATTTTTTGACAGAAATGACTATCCGTATTGGAAAACTAGGATGAGAATTTATTTACAAGCTTTAGATTATGAAATTTGAGAAATTGTTTGTGATGGTCCATTTATGCCTTTGACTAAAAATGAAGTTGGGGAAGATATTCCAAAACCTTCAAGGGAATGGAATGAATTGGATAAGAGAAAAGCTTCTCTAAACTCCAAAGCCACGAATGCCTTGTTTTGTGCACTCGATAAGAAAGAGTTTCATAGAGTGTCAAGTTGTGAAAGTGCTAATGAAATTTGGCACAAACTTGAAGTTGTTTATGAAGGCACGAATCAAGTGAAAGAGTTTAAGATTAGTAGGTACACTTGGCAATATGAATTGTTCCAAATGGAACAAAATGAGAGTGTATATTCTATGTATACTAGATTTACGGATATAGTAAACACTTTAGGAGCCCTAGGAAAGACCTTTTCAAATAGCGAAAAAGTTAAGAAAATCATTAGGTCACTACCTAAGGAATGGAGACCAAAAAGGACTGCCATTGAGGAAGCTAAAGATTTGAATATCTTACCTATTGATGATTTAATTAGTTCTCTTATTTCTTATGAGGAAGATTTGGCAGCCGAAAGAGGAAATGAGGAAAAGAAGAAAAACATTGCTCTCAAAGCCACAAAATATGAGAGTGATGGGGAAAGTGAGCCGGATGATGAGGAGTTGGCTATGCTAGCAAGGCGGTTTAGAAAATTTAGAAACTTCAAAAACCAAAAGGTGAAGAAAGAGGTAATCATATGTTATGAATGCAAAAAGCCCGGTCATATAAGATCGGAATGTTCACTTCTCAACAAACTTAAGAAGAAAGCTATTGTTGCTACTTAGGATGATAGCGATGAAGATCTTAATGAGGTAAGTGATCCAACCTATGATGAATTGTATGATGCTTTTAAAGAAATGCATGATGAGTTGATGAAAATTGGTAAAAAGAATGCATGCCTTAAAAAGAAATTGTTAGAACTTACAAATGAAAAGGATGCCATGCAAAAATGCAACGAGTCATTGAATGAGAAGATTAAAGGATTAGAATTAGAGAGTAAAACCTTACATAATAGAGTTGCATTATCAAATGAAAAACCTAGCACTTCACATGAGCATTTAGAGTCACACGTAAATGATTTGAAAAAGGAAAATGAAATGCTCAAGAAAAAGAATATTGAACTTAGTAGTGTTGCTCTAAAATTCACAAATGGGCAAAAGATGTTGGATAACATGCTTAATTCTCAAAAATGTGTTTTTGATAAAGGAGGACTTGGGTATAAGCCTAACTTGAAGCAAAAGCATTACAAGAATTATTTTGTTGAAGCTACCTCCACAAGTGATTATAAGAGTGTTTATCATTATTGTAATCAAAATGGTCACATGAAATATAGATGTCCCGTAAAAAAAAATTCATATTATGGTGTCAAATGTATTTGGGTTCCAAAAGGAACCGTTGCTAATGCTCAAGGACCCAAAAAGGTTTGCGTACCTAAGACATAAGATTTTCTTTGCAGGGCTTGAAGAAAAAGAAAAATAAATGGTACTTGGATAGCGGATGTTCTAGGCATATGACCGGAAACTATGCATGGTTTTCAAGTTTCACCAAAATCGAAAATGGTGGAGATGTATCCTTTGGAGATAACTCAAAAGGAAAAATTCTCAGAATCGGAAATATTGGTAAAATTTCTTCAACGATAATTGAAAATGTGTGTTTGGTTGAAAATTTGAGACATAATTTAATTAGCATTAGCCAATTATGTGACAAAGGTTAGAATGCATGTGATGGGAAAATTTTGTTTATGGGAAATAGATGTGGCAATGTTTACACGATTAATATAGAGTGTGCATGATGATGTTTTTCAGCATTGCATGATGATGGTTGGTTGTGGCATGGATTTAATTTCAAAAATTTCAAAAAATGATTTAGTTAAAGGTCTTCCAAAAATTAATTTTCAAAAGGATAGAATTTGTGAAGCATGTCAATTTGGAAAAAAAATCAAAACCTCTTTCAAAAATAAGAATCATATCTCTACTTTAAAACCTCTTCAATTACTTCACATAGATTTGTTTGGACCTTCTAGATATGCTAGTTTAAGTGGCAAATTCTATGCATTTGTAATTGTAGATGATTATTCTAGATATACATGGGTATTATTCTTAGCTAATAAGGATGATGCCATTAATGCATTTAGAATTTTCTGTAAAAAGGTTCAAAATGAAAAGAGTTACTCTATTACTTGTATTAGAAGTGATCATGGTGGAGAGTTTGAAAATTATGCATTTGAAAATTTTTGTAATGATTTTGGCATTGAGCATCAATTTTCATCACCTAGGACTCCACAACAAAATGGAGTTGTTGAGAGAAAGAATAGGTCTATTCAAGAAATGGCGAGGTCTATGTTAAATGAAAATGCATTACCAAAATATTTTTGGGCCGAAGCCGTCAACACCGCTTGTTATGTTTTAAATCGGGTGTTGATTAGACCTCATCTCAATAAAACTCCCTATGAGCTTTGGAAAGATAGAAAACCCAATATTGGTTATTTTAAAGTTTTTGAATGCAAATGTTTTATTTTAAACACAAAAGATAATCTTGGTAAATTTGATTCAAAATCTGATGTTGGCATCTTTCTCGAGTATTCAAACTCAAGCAAAGCTTACAGAGTTTATAATAAAAGAACACTAGTTGTGGAAGAATCCATGCATGTTACGTTTAATGAATCTAACCCCTCCTCTGCGGAGAAAGGAGTTGTTAATGATGATGCAGGTGGAGAGTTACAAGAAGAATTATTAAAAGAGAATCAAGAGCATGCACCACAAGAATATCTAGAGGATAGACGAGAAGAGCAAACAAATATGGAGCTAGAGCAACAAGAAGGTAGTTCTCAAACACTCCCCAAGGAGTGGAGGTATGTTTCCTCTCATCCTAAAGATTTAATATTAGATGATCCTTCAAGAGGTATCAAAACTAGATCATCACTTAGAAACACATGTGAGCATGCTGCATTTATATCTCAAATTGAACCAAAATCTTTTGCGGATGCAGAAAATGATGAGTTTTGGATTATGACAATGCAAGAGGAGTTAAATCAATTTGAGAGAAAAAAAGTATGGGAATTGGTTCCCAAATCGGAACATCGATCTATTATAGGCACTAAATGGGTATTTAGAAATAAAATGGATGAATCTGGTGTGGTTGTAAGAAATAAAGCTAGATTAGTGGCTCAAGGATACAACCACGAAGAAGGAATCGATTTCGATGAAACATTTGCGCCTGTAGCTAGATTAGAATCTATTAGGATGTTATTAGCATTTGCATGTCATAAAGATTTTATTTTATTTCGAATGGATGTCAAGAGTGCCTTCCTAAATGGTTATATTATGGAGGAAGTTTATGTGAAACAACCCCCTAGTTTCGAAAATAAGAAATTTCCAAATCATGTGTATAAGTTATCAAAAGCATTATATGGATTAAAACAAGCACCTAGAGCATGGTATGATCGACTTAAAAATTTCTTGTTGGATAACGGTTTTTCGATAGGAAGAGCGGATACTACCCTCTTTATTAAAATTAAAAATCAAGATATACTTGTTGTTTAAATTTATATTGATGATATTATTTTTGGTTCCACTAATGAATCTCTGTGCAAAGAATTTTCCTCTTGTATGAGTAAGGAATTTGAGATGAGCATGATGAGAGAATTGAAGTATTTTCTTGGACTTCAAATCAAACAAAACAATGAGAGGATCTTCATCAACCAAGCTAAGTACATCAAAGACTTGCTCAAGAGATTTGGTATTGATGAATCAAATACCAAGAATACTCCAATGAGTACAACAATCAAGCTTGATAAAGATGAAAAAGGTAAAGAGGTTGATATTAAAAAGTATCGAGGTATGATCGAATCCTTACTTTACTTAACTGCAAGTAGACCCGATATCATGTTTAGTGTATGTTTGTGTGCAAGATTTCAATCTTGTCCCAAGGAATCTCATTTGCTTGCTGTTAAAAGAATTTTTCGTTATTTGAGTGAAACCATAGATATTGGCCTCTGGTATCCTAGAGGAACTCATAGATTTAACTTGTTATTCGGATGCCGATTTTGCTGGTCACAAGGTCGATAGGAAGAGTACTAGTGGAACTTGCCATTTTCTGGGTCATTCACTTGTTTCATGGTTTAGTAAGAAACAAAATTCAGTGGCACTCTCAACTACTGAGGCGGAATATATTGCTGCAGGTAGTTGTTGTGCACAAGCACTTTGGATGAAACAAACACTTAGAGGCTATGGTATTAATCTTGAACAAATTCCTATCAAGTGTGATAATATTAGCGCCATAAATCTTTCAAAGAATCCCATTCAACATTATAGAACCAAGCATATAGAGATTAGGCATCATTTCTTGCGAGATCATGTTTAAAAAGGTGACATTGCATTAGAATTTATCTCTACGGAATAACAACTTGCCGATATTTTTACAAAAGCCCTTTGCGAAGAACAATTTTCAAAAATTCGGCATGAACTTGGGATGATGAAATTTTCGCATTAACATCTCTATTTATGTTATTGAATCTATTAAAATTGTTTGGAAAACAAAGGAGTTTTTGAAAAATTTCAAGTCTGCGCAAGCTGTAATGAATTGGTCATAACTCTTTGTAGAGAACTCCAAATCCAGTTCCGTAAAATTTATTGGAAAGCAAACTTAATTATCTTTCCAACAGTATATAGCTTGATTGTTAATTCTGGCTCAATAAATACAGTTTTTATTACGAATTTGACCTTTCTGCATTGTATTAAGTTTTGAATGCTTATGTGCTTCATGATTGTATGCTTGTTGGATGTATTATTTGTTTGAATTAATTATCTTTTGGATGTTTAAAATCATGAATCATGCATTAAATTGGCTCTTGAGATGTTTCGGGATCACAAAATGGTCACGAAATTGATTAAAATTGGCCGAAAATCAACTAAGGAGCAGCTGGACAGCAACCAGGCGGCTAGCCGCCTGTTCCAAGCGGCTAGCCACTTGGAAACTGTCTCAAACCCAAGAGCAAGCGGCTAACCGCTTGGTCACGGGTTGGGTGTGTTTTGTTTTGCTTCTTCTTCCTCTTTTGCAAGTTTTCTGCACATGTTCTCTCCTTCACTCAAAACCGTGAGCAACCCATCCATTTTCACCACCATTTTCTTCTTTTTTCATCCATTTCCTGCGCAAATCAACCATTCAAACTAATACCCATGCATTTCATCTTCATTAAACACTTCTCCATCATGATTTCTTCACTTGTTCTTCATCATTCATCCTCATTCCATTCCTGTATGAATAGTGTTCTCCATTTTTCTTTCTCAAATCTCTTCATCTTCACTCATTTTCTTGTTAAAATCAATCATCCAACTCATTATTCATCCATTACTCTTTCAATTTTCACTCTCAAAACTCGATTTCATCATCTCTTTACATAAAACCCAAAATCAAAAAAATTCTCACTCTGCCCGTTTCTCTCTCTTCATTTTCAAGCTTCCTTTAGCTCATTTTTAATCCAATTTACATCCTAAATTAGCTTCATTAATCTCTAGGATTAATTTTCTTGCCTCAAACAATTCCATTTCACTCAATTTTTGTTAAACCCGAAATTGCATCTTTAAGCTATTTTTTGTTTTTAACAATGGCGGGTGGTGACAAGTCTAAGGGAAAACATGTGGCCAAGAAGCGTGAGGATGACCATGGAGATTATTCAGACTTTAAGTTTATTCATTTTCCTCGACTCCAACTTCGGAAACATTTTCTCGACCATTTCAAGCCAAGGATGGTAATTATTCCTTATTTTGTCAATATCAATAATATGAAGAATTTAGAAATTTGTGACAAATCTTTTAAAGATTTACTTATTGCTATGAGATGGAAGAATGTGTTGGTCATTAATGATCCTTACTATGAAAATTTAGTTAAGGTTTTCTATTCGAATATGGATATGGAAGTGTCAAATAGAATTGTTACTAATGTTGGGAGAATTCACATTGAATTTGATGTTACTTTGCTAAATTCTATCATTGGCACTCCAAATGAGGGATTGAAACTATATAGTGCAAGAGCCAAAATCAAAGAACCTTGGTTTTCACTTGAGAATGTTGTTCGAAAAATTTGTCGACAGCGTGATTTGTCCACTGCATTTTGTAACTCACCTTTGAAATCTCAAGCCCTTCCTCTTCAAACTCGTATCCTTCATTATGTTCTTCATCATGTGATTACTCCTAGGGCTGGTCATGCGGATGAAGTTAGTCGTTAGCTATTTTGGACTGCATTCTAGAGGAGAGGGTACTAAATATCGGGTTTATTATCCTTCATCATATGCTTAGTACTCCCAACTTGGCCAAAAGATCCCTTCCATATGCTAGTATTATTACTCGAATTCTAGAGTATTTCCATGTCCCTGTAACCGAGTCAATCTCCTTGAATTCGAGGGAATTAGGCGATGATTCAATCGCTAATCTGGGTTTTTATTGGAGGGATGGTAGTTGGCATAAAGATCAAAGAAACAGAAAGGTTACGGA
Organism: Citrus glauca; assembly: GCA_029633175.1. Taxonomy (NCBI): domain Eukaryota; kingdom Viridiplantae; phylum Streptophyta; class Magnoliopsida; order Sapindales; family Rutaceae; genus Citrus; species Citrus glauca. The sequence goes on from JAQOOD010000005.1 coordinate 15,952,458, forward strand.
ACTTGCTCCTTCAGATCATCGTTTCCTTAACGATGTCCGTCCCCCACACTTGCTTCGTGATCTTAGTGCTCCATATCTCTCACATCCTCCACCTTCCGAGGGCCCTTCCCATTCTACTTCAGCTGACTCTGAGGATCTGTTGCAGCAGCTATTAACTAAAGTGGATTCACTTTCTGAGCGACAAGACAAACTTCAGTCCATGCTTGAAGCTTTTCAACTTCAGACCATTTCCGAGTGAGAGTGTCTCTTTGCTCAACAGCAGCAGCTTCTTGATGGCCAGCAGCAACTTTTTGCAGCCCTTGGATTTCCACCACCATTCTCTTCCTCACATCCACCATCTCCTTAGTACTTTATTTTATTTTATTTTGTTAATTGTCACTTTGCACTACATTCATTCATGCATTGTTGTTTTTCATTTACGAATGATATTTTGATGTTTTTGATATTTGGATATGTTATTTTTAATTTGTGGATTAAGAATACTTTTTATTTGATCTTCGAATATGTTATATTTGAATGTTGTTTTATGCTTAATTTTTATGTGTTGCCTGATGACTTGGTGGAGTTGTTGATTTATTATACTTAAGCTTATATGAAAGTGTCTTTAACCATGTTGTGTATTTGAGGATTTGTGCTTTTTAAGGGGAGACTCTGCTGAAATTTTTTCGCCCAACATTGGTAACATCTTTGTCGAATTATTTTTTGTCGATTGCATGTCTTAGCATGAATTTATGGTAATTTTGATGATGAAGGGGGGAGAGATCATGTATTTCAAATATGGAGATATATAATGTGTATTTTGATCTTGAAGTATTTATGCATGGTTTTCATATACTAAGGGGGAGCTTACAAATTGTTATAGATCATATATTTAGGGGGAGTTTGTTCTTAAATTTGATTTATAAGTTTAAGTCATGTATGCCATGTATTAAGGGGGAGTTTAATGTCAAAATACATGAGATGTTTGTCATCATCAAAAAGGGGGAGATTGTTAGCCTAAAAGGCTAAATCAACGTAATTTTGATGATAACAAACATGTGTCTTTGGTAAAAATAATAAATATTGTATTTCACATTTTCATTAGTTTTTGAAGGATCATATTTATGCAAGTGAATCAAGTGAAATCAAGATTGAAGACTCTCAACGGACAACGGCGAAATCAAGAATAAAGTTTAGAGCTCAACGGATAAATTATTGCGACAAATTCTTGTAAAGTCGGTATGATTTAATTAATACTTGATTTAGCATTTGAGAAGCTCAATAGATTAATTTAATTAAATACGTTTCATAAACTAAAAGGTTTTATTTTTATAAAGTAAAGTATTTTGTGAATTTAAGTAATTTGGACTTAAATGCTAAGTTTTGAAATCTTTGATTTTAATAAGTATTAAATTTCGAAGTTGGACATTTTTATAAAAATTTGAAATGTTTTGGGCCATACTATAATTTATAAATATTTCGGACTAAAGTGAAATATTTTGAGAACTTTGAAAAATATGGGTATTATGTTGAAAAAGACCTTTGTGCGAAATAATAAACACTTTGGAGCCATATCATAATTTTAGAAAGTTTGGAAAGACAACTATTCTTAAGAGGTTCTGAAATTAGACCTATTTGGAAAGTTTTCTGACGTTTTAGGCCGTAGTATAATTATAAAAAGTTTTGGACTAAAGTATAATTTTATAGAACAGTGTTACTGTAGAAAATTCAAAAATAACGGTAATATCACTGTTCCTGAGTGGCTAGCCGGATAATCAAGCGGCTAACCGCTTGAGCACGGGATTTTGCATATAACGGTTAGTTTTTGGGCTTTTTCTATAAAAACTCAACTCAAAATTCATTTTAACAACTAATGCACGCAAATATAAGATCATACAATATATATTGTGCTTCCAAAACACAAATCATCATTGATTGAATCATTCTTGAGCTATTAGTTGCATATCCACTCTTAAAGAGAGTTTTTGTTGTAACTTTCATTTGTTATCAATTTGTGAGTGTGTAAGTGTGGGAAACACTTGGGGTGAAGAGATTGAGGAGATAATCTCTTGGTTGTAAAGGTTCATTGACACCTTGGAAGTCAATTGTAAAAACTTGAAGCCTTGGGAGGCTTGGATAGTGAAATCCTCGAGTTTGGTTGGCTTTGAGGCGTGGACGTAGGCGGGGATTGCCGAACCACGTAAAAATCCGCGTGTTTTTTTTTCTCTTTCCTTACTCTTTTATATTTTATGCTTGCTTGAATTTATTATTCTATATTTCATTAAGGCCTTAGATTGATTTATTGTGCGAATCGTATTGCATAATTTTTAAAATCCCAATTCACCCCCCCTTTGGGTTGCATAACTTGCATTTCACAGAATTACTCAACTCGGTTCTGAGTTACAAACCATGCTTGCTCAACGCTATTATGGCCCAGAATTTGACCAGAAGGAAAGAGAGATAAGATGCTTGAAAGCTGAGCTTGATCAGATAGAATCAGAAAAACAAAAACCTACCCTTTTTACTACATTACCACTAATTCCTTCCGTCGATCCAACCTGTCATCCATTTGCCTCTATGCTTTCTCCTATCCAATAGTATAAGCCTCCCAAATTATTTGGTATGACTCATACTTTTTTCTGAGACAATCTTCCAGAGTGGTATCTCACTGATGGCTCGGGCCCCCCCGGAAGGAGGCCACCACAGCCTAAACCTAAACTAAGGCCCAAACCTTAACCACGACCAGTCACCATTCACCAACCTGTTGTTTCCACTTCTAACCAACAATCCCCTGGATCTACACCAGCATCACCATCAGCACCTCCACCACCAGCTCCTTCTCAACCTCCTACCCAATTCAGGGATAAACAACCATGCACCAGTTCAGTGCCCACACAGTTACCCATTCATCCACTACAGATGATCAAACTTTTAATTCCAATCTATCTGTTTCAAATAGTCATACTGAGACAGATACATAATCCTCAACATCTACTAGTGACTCTGAATCCTCAGCATCTATCAGCTCCTTCTCAACCTCTTACCCAATCCAGGGATAAACAACCCATGCACCAGTTCAGTGCCCACACAGTTACCCATTCATCCACTACAGATGATCAAACTTCTGATTCAAATCTATCTATTTCAAATAACCATACTGAGACAGATACAAAATCCTTAGCATCTACCACCAAAATCCTGATGGCTCAACCTGATCAAGGCTAAACCTCTCACACATAACCATATGTTAACATTCCTTCTGAAGTTGATGAAGAAATGCTTGAATTCTCAGCCTCAAACCAACCTCCTCCAGCCCAGGCCTAAACCGGTCCAATCGGTCGAAAATCGTCAAATGGTCCATGGTTCACATTTGATGATCCTTCATCCTCTAAATGGCGTGATCAGCTTAATGAAATGTCTGCCTGGCTTGACGTACAAATGTTAAGGCCAGGAGCCACAACTCAATCAATCCTTAGAGAATTTGCCACTCATTTTACGGGTGCCCTAAGAGATTGGTTTGATTCTTTAGGCCAATACCAACAATTGCAGTTTGTTCAATTGTCAAGAGTCTCAAGTGCCCTTGCAGTTATTTGGAGACCCCTCTGCAGTTTTTGAAGCTGCAAGACGAGACTATCTCAACATGAAATGCTGCTCACTCAATGCTAAAGATCTTTACTTCCATTATAAAAGAATGTCCCTGCTATTTTATAAGCTTAATGGATTCAATGAGCCAACATTAAAGCATGTTTTTTTGGCTTCCCTTCCTAATGAACTCCAACCAGACATACAGAGGCAACTTCGTGCATCCAATCTTGTCCTTTTCTAGCTTGCCAAAACTTGTCTTGAAAAACTCTGTGAGCAGAAACAGTTTTCAAAGAACTGTTGAACGACAGAGAACCATTTCGGAGTGCCTGCAAAAAGCCTTATTTGCAGATTAAGTGCAAACAGAATAAGGATTATGATTGCAGTCCTAAAAAGAAAAGGCATTTTCAGAAATTCAAAAGTCCAGCATATTCCTCTAAACCTCGCTGGTCCAAAAAGCCCTACAGATTCTTCAGAAAGAAGTCATCCTCATCCAGAGAATTTAAACGTAGAAAATCAAGCAGGTGTTTCATCTGCAAGAAGAAAGGACATTATGCCAAAGATTATCTCAACAAAAAGGAAAAATCTATCAGGCTAGTTGAGCATCTCCAAGCTACTACAGATTACTCCCCAGAAAAAGGATGAATTGGAATTCTATTTCTATGAGCAAGATGAACCCAATGATGAAACCGTGTTCGCACTACAGAATTCCTTTGATGACTCGGACAGTGATCAGTCACAAGTGATTTTTCACCAACAGTTGCTGTCCCTTGATACTACCATTCATATACCTTCCATTAAACTCCAGATCTTACCCTCCAAATTCCAGAGGCCCATTCCAGCTATTGGTCTCATAGACACTGGAACCCAATGCAGCATGTTGAATCTGCATATTCTTCCACTACAATATTGGACAGAATATGAGGAACATTTTAAAGCTGTCAATGGCAAATTGTTCACCACCTCTTTGAGTTTGTGTCCAGAATCCCATTCTCAGTTTACCCATCCAAACTCATTGTGGAAAAATAAGTTCTTCTTTATTAAGTTACCTTTCAAACTAAATAAAGATGTTAATCCAACCAAAGCTACGCATTTTTTTTCGTGTATTTTTATAATAAGGTTGTAATAGCGTCATAAGGTTAGTATCGTAATTTCACCCTCTTTTTTATTTCTATTTGTTTTGTTCCCATCTTTTTTTTATTTTATTTATTTTTCATGCATGGTCGTAGGTCATTATTACATAATCTTAAACCTATAGACCTTGAACTTGAGAAAACACTTTGCACACACAAATAAATTAAAAATAAAATGGATTTGCAACCACAGGAGAGGCCACTCAAGGACTACTTTAGTCCTTTAGCCAATTTGAGCAAATCATGCATACGATACCCAAATGTAGCCGCTAGGAGTTTTGAATTAAAACCTAGTGTGCTAAATTGTCTCCCCACCTTCTATGGATTAGAAAATGAGGGCCCATACAATCATTTGAATGATTTTCACGCTATTTGTCAAACATTTAAATATGAGAATTTTTCAGATGATGATGTAAAACTCAGATTATTCCCATTCTCTTTAAAGGATAGAGCTCGTTCATGGTTAAATACTTTGCCTGCTAATAGCATGCATTATGGGAACAAATGGTAACGAAATTTTTAAATAAATATTTCCCAGTGCGTAAAACCAATGCTATTCGCAGGGAAATCTTGGAGTTTACCCAGAGAGATGACGAGCAGTTTTTCGAAACATTGGAGCGATTCAATGGGCTACTCTTGAAGTGTCCACATCATGGGTACGAGAAATGGCACCAATGCCAATACTTTTTGGAGGGATTATTGTCGAATGTGCAAGAATGGCTAATGGCAACAAGTGGAGGAGAGCTAATATTAAAAAGTACATCAAAGATTTCAGAATTCTTCCAGCGACAAGCAGATAATTCCCAATAATGGAGTCGATCACTCAGGAATATTAGAAGGATTAAAGGAGTAAATGAGGTTCACATTGGCGAGTCAACTTTAGAAATCAAATAAGTCAAGGAGATGGTTGAAGGTCTCGCTCGACAAATAGCATCGTTATCAACTGCTAAATCAACAGAGCCACATGACCACGACTCATACTCAGATCAAGCCAACACCATAAGTGTAATGAGAAAACCATCGAATTACAACCCATACTCTAACATATATAACCCTGGATGGAGAGACCACCCCAATTTTTCATGGTCTCAACGATTCCAACAGAATGGACCAGTAGCTCCAGCTCTACCAATTCCTCAAAATTCTCAAGCCTCTCAGCCCTCATTTAGACTATTCAATCAGAACCAGAACTACTCTCAACCCAGACCATGGGAGAATGCATTCCAGAATTTCAAGAATGTTACTCACTCCACGATTGAACAACAGAACCGCATCATTGATGGACTACGAAACGAATTGAGAGCGGGCTTCAACTCACAAGCCCAATCAGTTTCAAGCCTGGAGAAGATGGTGGGACAACTTGCTTCTTCAGTTCAGACCTTGGCAATGACTGTTGAGAAAGGTAGATTTCCAAGTCAACCAGTGCCTAACCCTAAAGGAGTGCATGAAGCAAGTACCAGTTCACCACAGCAGCATGGAGAGGTCAAAGCCGTCATGACCTTGCGAAAAGGAAAAGAAGTTGACAACAAAGTGGAGATGCTGGTGACAAAAGAAAATCAAATTGTACCTGTGAGTGTTGAGGACTCATCACCGGAGGAGAAAAAAGAAACCAACCCACAAGAATATGTTCCCAAAACTCCATTTCCTCAGAAGTTAGCTAAAGGAAAGAAAGGAAAATCCACAGGTGAGATTCTCGAAATCTTCAAACAGGTAAGTGTTAGCATCCCATTGCTTGATGCTATAAAGCAAGTTCCATCTTATGCTAAGTTTCTTAAAGACCTTTGTACTAAAAAGAGAAACATGCATGTTCAAAAGAAGGCATTTTTAACAAAAAACGTTATTTCTATCCTTCAACATAAAATTCCTTTAAAATGCAAAGACCCAGGCTCCCCCCACTATCTCATGTAGCATAGGAAACCACACAATTGAGAATACTTTGTTGGATTTAGGAGCTAGTGTAAATCTGTTGCCTTATTCAGTTTTCGTGAAACTTGGACTTGGAGAATTACACCCAATTCCAGTGTTGTTACAGTTTGCAGATCGGTCCATAAAAATACCTCCTGGTATTGTGGAGGACGTGCTTATCCAGGTAGACAAATTTTATTTTCCTATTGACTTCATTGTAATTGACACTCAACAAATACAGGATTCAAGGAAGCACATCCCCATTATCCTAGGCCAACCTTTCTTGGCAACTGCGGTACATTCAATGCAGGACTAGAAATATGCGGTTGTCCTTCGGCAACATGACTATAGAGCTGAATATCTTCAACATTGCCAAACAACCTCACAATACAGATGATGGAATTGTTGATGTGGATTTAATTGAAGCATTAGTTGATGACACTTTTGTTTCAAACCTTAGTGATGATTCTTTACAAACATGTTTAACTCACTTTGGTTTTGATTTTGATATCGACAGATCAATCGATGAGGTCAATGCTCTGCTTAACTTAGCACCATCCATGGACACTAATAAATAGAAGCCAAGAGTTGAACAACTAGCACCATCAGAGAAGAAACTCATCCCATCATCAGAATCACCACCAAAACTTGAGCTCAAACCATTGCCCAACACTTTGGAATATGCATTTTTGGGGGGAGAAAGTACTCTACCGGTAATCATCTCAGCATCCCTCAATGACGAACAATTTTAAAGCGTGGTTCATGAGGTGTGGATTCCCCCTCATGATTTAATTGGTATTAATAAGGAATATTTAGCCTATGATGCATGTTGATACGGATCCAGATACCCAAATACGTCATTTCAATAGAATTCTCTTCAATTTACTCTTGCCATTTCAATTCCAATTTTAGAATTTATTCTCACCATTTTAATTTAAGTTTTAGCATATTTCAAATCATTTCAACCACAAATCCAACCACCCGTTTACAAAATTAATTCTATATATAATTAAAATCCACCTCCTCGCGAGATCGACACTCATCACCATTAATCTATACTACAATAGATTCGTGCGCTTGCGAGTTCAATAAAATTTACACAACAACCCCTCTGCAGTTTTTGAAGCTGTAAGACAAGACTATCTCAACATGAAATGCTGCTCACTCAATGATAAGGATCTTGACGTCCATTATAATAGAATGTCCCTGCTATTTTATAAGCTTATTAGATTCAATGAGCCAACATTAAAGCATGTTTTTCTGGCTTCCCTTCCTGATGAACTCCAACCAGAGGTAACTTCGTGCATCCAATCTTGTCCTTGATAATATTTCTCTTGGCAAAATCTTCCAGCTTGCCAAAACTTGTCTTGAAAAACTTTGTGAGCAGAAACAGTTTTTCAAAGAACTGTTGAACGACAGAGAAGGATTGTGATTGCAGTCCTAAAAAGAAAAGGCATTTTCGAAAATTCAAAAGTCCGGCATATTCCTCTAACCTCACAGGTCTAAAAAGGCCTGCAGATTCTTGAGAAAGAAGTTATCCTCATCTAGAGAATTTAAATGTAGAAAATCAAGCAGGTGTTTCATCTGCAAGAAAAAAGGACATTATGCCAAAGATTGTCCCAACAAAAGGGAAAAATCTATCAGGCTAGTTGAGCATCTCCAAGCTACTACAGATTACTCCCCAGAAAAGGATGAATTGGAATTCTATTTCTCTGAGCAAGATGAAGCCAATAATGAAACCATCTTCGCACTGCAGAATTCCTCTGATGACTTAGACAGTGATCAGTCACAAGTGATTTTTCACCAACAGTTGTTGTCCCTTAATACTACCGTTCCCATACCTTCCATTAAACTCCAGATCTTGCCCTCCAAATTCCAGAGGCCCATTCCAGCTATTGGTCTTATAGATACTGGAACCCAACGCAGCATGTTGAATCTGCACATTCTTGCACCAGAATATTAGACAGAATATGAGGAACATTTCAAAGCTGTCAATGGCAAATTGTTCACCACCTCTTTGAGTTTGTGTCCAGAATCCCATTCTCAATTTACCCATCCAAACTCATTGTGGAAAAACAAGTTCTTCTTTATTAAGTTACCTTTCAAACTAAATAAAGATGTTAATCCAACCAAAGCTACCCATCTAGGAATGAGTCATTCTGACTTACTTCTAGCCCAACAAGAATGTTCACAATTGTTAGCCCAAGGTCTAATTGAGCCCACAACTTCTCAATGGGCTTGCCAAGCCTTTTATGTTGAAAAACATTCTGAAATGGTCCGAGAAAAGAAACGTTTAGTCATTGACTATCGCCATTAACACATGTTTTTACAAGATGACAAGTTTCTTTTGCCCCGACGACAAAGCATTTTTACTTTTCTCAAAAATGCCTAGATCTTTTCAAAATTTGATTTAAAATCTGGCTTTTGGCAAATAGGCGTTGAAACTTGTGAACGATACAAAACTGCTTTTTGTATCCCAAATGCCCATTTCCAATGGACAGTCCTCCTATTCCGCCTCAAACTACCCCATTCATTTTCCAAAAATCCATGATCAAAATCTTTCAGTCCATCCTCCATCATGCATTGATTTATATTGATGACATCTTACTTTTTTCAGGATCATATGAAGAACATCACTAGCTGTTAACTTAGTTATATGATATTGTCCAAAGTCATAGAATCATGTTATCAGCCAAGAAAAGCACCATTGCTACAGATGCTATTGAATTTCTTGGAATGGTTATAAAAGATGGCCATTGCCAGCCAGGAAAGCACATTGCCCAAGAGTTGCTTCACTTTCCAGATCAGTACTTTTCCAAAAAGCAAGCTCAACAGTTTCTTGGTATCATCAACTACATCCGTGATTTCATCCCCCATGTGGACTGCTACACTCGACACCTCTCGGCTTTATTGAAAAAGAATCCTCCAGAATGGACTGATGACCACACCATTGCTATCACTACATTGAAGCAGATTGCGCAAAATTTGTCTCCCTTAAAGTTGATTACTGATGGACAGTGCATACTACAGACAGATGCAAGTGATGAATCATGGGGTGCCATCCTCCTCGAAGAAATCAATAGAAAAGAATGCTAGTGGATATTTTTCTAACACACAAAAGTATTGCCACAGTATGTTCAAAGAAATCTTAGCGGTAAAGAATGGCATCAAAAAATTTGAGTATCATCTAATTGGACACAACTTTCTTATCCGAATAAATAGTTCAGCCTTCCTCAATATCCTCATCCCTGATATGCTTTCCAGACTTTTTAAACTAGAAAAACTTCTCACCGTGTTTTCCACAACCTACCATTTTCCAATAATCTCAATGGCTACTTCACTTCTCCCAGAAGCTTTCACCAAGAAAAACTTTCCCCTTGACAAAACTTTCTCCTCTGTCTTTGCCATCCAAGTGTTTGCACGAAAAGCTGTTTTTCATTTTTTCATGAAAGCTTACCTTATGGCAGACTCATTTCCATTTTCTACCTTCCATCTAGAAAATTTGTTCCTTACAGGTCTGACCCTTGACCCATCCAGACATCTCACTGAAGATGAGTAATGGTACCTATGGTGCCTAACTGTTCTTTATGCAACCAAGCTCATCCTACCCATCACTCCCACTCTAGACCCTATCCTTAACCCCGACAAAGCCACCTCTCTCTTTTAGACACTATTTGAATGGTTTTCTACAATAGCTTTGTGGAGAAAGAAGCTACAGCAGCTAGCACAACTGTTTACCTCAGTATTTATCATCTATAGGCCATACTTCCAGCATCCAGCTACAAATCTTTTCTGGTCTGAGGATCAAGTCTATGAATAGTTTACTGCAAAATCTTGTCCTTGACAACATTTCTCTTGGCAAAATCTTCCAACTTGCCAAAACTTGTCTTGACAAATTCTGTGAGCAGAAACAGTTTTTCAAAGAACTGTTGAAAGACAAAGAACCATTTCGGAGTGCCTGCAAAAAGCCTTATTTGCAGATTAAGTACAAATAGAAGAAGGATTGTGATTGTAGTCCTAAAAAGAAAAGGCATTTTCGGAAATTCAAACGTTCGGAATATTCATCTAAGCCCCGCCGGTCCAAAAAGCCCTACAAATTTTTTCAAAAGAAGTCATCTTCATCTAGAGATTTTCAACGGAGAAAGTCAAGCAGATGTTTCATCTGCAAGAAAAAAGAACACTATGCCAAAGATTTTCCTAACAAACGGGCAAAATCTATTAGGCTAATTGAGCATCCTCAGGCTACCACAGATTACTACCCAGAAAAGGATGAACTAGAATTTTATTTCTCTAAACAAGATGAATCCAATGATGAAACTGTGTTCACACTACAGAATTTCTTAGATGACTCAGACAGTGATCAATCACAAGCGATTTTCCACCAACAGTTGCTATCCCTTGATACCACTATTCCTATACCTTCTATTAAACTCCAGATCTTGCCCTCAAAATTCCAAAGGCCTATTCCAGCAATTTGTCTTATAGATACTGGAGCCCAACACAGCATGTTAAATCCGCATATTCTTCCACCAGAATATTGGACAGAATATGAGAAACATTTCAAAGCTGTCAATGGCAAATTGTTCACCACCTCTTTGATTACAAAAAAAATCCATTAGTATTCAAATTTTCCCAAACTGTGTTATCTGAACCAAGGTCATTGGTTCAACTCTTCCTAATAAGGATATCTTGCTAGGTTTTGAATCCTTTACCAGATCAAACATTTCAAATCATTCCTTCTGGAATTTGAGTCAAGTCTATGTTCAAACCTTTCACCGATATTCTGAAACTTTACAACCTGTCTGACACACACTAGCCCTACCAGGATATTTCAACTAAACTCTTGAGTTTGTGTCCAGAATCCCATTCTCAATTCACCTATCCAAACTCATTATGGAAAAAAAAATCTTTCTTCATTAAGTTACCTTTCAAACTAAATGAAGATGTTAATCTAACCAAAGCTACCCATCCAGGAATAAGTCCTTCTGACTTACTCCTAGCCCAACAGGAATGTTCACAATTGTTAGCCCAAGGTTTAATTGAGCCCACAACTTCTCAATGTGCTTGCCAAGCCTTTTATGTTGAAAAACATTATGAAATTGTCCGAGGAAACAAACGCTTAGTCATTGACTATCAACCATTAAACATGTTTTTACAAGATGACAAGTTTCCTTTGCCCTGACGACAAAGCATGTTTACTTTTCTAAAAAAAATGCCCAGATCTTTTTAAAATATGATTTAGACTGGAAATAAAATGCCTAGAAAGACTGGAAATAAAATAAAGCACACCGACATAGACTTGACACATAGACAAAAGACAAACGGGAGTCACATGTGTTGCGTGGAAAGTGATGTGAGAGCGACAATTATGGTGTGGATGGATAACGCCTTGGGGACACGTCGCCTGTTTCTTTTTCATATCGGCGCTTGTGTCGGCGTCGTTGTCGCTTGTCCAGATACTTCTCAGCTTGGAGAACTTTGTCTTCATCAGCGGCAGACATGGGTTGTGATGAAGAATAATGAGTATCAGTAGGTAGGATGGACTGAAAGTCTTCCCATGGGTCCTGAGCGTCTTGGAATAAGACATTTGTGTAGTCAGGGCGTTGTTCAGTAACAAGGATGCCGTGAGGACGTGAACTGGAACCTGTTGAACTGGAGCTTGGAGTATGACCTTGTGTTTTTGGAAGGAGTTCAAGGGTGTGTGATGGTCCAATGGAGGTGTGGTGAATATTTGTGGCAGGGGGAGGAACATCTTTGAGTTCCGTAAGATAGGCTTTAAGGGCAGAAGTGACTGTGGTATTATGGATGAACTGATAAGGATGAGAATAGGTTTGCCATTCATATGCCATGTCCTGGGTCCAATAGTCTCTGGTTTCTGGATGTTGGAAGTAAGGCCTGGGGACAATGAAGGCGGAATGCCACATGTTGGCTTCTTGCTCGGGCATTTTGTCTAAGTTGTGAAAGGTAGACAAATGCTGGAGTTGTTGGCGCCACCATGTGAGAGGCGAATACCATTCAAAGAGAGTCCATAGGAGGTCTGGAGAGAACTCTGGAGTGGTAAGGTGAGTCAGGACTGGTTTGATGGGGAAAAATAGCTTTGTAGCATACAAAGTGGTGAGGCACCACATGTACCAAAGCTCATCTTCGGAGATGGTGAGAGAAGACAGAGTGAGCCCTGTGAGAAACAAATGCTCCATGCAAAGATTAGGAAATCGGTCAGGTGTCTTGGAGTGAACATTAAAGAAATACCTGTAGACAAACTTCTTTGCAAAATCTTGTAACTGGTAGGCTGACTGGAAAGAGATGTTCATGGGAAAATTTCTCTGGTTAAGAGCTTTGAAGGGAAGTTGGCGATTCATGGCTATAACTGGAATGGTGTGAATCGAGGAGATGAGGGTAGGCTTATTTATAGTTGGACGGGTCAGGAAGTCGGGAATGAGGTTCTGGTTTCCTTTGATATGTTGAACAGTGAAGTCGTATTTAGCAAACCAGGTTTTGAGGCTAAGTAATTGCTTGTCAGGTAGCAATTTGTTCTTGAAGTCAAAGATGCGGGGAAAAGAGGAATTATCCATGTTGATGAGGAACTTGTGGCTGATGAGATGGAATTCGAATTTTTTAATCCCATACTTGACTGCAATAATCTCCTTGTAGATCACATGGTAGTTCTTTTCAGATTCTTTGAATTGACCGCTGGCATGTGCACAGAAGTGACGCACGCCATTGATGTCTTCAAGAAGAACAGCACTCCAATAATCATCGCTGGCATCTATCTGGAGGATGCGCTGGCCATTTGTGGGAATTCGGAGTGGAGGAGGTGATTGAGCTATCACCTTGAGATGCTTGACAGCTTCTGTCTGAGCTGGGCCCCATGGAGGGCATTGTTTCTTGAGCATGCAAGACAGCTGGCTGGTGTGAAGTGCAACTCGTGGAATAAAGTCACGGACATAGTTAACAATTCCGAGAAATTGTTGTATCTGCTTGCGGTTGAGATTTGTGTCCGGGAACTTTAATAATTCAACTGCAATGTGGGGACCAGGCTGATACTGGCCGTCTTTGATCACCATGCCAAGAAAGTCAATAGATTCTTTTCCTATGCTGCTTTTCTTTTCGGAAAGCATAATGCCATGTGCCTGCACAATATTAAAGAAATCCAAAAGGAGCTTCTGATGGCTCTCATGGTCAGAGGAAAATAATAAAATATCGTCAATGTAAACCAATGCATGATGGAGAATAGGATTGAAGATTTTTGTCATGGCTTTTTGAAATAAGGAGGGGGCGACTTTGAGGCCAAAAGGCATGACTGTCCATTGATAATGAGCATCAGGGATGCAGAAGGCAGTTTTGTAACGGTCACTTGGTGAAATACCAAGTTGCCAAAAACCGGCTTTTAAATCGAACTTAGAGAAAATTTGAGCCCCTTGGAGATGGACAAACAAGGTTTGGATTTTTGGAAGGGGAAATTTATCATCTTTAAGAAAGGTGTTGAGTGGTTGATAATCAATGACTAATCTTTTCTTGCCACGAACTAATTCAGAATGTTTTTCAACATAAAAGGCTTGACAAGCCCAATCTGAATCAGTAGACTCAATAAGACCTTGTTCAAGTAACTGAGAACATTCTTGCTTAGCAAGCAAGAGGTCTGAAGGAGACATACCCGGATGTGAGGCTTTTGTGGGGTTGATGTCTTCGTTGAGTTTAAAGGGAAGGTGAATGAAGAAGGTTTCATTTTTCCAAAGAGGTGAAGGATGATGGAATTGAGAATGGTTTTCTGGACAGTAGGCTAAGAACTTTTGTGAGATGTGGCTATATGGAGATGGTGTTTCAGAGAGCGTATACAGACGTAGAGTATCTGTATAGGGCATGAACATTTGCTTGTAGCGGACTCCAGAACTAGTGAGGAATAGATTTTTGACTAGATGAAGTATATCAAAACCGATGAGCAAATCTTTATCAGGGAGTTTGGAGGCTACAATCTTTTTCCAAATTATGCAATTCGGAAAGAATTGAATACCAATGGATTTTTTGGTAATCAAAGTAGTTTCAAATGTTTCACCATTAACTGCTCGGAAAAGTTTGGAGTGAGGTTCCCAGTAGGTTGAAGGAAGAACAGAGGGATCAATCATACTGGTGTCTGCACCAGTGTCAAGGAACCCAATAACAGGGATAGGTTTATGGAATTTAGATGGAAGGATGGACATTTTGAGAGAGGGACGAGGAATGGTGGAGACATGGTTAATAGTCTGGACAAGGGAGATGACTGAAATATCCTCAAAATCAGAGGATTCGGCAATGAGGAAAGCTGTTTGGTCATCTTGTGTGGATTGTTCTGAAAAATTGGATTCAACATCCTCATTCTCAGATAACAGGGAAGAATCTTCAAGATGATGGATAAGGCGAACAGCTTTGGCTGATTTGTTGGGACAATTTCGGGCAAAGTGACCGCGTTTCTTGCAAATGAAACAACGGTTGGACTTTTTCTTTCGGTACTGAGAAGGATCTTTCTTTCTGAAATACCGGAAAGGTTTTTTGGAGGAGGATTTTTTGTGGAAGTGTTTTTGAAAGTGTTTTTTCCTTTTGGGTGAGCAGGTACACTTCTTTTCATCTTTGCATTCTATCTTGAGGTGAGGTTTTCGACAAGCATCAGAGAAAGGTTTTTTGTCTGCCATGAGATCTTTGAAGAATGCTTTCTGTTCACAGAGCTTGTCAAGAGATGAGATGGCCATTTGGAAAATCTTTCCCAAAGAGATATCAGCTATGCTCATATTGGTGGCTGTGAGCTTTCTTTGAAGATCAGGCTGTAACTCAGTAGGAAGAGAGGCAATGAAGACATGTTTCAAAGATGGTTCGTTGAAGCCATTGAGCTTGTAGAAGAGAATGCTCATTCTTTTATAGTGAGCATCCAACAGATGGCGTTTGAGAGAGCAGCATTTCATCTGATGGTATTCTTTTCTGTCTGCTTCAGTGGAGGCAGTTTTTTCACCGAGGAATTGCTCATGAATGATGGTGAGGGCTGTACCAACCGGAGCTTCAATGAATTGGAGCTGTCTGAATTCTCCTAAACTCTCTAGCCAGTCCCGTAAAGAACCCGTGGAACGGGCCATGAATTCACGAAGGACGGTTTGAGATTGAGCAAAAGGCTTGGTACTTTGAAGATCAATCCAAGCAGCAAATTCTTGAAAGCGAGCTGCCCATTTGTGACGGGGAATGTCATCAAATGTGAACCAAGATGTTGAGGATGGTTTAGTGGAGTGGTCATGGACTGGTGGTGGCACTGGGTCTGTTTGAGACGCTTGGTCTGGAGGGTCATCTTCTACAATAGGAGTGGAAGTATAAGTACTTGGATCTGCAGTCTCAGTGGCCATTAATATGCCAGTGATGTCAGCATATTCGGACTCACAATCAGTGGAGGTGTTTGATGAGTCATATGAGGAAGATGAGGAGGAATTGGGTGTTTCAGGCTCAGAAGAATCAGAGGAGTCTGAAAGGTGAGGCTGGACAGTATGATAGTGATACTGGTCCATTGGGTTTTTATCCTTTTGAGGCGGTTCAGGATAGATTTGTGGTGGTTCTCTTGGAGGGATAATAGGTGTAGATGAAGAGGTTGTGGCCTTGGGACGTGGTTGAGAGGTGTTGACTTGGGATCGTGGTTTTTTAGATGAAGATGGTGGAGGAGGTACTGGAAGATGAGAGAAACCAAAAGGTTGATGATAAGCAGGTTGTTGAGATCTAGATGGTGGATAGAAAGGTACGAATGCATCAAAGAGTGGAGGAGATACTGGTGTAGGTTGAGGTCGGGTGAAAAGAGATGGCCGAACCTTTTCAGCATCAATTCTGGATACCTCAGCTTTGAGTTTTCTGATCTCAGCTTCTTTGGAATTGAACTCTGGACCCCATATATGATTCTTAATCATATATCTGAGATCGGTGTCTAGCTCAGAAATCCGGTCATGGAGACGGATGTACATTTGATCCAAGCGACTGGTGATGGAATCAACTTTGGTTTCAGTCTGGGAGACTTGAGTTGCAACACGGTCAATTTTCTTACCGAGTTGTTGGAGAGAATGGTTTTGAGCATTGGCATTTTTGGTTTGCCAATTCAAGACAGCTTCATATTGTTTGGGCTCTTCAGGTTGCCCAGAGGCTGTAACTGGAGATTGCACAAAAGGTTTTGAGGTAACACGGGTTTGTGAATCTGTTTGTTTTTCAAGGGGTGGAAAAGTGTTTTCATAAGAGTGACTTGAAAACATAAGACAAGACCTGATTGATACCATAAAAAAAGAGAGTACGTGGCTTGTGATCTCTCAGTGCAGACCAGACTAACGCCCATTCGGCTTCGCCTCTGGAATTTACGTCGAGAGTTTCCTGCCTATATACCTCTTGGATCAAAACTTAAAACAAGTTCTTTGCAGGTTATAAAACCCAAAACAGACTTTTCTTTAGTCTTTAAAACAGGGTACCAAACCGTTTAAGAAATTGCCATAAGTTTTCTAATGCACAGGATCCTTCCTTGAAGGCAAGTGCAGAGCATACTTCCTTAAGTTTTCAAAATGAACAAATTTAATTCTTTGATTCGTTTCTTTCACTTAGAACTTCATTTGCAGAGAGAGAGGAGAATTTAGCAATTCATGGTGTAGAGCAAACACACGAAAGTTTTATTGCACTTAAGCTTCTTTCAAGTTATATTTTACAAAGGAGGGGAGCTCTTTATATAGGAGAGCTCATTAAGATAGGACAGGACCCCTATCTTTTACAATAGTAAAAGCAAAGTAAAACTACAGTACAAGAGTAAAGCTACAGTACAAGCAACATTATTACATCAGGACAAAATCCATAACATGAGGACAAAAAAGGAAAATGCGTACATCGAGACAAAAAGGGAAATTGCTTACAACAAGACAAGAAAGGAAAATGCATGGCAACAAGACAAAATGCAGGGAAGGTTCAAGGAAAGTGCATGAGTCAAGACAAGATGGGAAAGTTCATGGAAGGAGACAAGGGGAGAAATTTCCTGAAAGAAGACAAAAGGGAAAGGGCATGCAAGGAGACAAAAGACTTTATGGGGAGTGAAGGTTCATGTATTCATCTTCAGAGTTCATGTATTCATCTTCAGAGTCACTTTCTGTCGCATCAGGGTCATCGTTAGAAGGCTGTGGAAAAAAGGTCTTGGAAAGCCTTGGATGCTTGCAGGAGGGACCACTGCATGGTGGATGTGGACAGTAGAATTCATACACTGGTCTGGAGGATGTCGGAGAAGCTTTTGGTGATGTTTGGGTAGCCTTATCTTTTTTGGAAGGTTTGGGTGGCTGTGATGGTGGTGGTTGGGAGCAGGAGCCTGGTTCATGCATGGATGGTTGGGGAAACTGTTGGAGATGTTGACTGAGAGGAAGAAAGTCTTCCCATGGGTCCTGTGAGTCTTGGTAGAGGAAGTCAGTATAATCTGGTTTTTCCTCTTTGATGATAATGCCGGTGGGTTTTGGGTGAGATATAGTGGATGGAGTGGGAATCATGATGATGTCATGTTGTGGGCCTAAGGAGGTGTGGGAGATATCTCTGTGTGGTGGAGTCTGGTGGTTGAGTTGGCAAAGATAATTGTGCAGGGTGGTTTGGATTTCATTTTCAATGACAGCTGGGTGTGGTGCAGTGAACCATTCATACACTTGATCTTGGGTCCAGAAAAGCTTTGTATCTGGATGCTGAAAATATGGCCTGTGGATAATGAAGACTAAAGTGAACAGGCGTGCTTCTGAAGCAGGCATTCTTTCCAGGTTGTAAATCTCTGAGAGTTGCTGCAGTTTCTTTCTCCACCATGGAATAGGAGAAAACCATTCAAGTAAAGTCCAGGTGAGGGAGGTGGCTTTGTCCGGGTTGAGGAGATGTTCCAAAGTTGGACTGATTGGCAGGATAAGCTTGGTGGCATATAGAACAGTTAGGCACCATAGGTACCATAACTCATCTTCAGTGATATCCCTAGAGGGGTCAAGGGTGAGACCTGTAAGGAACAAGTTTTCTGGGTGGAAGGTAGAAAATGGAAAGGAGTCTGCCATTAGGTAGGCTTTCATAAAAAAGCGAAAAACAGCTTTGCGGGCAAAGTCCTGGATGGCAAAGACAGAAGAGAAAGTTTTGTTAAGGGGAAAGTTCTTCTTGGTGAGAGCTTGTGGGGGAAGTGAAGTGGCCATGGAGATAACTGGGAAGTGGTAGGTTGTGGAAAACACGGTGAGAAGTTTGTCTGGTTTGGAGAGTCTAGATAGCATATCAGGGATAAGGTTCTGGGATCCCTTTATATGCTTAACTGAAAAGTCATATTTGGAAAACCAATCTTTTAACCTGAGTAACATTTTTTCGGGAACAGTTTTACCTTTGAAATTAAGGATATTTGGGAAGGCTGAACTGTCCATTCGGATGAGAAAATGGTGTCTAATCAAATGATACTCAAATTTCTTGATGCCATTCTTAACCGCTAAGATTTCTTTGAACACACTGTGGTAATGCTTCTGTGTGTCAGAGAAATGTCCACTAGCGTAGGCAATAAAGCTCTCTTTTCCATGGATTTCTTCGAGGAGGATGGCACCCCATGATTCATCATTGGCATCTGTCTGTAGTATGCGCTTGCCATCTGTAATTAACTTTAAAGGAGGCGGATTTTGCGCAATCTGCTTTAATGTAGTAACAGCAAGGGTGTGGTTGTCATTCCATTCTGGGGGCTTCTTTTTCAATAAAGCTGAAAGATGTCGAGTGTGTTGGTCCACGTGGGGGATGAAATCACGGATGTCGTTGATGATACCAAGAAACTGTTGGACTTGCCTTTTGGAAAGGTGCTGATCTGGAAAGTGAAGCAACTCTTGGGCAATGTGCTTTCCAGGCTGATAATGGCCGTCTTTTATGACCATTCCAAGAAATTCAATGGTATCTGTGGCAATGGTGCTTTTCTTGGCTGATAACATAATTCCATGATTCTGGACAATATCATAGAACTGAGTTAACAGCTGGTGATGTTCCTCATGCGAACCTGAAAAAAGCAAGATGTCATCAATATAAATCAATGCATGATGGAGGATGGGCTGAAAGATTTGGATCATGGATTTTTGGAATATGGATGGGGCAGTTTTGAGTCTGAAGGGTAAGACTGTCCATTGGAAATGGGCATTTGGAATGCAAAAGGCAGTTTTGTACCGTTCTGAGGGTTCAATGCCTAATTGCCAAAAACCTGATTTTAAATCAAATATTGAAAAGATCTGGGCATTTTTGAGAAAAGTATACATGCTTTGGCGACGTGGCAAAGGGAATTTGTCATCTTGTAAAAACATGTTTAAGGGCTGATAGTCAATGACTAAGCGTTTCTTTCCTCGAACAAGCTCAGCATGCTTTTCAACATAAAAGGCTTGGCAAGCCCATGGAGAAGTTGTGGGCTCAATTAGACCTTAGGCTAATAATTGTGAACATTCTTGTTGGGCTAGGAGTAAGTCAGAAGGACTCATTCCTGGATGGGTAGCTTTGGTTGGGTTAATGTCTTCATTGAGTTTGAAGGGTAACTTAATGAAGAAAGACTTATTTTTCCACAATGGATTTGGATGGGTGAACTGAGAATGGGACTCTAGACATAGACTTAAAATTTTGGTGGATATATCTTGGTAGGGCTGGGGTGTGTCGGACAGGTTGTAAAGTTTAAGAATGTCTGTGAAAGGTTTGAACATGGATTTGACGCGGATTCCAGTGGGGATGCTTTGGAGGTGTTTGATCTGGTGAAGGATGTCAAAACCTAACAAGATATCCTTATTAAGAAGAGTTGAACCAATGACCTTGGTCCAAATGACACAGTTTGGGAAGATTTGAATACCAATGGGTTTTTTGGTAATCAAAGAAGTGGTGAACAATTTGCCGTTGACAGCTTTGAAATGTTCCTCATATTCTGTCCAATATTCTGGTGGAAGAATATGCGGATTTAACATGCTGCGTTGAGCTCCAGTGTCGATGAGACCAATGGCTGGAATGGGCCTTTGGAATTTGGAAGGCAAGATTTGGAGTTTGATTCAGGGTATGGGAACAGTAGTATCAAGGGACAGCAACTGTTGGTGAAAAATTACTTGGGATTGATCACTGTCTGAGTCATCAGAGGAATTCTGTAGTGCGAACACTGTTTCATCATTGGGTTCATCTTGTTCTGAAAAATAGAATTCCAGCTCATCCTTTTCTGGAGAGAAATCTGTGGTAGCTTGGAGATGCTCAAGTAGCCGAATAGATTTTTCTCGTTTGTTGGGACAATCCTTGGCATAATGACCTTTTTTCTTGCAGATAAAGCATCTGCTTGATTTTCTCCTTTTAAAGTCTCTGGATGAAGATGACTTCTTTCTGAAGAATCTGTAGGACTTTCTGGATCGGCGAGGCTTAGATGAATATTCTGGTCGTTTGAATTTTCGAAAATGCCTTTTCTTTTTAGGACTGCAATCACAATCCTTCTTCTGTTTGCACTTAATATGCAAATAGGGCTTTTTGCAGGCACTCCGAAAGGGTTCTCTGTCTTTCAATAGTTCTTTGAAAAACTGTTTCTGCTCACAGAGTTTGTCAAGACAAGTTTTGGCAAGTTGAAAGATTTTGCCAAGAGAGATGTTGTCAAGGACAAGATTGGATGCACGAAGTTGCCGCTGTATGTCTGGTTGGAGTTCATCAGGAAGGGAAGCCAGGAAAACATGCTTTAATGTTGGTTCGTTGAATCCATTAAGCTTATAAAACAGCAAGGACATTCTTTTATAATGGAACTCAAGATCCTTAGCATTGAGTGAACAGCATTTCATGTTGAGATAGTCCCGTCGTGCAGCTTCAAAGATTGCAGAGGGGTCTCCAAGGAATTGATCATGGATAACCGCAAGGGCACTTGAGACTTCTGGCAATTGAACAAACTGCAATTGTCTGTATTGGCCTAGAGATTCAAACCAATCTCTTAAAGCACCCGTAAAACGAGTGGCAAATTCTCTAAGGACTGATTGAGTTGTGGCTCCTGGCCTTAACATTTGTAAGTCAAGCCAGGCAGACATTTCATTAAGTCGATCACGCCATTTAGAGGATGGAATATCATCAAATGTGAACCATGGACCATTTGACGATTTTGGACCAGTTGAACCGGATTGGGCTTGGGCTTGGGCTGGAGGAGGTTGGTTTGAGGCAGAGAATTCAGGCATTTCTTCGTCAACTTCAGAAGGAATGTCAACATATGGTTCTGTGTGAGAGGTTTGGCCTTGATCAGGTGGATCAGTTTGAGCCATCAGGATTTTGGTGATATCAGCATAAGACTTTTCAGAGTCACTGGTAGAAGCTGATGATTCTGTGTCTGTCTCAGTATGAGTATCTGAGACTGCAAGATTGGAATCAGAAGTTTGATCATCGGTGGAGGATGTGTGGTCAACTGTGTGGGCACTGAACAAGTGCATGGGTTGTTTATCTTTGGATTGGGTAGGAGGTTGAGAAGGAGCTGGGGGTGGAGGTACTGATGGTAAGGCTGATGGATAGCCATGGGTTGGTTGGTCAGGAGTGGAAACAGCAGGTTGGGGAATAGTGGCTGGTCGTGGTTGAGGTTTAGGCTTGGGTTTAGGTTTTGGTGGAGGTGGTAATGGATTATGTCGAAAAAGAGTATGAGTCATACCAAATAATTTGGAAGGTTCATACTGTTTGATAGGGGAAAGCATAGAGGCAAATGGATGATAGGTTGGACTGATGGAAGGCATCGGAGGTGAGGAGGTAAAAAGGGTAGGCTTTTGTTTTTCTGATTCTATCTGGTCAAGCTCAGCTTTCAAGCGTCTGATCTCTCTTTCCTTCTAGTCAAATTCTGGGCCATAATAGCGTTGAGCAAGCATGGTTCTTAACTCAGAATCAAGTTGAGCAATTCTAGACTGTAGATTTTGGTGGATCTGTTGCATTTGGGCAGTGATGGAATCAACTTTGGTCTCAAGCTTTTCAGTGCGTAAACTGATTTTTTCAACTTTGGAATTAATGTTTACCAAAGTATCATTTTGTGCTCTGGCATTTTGGGTTTGCCAGTTGAGGACTGATTCAAAAGGTTTAGGAGGTTCAAGGTGTCTTGTAGAGGTGATGGCTGAAGGGATAAAGGGTTTGGACACAATATTGCGTTGGGAATCTGTGTGGGTGTCTAGAGGAGGAAATGAAGAAGAGTAGTCTGAAGAAGTAGATGAGAACATCATACAACTCAGTGGTGGTGTTGGATTTGGGATCGGTGAGGGAATCTCGGATTTGCAATGTTTTGCAATCCATATGAGTTCTTTTTTGTAGATGGGTAAAGGTACTGGTGGAGATGGAGGATCTTGTGGTGGTGTGGGGTTATGATGGTGACATGAGGTTAAAGGTTTTTTCTTTTTAGATTTTTTCTTTCTGGTAGAATAATCATCATCGTCCTCTTCCCAATCATCCCAGCAGGGACAATTTGGGTCACACATGCCTGAGCCAGGGGCTTCCCATAGGAAATGACCATTTAGCTTTGCTAGATAAACAGGGTAGCCTTTAGAAGTGAACCCTGTAATGGGTAGATCTTCTTGAGCTGTCTGCACCGCTGTGATCTCCTTTACTTATTCCTCACCTCCGATGCCTTCCATCAGTCCAACCTATCATCCATTTGCCTCTATGCTTTCCCCTATCAAACAGTATGAACCTTCCAAATTATTTGGTATGACTCATACTCTTTTTCGAGATAATCCATTACCACCTCCACCAAAACCTAAACCCAAGCCTAAACCTCAACCACGACCAGCCACTATTCCCCAACCTGCTGTTTCCACTCCTGACCAACCAACCCATGGCTATCCATCAGCCTTACCATCAGCACCTCCACCCCCAGCTCCTTCTCAACCTCCTACCCAATCCAAAGATAAACAACCCATGCACTTGTTCAGTGCCCACACAGTTGACCACACATCCTCCACCGATGATCAAACTTCTGATTCCAATCTTGCAGTCTCAGATACTCATACTGAGACAGACACAGAATCATCAGCTTCTACCAGTGACTCTGAAAAGTCTTATGCTGATATCACCAAAATCCTGATGGCTCAAACTGATCCACCTGATCAAGGCCAAACCTCTCACACAGAACCATATGTTGACATTCCTTCTGAAGTTGACGAAGAAATGCCTGAATTCTCTGCCTCAAACCAACCTCCTCCAGCCCAAGCCCAAGCCCAATCCGGTTCAACTGGTCCAAAATCGTCAAATGGTCCATGGTTCACATTTGATGATATTCCATCCTCTAAATGGCGTGATCGACTTAATGAAATGTCTGCCTGGCTTGACTTACAAATGTTAAGGCCAGGAGCCACAACTCAATCAGTCCTTAGAGAATTTGCCACTCGTTTTACGGGTGCTTTAAGAGATTGGTTTGAATCTCTAGGCCAATACAGACAATTGCAGTTTGTTCAATTGCCAGAAGTCTCAAGTGCCCTTGCGGTTATCCATGATCAATTCCTTGGAGACCCCTCTGCAATCTTTGAAGCTGCACGACGGGACTATCTCAACATGAAATGCTGTTCACTCAATGCTAAGGATCTTGAGTTCCATTATAAAAGAATGTCCTTGCTGTTTTATAAGCTTAATGGATTCAACGAACCAACATTAAAGCATGTTTTCCTGGCTTCCCTTCCTGATGAACTCCAACCAGACATACAGCGGCAACTTCGTGCATCCAATCTTGTCCTTGACAACATTATTATAAGATGACAAATATCTTAAAGAGAGATGGAACCATCTTCAGATGATGATTTAGTCTCGTTAGGGTCATGATCAAAGTCCTTATTTTTCTTGAAGATTCTTTCTAGATGAGAACATCCTGGAACATATGGCCAAGGGTAATATTATCCTTTTGGTGATGGAAGAGTTGACTAAGGAAAATGCTCAGGTTGAGAGGAGAATGATGGATATAGAGAAGAGGAGGAACCTAGGAATTCAAATGGTGATGGTGGAGGTACCGGGGTAAAATCTTTATAAGGGTCTTGGGAATCTTGGAATAAGAAGTCAATGTAATCTAGTTTTTCTTTTTTTATGATGATTCCATGGTTGAGAGGTTGGGAATGTAAGGATAGTGTAGGGATCATGAACATTTTATGTTTTGGTCCAAGAGATGTGTGGAGAATATCAGATTGGTCTAGAGGAATGTGGTTGAGTTCCATGAGAAAATTCTTTAAGGAAGTCTTGATGTGAAAATCTTGTTCAAGACAGGTAATGTGAGGAACAGTGGTCCATTCATAACTCTGATTTTGCATCCAAAAATCCTTGGTATGAGGATGCTAGAAATATGGACGATGGATGATAAAAACATAGGTGAACTGTTTTCCTTCTTGGTCCGGGACTTCTAGAAGACGATGTGCTTCAGCAATCTATTGTAGTTTTCTACAGCGCCATGGTAATGGTGAAAACCATTCGAAAAGAGTCCATGTGAGAGAAGTGGAAAGTTCTGGATTATTGAGTGTGGTGATAAGGGGTAGAATTGGGAAGACTATTTTAGTGGCATACAAAATAATAAGACACTATGTATACCAAAGTTCATCTTTGGTAATATCTCTGTGAGGTGTAATTACTAATCCTGTAAGGAAAAGATGATCAGGATGAAAACTGGGGAAGATAGTGGTCATGGCCTTTTGAAAAATAGAAGGGGCAGTTTTAAGGCCAAAAGGAAGGGCATTTGGAATACAAAAAGTAGTTTTGTATCGTTCAAATGGATGAATGCCAAGTTGTCAAAAACCAGACTTCAAGTCGAATTTTGAAAAGATTCAAGCATTTTTGAGGTGGACAAAAAGGGTGTGTCTGTTGAGTGGTTGATACTTAATGACTAATCTTTTTTTTTTCCACGAAGAATTTCAGACCTTTTTTCAACATAGAAAGCTTGACAAGCCCATTGAGAATTTGTGGGTTCAATGAGGCCTTGTTTTAGCAATTGGCCACATTCTTGTTGGGCCAAAATAAGGTCTTGTGGGGTCATGCCTGTATGGGTAGCTTTGGTTGAGTTGCTGTCTTCATTTAGTTTGAAAGGTAAGAATATACGGCTATGGTTTTCAAGGAAAAATTTGAGGATTTGATCTATAATGGCTTGGTATGAGGGTGGTGAATTGGCTAAAGAATAGATCTTTAGAGTGCTGGTGAAGGGTTTGATCATGGATTTGTAACGGAGACTAGAAAAAGTAATCTGGACATTTTTTGCTTGATGTAGGATGTCAAAACCTAAAAATAACTTAAAAAATTCCGAAAACTAATATTTTTACATTTATGCCAATGATAAAAATATTTGAACCCATTCTACAACATGGCATGATCTAAATATTTGAACCCACTCTCCATCACCAACTGGTCTATAGGCTTCAAAATCATGCCTTAGATCTACCCACTCCAGACCATCACTCTGACACTCTCATGGTCTTAGCTGAATCTGACTAAATCCCAACCATCATCCAGATCCCCAGACAAATTCCCCGTCATGAGCTCATCAAGCTTATGCCTCTTGAATGGATCTCAAACTATGAACAGTTCCATACTAATACAGCTCCAATTCAGACATCATAAAGCATGTTTGAAAGACGCTCAGACACCTCCCAGTGCTCCACAAGAGCCTCCTCGGCTCTCCTTTACCTACTCTTCTATGATCACAGCTGTACAGACAGCTCAAGAAGATCTACCCATTACAGGGTTTACTTCTAAAGGCTACCATGTTTATCCAGCAAAGCTAAATGGTCATTTCTTATGGGATGCCCCTGGCTCAGGCAGATGTGACCCAAATTATCCCTGCTGGGATGATTGGGAAGAGGTCGATGAAAACCTCTAGCCTCATATCACCATCATAACCCCACACCACCACAAGATCCTCCATCTCCACCAGCTCCTTTACCTATTTACAAAAAAGAACTCAAATGGATTGCAAAACATTGTAAATCTGAGATTCCCTCACCAATCCCAAATCCAACACCACCACTGAGTTGTATGATGTTTTCCTCTACTTCTTCAAACTACTCTTCTTCCTTTCCTCCTCTAGACACCCACACAGATTCCCAATGCAATATTGTGTCCAAACCTTTTATCCCTTCAGCTATAACCTCTACAGGACACCTTGAACCCCCTAAACCTTTTGAATCAGTCCTCAACTGGCAAACCCAAAATGCCAAAGCACAAAATGATACTTTGGTAAACATTAATTCCAAAGTTGAAAAAATCAGTTTACAAACTGAAAAGCTTGAGACCAAAGTTGATTCCATCACTGCACAAATGCAGCAGATCCACCAAAATCTACAGTCCAGAATTGCTCAACTTGATTCTCAGTTACGAACCATGCTTGCCCAATGCTATTATGGCCCTGAATTTGACCAGAAGGAAAGAGAGATCAGATGCTTGAAAGCTAAGCTTGACCAGATAGAATCAGAAAAACAAAGGCCTACCCTTTTTACCTTCTCACCTCTGATGCCTTCCATTGGCCCAACCTATCATCCATTTGCCTCAATGCTTTCCCCTATCAAACAGTATGAACCTTCCATTACCACCACCACAACCTAAACCTAAACTAAAGCCTAAACCTCAACCACGACCAGCCACTATTCCCCAACCTGCTGTTTCCACTCTTGCCCAACCAACCCATGGCTATCCATCAGCCTCACCATCCGCACCTCCACCACCAGCTCCTTCTCAACCTCCTATCTAATCCAAAGATAAACAACCCATGCACCTGTTTAGTGCCCACACAGTTGACCACACATCCACCACCGATGATCAAACTTCTGATTCCAATATTGCAGTCTCCGATACTCATACTGAGACAGAGACACAGAATCATCAGCTTCCACCAGTGACTCTGGAAAGTCCTATGCTGATAGCACCAAAATCCTGATGGCTCAAACTGATTCACCTGATCAAGGCCAAACTTCTTACACTGAACCATATGTTGACATTCCTTCTGAAGTTGACAAAGAAATGCCTGAATTCTCTGCCTCAAACCCACCTCCTCCAGCCCAAGCCCAAACCAGTTCAACCAGCCCAAAATCATCAAATGGTCCATGGTTCACATTTGATGATATTCCATCCTCTAAATGGCGTGATCGGCTTAATGAAATGTCTGCCTAGCTTGACTTACAAATGTTAAGACTAGGAGCCACCACTCAATCAGTCCTTAGAGAATTTGCCACTCATTTTACGGGTGCTCTAAGAGATTGGTTTGAATCTCTAGGCCAATACAGACAATTGCAATTTGTTCAATTGCCAGAAGTCTCAAGTGCCCTTGCGGTTCTCCATGATCAATTCCTTGGAGACCCCTCTGCAATTTTTGAAGCTGCACGACGGGACTATCTCAACATCAAATGCTGTTCCCTCAATGCTAAGGATCTTGAGTTCCATTATAAAAGAATTTCCTTGCTGTTCTATAAGCTTAATGGATTCAATGAACCGACATTAAAGCATGTTTTCCTGGCTTCCCTTCCTGATGAACTCCAACCAGACATACAACGGCAACTTCGTGCATCCAATCTTGTCCTTGACAACATTTCTCTTGGCAAAATCTTCCAACTTGCCAAAACTTGTCTTGACAAACTCTGTGAGCAAAAACAGTTTTTCAAAGAACTGTTGAAAGACAGAGAACCATTTCGGAGTGCCTGCAAAAAGCCTTATTTGCATATTAAATGCAAACAAAAGAAGGATTGTGATTGCAGTCCTAAAAAGAAAAGGCATTTTCGGAAATTCAAATATCCAGAATACTCCTCTAAGCCTCGTCGGTCCAGAAAGTCCTACAGATTCTTCAGAAAGAAGTCATCCTCATCCAGAGACTTTAAAAAGAAAAAATCCAGCAGATGCTTTATCTGCAAGAAGAAAGGTCATTAAGCCAAGGATTGTCCCAACAAACGGGAAAAATCTATTCGGCTTCTTGAGCATCTCCAAGCTACCACAGATTTCTCTCTAGAAAAGGATGAACTGGAATTCTATTTTTCAGAACAAGATGAACCCAATGATGAAACAGTGTTCGCCCTACAGAATTCCTCTGATGACTCAGACAGTGATCAGTCACAAGTCATTTTCCACCAACAGTTGCTGTCCCTTGATACTTCTGTTCCCATCCCTTCCATTAAACTCCAGATCTTGCCTTCCAAATTCCAAAGGCCCATTCCAGCAATTGGTCTCATCGACACTAGAGCTCAACGCAACATGTTAAATCCGCATATTCTTCCACCTGAATATTAGACAGAATATGAGGAACATTTCAAAGTTGTTAACGGCAAATTGTTCACCACTTCTTTGATTACCAAAAAACCCATTGGTATTCAAATCTTTCCAAACTGTGTCATTTGGACCAAGGTCATTGGTTCAACTCTGCCTAATAAGGATATCTTGTTAGGTTTTGACATCTTGCACCAGATCAAACACCTCCAAA
The DNA here is from genome assembly GCA_029633175.1 of Citrus glauca. NCBI lineage: Eukaryota > Viridiplantae > Streptophyta > Magnoliopsida > Sapindales > Rutaceae > Citrus > Citrus glauca. Next base: position 15,981,450 of record JAQOOD010000005.1, read on the forward strand.
TCATTCCCACTGGAATCCGAGTCAAATCCATGTTCAAACCTTTCACAGACATTCTTAAACTTTACAACCTGTCTGACACACCTCAGCCCTACCAAGATATTTCAACTAAAATTTTAAGTCTATGTCCGGAGTCCCATTCTCAATTCACCCATCCAACCCCATTGTGGAAAAATAAATCTTTCTTCATTAAGTTACCCTTCAAATTCAATAAAGACATTAACCCAATCAAAGCTACCCATCCAGGAATGAGTCCTTCTGATTTACTCCTAGCCCAACAGGAATGTTCCCAATTGTTAGCCCAAGGTCTAATTGAGCCCACAACTTCTCCATGGGCTTGCCAAGCCTTTTATGTTGAAAAGCATGCTGAGCTTGTTCGAGGAAAGAAACGCTTAGTCATTGACTATTAGCCCTTAAACATGTTTTTACAAGATGAAAAATTCTCTTTACCACGTCGACAAAGCATGTTTACTTTTCTCAAAAATGCCCAGATCTTTTCAAAATTTGATTTAAAATCAGGTTTTTGGCAATTAGGCATTGAACCCTCAGAATGGTATAAGACTACCTTTTGTATCCCTAATGCCCATTTCCAATGGACAGTCTTACCCTTTGGTCTTAAAACTGCCCCATCCATATTCCAAAAATCCATGATCCAAATCTTCCAGCCCATCCTCCATCATGCATTGATTTATATTGATGACATTTTACTTTTTTCAGGTTCGCATGAGGAACATCACCAGCTGTTAACTCAGTTCTATGATATTGTCCAAAGTTATGGAATTATGTTATCAGCCAAGAAAAGCACCATTGCCACAGATACCATTGAATTTCTTGGAATGGTCATAAAAGACGGGCATTACCAGCCTGGAAAGCACATTGCCCAAGAGTTGCTTCACTTTCCAGATCAGCACCTTTCCAAAAAGCAAGTCCAACAGTTTCTCGATATCATCAACTACATCCGTGATTTCATCCCACGCGTGGACCAACACACTCGACATCTTTCGGCTTTATTGAAAAAGAAGCCCCCATAGTGGAATGAAAACCACACCCTTGCTGTCACTATATTAAAGCAGATTGCGCAAAATCTGCCTCCATTAAAGTTGATTGCAGATGACAAGCGCATACTACAGACAGATGCCAGTGATGAATCATGGGGTGCCATCCTCCTCGAAGACATTAATAGAAAAGAAAGCTTTATCGCCTACGCTAGTGGACATTTCTCTGACACACAGAAGCATTACCACAGTGTGTTCAAAGAAATCTTAGCGGTAAAAAATGGCATCAAGAAATTTGAGTATCATTTGATTGGACACCATTTTCTCATCCAAATGGACAATTCAGCCTTCCCAAATATCCTTAATTTCAAAGGTAAAACTGTTCCTGAAAAAATGTTACTCAGGTTAAAAGATTGGTTTTCCAAGTATGACTTTTCAGTAAAGCATATAAAGGGGTCCCAGAACCTCATCCCCGATATGCTTTCCCGACTCTCCAAACCAGACAAACTTCTCATTGTGTTTTCCACAACCTACCACTTCCCAGTTATCTCCATGGCCACTTCTCTTCCTCCAGAAGCTCTCACCAAGGAAAACTTTCCCCTTAACAAAATTTTCTCTTCTGTCTTTGCCATCCAGGACTTTGCCCGCAAAGCTGTTTTTCGCTTTTCATGAAAGCCTACCTTATGGCAGACTCATTTCCATTTTCTACTTTCCACCCAGAAAATTTGTTCCTTATAGGTCTCACCCTTGACCCCTCCAGGGATATTACTGAAGATGAGTTATGGTACCTAACTGTTCTTTATGCCACCAAGCTGATCCTGCCAATCAGTCCCACTTTGGAACATCTCCTCAACCCAGACAAAGCCACCTCCCTCACCTGGACTCTCCTTGAATGGTTTTCTCCTATTCCATGGTGGAGAAAGAAACTGCAGCAACTCTCTGAAATTTATAATCTTGAAAGAATGTCTGCTTCAGAAGCAGGCCTGTTCACTTCAGTCTTCATCATCCACAGGCCATATTTTCAGCATCCAGATACAAAGCTTTTCTAGTCCTAAGATCAGGTGTATGAATGGTTTACTGCACCACACCCAGCTGTCATTGAAAACGAAATCCAAACCACCCTGCACAATTATCTCTACCAACTCAACCACCAGACTCCACCACACAGAGATATCTCCCACGCCTCTTTAGGCCCACAACATGACATCATCATAATCCCCACTCCATCCACTATATCTCACCCAAAACCCACCGGCATCATCATCAAAGAAGAAAAACCAAATTATACTGACTTCCTATACCAAGACTCCCAGGACCCATGGGAAGACTTTCTTCCTCTCAATTAACATCTCTAACAGTTTCCCCAACCATCCATGCATGAACCAGGCTCCTCCTCCCAACCACCACTATCACAACCACCTAAACCTTCCAAAAAAGATAAGGCTTCCCAGACATCACCAAAAGCTTCTCCGACATCATCTAGATCAGTGTATGAATACTACTGCCCAGATCCACCATGCAGTGGTCCCACTTGCAAGCATCCATGGCTTTCCAAGACCTTTTTCCCTCCACCATCTGACGACGACCCTGATGTGACAGAAAGTGACTCTGAAGACGAATACATGAACCTTCACTCCCCATAAAGTATTTTGTCTTCATGCATGAAATTTCCTCTCTTGTCTTGTTGCAGAAAATTTCCCACCTTGTCTCCTTGCATGCACTCTCCCTTTTGTCGTATTTTAGGAAATTTCTCCCCTTGTCTCGTTCCATGAACTTTCCCATCTTGTCTTAACTCATGCACTTTCCTTGAACCTTCCCTGCATTTTGTCTTGTTGCCATGCATTTTCCCTTCTTGTCTTGTTGTAAGAAATTTCCCCTTTTGTCTCAATGTATGCACTTTCCTCTTTTGTCCTCTTGTCATAAACTTTGTCACGTTGTAATAATGTTGCTTGTACTGTAGCTTTACTCTTGTATTGTACTGTAGCTTTACTCGTGTACTGTAGCTTTACCTTACTTTTACTATTGTAAAAGATAGGGGTCCTGTCCTATCTTCAAGAGCTCTCCTATATAAAGAGCTCACCCCCCTTGTAAAATTAAGAAGTTTTATAAGAAGTTTTAAAATCAATAAAACTATCGTGTGCCTTTCTCTCATCATGAAGTTCTAAACTCTCTCTCTCTCTCTGCAAATGAAGTTCTAAGTGAAAGAAACAAATCAAAGAATTAAATTTGTTCATTTTGAAAACTTAAGGAAGTATGCTCTGCACTTGCCTTCAAGGATCCTGTGCATTAGAAAACTTATGGCGATTTCTTAAATGGTTTAGTACCCTGTTTTAAGACTAAAGAGAAGTATGTTTTTGGGTTTTATAACCTGCAAAGAATTCGTTTTAGGTTTTGATCTAAGAGGTATATCGGCTGGAACACCACCGTGTGCGGGCTACTGGTCCAAAGGGATTTTAAATATCTTAGCTTCAAAAGAGCTAAGGAACCCATCACGGGGGTAGAACAACGCCACGTACTCTTTTATGGTATCAGAGCCATACTCGTCCTTGAAACTTCCATGTTTTCTAAATCTCACTTTTCATGCTCAAAATGGTATAATTTAAGTATTTGATTTGTTTTAATCTTTAGACTTCAGGAGCAGAGAGAACTTCTCAATCATGGCTTCAACTTCATCTTCCTCTACTTCCAATCCTGTTACTTTGTCTTCTACTATTTCTCTCCCTAAATCTTGCACTTCTCATACAACTAACAAAATTGAAAACCTTGTAGAATACTCCTACATCCCTGAATCAGCCCAAATCAGTGAGTCATCCTACCCTCTCATCAGTCCTTACCAACTGTACAAAAGACCCAGTTCCTTTACCCGTAGTATCCGCACCCTCATCTCTACTCGAAGACCTTATCCAAAAGAATATATACAGTCCTCTCGTCTGGATCAGTGTGCTCTTCAAGCAACTTCTGCTGAGCAATATGTCACTTAGGAGATTCCTTCAGAGTTAATTTCCAACTGGAAACGAGAAGGTTATACCCATCTCCATCTTGGAGGAATTAGATTAATCCTCACCCTTCATGGGCGCAAAGGATTACCAGTCACAGCTCGCCTTGCCCTCCTTGATACTCGTTTCAAACAGTACTAAGATGCTGTTATTGGCACTGTTCTCACCACCCTCCATGCAGGAAGTGTTTTACTCACTTTCTACCCCAACTTCAACCTTTCTCTTCAAGACACAAACTTACCCACAACCTTAAAAGTCCAAGTCCAGATCCAAGGTGCAGACCAAATCTCCTCTGCCAAAATTGCCATGTACTCTTTTATTGTATTCTCAAAAGATTCACATCAAAAACTACTTTGTGAATTCATGTCCATAGTAGATAAGTGAGGGTTTATTTATAGCCAGCTGTGTAAGGAAGTCTGGGATGAGGTTCTATTTGCCTTTTATGTGTTGAACAATAAAATCATATTTAGCAAACTAGTTTTTGAGAATGAGCAATTGTTTGTCAGGGAGTAACTTAAACATCTCAAAGAATATAAATAAGATAACAAATTATCATAACATAAATCGTATTCAATTGAGTACATCTCTTTAATATTTTATATCATATATGTTAATGAAAAATATTCATAAAGAATTATAGTCTACCACTATATATTATCACGAGTTATATGCATATGGGCAATAATGCTAATTATTAAATTTTATTTAGCTAAGGATTGTAAAAGATAAGGGTCCCACCTTATCTCTCCTTCCTCGAGATCTCTATATAAGCATCTCTCTATCCCTTTGTAAGGCAGGAGTTAATTGGAAATAAAAATCAGTTTTCTTCACATCTGGTTTCTCTAAACCTTTTATTAAACTCTAGACCCCAGATGTGGTTGTTGATCATTCGTCTGAGATCAGTGTCTAGCTTAGAGAAACGATATCTTTTAATGATAGCATTCAAACTTTTAGATTAAGTAAAAAGCTAAAAAAAATTAGCTTAATAACTTAATGACTTAGTTACTAAAATTCTTCATTAAGTTGAAAAAACAAACATACTTAATGACTTAAGTGATTAAAATTAAGTCAATTAAGTCATGAAGTAAAAAAAAAAAAACAGCCCCTTAGTCTAAGAACCAAAGATAATTAACTCTCATAACAGCGTCTTGGTACTATTTGAACTGGGTATCGAGCATAGTAATTCAAGCTGTGACCCGTAATCCTTTTCTCCTATAAAGGGTAAGGATTAATCGGATTCCTCCAAGATGGAGATGGGTATAACCTTCTCATTTCCAATTTGAAATCAACTCTGAGGGTATTTCCAGAGTGACATATTGCTTAGCAGAGGTTGCTTGAAGAGCACATTAATCCAGGCGAGAAGACTGGATATATTCTTTAGGTTGAGGCTGTATGGTAGAGATGAGGGTACAAATATTGCGGGTAAAGGAACTGAGTCGTTTGTACAGCTGGTAAGGGTTGATGAAAGGGTAGGATGACTCACTGATTTGGGTGGATTCAGGGATGTAGGAATATTCTACAAGGTTTTCAATCTTATTGGCGATATGATAAGTGCAAGATTTGGGTAAAAAAAGAGTAAAAGAAAGAGTAACAGGATTGGAAGGAATGGAAGAGGAAGTGGAAGCCATGAAAGAGAAGTTCTCTCTGCTCCTGAAGTCTAGAGATCAAAACAAAAAAAAAAGACATAAATTATACCATTTTGATCATGAAAAATGGGGTTTTAGAAAATGTAAGATTTTCAAGGATTGGTATGGCTCTGATACCAGAAATAGGTGCAGTGATCGTGAAGCTTTAGCATTTAGCATCAAAACTTAAAACGTTTCTTAAAAGATTATATAACCTAAAACAGACTTCCCTTAGTCTTTAAAACAAGGTACCAAACCGTTTAAGAAATTATCATAAGTTTTCTAATGCACAGGATCCTTTCTAAAAGGCAAGTGCAGAGCATACTTCCTTAAGATTTCAAAATGAACAAATTTGTTCTTTATTCTTTTTCTTTCTCTAGATCTTCATTTGCAGAGAGAGAAGTTTTAAAGAAATAAACTCTCGTATGTTTCCTAAAACTATGAATTTCTAGATATGGCTTTAATCTTTGACCATTAACTTTAAATGTGACACTGTTCTTTGGGTCCTTAATTTCAATTGCCCCATGTGGAAAAATAGTATGAATAATAAAGGGGCCAGACCATCGAGAGCATAACTTACTTGGGAATAGGTGCACGCGAGAATTGAATAAAAGCACTTTTTGGCCTGAAGTAAAAGATTTTCTCACAATTTGCTTGTCATAAAAGACTTTAATTCTCTGCTTGTAAATTTTGGCATTTTCATATGCATCATTGCGAATGTCTTCAAGTTTTGCCAGGTGTAATCTTCTTTTTGAGCTAGCTTGCTGCATGTCAAAGTTGAATTTCTTGATGGCCCAATATGACCAATCTTTTCTGTCTGGATTCACTGTCTTTTATAATATGTGCTTTATTTCTCGATTAGAGATCTCGACTTGGCCATTGGTTTGCGGATGATATAGGGTCACCTCTTTGTGAGTGATAGAATACTTTGTCAAAAGAGCTTTGAATGCTTTTGTTACAAAAGTGGGCACCATCATTACTGATTATCGCTCGAGGGAATCCAAAACCTGAAACAATGTTGCTTTTCAAAAATCCTATCACCACCTTATGATCATTGGTTCTACATGAAATTGCTTCTACCCGTTTCGATACGTAGTCAACAACAACCAATATGATACCCCATACATTAAAAATCTCAACCACTAAAATTAGATTTGGTGGCATCACATTCCTTCGTGTAATACTCCCCATTCGTTGACACCTATAACATGAAGAACATAAAGTGTAAGCGTCTTGAAATATAGTTGACCAATAGAAACCACATTGTAAAACTTTGGTAGCTGTTTTCTTAGCACTGAAATGGCCTCCACGAGCTTGTTCATGACAAAATGAAAGGATATTATGAATTTCACTTTTTGGAACATATCGTATAACAATTTGATCTACACAAAAAAAAATCTTTATTTCTGCAAAAAAAATTGGCTTTGTCTTGCTTGGTCCAATGCTCTGGAAGTTGACTTGTAACAAGATAATTAACGATATCAGTATACCACTGTAATACTTCCACACTCATCAATTGTTCATCTGGAAATGACTCATAACCAGAACATTCTCTGTACTTTTCTTACCTTTAAATTCCAAGTCGAACTCCTGCAAAAGTAACACCCAACGAATTAGTCTAGCTTTTGCATCTTTCTTTATGAGAAGATATTTAAGAGTAGCATGATCTGTGAATATAATTATTTTACAACCAATGAGATAAGATTGAAATTTCTCTAATGCAAACACTACTGCTAAGCTGTCAACAGCAAATTGTTCACCACTTCTTTGATTACCAAAAAACCCATTGGTATTCAAATCTTCCCAAACTGTGTCATTTGGACCAAGGTCATTGGTTCAACTCTATAAAAAAGAGAGTACGTGGCTTGTGATCTCTCAGTGCAGACCAGACTAACGCCCATTCGGGTTCGCCTCTGGAATTTACGTCGAGAGTTTCCTGCCTATATACCTCTTGAATTCAAAACTTAAAACAAGTTCTTTTGCAGGTTATAAAACCCAAAACAGACTTCTCTTTAGTCTTTAAAACAGGGTACCAAACCGTTTAAGAAATTGCCATAAGTTTTCTGATGCACAGGATCCTTCCTTGAAGGCAAGTGCAGAGCATACTTCCTTAAGTTTTCAAAATGAACAAATTTAATTCTTTGATTCGTTTCTTTCACTTAGAACTTCATTTGCAGAGAGAGAGAGAGGAGAATTTAGCAATTCATGGTGTAGAGCAAACACACGAAAGTTTTATTGCACTTAAGCTTCTTTCAAGTTCTATTTTACAAGGGAGGGGAGCTCTTTATATAGGAGAGCTCATTAAGATAGGACAGGACCCCTATCTTTTACAATAGTAAAAGCAAAGTAAAACTACAGTACAAGAGTAAAGCTACAGTACAAGCAACATTAATCCATAACATGAGGACAAAAAAGGAAAATGCGTACATCGAGACAAAAAGGGAAATTGCTTACAACAAGACAAGAAAGGAAAATGCATGGCAACAAGACAAAATGCAGGGAAGGTTCAAGGAAAGTGCATGAGTTAAGACAAGAGGGGAAAGTTCATGCAAGGAGACAAGGGGAGAAATTTCCTGAAAGAAGAAAAAAGGGAAAGGGCATGCAAGGAGATAAAGTGGGAAATTTCCTGCAACAAGACAAGAGAGGAAATTTCATGCATGGAGACAAAAGACTTTATGGGGAGTGAAGGTTCATGTATTCGTCTTCAGAGTCACTTTCTGTCGCATCAGGGTCATCGTCAGAAGGCTGTGGAAAAAAGGTCTTGGAAAGCTTTGGATGCTTGCAGGAGGGACCACTGCATGGTGGATGTGGACAGTAGAATTCATACACTGGTCTGGAGGATGTCGGAGAAGCTTTTGGTGATGTTTGGGTAGCCTTATCTTTTTTGGAAGGTTTGGGTGGCTGTGATGGTGGTGGTTGGGAGGAGGAGCCTGGTTCATGCATGGATGGTTGGGGAAACTGTTGGAGATGTTGACTGAGAGGAAGAAAGTCTTCCCATGGGTCCTGAGAGTCTTGGTAGAGGAAGTCAATATAATCTGGTTTTTCTTCTTTGATAATGATGCCGGTGGGTTTTGGGTTAGATATAGTGGATGGAGTGGGGATCATGATGATGTCATGTTGTGGGCCTAAGGAGGTGTGGGAGATATCTCTGTGTGGTGGAGTTTGGTGGTTGAGTTGGCAAAGATAATTGTGCAGGGTGGTTTGGATTTCATTTTCAATGACAGCTGGGTGTGGTGCAGTGAACCATTGACACACTTGATCTTGGGTCCAGAAAAGCTTTGTATCTGGATGCTGAAAATATGGCCTGTGGATAATGAAGACTGAAGTGAACAGGCGTGCTTCTGAAGCAGGCATTCTTTCCAGGTTGTAAATCTCTGAGAGTTGCTGCAGTTTCTTTCTCCACCATGGAATAGGAGAAAACCATTCAAGTAAAGTCCAGGTGAGGGAGGTGGCTTTGTCCGGGTTGAGGAGATGTTCCAAAGTTGGACTGATTGGCAGGATAAGCTTGGTGGCATATAGAACAGTTAGGCACCATAGGTACCATAACTCATCTTCAGTGATATCCCTGGAGGGGTCAAGGGTGAGACCTGTAAGGAACAAGTTTTCTGGGTGGAAGGTAGAAAATGGAAAGGAGTCTGCCATGAGGTAGGCTTTCATAAAAAAGCGAAAAACAGCTTTGCGGGCAAAGTCCTGGATGGCAAAGACAGAAGAGAAAGTTTTGTTAAAGGGAAAGTTCTTATTGGTGAGAGCTTGTGGGGGAAGTGAAGTGGCCATGGAGATAACTGGGAAGTGGTAGGTTGTGGAAAACACGGTGAGAAGTTTGTCTGGTTTGGAGAGTCTAGATAGCATATCAGGGATAAGGTTCTGGGATCCCTTTATATGCTTAACTGAAAAGTCATATTTGGAAAACCAATCTTTTAACCTGAGTAACATTTTTTCAGGAACAGTTTTACCTCTGAAATTAAGGATATTTGGGAAGGCTGAACTGTCCATTCGGATGAGAAAATGGTGTCCAATCAAATGATACTCAAATTTCTTGATGCCATTCTTGACCGCTAAGATTTCTTTGAACACACTGTGGTAATGTTTTTGTGTGTCAAAGAAATGTCCACTAGCGTAGGCAATAAAGCTCTCTTTTCCATTGATTTCTTCGAGGAGGATGGCACCCCATGATTCATCACTGGCATCTGTCTGTAGTATGCGCTTGCCATCTGCAATTAACTTTAATGGAGGCGGATTTTGCGCAATCTGCTTTAATGTAGTGACAGCAAGGGTGTGGTTGTCATTCCATTATGGGGGCTTCTTTTTCAATAAAGCCGAAAGATGTCGAGTGTGTTGGTCCACGTGGGGGATGAAATCACGGATGTAGTTGATGATACCGAGAAACTGTTGGACTTGCTTTTTGGAAAGGTGCTGATCTGGAAAGTGAAGTAACTCTTGGGCAATGTGCTTTCCAGGCTGATAATGGCCGTCTTTTATGACCATTCCAAGAAATTCAATGGTATCTGTGGCAATGGTGCTTTTCTTGGCTGATAACATAATTCCATGACTCTGGACAATATCATAGAACTGAGTTAACAGCTGGTGATGTTCCTCATGCGAACCTGAAAAAAGTAAAATATCATCAATATAAATCAATGCATGATGGAGGATGGGCTGAAAGATTTGGATCATGGATTTTTGGAATATGGATGGGGCAGTTTTGAGTCCGAAGGGTAAGACTGTCCATTGGAAATGGGCATTTGGAATGCAAAAGGCAGTTTTGTACCGTTCTGAGGGTTCAATGCCTAATTGCCAAAAACCTGATTTTAAATCAAATTTTGAAAAGATCTGGGCATTTTTGAGAAAAGTAAACATGCTTTGGCGACGTGGCAAAGGGAATTTGTCATCTTGTAAAAACATGTTTAAGGGTTGATAGTCAATGACTAAACGTTTCTTTCCTCGAACAAGCTCAGCATGCTTTTCAACATAAAAGGCTTGGCAAGCCCATGGAGAAGTTGTGGGCTCAATTAGACCTTGGGCTAATAATTGTAAACATTCTTGTTGGGCTAGGAGTAAGTCAGAAGGACTCATTCCTAGATGGGTAGCTTTGGTTGGGTTAATGTCTTCATTGAGTTTGAAGGGTAACTTAATGAAGAAAGACTTATTTTTCCACAATGGATTTGGATGGGTGAACTGAGAATGGGACTCTGGACATAGACTTAAAATTTTGGTGGATATATCTTGGTAGGGCTGAGGTGTGTCGGACAGGTTGTAAAGTTTAAGAATGTCTGTGAAAGGTTTGAACATGGATTTGACGCGGATTCCAGTGGGGATGATTTGGAGGTGTTTGATCTGGTGAAGGATGTCAAAACCTAACAAGATATCCTTATTAGGAAGAGTTGAACCAATGACCTTGGTCCAAATGACACAGTTTGGGAAGATTTGAATACCAATGGGTTTTTTGGTAATCAAAGAAGTGGTGAACAATTTGCCGTTGACAGCTTTGAAATGTTCCTCATATTCTGTCCAATATTCTGGTGGAAGAATATGCGGATTTAACATGCTGCGTTGAGCTCCAGTGTCGATGAGACCAATGGCTGGAATGGGCCTTTGGAATTTGGAAGGCAAGATTTGGAGTTTGATTGAGGGTATGGGAACAGTAGTATCTGTTAGTAATATGCCCTAAAGGCCAATCGAATGGTGATTTGATTGTTTAGGGAATAATTGTATTTGAATAGCATTTTGATATTTATAAAATGGCAAAGTTATCAATATTCATATATTAATTTAATGAATATAGTCCAAGAAGTAAAATAGTTAAGGAACACATTCTCGAGTATGTCGAGAATATGAAACGTGTATCCTTTGTACTATACTTCTAAATAGTTCCTAGTGGTGGATTTATGATTGGACATTATAAATTCCTATAAACACTAGTATGTGTTATGACTCCTTATGGTATGTGATACTAAAATGGATGGTGAGTTTCATATCATTGACATGAGATGTCAAGTCAAACACATAGGTACTTGTTAAAAGAACAAGTTTACTGAACTTGACCGAATATAGTAAGCCATATGGTCGTGAGTGTTAATGGCTTATTATACATTGTTACAGACACTATGTTTAGTAATGGTCTTTAGACCTGAGGCATAACAGATGTCTTATACATAGACATCTCTAATATGTGAATGCATAACGATTGATTCCTAATCACGGAAGAGATCTAGCAATAGCTGTCATGGTTGGCTATGTATGAAGACAAGTTGATGGCCAATATGGAATTCATCACTTTGTAATATACAAAAAGGATGTCCCTATGAGATAATATGAATTGGCATGAGAAATCCTTGGCCAAGGTGAAATATATTTGAAGGAGTTCAAATTATATTAACATGCCAAGTTCATTTATATTTATTTTGAGATAAAGCACAACTGCTTAACATAATAAACCATAAGCTGTGTTTTTCTCTGTACATGGATGATGAAGAGACCAAGACATAGAGATACAATGGAATAGGTTCTATAGATCCAACAATTCTTGTTATTTGGATAGTCGTGATATACTGTTAGGTGTCACTCATGACTTGTAGAAACCTTATGATCAATATTGGTAAAGCGTATTACCAATGCATCTTAAGGTCATTAGAAAGGTTCTAATTGATGACTAAAGAGTTTAGCATCATTTAATGAATAAAGAGGTATCATTAAAATAGTTCTACTACCTTATAACTAAGAATCTAAAAGGTCACACACAATATAGAAATGAAAAAGGAGTTACTAGAAAATGAGAAGTTAGATTTCCTAATTTTAGGAAAATCAATATTTATATTATAATTCATTGAGAATGAATATAAATATAAATACATCTTAAATATGATTTAAGATAGAAATTTAGATGTTCCATAAATAGTTTAAGGAACAAAATAAATTTCATAAATCCTCAATTAAACATTATGGAATGTCGAGCACGTAAAATGACCGTTTTGGACATGTTCGGGTTCATATATGATTATGGACTTCTAGACCAATTTTGGGTTTAGAATTATGGGCTTTTATTGGATCCAATATGGATTAAGAGAAAGCATTAGAACATGTCACAAGAGAAGCCCACATTTAACCATTTGATGTGATCAAAATGAGGTTAAATAATTAATTCCGAAATTAATTAATATTAGCTATTTATTTATTTGATTAAATAGTTTATTGAAGTGATGAGATCAATTTCAATAAATAATGGCTAAGTGGGTGGGTCTAAGCACATGATAATGTTTGGTGCCATTATTAGAGATAATGGGGCTTTATTTGGTGGAAGGAATCAAATGAGCTAGCACTCATGTTTCTTCATTATCTCTCTCATTTCTTAATGAAATTTTGAGATTCCAAATCCTCTGAACTCCTAGAACATTTCTAAGTGTGGACTGATTAGAGGCATCACAATTAGGGTGCTTAAAGGATCTCAGATCGTGGCAAAACAGAAGCTGTTCGTGCAGAGCTGTATTTTCTGGACAGTGTTCGGAGCTTGCTGTGTTCAGTCGTTTTCTCCTACTTCACGAAGTCGTTTTTGAAACTGCAAGTGAGGTAACTAAACTTCAATCTTTCCTCTTGATTTTCGTTTTTGAATGAAGTCGATCCGAGGTTTCTAGAGCTTCCGCCATCTGTTTTAATTTTACTGCGCAATAGTTGCGAAATTAGGAACCTCATGGACAAATGTTGTCCTTCAGTATCAAGGGACAGCAACTGTTGGTGAAAAATTACTTGGGATTGATCACTGTCTAAGTCATCAGAGGAATTCTGTAGTGCGAACACTGTTTCATCATTGGGTTCATCTTGTTCTGAAAAATAGAATTCCAGCTCATCCTTTTCTGGAGAGAAATCTGTGGTAGCTTGGAGATGCTCAAGTAGCCGAATAGATTTTTCCCGTTTGTTGGGACAATCCTTGGCATAATGACCTTTTATCTTGCAGATAAAGCATCTGCTTGATTTTCTCCTTTTAAAGTCTCTGGATGAAGATGACTTCTTTCTGAAGAATCTGTAGGACTTTCTGGACCGGCGAGGCTTAGATGAGTATTCCGGACGTTTGAATTTCTGAAAATGCCTTTTCTTTTTAGGACTGCAATCACAATCCTTCTTCTGTTTGCACTTAATATGCAAATAGGGCTTTTTGCAGGCACTCCGAAAGGGTTCTCTGTCTTTCAATAGTTCTTTGAAAAACTGTTTCTGCTCACAGAGTTTGTCAAGACAAGTTTTGGCAAGTTGAAAGATTTTGCCAAGAGAGATGTTGTCAAGGACAAGATTGGATGCACGAAGTTGCCGCTGTATGTCTGGTTGGAGTTCATCAGGAAGGGAAGCCAGGAAAACATGCTTTAATGTTGGTTCGTTGAATCCATTAAGCTTATAGAACAGCAAGGACATTCTTTTATAATGGAACTCAAGATCCTTAGCATTGAGTGAACAGCATTTCATGTTGAGATAGTCCCGTCGTGCAGCTTCAAAAATTGCAGAGGGGTCTCCAAGGAATTGATCATGGATAACCGCAAGGGCACTTGAGACTTCTGGCAATTGAACAAACTGCAATTGTCTGTATTGGCCTAGAGATTCAAACCAATCTCTTAAAGCACCCGTAAAACGAGTGGCAAATTCTCTAAGGACTGATTGAGTTGTGGCTCCTGGCCTTAACATTTGTAAGTCAAGCCAGGCAGACATTTCATTAAGTCGATCACGCCATTTAGAGGATGGAATATCATCAAATGTGAACCATGGACCATTGGATGATTTTGGACCAGTTGAACCGGATTGGGCTTGGGCTGGAGGAGGTTGGTTTGAGGCAGAGAATTCAGGCATTTCTTCGTCAACTTCAGAAGGAATGTCAACATATGGTTCTGTGTGAGAGGTGTGGCCTTGAGCAGGTGGATCAGTTTAAGCCATCAGGATTTTGGTGATATCAGCATAAGACTTTTCAGAGTCACTGGTGGAAGCTGATGATTCTGTGTCTGTCTCAGTGTGAGTATCTAAGACTGCAAGATTGGAATCAGAAGTTTGATCATCGGTGGAGGATGTGTGGTCAACTGTGTGGGCACTGAACAAGTGCATGGGTTGTTTATCTTTGGATTGGGCAGGAGGTTGAGAAGGAGCTGGTGGTGGAGGTGCTGATGGTGAGGCTGATGGATAGCCATGGGTTGGTTGGTCAGGAGTGGAAGCAGCAGGTCGTGGTTGAGGTTTAGGCTTGGGTTTAGGTTTTGGTGGAGGTGGTAAAGGATTTTCTCGAAAAAGAGTATGAGTCATACCAAATAACTTGGAAGGTTCATACTGTTTGAAGGGGAAAGCATAGAGGCAAATGGATGATAGGTTGGACTGATGGAAGGCATCGAGGGTGAGGAGGTAAAAAGGGTAGGCCTTTGTTTTTCTGATTCTATCTGGTCAAGCTCAGCTTTCAAGCGTCTGATCTCTCTTTCCTTCTGGTCAAATTATGGGCCATAATAGCGTTGAGCAAGCATGGTTCTTAACTCAGAATCAAGTTGAGCAATTCTGGACTGTAGATTTTGGTGGATCTGCTGCATTTGGGCAGTGATGGAATCAACTTTGGTCTCAAGCTTTTCAGTTCGTAAACTGATTTTTTCAACTTTGGAATTAATGTTTACCAAAGTATCATTTTGTGCTCTGGCATTTTGGGTTTGCCAGTAAAGGACTGATTCAAAAGGTTTAGGGGGTTCAAGGTGTCCTGTAGAGGTGATGGCTGAAGGGATAAAAGGTTTGGACACAACGTTGCGTTGGGAATCTGTGTGGGTGTCTAGAGGAGGAAATGAAGAAGAGTAATCTGAAGAAGTAGAGGAAAACATCATACAACTCAGTGGTGGTGTTGGATGTGGGATTGGTGAGGGAATCTCGGATTTGCAATGTTTTGCAATCCATGTGAGTTCTTTTTTGTAGATGGGTAAAGGAGCTGGTGGAGATGGAGGATCTTGTGGTGGTGTGGGGTTATGATGGTGACATGAGGTTGAAGGTTTTTTCTTTTTAGATTTTTTCTTTCTGGTAGAATAATCATCATCGTCCTCTTCCCAATCATCCCAGCAGGGACAATTTGGGTCACACATGCCTGAGCCAGGGGCATCCCATAGGAAATGACCATTGAGCTTTGCTGGATAAACATGGTAGCCTTTAGAAGTGAACCCTGTAATGGGTAGATCTTCTTGAGCTGTCTGCACCGCTGTGATCATAGAAGAATAAGTAAAGGAGAGCCGAGGAGGCTCTTGTGGAGCATTGGGAGGTGGTTTAAAGGTCATTTTAACTGTTCCATCTGGCCGTCGTTCAAACATGCTTTCTGATGTCTGAATTGGAGCAGTATTGGTATGGAACTGTTCATAGTTTGAGATCCATTCAAGAGGCATAAGCTTGATGAGCTCATGACGAGGAATTTGTCTGGGGATCTGGATGATGGTTGGGATTTGGTCAGATTCAGCTAAGACCATGAGAGTGTCAGAGTGATGGTCTGGAGTGGGTAGATCTAAGGCATGATTTTGAAGCCTATAGACCAATTGGTGATGGAGAGTGGCAATTTTTGGCAGAGGAGATTTGTTCTGCACCTTGGATCTGGACTTGGACTTTTACGGTTGTGGGTAAGTTTGTGTCTTGGAGAGAAAGGTTGAAGTTTGGGTAGAAAGTGAGGAGAACACTTCCTGCATGGAGGGTAGTGAGAACAGTGCCAATAACTGCATCTTGGTACTGTTTGAAACGGGTATCAAGGAGAGCAAGGCGAGCTGTGACTGGTAATCCTTTGCGCCCATGAAGGGTGAGGATTAATCGAATTCCTCCAAGATGGAGATGGGTATAACCTTCTCGTTTCCAGTTGGAAATTAACTCGGAAGGAATCTCCAGAGTGACATATTGCTCAGCAGAAGTGGCTTGAAGAGCACACTGATCCAGACGAGAGGACTGGATATATTCTTTAGGGTGAGGCCGTCGAGTAGAGATGAGGGTGCGGATACTGCGGGTAAAGGAACTGGGTCTTTTGTACAATTGGTAAGGACTAATGAGAGGGTAGGATGACTCACTGATTTGGGCGGATTCAGGGATATAGGAGTATTCTACAAGATTTTCAATTTTGTTGGTGAGTAGAAGACAAAGTAACAGGATTGAAAGTAGAGGAAGATGAAGTTGAAGCCATGATTGAGAAGGTCTCTCTGGGCCTGAAGTCTAAAGATTAAAACAAATCAAATACTTAAATTATACCATTTTGAGCATGAAAAGTGAGATTTAGAAAACATGGAAGTTTCAAGGACGAGTATGGCTCTGATACCATAAAAAAGAGAGTACGTGGCTTGTGATCTCTCAGTGTAGACCAGACTAACGCCCATTCGGGTTCGCCTCTGGAATTTACGTCGAGAGTTTCCTGCCTATATACCTCTTGGATTCAAAACTTAAAACAAGTTCTTTTGCAGGTTATAAAACCCAAAACAGACTTCTCTTTAGTCTTTAAAACAGGGTACCAAACCGTTTAAGAAATTGCCATAAGTTTTCTGATGCACAGGATCCTTCCTTGAAGGCAAGTGCAGAGCATACTTCCTTAAGTTTTCAAAATGAACAAATTTAATTCTTTGATTCGTTTCTTTCACTTAGAACTTCATTTGCAGAGAGAGAGAGGAGAATTTAGCAATTCATGGTGTAGAGCAAACACACGAAAGTTTTATTGCACTTAAGCTTCTTTCAAGTTCTATTTTACAAGGGAGGGGAGCTCTTTATATAGGAGAGCTCATTAAGATAGGACAGGACCCCTATCTTTTACAATAGTAAAAGCAAAGTAAAACTACAGTACAATAGTAAAGCTACAGTACAAGCAACATTAGGACAAAATCCATAACATGAGGACAAAAAAGGAAAATGCGTACATCGAGACAAAAAGGGAAATTGCTTACAACAAGACAAGAAAGGAAAATGCATGGCAACAAGACAAAATGCAGGGAAGGTTCAAGGAAAGTGCATGAGTAAAGACAAGAGGGGAAAGTTCATGGAAGGAGACAAGGGGAGAAATTTCCTGAAAGAAAAAAGGGAAAGGGCATGCAAGGAGATAAAGTGGGAAATTTCCTGCAACAAGACAAGAGAGGAAATTTCATGCATGGAGACAAAAGACTTTATGGGGAGTGAAGGTTCATGTATTCGTCTTCAGAGTCACTTTCTGTCGCATCAGGGTCATCGTCAGAAGGCTGTGGAAAAAAGGTCTTGGAAAGCCTTGGATGCTTGCAGGAGGGACCACTGCATGGTGGATGTGGACAGTAGAATTCATACACTGGTCTGGAGGATGTCGGAGAAGCTTTTGGTGATGTTTGGGTAGCCTTATCTTTTTTGGAAGGTTTGGGTGGCTGTGATGGTGGTTAAATGTGGGCTTCTCTTGTGACATGTTCTAATGCTTTCTCTTAATCCATATTGGATCCAATAAAAGCCCATAATTCTAAACCCAAAATTGGTCTAGAAGTCCATAATCATATATGAACCCGAACATGTCCAAAACGGTCATTTTACGTGCTCGACATTCCATAATGTTTAATTGAGGATTTATGAAATTTATTTTGTTCCTTAAACTATTTATGGAACATCTAAATTTCTATCTTAAATCATATTTAAGATGTATTTATATTTATATTCATTCTCAATGAATTATAATATAAATATTGATTTTCCTAAAATTAGGAAATCTAACTTCTCATTTTCTAGTAACTCCTTTTTCATTTCTATATTGTGTGTGACCTTTTAGGTTCTTAGTTATAAGGTAGTAGAACTATTTTAATGATAACTCTTTATTCATTAAATGATGCTAAACTCTTTAGTCATCAATTAGAACCTTTCTAATGACCTTAAGATGCATTGGTAATACGCTTTACCAATATTGATCATAAGGTTTCTACAAGTCATGAGTGACACCTAGCAGTATATCACGACTATCCAAATAACAAGAATTGTTGGATCTATAGAACCTATTCCATTGTATCTCTATGTCTTGGTCTCTTCATCATCCATGTCCAGAGAAAAACACAGCTTATGGTTTATTATGTTAAGCAGTTGTGCTTTATCTCAAAATAAATATAAATGAACTTGGCATGTTAATATAATTTGAACTCCTTCAAATATATTTCACCTTGGCCAAGGATTTCTCATGCCAATTCATATTATCTCATAGGGACATCCTTTTTGTATATTACAAAGTGATGAATTCCATATTGGCCATCAACTTGTCTTCATACATAGCCAACCATGACAGCTATTGCTAGATCTCTTCCGTGATTAGGAATCAATCGTTATGCATTCACATATCAGAGATGTCTATGTATAAGACATCTGTTATGCCTCAGGTCTAAAGACCATTACTAAACATAGTGTCTGTAACAATGTATAATAAGCCATTAACACTCACGACCATATGGCTTACTATATTCGGTCAAGTTCAGTAAACTTGTTCTTTTAACAAGTACCTATGTGTTTGACTTGACATCTCATGTCAATGATATGAAACTCACCATCCATTTTAGTATCACATACCATAAGGAGTCATAACACATACTAGTGTTTATAGGAATTTATAATGTCCAATCATAAATCCACCACTAGGAACTATTTAGAAGTATAGTACAAAGGATACACGTTTCATATTCTCGACATACTCGAGAATGTGTTCCTTAACTATTTTACTTATTGGACTATATTCATTAAATTAATATATGAATATTGATAACTTTGCCATTTTATAAATATCAAAATGCTATTCAAATACAATTATTCCCTAAACAATCAAATCACCATTCGATTGGCCTTTAGGGCATATTACTAACAATCTCCCACTTGCACTAAAGCCAATCGCTATGGTATCTCATACCCATCTTCTCAAGATGACGATATAATTGCTGTTGAGTAAGTGCTTTAGTCAGAGGATCCACAGTGTTATCAGCGGAGGCTACTTTCTGCATAGTGATATCACTCCTTCCAATGATTTCTTTAATAATGTTATATCTTCTCTCAATGTGTTTGGACTTCTGGTGAGACCTTGGTTCCTTAGCTTGTGCTATAGCTCCATTGTTGTCATGAGATTGACAACGCAATGGTTGGAACCACTTGAAGTTATTGAATAAACTTCCGTATCCAAACAACATCTTTTGCTGCATCTAATGCAGCTATATATTCCGCTTCAATGGGAGAATCTGCAGCAGTTGCTTGCTTGGAACTTTTCCAGCTTACTGCTCCACCATTGATTGTGAATAAAAATCCTGATGTAGATTTTCTGTCATCTACATCTGACTGGAAATCTGAATCAGTGAAGCCTTCAATTTTTAGCTCACCCTCTCCATATGTTAAGAACAAATCTTTAGTTCTTCTTAAGTACTTAAAGATATTCTTAACTGCGGTCCAATGTTTCTCACCCGGATTACTCTGGTATGTGCTAGTGACACTCACTGCATGAGCTATATCCGGTCTAGTACATAGCATAGCATACATAAGACTTCCAATTGCAGAAGCATATGGAATCTTATTCATACGCTCTCTCTCATCATAAGTTTTTGGACTCATGCTTTTAGAGAGATGAATTCCATGTCTTAAGGGTATAAAACCCCTTTTGGAATCCCACATATTAAATTTCTTTAATATATTTTCTATGTACTTAGCTTGACATAGACCTATTAATCTTCTGGATCTATCTCTATAAATCCTGATTCTCAAGATATACATTGCATCTCCTAGGTCTTTCATGGAGAAGTTTTGAGAAAGCCAAATTTTGACAGAAGATGTTTGTCCAATGTCATTTCCTATAAGCAACATGTCATCTACATATAGCACAAGGAAAGTTATTGCACTCCCACTGACCCTTTTGTAAACACATGGTTCATCCTCATTCTTGATGAAACCAAATGATTTGATTGCATCATCGAATCGGATGTTCCAACTCCTGGAGGCTTGTTTTAGCCCATAAATGGACTTTCTTAGCTTGCATACTTTATGAGGATTTGTCTTGGATTCAAAACCACAAGGTTGTATCATATACATATCTTCCTCAATGTACCCATTAAGAAATGCAGTTTTTGACATCCATTTGCCAAATCTCATAGTCATAATATGCTGCTATAGCCAATAAGATTCTGATGGACTTTAGCATGGCTACTGGTGAAAAGGTTTCCTCATAGTCTATACCTTGTATTTGACGATAACCTTTAGCTACCAACCTTGCTTTATAGGTCTCTACCTTTCCATCTAAGCCTATCTTCCTCTTAAAGATCCACTTGCATCCAATAGGTACAATACCTTCGGGTGGATCCACTAGAGTCCAGACTTGGTTGGTTCTCATAGAGTCCATCTCTAAATCCATGGCTTCAAGCCATTTCTTAGAGTCAATATCTGATATTGCCTCTTCGTAACTAGTAGGATCATCTCTATGATCCGTATCACCCAATAAAAATATATCATTCATCTGATGAAGAAAACTATATCTTTCTAGTGGGTGAATTATCCTACTAGATCTACGGAGTTGTTGTGTTCCTTGTGTTTGTACTTGAACAGGCTCTTCATTGGATTTATCCTCATTAGAATTCTCAATAAATTCTAATTTTCTTCCTTGCCCACCTTCTTGAATAAACTCTTTTTCAAGAAATATTGCATTTCTACTGACCAATACCCTTTGATCAGATTGGATGTAAAAGTAATAACCCAAAGTTTCCTTTGGGTATCCAATGAACCTCCCATTATCCGCTTTAGCTTCAAGTTTCTCACTCTTGAGTCTCTTGATAAAAGCAGGACATCCCCAAATCCTAAGATGATTTAGGCTTGGTTGTTTACCATAGCATATCTCATATGGTATTTTAGGTACAGACTTGGAAGGTACTCTGTTTAGTACATATGTTGCAGTAAGGAGAGCATATCCCCAAAGAGAAATTGGTAAGTCTGTATAACTCACCATTGATCGCACCATGTCTAACAGTGTGCGATTTCTCCTCTCAGATACTCCATTAAGCTCTGGTGTACCTGGAGGTGTCCATTGTGAAACAATACCATTTTCTTTAAGGTAAGACTGGAATTCTCCACTGAGATATTCACCACCTCGATCTGATCGTAGGGTTTTAATAAATTTTCCAGTCTGTTTCTCTACTTCATTTCGGTATTCTTTGAACTTTTCAAAGGCTTCAGATTTATACTTCATTAAGTATACTGAACAATACCTTGAGTGATCGTCGATAAAAGTTATGAAGTAGTAATATCCACCCCTTGCCATTTCATTAAATGGCCCACATACATCAGTATGTATAAGTTCAAGTAAATCAGTGGCTCTTGTACTTCGTCCAACGAAAGGTGCCTTGGTCATTTTTCCTTGAAGACATGATTCACAAGTTGGATAAGGTTCTAAACCAAATGGACCGATTAGTCCATCTTTAGCCAATTTTGTGACTCTATCTTCTCCAATATGACCTAGCCTTAAATGCCACTTATATTTGGGGCTTATTTCTTTTCTTTCACGTTTATGTGTTATGGTATTTACATTCACAACATGCTCATTATTTTCTTTCATGTTTAGTACATAAAGATCATTATCTAAAGTACCATGTGCAACATATTTATTCTCATAATAAATATTACAAATTTTATTTCTAAAATAAAATTCATAATTGTCTTTGCATAAACATGAAATTGAAACTATGTTCCTTACAGCAGAAGGAACAAATAAACAATCATTCAAACTTATAACATGCCCAGATGTCATTTTTAAGAAAAATGTCCCTATAGCTGAGGTAGCAACCATTGCTCCATTTCCCACTCTAAGAGACATTTCTCCTTGTTTAAGTCTTCTACTTCTTTTCAGATCCTGCATTGACATACAAATATGTGCGGTTGCAGCAGAATCTAAAATCCAAGAAGTAGATTGAATAATTGAAATATTAGTTTCAATAATGAGCATACCTTCACAAGGATTCTCTTTAGGGTTGACTTTCAAGCTGTTGAGGTAAGCTTTGCAATTCCTCTTCCGATGCCCATCCTTACCGCAATGGAAACATTTTCCCTTGTCATTGGGCTTATTAGCTTTCCCTTTCTTAATCCCACCTTTAGCCTTGGGTTGAAACTTTTTCTTTTTACCCTTTTTAGTTGAGGGTCCTTCTATAGCCATAACATCTTTTGGCTTCTTTATGCAAGTTTCGGCAGTATTAAGCATCTTTAGCAGTTCAGCAAGATTGCACTCAATTTTATTCATGTTAAAATTCATGATAAATTGAGAGAATGAGTCTGGCAAGGATTGTAGGATAAGATCGATAGCTAATTCCACATCCATTGAGAAATTAAAAGCTTCCAGCTGCTCTATGTAATCAATCATTTTGAGTACATGCTCATTGACCGATCCTTCAGTCATTCTCATTCTAAACAGTTTCTTAGATATCTCATATCTAACTGTTCTGCTTTGTTCACGATACAACTCTTGTAGATGAAGTATCATGGAACTTGCATCAGGCATATTTTCATGTTGCCTTTGTAGCTCATTGGACATCGATGCCAATATATAGCTTTTAGCAGTGAGGTCATCATCTTGCCACTTCTGATAAGTGACACGTTCTTCCTCACTTGCTCCCTCAGGAATTTCATTTGGCTTAGGTGTATCAAGAACATAGCTAATTTTCTCATAATTAAGAACAATTCTTAAATTCCTTAACCAATCAAGGTAATTGGGTCCCGTCAAACGGTAGTTTTCCAGAATTCGTGCTAGCGGATTATTCATTATTAAATATTTCTACAGAAAGTATAAATTAAATTATTAGCATTTTATTATAATCTATTTGATTTTGGTCTTTAAATCAAATTGTACCTCCCACTATTTTATCATTTCAATACACTCCCATATGTAAGAAACGGAAACTCTCATTGGTAAAAGTTTCTAGTAGGAATCGGATTCTCATTAGCATAAGTTTGCCTCACCTAACAGTTCTTGGCTTACTTATTATAATGAGTAGGTAACTCTTTACCAAATGCATCTCATGCATGTACCGATTATCCTTCGGCCTCTAAATCATTAATACCTCACCTAACAGTTCTTGGTATAAATGATTTAGTTAAGTTTACCCTAATACCCTTGCACATTTTCAAAACATCTTACTAACCTCACCTAACAGTTCTTGGTAGCTTAATGTATGAATTATGCATCATCGCATGATATATGGTTTATTTTCAACATTTTAATGAATGAGTAGCCCATGTATCCATGACAACTAGCCCAAGCATAAAATATTTTAAATATTCCATTGGTATTAGTAGGCCATGATGAATATTCTCAATATCCATCATTACAACTTAACAATAATTATGTTAATTTAATAAGGGAGTATTTGGGCATTATTATGGTCTCACTTTTTAGCATGTTGTTCCATTTACAATATTTAAATATGTCTAAGCACCCTAATATACATCTCATGCATATTATAGACAAACCAACCAAGGATGATCATGGAATTTTCTAATAAAACCAATTTGAGCCAAAATTGGTTTTAAGGTCCACCTAGGTATCAAGCAAACAATAATGATTATGAGACATCTTATGCCTTAAATTATTACAAATATTGATTTCTATTTGAGAGGCCAAAATTACATTGAAAGTGCTGCAACGATCCATGAAGTCTTCTTGCTCCAATCGTCCAACGCACCGTAAATACGCCGTCCCTCCTTTGGCAATCATCTCACTTTGTACTAATTACGTATTTAGAAGAATTGGGGTACAAATCTTAGGGGTAATGGGATACAATCAGATCTTAAAAGAAGGAGGAACATGCAAGTCCCTATTTAAAAATATTACAACCATTTAAGCCTTTAGAAATCGGCCAAATCAACAAATGAAATAGCTCATTCAATCATGCATATATTCAATCATCACATGACATAAACATATCTAGGTCTTTCCATGATCATCCTTCATGCTATTATAAATGGAAATAACATAAATCATGCTTCAAAAATTCGAAATTGAATGAAGATGGCTCTGAAACCACTTGATGGACAACATTTGTCCATGAGGTTCCTAATTTCGCAACTATTGCGCAGTAAAATTAAAACAGATGGCAGAAGCTCTAGAAACCTCGGATCGACTTCATTCAAAAAACGAAAATCAAGAGGAAAGATTGAAGTTTAGTTACCTCACTTGCAGTTTCAAAAACGACTTCGTGAAGTAGGAGAAAACGACTGAACACAGCAAGCTCCGAACACTGTTCAGAAAATACAGCTCTGCACGAACAGCTTCTGTTTTGCCACGATCTGAGATCCTTTAAGCACCCCAATTGTGATGCCTCTAATCAGTCCACACTTAGAAATGTTCTAGGAGTTCAGAGGATTTGGAATCTCGAAATTTCATTAAGAAATGAGAGAGATAATGAAGAAACATGAGTGCTAGCTCATTTGATTCCATCCACCAAATAAAGCCCCATTATCTCTAATAATGGCACCAAACATTATCATGTGCTTAGACCCACCCACTTAGCCATTATTTATTGAAATTGATCTCATCACTTCAATAAACTATTTAATCAAATAAATAAATAGCTAATATTAATTAATTTCAGAATTAATTATTTAACCCCATTTTGATCACATCAAATGGTTAAATGTGGGCTTCTCTTGTGACATGTTCTAATGCTTTCTCTTAATCCATATTGGATCCAATAAAAGCCCATAATTCTAAACCCAAAATTGGTCTAGAAGTCCATAATCATATATGAACCCGAACATGTCCAAAACGGTCATTTTACGTGCTCGACATTCCATAATGTTTAATTGAGGATTTATGAAATTTATTTTGTTCCTTAAACTATTTATGGAACATCTAAATTTCTATCTTAAATCATATTTAAGATGTATTTATATTTATATTCATTCTCAATGAATTATAATATAAATATTGATTTTCCTAAAATTAGGAAATCTAACTTCTCATTTTCTAGTAACTCCTTTTTCATTTCTATATTGTGTGTGACCTTTTAGGTTCTTAGTTATAAGGTAGTAGAACTATTTTAATGATAACTCTTTATTCATTAAATGATGCTAAACTCTTTAGTCATCAATTAGAACCTTTCTAATGACCTTAAGATGCATTGGTAATACGCTTTACCAATATTGATCATAAGGTTTCTACAAGTCATGAGTGACACCTAGCAGTATATCACGACTATCCAAATAACAAGAATTGTTGGATCTATAGAACCTATTCTATTGTATCTCTATGTCTTGGTCCCTTCATCATCCATGTCCAGAGAAAAACACAGCTTATGGTTTATTATGTTAAGCAGTTGTGCTTTATCTCAAAATAAATATAAATGAACTTGGCATGTTAATATAATTTGAACTCCTTCAAATATATTTCACCTTGGCCAAGGATTTCTCATGCCAATTCATATTATCTCATAGGGACATCCTTTTTGTATATTACAAAGTGATGAATTCCATATTGGCCATCAACTTGTCTTCATACATAGCCAACCATGACAGCTATTGCTAGATCTCTTCCGTGATTAGGAATCAATCGTTATGCATTCACATATCAGAGATGTCTATGTATAAGACATCTGTTATGCCTCAGGTCTAAAGACCATTACTAAACATAGTGTCTGTAACAATGTATAATAAGCCATTAACACTCACGACCATATGGCTTACTATATTCGGTCAAGTTCAGTAAACTTGTTCTTTTAACAAGTACCTATGTGTTTGACTTGACATCTCATGTCAATGATATGAAACTCACCATCCATTTTAGTATCACATACCATAAGGAGTCATAACACATACTAGTGTTTATAGGAATTTATAATGTCCAATCATAAATCCACCACTAGGAACTATTTAGAAGTATAGTACAAAGGATACACGTTTCATATTCTCGACATACTCGAGAATGTGTTCCTTAACTATTTTACTTCTTGGACTATATTCATTAAATTAATATATGAATATTGATAACTTTGCCATTTTATAAATATCAAAATGCTATTCAAATACAATTATTCCCTAAACAATCAAATCACCATTCGATTGGCCTTTAGGGCATATTACTAACAGGTGGTTGGGAGGAGGAGCCTGGTTCATGCATGGATGGATGGGGAAACTGTTGGAGATGTTGACTGAGAGGAAGAAAGTCTTCCCATGGGTCCTGAGAGTCTTGGTGGAGGAAGTCAGTATAATCTGGTTTTTCTTCTTTGATAATGATGCCGGTGGGTTTTGGGTGAGATATAGTGGATGGAGTGGGGATCATGATGATGTCATGTTGTGGGCCTAAGGAGGTGTGGGAGATATCTCTGTGTGGTGGAGTTGGCAAAGATAATTGTGCAGGGTGGTTTGGATTTCATTTTCAATGACAGCTGGGTGTGGTGCAGTGAACCATTCTGGGGGCTTCTTTTTCAATAAAGCCGAAAGATGTCGAGTGTGTTGGTCCACGTGGGGGATGAAATCACGGATGTAGTTGATGATACAGAGAAACTGTTGGACTTGCTTTTTGGAAAGGTGCTGATCTGGAAAGTGAAGTAACTCTTGGGCAATGTGCTTTCCAGGCTGATAATGGCCGTCTTTTATGACCATTCCAAGAAATTCAATGGTATCTGTGGCAATGGTGCTTTTCTTGGCTGATAACATAATTCCATGACTCTGGACAATATCATAGAACTGAGTTAACAGCTGGTGATGTTCCTCATGCGAACCTGAAAAAAGTAAAATATCATCAATATAAATCAATGCATGATGGAGGATGGGCTGAAAGATTTGGATCATGGATTTTTGGAATATGGATGGGGCAGTTTTGAGTCCGAAGGGTAAGACTGTCCATTGGAAATGGGCATTTGGAATGCAAAAGGCAGTTTTGTACCGTTCTGAGGGTTCAATGCCTAATTGCCAAAAACCTGATTTTAAATCAAATTATGAAAAGATCTGGGCATTTTTGAGAAAAGTAAACATGCTTTGGCGACGTGGCAAAGGGAATTTGTCATCTTGTAAAAACATGTTTAAGGGTTGATAGTCAATGACTAAACGTTTCTTTCCTCGAACAAGCTCAGCATGCTTTTCAACATAAAAGGCTTGGCAAGCCCATGGAGAAGTTGTGGGCTCAATTAGACCTTGGGCTAATAATTGTGAACATTCTTGTTGGGCTAGGAGTAAGTCAGAAGGACTCATTCCTGGATGGGTAGCTTTGGTTGGGTTAATGTCTTCATTGAGTTTGAAGGGTAACTTAATGAAGAAAGACTTATTTTTCCACAATGGATTTGGATGGGTGAACTGAGAATGGGACTCTGGACATAGACTTAAAATTTTGGTGGATATATCTTGGTAGGGCTGAGGTGTGTCGGACAGGTTGTAAAGTTTAAGAATGTCTGTGAAAGGTTTGAACATGGATTTGACGCGGATTCCAGTGGGGATGATTTGGAGGTGTTTGATCTGGTGAAGGATGTCAAAACCTAACAAGATATCCTTATTAGGAAGAGTTGAACCAATGACCTTGGTCCAAATGACACAGTTTGGGAAGATTTGAATACCAATGGGTTTTTTGGTAATCAAAGAAGTGGTGAACAATTTGCCGTTAACAGCTTTGAAATGTTCCTTATATTCTGTCCAATATTCTGGTGGAAGAATATGCGGATTTAACATGCTGCGTTGAGCTCCAGTGTCGATGAGACCAATGGCTGGAATGGGCCTTTGGAATTTGGAAGGCAAGATTTGGAGTTTGATTGAGGGTATGGGAACAGTAGTATCAAGGGACAGCAACTGTTGGTGAAAAATTACTTGGGATTGATCACTGTCTGAGTCATCAGAGGAATTCTGTAGTGCGAACACTGTTTCATCATTGGGTTCATCTTGTTCTGAAAAATAGAATTCCAGCTCATCCTTTTCTGGAGAGAAATCTGTGGTAGCTTGGAGATGCTCAAGTAGCCGAATAGATTTTTCCCGTTTGTTGGGACAATCCTTGGCATAATGACCTTTTTTCTTGCAGATAAAGCATCTGCTTGATTTTCTCCTTTCAAAGTCTCTGGATGAAGATGACTTCTTTCTGAAGAATCTGTAGGACTTTCTGGATCGGCGAGGCTTAGATGAATATTCTGGTCGTTTGAATTTCCGAAAATGCCTTTTCTTTTTAGGACTGCAATCACAATCCTTCTTCTGTTTGCACTTAATATGCAAATAGGGCTTTTTGCAGGCACTCCGAAAGGGTTCTCTGTCTTTCAATAGTTCTTTGAAAAACTGTTTCTGCTCACAGAGTTTGTCAAGACAAGTTTTGGCAAGTTGAAAGATTTTGCCAAGAGAGATGTTGTCAAGGACAAGATTGGATGCACGAAGTTGCCGCTGTATGTCTGGTTGGAGTTCATCAGGAAGGGAAGCCAGGAAAACATGCTTTAATGTTGGTTCGTTGAATCCATTAAGCTTATAGAACAGCAAGGACATTCTTTTA
Source organism: Citrus glauca (assembly GCA_029633175.1). NCBI lineage: Eukaryota > Viridiplantae > Streptophyta > Magnoliopsida > Sapindales > Rutaceae > Citrus > Citrus glauca. Next base: position 16,010,476 of record JAQOOD010000005.1, read on the forward strand.
TAATGGAACTCAAGATCCTTAGCATTGAGTGAACAGCATTTCATGTTGAGATAGTCCCGTCGTGCAGCTTCAAAAATTGCAGAGGGGTCTCCAAGGAATTGATCATGGATAACCGCAAGGGCACTTGAGACTTCTGGCAATTGAACAAACTGCAATTGTCTGTATTGGCCTAGAGATTCAAACCAATCTCTTAAAGCACCCGTAAAACGAGTGGCAAATTCTCTAAGGACTGATTGAGTTGTGGCTCCTGGCCTTAACATTTGTAAGTCAAGCCAGGCAGACATTTCATTAAGTCGATCACGCCATTTAGAGGATGGAATATCATCAAATGTGAATCATGGACCATTGGATGATTTTGGACCAGTTGAACCGGATTGGGCTTGGGCTGGAGGAGGTTGGTTTGAGGCAGAGAATTCAGGCATTTCTTCGTCAACTTCAGAAGGAATGTCAACATATGGTTCTGTGTGAGAGGTGTGGCCTTGATCAGGTGGATCAGTTTGAGCCATCAGGATTTTGGTGATATCAGCATAAGACTTTTCAGAGTCACTGGTGGAAGCTGATGATTCTGTGTCTGTCTCAGTATGAGTATCTGAGACTGCAAGATTGGAATCAGAAGTTTGATCATCGGTGGAGGATGTGTGGTCAACTGTGTGGGCACTGAACAAGTGCATGGGTTGTTTATCTTTGGATTAGGCAGGAGGTTGAGAAGGAGCTGGTGGTGGAGGTGCTGATAGTGAGGCTGATGGATAGCCATGGGTTGGTTGGTCAGGAGTGGAAGCAGCAGGTCGTGGTTGAGGTTTAGGCTTGGGTTTAGGTTTTGGTGGAGGTGGTAAAGGATTTTCTCGAAAAAGAGTATGAGTCATACCAAATAACTTGGAAGGTTCATACTGTTTGATAGGGGAAAGCATAGAGGCAAATGGATGATAGGTTGGACTGATGGAAGGCATCGGGGGTGAGGAGGTAAAAAGGGTAGGCCTTTGTTTTTCTGATTCTATCTGGTCAAGCTCAGCTTTCAAGCGTCTGATCTCTCTTTCCTTCTGGTCAAATTCTGGGCCATAATAGCGTTGAGCAAGCATGGTTCTTAACTCAGAATCAAGTTGAGCAATTCTGGACTGTAGATTTTGGTGGATCTGCTGCATTTGGGCAGTGATGGAATCAACTTTGGTCTCAAGCTTTTCAGTTCGTAAACTGATTTTTTCAACTTTGGAATTAATGTTTACCAAAGTATCATTTTGTGCTCTGGCATTTTGGGTTTGCCAGTTAAGGACTGATTCAAAAGGTTTAGGGGGTTCAAGGTGTCCTGTAGAGGTGATGGCTGAAGGGATAAAAGGTTTGGACACAACGTTGCGTTGGGAATCTGTGTGGGTGTCTAGAGGAGGAAATGAAGAAGAGTAGTCTGAAGAAGTAGAGGAAAACATCATACAACTCAGTGGTGGTGTTGGATGTGGGATTGGTGAGGGAATCTCGGATTTGCAATGTTTTGCAATCCATGTGAGTTCTTTTTTGTAGATGGGTAAAGGAGCTGGTGGAGATGGAGGATCTTGTGGTGGTGTGGGGTTATGATGGTGACATGAGGTTGAAGGTTTTTTCTTTTTAGATTTTTTCTTTCTGGTAGAATAATCATCATCGTCCTCTTCCCAATCATCCCAGCAGGGACAATTTGGGTCACACATGCCTGAGCCAGGGGCATCCCATAGGAAATGACCATTGAGCTTTGCTGGATAAATAGGGTAGCCTTTAGAAGTGAACCCTGTAATGGGTAGATCTTCTTGAGCTGTCTGCACCACTGTGATCATAGAAGAATAAGTAAAGGAGAGCCGAGGAGGCTCTTGTGGAGCATTGGGAGGTGGTTTAAAGGTCATTCTAACTGTTCCATCTGGCCGTCGTTCAAACATGCTTTCTGATGTCTGAATTGGACCGGTATTGGTATGGAACTGTTCATAGTTTGAGATCCATTCAAGAGGCATAAACTTGATGAGCTCATGACGAGGAATTTGTCTGGGGATCTGGATGATGGTTGGGATTTGGTTAGATTCAGCTAAGACCATGAGAGTGTCAGAGTGATGGTCTGGAGTGGGTAGATCTAAGGCATGATTTTGAAGCCTATAGACCAATTGGTGATGGAGAGTGGCAATTTTGGCAGAGGAGATTTGTTCTGCACCTTGGATCTGGACTTGGACTTTTAAGGTTGTGGGTAAGTTTTTGTCTTGGAGAGAAAGGTTGAAGTTTGGGTAGAAAGTGAGGAGAACACTTCCTGCATGGAGGGTAGTGAGAACAGTGCCAATAACTGCATCTTGGTACTGTTTGAAACGGGTATCAAGGAGAGCAAGGCGAGCTGTGACTGGTAATCCTTTGCGCCCATGAAGGGTGAGGATTAATCGAATTCCTCCAAGATGGAGATGGGTATAACCTTCTCGTTTCCAGTTGGAAATTAACTCGGAAGTAATCTCCAGAGTGACATATTGCTCAGCAGAAGTGGCTTGAAGAGCACACTGATCCAGACGAGAGGACTGGATATATTCTTTAGGGTGAGGCCGTCGAGTAGAGATGAGGGTGCGGATACTGCGGGTAAAGGAACTGGGTCTTTTGTACAATTGGTAAGGACTAATGAGAGGGTAGGATGACTCACTGATTTGGGCGGATTCAGGGATATAGGAGTATTCTACAAGATTTTCAATTTTGTTGGTGGTATGAGAAGTGCAAGATTTAGGGAGAGAAAGAGTAGAAGACAAAGTAACAGGATTGAAAGTAGAGGAAGATGAAGTTGAAGCCATGATTGAGAAGTTCTCTCTGCGCCTGAAGTCTAAAGATTAAAACAAATCAAATACTTAAATTATACCATTTTGAGCATGAAAAGTGAGATTTAGAAAACATGGAAGTTTCAAGGACGAGTATGGCTCTGATACCATAAAAAAGAGAGTACGTGGCTTGTGATCTCTTAGTGCAGACCAGACTAACGCCCATTCGGGTTCGCCTCTGGAATTTACGTCGAGAGTTTCCTGCCTATATACCTCTTGGACATACTAGCATAGTAAATAATATGGGGAATTTGATCAACTCTTTGTCCTAATATTGCTCTTACTGCATAATCAGATGCATTACACATGAGCTCGAATGGTAAGCTCCAGTTTGGAGGCTGAATAATGGGTGATGATGTCAACAACTACTTCAATTTTTCAAATGCCACAAGACATGAATCATCAAAGATAAAAGGTACATCCTTAGCAAGTAGATTGCATAAGGGTCTAGAAACTTTGCTAAAATCTTTAATGAAGCGTCGATAAAAACCAACATGCCCAAGGAAAGATCTTACTTCTCTGACTGTTTTAGGTGGAGGAAGATTGGAAATGAGATCCACCTTGCTTTGTCAAACTCAATACCTTTACTTGAAATGATGTGACCAAGAACAATACCTTGTTTTACCATAAAATGACACTTCTCCCAATTTAAGACTAAGTTCTTCTCAATACATCTCTATAGAACTAGTGTTAGATGATGTAAACATTGATCAAACGAGTCACCAAAGATAGAAAAGTCATCTATAAAGACTTCAAAGAATCGTTCAACCATATCAGAAAAAATACTTAACATGCGTCGTTGAAATGTAGCAGGTGCGATACATAATCCAAATGGCATCCTCCTATATGCAAAAATGCTAAAAGGGCAAGTGAAAGTGGTTTTCTCTTAATCTTTTGGTGCTATGTGAATCTGATTGTATCTTGAGTAGTCATCTAGAAAGCAATAAAATTCATGGCCTGCTAAATCTATGAAGTGATTGATAAATGGTAAAGGAAAATGGTCTTTATATGTGAAAAAATTCAACTTTCTATAATCAATGCAAACATGCCATCTTGTAGTCACTCTAGTGGGTATTAATTCATTGTCAGCATTGGTAACTACTGTGACTCTTGACGTTTTGGAGCCAACTTGTAAGGACTTTAGTTCTAACAACTTCTTTCATGTTAGGATTTAACCAACGTTGCATTTCCCTAGTAGGTTTAGCATTTTCATCAAGGTGAATCTAATGCTTGCAGTCTATTGGGTTTATACGTGGCGTTGTTCTACCTAGGAATGACGATGCAAGATCATCCTTTGGACCCAAACCTGGCTTAGAACAGGTTAATAGTCCACATCCATTGGTTTCCAGCCGATATACACTTATCCACCAAATACTAAATTCGAAATTCATTTACTTAAAAGGGTTTTTCATGATAACACCCGAAAACAAGGCACTCATGGCCTTTAAAAAGGGTGAATGTTGTGAGAAAACAATTTTGTTGGATAAAAATCGGTTTTGGGGGATAAAACAAGACCTTTCTGATGCACAGGATCCTCAAGCGAGGCAAGTGCAGAGCATACTCAGTTTAGAAATGGAGGTGCATGTATCATTTGTAACTCAAATAATTTCTTTGAGTCCTAGAAGAGAGAGAGGGGTTTAGGGAAACATAATTGTGAAACTTAAGCTTTTATTTTCGAATTGGCTCCCTTACAACTGAGATAAAGGGTGCTTTATATAGAGGATCATTGAGAACATGACCTCTCAAATGATCATGACGCGTAGCACACCTTTGGGAAAAGTAAAGGAAGCCAAGTATGACTTTTACAAAAGGCAAGCATAAAAGTAAAACACACTTACATAGACTTTAACAAAAGTAAAGCATACTAACAAGGACTTTAACACCGACAAGGACTTAAAGTAAAGCAAACCGACAAAGACTTTCACAAAAGTAAAGCACACTTACATAGACTTGGACACACGTACAATCACTTTAACAAAAGACAAACGGGAGTCACATGGGTTGCATCAAAAGTGGTGTGAGAGCGACAAAGTGTCATTATGGCGTGGATGGATAACGCGCTGGTGACACGTCTCCTGTTTCTTTCTCATATTGTCGCTTGTGCCGACGCCTTTGTCTCATGTCGAGACGCCTTAGCTTGTTGGTATTTGTCTTCATCAGCTTTAGACATGTGCTGTGAAGAAAAGTGTGGAGTATCAGTAGGGAGGAGAGACTGAAAGTCTTCCCATGGGTCCTGGGCATCTTGGAATAAGACATTTGTGTAGTCAGGACGTTGTTCCATAACAAGGATTCCTTGAGGACTTGAACTTGAACCTGGAGTACAACCTTGTGTTTTTGGGATTATTTCAAGGGTGTGTGATGGACCAATGGAGGTGTGGTGAATATTTATGGCAGGTGGAGGAACATTGTTAAGTTCCATAAGATAGGCTTTGAGGGCAAAAGTGACTGTGGTATTAAGGATGAGAGTAGGTTTTCCATTCATATGCCATGTCTTGTGTCCAATAGTCTCATGTTTCTAGATGTTGAAAATAAGGCCGGTGGACAATGAAAGCGGTAGTCCACATGTTGGCTTCTTGTTCAGGCATTTTGTCTAGGCTGTGAAAGGTAGACAAATGTTGGAGCTGTTGGCGCCACCAAGTGAAGGGAGAATACCATTCAAAAAGAGTCCATAAGAGATCTAGGGAGAACTCTGGAGTGGTAAGGTGAGTCAGGACTGGTTTGATGGGAAAAACTAGCTTTGTAACATACACGGTGGTGAGACACCACATGTACCAAAGCTCATCTTCGGAGATGGCGAGAGAGGACAGAGTGAGGCCTGTGAGAAATAGGTGCTCCATGCAAAGGTTAGGAAATCGGTCAGGTTTTTCTGGACCAAACATTAAAGAAAAACTGGTAGAGAAACTTCTTTGCAAAATCTTGCAATTGGTAAGTAGATTGGAAAGAAATGTTCATGGGGAAATTTCTTTGGGTAAGAACTTTAAAAGGAAGTTGGCGATTCATGGCTATAACTGGAATGGTTTGAATTGAGGAGATGAGTGTGGGTTTATTTATAGTTGGACGGGTCAGGAAGTCTGGAATGAGGTTTTGGTTGCCTTTGATATGTTGAACAGTGAAATCATATTTAGCAAACCAGGTTTTGAGGCTGAGTAATTGCTTGTCAGGTAACAATTTGTTCTTGAAGTCAAAGATTCGGGAAAAAGAAGAATTATCCATGTTGATAAGGAATTTGTGGCTGATGAGATGGAATTTGAATTTTTTAATTCCATACTTGACTACAAGAATTTCCTTGTAGATCACATGGTATTTCTTTTCAGAGTCTTTGAATTGTCCGCTTGCATGTGCACAGAAATGACGCATGCCATTGATGTCTTCGAGAAGAATGGCACTCCAATAATCATCGCTGGCATCAGTCTAGCGGATGCCCTGTCCATGAGTGGGAATTCAGAGTGGAGGAGGTGATTGGGCTATCACCTTTAGCTGTTTGACAGCTTCTGTCTAAGCAGGGCCCCATGGAGGGCACTGTTTTTTGAGCATGCGGGACAGCTGGCTGGTGTGAATTGTAACTTTGGGGATAAAATCATGGACATAGTTAACAATCCCGAGGAATTGTTGTATCTGCTTTCGATTGAGATTTGTGTCAGGGAACTTTAATAATTCAATTATAATATGGGGGCCAGGCTGGTACTAGCCATCTTTAATCACCATGCCATACTCGTCCTTGAAACTTCTCTGTTTTCTAAATCTCGCTTTTTATGCTCAAAATGGTATAATTTAAGTATTTGATTTGTTTTAATCTTTAGACTTCCGGAGCAGAGAGAACTTCTCAACCATGGCTTCAACTTCCTCTTCATCTACTTCCAATCCTGTTACTTTGTCTTCTACTCTTTCTCTCCCTAAATCTTGCACTTCTCATACAGCTAATAAAATTGAAAACCTTGTAGAATACTCCTACATCCCTGAATCCGCCCAAATCAGTGAGTCATCTTACCCTCTCATCAGTCCCTACCACCTGTACAAAAGACCCAGTTCCTTTACCCGTAGTATCCGCACCCTCATCTCTACTCGAAGACCTCATCCAAAAGAATATATCCAGTCTTCTCGTCTGGATCAGTGTGCTCTTCAAGCAAGCTCTGCTGAGCAATATGTCACTCTAGAGATTCCCTTCGAGTTGATTTCCAATTGGAAACGAGAAGGTTATACCCATCTCCATCTTGGAGGAATTAGATTAATCCTTACTCTTCATGGGAGAAAAGGATTACCAGTCACAGCTCGCCTTGCCCTCCTTGATACTCGTTTCAAACAGTATCAAGATGCTGTTATTGGCACTGTTCTCACTACCCTCCATGCAGGAAGTGTTCTCCTCACTTTCTACCCAAACTTCAACCTTTCTCTCCAATACACCAATTTACCCACAACCTTAAAAGTCCAAGTCCAGATCCAAGGTGCAGAACAAATCTCCTCCGCCAAAATTGCCACTCTCCATGCCCTAGACCTACCCACTCCAGACCATCACTCTGACACCCTTATGGTCTTAGCTGAATCTGACCAGATCCCAACCATCATCCAGATCCCCAGACAAATTCCCCGTCATGAGCTCATCAAGCTTATGCCTCTTGAGTGGATCTCAAACTATGAACAGTTCCATACTAATACAGCTCCCATTCAGACATCAGAAAGCATGTTTGAACGACGGCCAGATGGAACAGTCAGAATGACTTTCAAACCACCTGCCAGTGCTCCACAAGAGCCTCCTCGGCTCTCCTTTACTTATTCTTCCATGATCACAGCTGTACAGACAGCTCAAGAAGATCTACCCATTGCCGGGTTTACTTTTAAAGGCTACCCTGTTTATCCCGCAAAGCTCAATGGTCATTTCCTATGGGATGCCCCTGGCTCAGGTATGTGTGACCCAAATTGTCCCTGCTGGGATGATCGGGAAGAGGACGATGAAGATTATTCTAGAAAAAGAAAACCTAAAAAGAAAAAACCTCTAGCCTCATGTCACCATCATAACCCCACACCACCACAAGATCCTCCATCTCCACCAGCTCCTTTACCCATCTACAAAAAAGAACTCCAATGGATTGCAAAACATTGCAAATCCGAAATTCCCTCACCAATCCCAAATCCAACACCACCTCTGAGTTGTATGATGTTTTCATCTACTTCTTCATACTATTCTTCTTCCTTTCCTCCTTTCGACACCCACACAGATTCCCAACGAAATGTTGTGTCTAAACCCTTTATCCCTTCTGCCATAACCTCTACAGGACACCTTGAACCCCCTAAACCTTTTGAATCAGTCCTCAACTGGCAAACCCAAAATGCCAGAGCACAAAATGATACTTTGGTAAACATTAATTCCAAAGTTGAAAAAATCAGTTTACGAACTGAAAAGCTTGAAACCAAAGTTGATTCCATCACTGCCCAAATGCAGCAGATCCACCAAAATCTACAGTCCCGAATTGCTCAACTTGATTCTGAGTTAAGAACCATGCTTGCTCAACGTTATTATGGCCCAGAATTTGACCAGAAGGAAAGAGAGATCAGACGCTTGAAAGCTGAGCTTGATCAGATAGAATCAGAAAAACAAAAGCCTACCCTTTTTACCTCCTATCATCCATTTGCCTCTATGCTTTCCCCTATCAAACAGTATGAACCTTCCAAGTTATTTGGTATGACTCATACTCTTTTTCGAGAAAATCCATTACCACCACCACAACCTAAACCTAAACTCAAGCCTAAATTTCAACCACGACCTGCCGTTTCCACTCCTGACCAACCAACCCATGGCTATCCATCAGCCTCACCATCAGCACCTCCACCACCAGCTCCTTCTCAACCTCCTACCCAATCCAAAGATAAACAACCCATGCACTTGTTCAGTGCCCACACAGTTGACCACACATCCACCACCGATGATCAAACTTCTGATTCCAATCTTGCAGTCTCAGATACTTATACTGAGACAGACACAGAATCATCAGCTTCCACCAGTGACTCTGAAAAGTCCTATGCTGATATCTCAAACCGATCCACCTGATCAAGGCCAAACCTCTCACACAGAACCATATGTTGACATTCCTTCTGAAGTTGACGAAGAAATGCCTGAATTCTCTGCCTCAAACCAACCTCCTCTAGCCCACGCCCAAACCGGTTCAACCGGCCCAAAATTGTCAAATGGTCCATGGTTCACATTTGATGATATTCCATCCTCTAAATGGCGTGATCGGCTTAATGAAATGTCTGCCTGGCTTGACTTACAAATGTTACGGCCAGGAGCCACAACTCAATCAGTCCTTAGGGAATTTGCCACTCGTTTTACGGGTGCTCTAAGAGATTGGTTTGAATCTCTAGGCCAATACAGACAATTGCAGTTTGTTCAATTACCAGAAGTCTCAAGTGCCCTTGCGGTTATCCATGATCAATTCCTTGGAGACCCCTCTGCAATTTTTGACGTTGCACGACGGGACTATCTCAACATGAAATGCTTTTCCCTCAATGCTAAGGATCTTGAATTCCATTATAAAAGAATGTCCTTGCTGTTCTATAAGCTTAATGGATTCAACGAACCGACATTAAAGCATGTTTTCCTGGCTTCCCTTCCTGATGAACTCCAACCAGATATACAACGGCAACTTCGTGCATCCAATCTTGACAACGTTTCTCTTGGCAAAATCTTCCAACTTGCCAAAACTTGTCTTGACAAACTCTGTGAGCAGAAACTGTTTTTCAAAGAACTGTTGAAAGACAGAGAACCATTTCGGAGTGCCTGCAAAAAGCCTTATTTGCATATTAAGTGCAAACAGAAGAAGGATTGTGATTGCAGTCCTAAAAAGAAAAGGCGTTTTCGGAAATTCAAACGACCAGAATATTCATCTAAGCCTCGCCGATCAAGAAAGTCCTACAGATTCTTCAGAAAGAAGTCATCTTCATCCAGAGACTTTAAAAGGAGAAAATCAAGCATATGCTTTATCTGCAAGAAAAAAGGTCAGTATGCCAAGGATTGTCCCAACAAACGGGAAAAATCTATTCGGCTACTTGAGCATCTCCAAGCTACCACAGATTTCTCTCCAGAAAATGATGAGCTGGAATTCTATTTTTCAGAACAAGATGAACCCGATGATGAAACAATGTTCGCACTACAGAATTCCTCTGATGACTCAGACAGTGATCAGTCACAAGTCATTTTCCACCAACAGTTGTTGTCCCTTGATACTACTGTTCCCATACCCTCCATTAAACTCCAAATCTTGCCTTCCAAATTCCAAAGGCCCATTCCAGCCATTGGTCTCATCGACACTGGAGCTCAACGCAGTATGTTAAACCCGCATATTCTTCCACCAGAATATTGGATAGAATATGAAGAACATTTCAAAGCTGTTAACGGGAAATTGTTCACCACTTCTTTGATTACCAAAAAACCCATTGGTATTCAAATCTTCCCCAATTGTGTCATTTGGACCAAGGTTATTGGTTCAACTCTTCCTAATAAAGATATCTTGTTAGGTTTTGACATCCTTCACTAGATCAAACACCTCCAAATCATCCCCACTGGAATCCGAGTCAAATCCATGTTCAAACCTTTCACAGACATTCTTAAACTTTACAACTTGTCTGACACACCTCAGCCCTACCAGGACATTTCAACCAAGCTTTTGACTTTGTGTCCAGAGTCCCATTCTCAGTTCACCCATCCAAATCCATTATGGAAAAATAAATCTTTCTTCATTAAGTTACCTTTTAAACTCAATGAAGACATTAACCCAACCAAAGCTACCCATCCAGGAATGAGTCCTTCTGACTTACTCTTAGCCCAACAAGAATGTTCACAATTGTTAGCCCAAGGTCTAATTGAGCCCACAACTTCTCCATGGGCTTGCCAAGCCTTTTTTGTTGAAAAGCATGCTGAGCTTGTTCGAGGAAAGAAACGTTTAGTCATTGACTATCAACCCTTAAACATGTTTTTACAAGATGACAAATTCTCTTTGCCATGTCGACAAAGCATGTTTACTTTTCTCAAAAATGCCCAGATCTTTTCAAAATTTGATTTAAAATCAGGTTTTTGGCAATTAGGCATTGAACCCTCAGAATGGTACAAAACTGCCTTTTGCATTCCAAATGCCCATTTCCAATGGACAGTCTTACCCTTTGGACTCAAAACTGCCCCATCCATATTCCAAAAGTCCATGATCCAAATCTTTCAGCCCATCCTCCATCATGCATTGATTTATATTGATAACATCTTTCTTTTTTTAGGTTCGCATGAGGAACATCACCAGCTGTTAACTCAGTTCTATGATATTGTCCAAAGTTATGGAATTATGTTATCAGCCAAGAAAAGCACCATTGCCACGGATACCATCGAATTTCTTGGAATGGTCATAAAAGACGGCCATTATCAACCAGGAAAGCACATTGCCCAAGAGTTACTTCACTTTCCAGATCAGCACCTTTCCAAAAAGCAAGTCCAACAGTTTCTCGGTATCATCAACTACATCCGTGATTTCATCCCACACGTGGACCAACACACTCGACATCTTTCGGCTTTATTGAAAAAGAAGCCCCCAGAGTGGAATGACAACCACACTCTTGCTATCACCACATTAAAGCAGATTGCACAAAATCCGTCTCCATTAAAGTTGATTGCAGATGGCAAGCGCATACTCCAAACAGATGCCAGTGATGAATCATGGGGTGCCATTCTCCTCGAAGAACTCAATGGAAAAGAAAGCTTTATTGCCTACGCTAGTGGACATTTCTCTGACACACAGAAGCATTACCACAGTGTGTTCAAAGAGATCTTAGCAGTAAAAAATGGCATCAAGAAATTTAAGAATCATTTGATTGGACACCATTTTCTCATCCGAATGGACAGTTCAGCCTTCCCCAATATTCTTACTTTCAAAGGTAAAACTGTTCCTGAAAAAATGTTACTCAGGTTAAAAGATTGGTTTTCCAAATATGACTTTTCAGTTAAGCATATAAAGGGGTCCCAGAACCTTATCCCTGATATGCTTTCCCGACTCTCTAAACCAGACAAACTTCTCACCGTGTTTTGCACAACCTCCCACTTCCCAGTTATCTCCATGGCCACTTCCCTTCCTCCAGAAGCCCTCACTAAGAAAAGCTTTCCCCTTAACAAAACTTTTTCCTCTGTCTTTGCCATCCAGGACTTTGCCCGCAAAGCTGTTTTTCGCTTTTTTATGAAAGCCTACCTCATGGCAGACTCCTTTCCATTTTCTACCTTCCACCCCGTAAACTTGTTCCTTACAGGTCTCACCCTTGACCCTTCCAGGGAGATCAATGAAGATGAGTTATGGTACCTATGGTGCCTAACTGTTCTATATGCCACCAAGCTGATCCTGCCAATCAGTCCAACTTTGGAACATCTCCTCAACCCGGACAAAGCCACCTCCCTCACCTAGACTTTACTTGAATGGTTTTCTCCTATTCCATGGTGGAGAAAGAAACTGCAGCAACTCTCAGAGATTTACAACCTGGAAAGAATGCCTGCTTCAGAAGCTCGCCTGTTCACTTCAGTCTTCATCATCCACAGGCCATATTTTCAGCATCCAGATACAAAGCTTTTCTGGACCCAAGATCAAGTGTATGAATGGTTTACTGCACCACACCCAGCTGTCATTGAAAATGAAATCCAAACCACTCTGCATAATTATCTTTGCCAACTCAACCACCAGACTCCACCACACAGAGATATCTCCCACACCTCCTTAGGCCCACAACATGACATCATCATGATCCCCACTCCATCCACTAGATCTCACCTAAAACCCACCGGCATCATTATCAAAGAAGAAAAACCAGATTATACTGACTTCCTCTACCAAGACTCCCAAGACCCATGGGAAGACTTTCTTCCTCTCAGTCAACATCTCCAACAGTTTCCCCAACCATCCATGCATGAACCAGGCTCCTCCTCCCAACCATCACCATCACAACCACCCAAACTTTCCAAAAAAGATAAGGCTACCCAGACATCACCAAAAGCTTCTCCGACATCCTCCAGACCAGTGTATGAATTCTACTGTCCACATCCACCATGCAGTGGTCCCTCCTGCAAGCATCCAAGGCTTTCCAAGACCTTTTTCCCTCCACCATCTGACGATGACCCTGATGCGACAGAAAGTGACTCTGAAGACGAATACATGAACCTTCACTCCCCATAAAGACATTTGTCTTTATGCATGACATTTCCTCTTTTGTCCCCATGCATGAAATTTCCTCTCTTGTTTTGTTGCAGGAAATTTCCCACCTTGTCTCCTTGCATGCACTTTCCCTTTTGTCTTCTTCCAGGAAATTTCTCCCCTTGTCTCGTTCCATGAACTTTCCCATCTTGTCTTGACTCATGCACTTTCCTTGAACCTTCCCTGCATTTTGTCTTATTGCCATCCATTTTCCTTTCTTGTCTTGTTGTAAGCATTTTCCTTTTTATCCTCATGTTATGGATTTTGTCTTGATTAATAATGTTGCTTGTACTGTACCTTGTACTGTAGTTTTATCTTACTTTTACTATTGTAAAAGATAGGGGTCCTGTCCTATCTTCAAGAGCTCTCCTATATAAAGAGCTTACCCCATTGTAAGATATTAAGATGAAGAAGTTTAAAATCAATAAACTCGTGTGCCTTTCTCTCATCATGAAGTTCTAAACTCTTCTCTCTCTCTGCAAATGAAGTTCTAAGCGAAAGAACTTGTTTTAAGTTTTAATCCAAGAGGTATATAGGCGGGAAACTCTCGACGTAAATTCCAGAGGCGAACCCGAATGGGCGTTAGTCTGGTCTGCACTGAGATCCTTTCCTATGTTGCTTTTCTTTTTGGAAAGCATGATGCCATGTGCCTGCACAATGTGAATAAAATCCAAAAGGAGCTTCTGGTGGCTCTCATGGTTAGAGGAAAACAACGAAAAATCATCAATGTAGACCAATGCATGATGGAGAATAAGACTGAAAATTTTTGTCATGGCTTTTTGAAATAAGGAGGGAGCGACTTTGAGACCAAAAGGCATGACTATCCATTGGTAATGGGCATCAGGAATGCAAAAGGCAGTTTTGTGACGGTCACTTGGTGAAATACCAAGTTGCCAAAAACCAGCTTTTAAATCAAACTTAGAGAACATACGAGCCCCTTGGGAGATGAACAAACAGGGTCTGGATTTTTGGAAGGGGAAACTTATCATCTTTAAGAAAAGAATTGAGTGGCTGGTAATCAATCACTAATCTCTTTTTTCCACGAACTAATTCAGATCATTTTTCAACATAAAAAGCTTGACAAGCCCAATCTGAATCAGTGGACTCAATAAGACCTTGTTGGAGTAACTGAGAACATTCTTGTTTAGCATGCAAGAGGTCTGAAGGAGACATACCCGGGTGTGAAGCTTTGGTGGGGTTGATGTCTTCGTTGAGTTTAAAAGGAAGATGAATGAAAAATTGTTCATTTTTCCAAAGAGGTGAAGGATGATGAAATTGGGAATGGTTTTCTGGACAGAATTCTCAGAACTTTTGAGAGATTTGACTATATGAAGATGATGTGTCAGAAAGTGTATACAGACGTAGGGTATCTGTATAAGGCATGAACATCTGTTTGTACCGAACTCCAGAACTTGTGAGGAATAGGTTTTTAACCAAATGAAGGATGTCAAAACCTATGAGCAAATATTTATCAGGGAGTTTGGAAGCTACAATCTTTTTCCAAATTATGCAATTCGGAAAGAATTGAATACCAATGGGTTTTTTGGTAATCAAGGTGGTTTCAAAGGTTTCACCATTAACTTCTCTGAAAAGCTTGGAGTGAGGTTCCCAATGGTTTGATGGAAGAATAGAAGGATCAATCATACTGGTATCTGCACCAGTGTCAATAAATCCAATAACAGGAATAGGCTTATGGAATTTGGAAGGAAGGATGGACATCTTGAGAGAAGGACGAGGGATAGTGGAAACATGATTAATAGTCTGAACTGCGGAGATGACTGAAATACCTTCAGAATCAGAAGATTCGACAATAAGAAAGGTTGTTTGGTCATCTTGTGTTGATTGTTCTGAAAAATTGGATTCAACATCCTCATCCTCAGATAACAGGGAAGAATGTTCAAGATGTTGGATAAGACGAATAGCTTTGGCCGATTTGTTAGGACAATTGCGGGCAAAGTGACCGCGTTTCTTGCAAATGAAACAACGGTTGGATTTTTTCTTTCGGTACTAAGAAACATCTTTCTTTCTGAAATACCGGAAAGGAAAATTCAAACGACCAGAATATTCATCTAAGCCTCGCCGATCCAGAAAGTCCTACAGATTCTTCAGAAAGAAGTCATCTTCATCCAGAGACTTTAAAAGGAGAAAATCAAGCAGATGCTTTATCTGCAAGAAAAAAGGTCATTATGCCAAGGATTGTCCCAACAAACGGGAAAAATCTATTCGGCTACTTGAGCATCTCCAAGCTACCACAGATTTCTCTCCAGAAAAGGATGAGCTTATTCTATTTTTCAGAACAAGATGAACCCAATGATGAAACAGTGTTCGCCCTACAGACTTCCTCTGATGACTCAGACAGTGATCAATCACAAGTCATTTTCCACCAACAGTTGTTGTCCCTTGATACTACTGTTCCCATACCCTCCATCAAACTCCAAATCTTGCCTTCCAAATTCCAAAGGCCCATTCCAGCCATTGGTCTCATCGACACTGGAGCTCAACGCAGCATGTTAAATCCGCATATTCTTCCACCAGAATATTGGACAGAATATGAGGAATATTTCAAAGCTGTCAACGGCAAATTGTTCACCACTTCTTTGATTACCAAAAAACCCATTGGTATTCAAATCTTCCCAAACTGTGTCATTTGGACCAAGGTCATTGGTTCAACTCTTCCTAATAAGGATATCTTGTTAGGTTTTGACATCCTTTACCAGATCAAACACCTCCAAATCATCCCCACTGGAATCCGCGTCAAATCCATGTTCAAACCTTTCACAGACATTCTTAAACTTTACACCCTGTCCGACACACCTCAGCCCTACCAAGATATATCCACCAAAATTTTAAGTCTATGTCCAGAGTCCCATTCTTAGTTCACCCATCCAAATCCATTGTGGAAAAATAAGTCTTTCTTCATTAAGTTACCCTTCAAACTCAATGAAGACATTAACCCAACCAAAGCTACCCATCCAGGAATGAGTCCTTCTGACTTACTCCTAGCCCAACAAGAATGTTCACAATTATTAGCCCAAGGTCTAATTGAGCCCACAACTTCTCCATGGGCTTGCCAAGCCTTTTATGTTGAAAAGCATGCTGAGCTTGTTCGAGGAAAGAAACGTTTAGTCATTGACTATCAACCCTTAAACATGTTTTTACAAGATGACAAATTCCCTTTGCCACGTCGCCAAAGCATGTTTACTTTTCTCAAAAATGCCCAGATCTTTTCAAAATTTGATTTAAAATCAGGTTTTTGGCAATTAGACATTGAACCCTCAGAACGGTACAAAACTGCCTTTTGCATTCCAAATGCCCATTTCCAATGGACAGTCTTACCCTTCGGACTCAAAACTGCCCCATCCATATTCCAAAAGTCCATGATCCAAATCTTTCAGCCCATCCTCCATCATGCCTTGATTTATATTGATGACATCTTGCTTTTTTCAGGTTCGCATGAGGAACATCACCAGCTGTTAACTCAGTTCTATGATATTGTCCAGAGTCATGGAATTATGTTATCAGCCAAGAAAAGCACCATTGCCACAGATACCATTGAATTTCTTGGAATGGTCATAAAAGACGGCCATTATCAGCCTGGAAAGCACATTGCCCAAGAGTTGCTTCACTTTCCAGATCAGCACCTTTCCAAAAGGCAAGTCCAACAGTTTCTTGGTATCATCAACTACATCCGTGATTTCATGCACTTTCCTTGAACCTTCCCTGCATTTTGTCTTGCTGCCATGCATTTTCCTTTCTTGTCTTGTTGTAAGCAATTTCCCTTTTTGTCTCGATGTATGCATTTTCCTTTTTTGTCCTCATGTTATGGATTTTGTCCTGATGTAATAATGTTGCTTGTACTGTAGCTTTACTCTTGTACTGTAGCTTTACTTTGCTTTTACTATTGTAAAAGATAGGGATCCTGTCCTATCTTAATGATTTCTCCTATATAAAGAGCTCCCCTCCCTTGTAAAATATAACTTGAAAGAAGCTTAAGTGCAATAAAACTTTCGTGTGTTTGCTCTACACCATGAATTGCTAAATTCTCCCCTCTCTCTCTGCAAATGAAGTTCTAAGTGAAAGAAACTAATCAAAGAATTAAATTTGTTCATTTTGAAAACTTAAGGAAGTATGCTCTGCACTTGCCTTCAAGGAAGGATCCTGTGCATCAGAAAACCTATGGCAATTTCTTAAACGGTTTGGTACCCTGTTTTAAAGACTAAAGAGAAGTCTGTTTTGGGTTTTATAACCTGCAAAGAACTTGTTTTAAGTTTTGATCCAAGAAGTATATAGGCAGGAAACTCTCGACGTAAATTCCAGAGGCGAACCCGAATGGGCGTTAGTCTGGTCTGCACTAAGAGATCACAAGCCACGTACTCTCTTTTTTATGGTATCAGAGCCATACTCGTCCTTGAAACTTCCTTGTTTTCTAAATCTCATTTTTCATGCTCAAAATGGTATAATTTAAGTATTTGATTTGTTTTAATCTTTAGACTTCAGGAGCAGAGAGAACTTCTCAATCATGGCTTCAACTTCATCTTCATCTTCTTCCAATTATGTTACTTTGTGTTCCACTCTTTCTCTCCCTAAATCTTGCACTTCTCATACCACCAACAAAATTGAAAACCTTGTAGAATACTCCTACATCCCTGAATCCGCCCAAATCAGTGAATCCTCTTACCCTCTCATCAGTCCCTATCAACTGTACAAAAGACTCAGTTCCTTTACCCGTAGTATCCGCACCCTCATCTCTACCAGACGGCCTCACCCTAAAGAATATATCCAGTCCTCTCGTCTGGATCAGTGTGCTCTTCAAGCCACCTCTGCTGAGCAATATGTCACTCTGGAGATTCCTTCCGAGTTAATTTCCAACTGGAAACGAGAAGGTTATACCCATCTCCATCTTGGAGGAATTCGATTAATCCTCACCTTTCATGGGCGCAAAGGATTACCAGTCACAGCTCGCCTTGCTCTCCTTGATACCCGTTTCAAACAGTACCAAGATGCAGTTATTGGCACTGTTCTCACTACCCTCCATGCAGGAAGTGTTCTCCTCACTTTCTACCCCAACTTCAACCTTTCTCTCCAAGACACAAACTTACCCACAACCTTAAAAGTCCAAGTCCAGATCCAAGGTGCAGAACAAATCTCCTCTGCCAAAATTGCCACTCTCCATCACCAATTGGTCTATAGGCTTCAAAATCATGCCTTAGATCTACCCACTCCAGACCATCACTCTGACACTCTCATGGTCTTAGCTGAATCTGACCAAATCCCAACCATCATCCAGATCTCCAGACAAATTCCTCGTCATGAGCTCATCAAGCTTATGCCTCTTGAATGGATCTCAAACTATGAACAGTTCCATACCAATACCGCTCCAATTCAGACATCAGAAAGCATGTTTGAACGACGGCCAGATGGAACAGTCAGAATGACGTTCAAACCACCTCCCAGTGCTCCACAAGAGCCTCCTCGGCTCTCCTTTACTTATTCTTCCATGATCACAACTATGCAGACAGCTCAAGAAGATCTACCCATTACAGGGTTCACTTCTAAAGGCTACCCTGTTTATCCAGCAAAACTAAATGGTCATTTTCTATGGGATGCCCCTGGCTCAGGTATGTGTGACCCAAATTGTCCCTGCTGGGATGATTGGGAAGAGGACGATGATGATTATTCCAGAAAAAGGAGACCTAAAAAGAAAACTCCTCTAGCCTCATGTCACCATCATAACCCCACACCACCACAAGATCCTCCATCTCCACCCGCTCCTTTACCCATCTACCAAAAAGAACTCAAATGGATTGCAAAACATTGCAAATCCGAGATTCCCTCACCAATCCCAAATCCAACACCACCACTGAGTTGTATGATGTTCTTATCTACTTCTTCAGATTACTCTTCTTCATTTCCTCCTCTAGACACCCACACAGATTCCCAACGCAATGTTGTGTCCAAACCCTTTATCCCTTCAGCCATCACCTCTACAGGACACCTTGAACCCCCTAAACCTTTTGAATCAGTCCTCAACTGGCAAACCCAAAATGCCAGAGCACAAAATGATACTTTGGTAAACATTAATTCCAAAGTTGAAAAAATCAGTTTACGCACTGAAAAGCTTGAGACCAAAGTTGATTCCATCACTGCCCAAATGCAGCAGATCCACCAAAATCTACAGTCCAGAATTGCTCAACTTGATTCTGACTTAAGAACCATGCTTGCTCAACGCTATTATGGCCCAGAATTTGACCAGAAGGAAAGAGAGATCAGACGCTTGAAAGCGGAGCTTGACCAGATAGAATCAGAAAAACAAAAGCCTACCCTTTTTACCTCCTCACCTCCGATGCCTTCCATCGGTCCAACCTATCATCCATTTGCCTCTATGCTTTCCCCTATCAAACAGTATGAACCTTCCAAGTTATTTGGTATGACTCATACTCTTTTTCGAGAAAATCCTTTACCACCCCCACAACCTAAACCTAAACTCAAGCCTAAATCTCAACCACGACCTGCTGTTTCCACTCCTGACCAACCAACCCATGGCTATCCATCAGCCTCACCATCAGCACCTCCATCACCAGCTCCTTCTCAACCTCCTACCCAATCCAAAGATAAACAACCCATGCACTTGTTCAGTGCCCACACAGTTGACCACACATCCTCCACCGATGATCAAACTTCTGATTCCAATCTTGCAGTCTCAGATACTCATACTGAGACAGACACAGAATCATCAG
This sequence comes from Citrus glauca, assembly GCA_029633175.1. Taxonomy (NCBI): domain Eukaryota; kingdom Viridiplantae; phylum Streptophyta; class Magnoliopsida; order Sapindales; family Rutaceae; genus Citrus; species Citrus glauca. Next base: position 16,030,219 of record JAQOOD010000005.1, read on the forward strand.
CTTCCACCAATGACTCTGAAAAGTCTTATGCTGATATCACCAAAATCCTGATGGCTCAAACCGATCCACCTGATCAAGGCCAAACCTCTCACACAGAACCATATGTTGACATTCCTTCTGAAGTTGACGAAGAAATGCCTGAATTCTCTGCCTCAAACCAACCGCCTCCAGCCCAAGCCCACACCGGTTCAACCGGTCCAAAATCATCCAATGGTCCATGGTTCACATTTGATGATATTCCATCCTCTAAATGGCGTGATCGGCTTAATGAAATGTCTGCCTAGCTTGACTTACAAATGCTAAGGCCAGGAGCCACCACTCAATCGATCCTCAGAGAATTTGCCACTCGTTTTACAGGTGCTTTAAGAGATTGGTTTGAATCTCTAGGCCAATACAGACAATTGCAGTTTGTTCAATTGCCAGAAGTCTCAAGTGCCCTTGCGGTTATCCATGATCAATTCCTTGGAGACCCCTCTGCAATCTTTGAAGCTGCACGACGGGACTATCTCAACATGAAATGCTGTTCACTCAATGCTAAGGATCTTGAGTTCCATTATAAAAGAATGTCCTTGCTGTTCTATAAGCTTAATGGATTCAACGAACCAACATTAAAGCATGTTTTCCTGGCTTCCCTTCCTGATGAACTCCAACCAGACATACAGCGGCAACTTCGTGCATCCAATCTTGTCCTTGACAACATCTCTCTTGGCAAAATCTTTCAACTTGCCAAAACTTGTCTTGACAAACTCTGTGAGCAGAAACAGTTTTTCAAAGAACTATTGAAAGACAGAGAACCCTTTCGGAGTGCCTGCAAAAAGCCCTATTTGCATATTAAGTGCAAACAGAAGAAGGATTGTGATTGTAGTCCTAAAAAGAAAAGGCATTTTCGGAAATTCAAACGACCAGAATATTCATCTAAGCCTCGCCGATCCAGAAACTTCCATGTTCTTTATGCCACCAAGCTCATCCTGCCAATCAATCCCACTTTGGAACATCTTCTCAACCCGAACAAAGCCACCTCTCTCACCTGAACTTTACTTGAATGGTTTTCTCCCATTCCATAGTGGAGAAAGAAACTGCAGCAACTCTCTGAAATTTATAATCTTGAAAGAATGCCTGCTTCAGAAGCACGCCTGTTCACTTCAGTCTTCATCATCCACAAGCCATATTTTCAGCATCCAGATACAAAGCTTTTCTAGACCCAAGATCACGTGTATGAGTGGTTTACTGCACCACACCCAGTTATCATTTAAAATGAGATCCAATCCACCCTACACAACTACCTTTGCCAATTAAACCACCAAACTCCACCGCACATAGATATTTTCCATACCTCCTTAGGCCCATAACATGACCTCATCATGATCCCCACTCCATCAGCCATATCCAAGCCAAAATCCACAGGAATCATCATCAAAGAAGAAAAGCCAGACTACACTGACTTCCTCTACCAAGACTCCCAAAACCCTTGGGAAGACTTTCTTCCTCTCAGTCAACATCTCTAACAGTTTCCCCAACCATCCATGCATGACCCAGGATCCTCATCACAACCATCATCATCCTAACCACCCAAACCTTCAAAAGTCGACAAGTCTACCCAGACATCACCAAAAGACTCCTCAGCCATCATCCAGACCAGTGTCTGACTACTACTACCCACATCCACCCTGCAGTGGTCCCACCTGCAAGCATCCAAGGCTTTCCAAGACCTTTCCGTCCACCATCTGACGATGACCCTGATGCAACCGAAAGTGACTCTGAAGATGACTACATGAACCTCTCCTCTCCATAGTTTGTCTTTTTGCAGGAAATTTCTCATTTTGTCTTGTTCCATGCAATTTCTCATTTTGTCTTGATGCATGCATTTTTCCTTTTAACTTTTTCCATGAAATTTCCTCTCTTGTCTTCACTCATGCACCTTCATTGAACCTTCCCTGAACCTTCCCTTTCTGTCTTATTTCATGACATTTCCTTTCTTGTCTTGTTGTAGGAAATTTCCTTTTTTGTCTCGTTGCATGCACTTTCCTTCCTTTCTTGTCCTGATGCATCAAATTTCCTTTTTTGTCTTCTAGCATGCACTTTCCTCTTTTGTCCTCTTGTCATGGACTTTGTCCTGTTGTAATAATGTTGCTTGTACTGTAGTTTTATTCTTGTACTGTAACTTTACTCTTGTACTGTAGTTTTACCTTACTTTTACTGTTGTAAAAGATAGGGGTCCTGTCCTATCTTCATGAGCTCTCCTATATAAAGAGCTCACCCCCCTTGTAAGATAAGAAGTTTTACGTTAAGTAATAAAACTTTCATGTGCTTTATCATGGCTTGCTAAACTCTTCTCTCTCTCTGCAAATGAAGTTCTAAGTGAATGAAACGAATCAAAGAATTAAATTTGTTCATTTTGAAAACTTAAGGAAGTATGCTCTGCACTTGCCTTCAAGAAAGGATCCTGTGCATCAAAAAACTTATGGCGATTTCTTAAATGGTTTGGTACCCTGTTTTAAGACTAAAGAGAAGTCTGTTTTGGGTTTTATAACCTTAAAAGAACTCGTTTTAGGTTTTGATCTAAAAGGTATATAGGCAGGAAACTATCGATGTAAATTCCAGAGGCGAACCCGAATGGGCGTTAGTTTGTTCTACACTGAGAGATCACAAGCCATTTGAGCTGATTCAGGGATGTAGGAGTATTCTACAAGGTTTTCAATTTTATTAGCTGTATGAGAAGTGAAAGATTTAGGGAGAGAAAGAGTAGAAGACAAAGTAACTGGATTGGAAGATGAAGTTGAAGCCATGATTGAGAAGTTCTCTCTGCTCCTATGCATCAGAAAGGTCCTGTTTTATCTCCCAAAACCAATTTTTATCCAACAAAATTGTTTTCTCACAACGTTCACCCTTTTTAAAGGCCATGAGTGCCGTGTTTTTGGGTGGTATCGTGAAAAAATCTTTTAACTAAATGAATTTCGGATTTGGTATTTGGTGGATAAGTGTATATCGGCTGTAAACCAATGAATGCGGACTATTAACCTTTTCTAAGCCAGGTTTGGGTCCAAAGGACGATCTTGCATCGTCATTCCTAGGTAGAACAACGCCACGTACAACATAACCCACTGGTATCAAAGCAATTGAAGCGGTTTTGAAGTAGAGATATGATTCTTATTTTTGAAGGAAGTCTTGATTTGTTTCCCAAATTGTATCTTTTTGAAAACTGATTTTTGGAAGACCTTTAACTAATCATTTTTCAATTTTTGAAATCAAATCCATGCTTGCATATCCTAATCTTCTATGCCATAGCCAACTATCATCATGTAATGCGGAAAAACATTTATCAAGAGTATATGCACATTCTATATCAATAACATAAACATTACCACATCTATTACCAACAAACAAGATTTTACCATCATATGAGTTCTTGATAACACAATTAAATTTTTCAAAAATAACTATATAACCTTTGTCATATAATTGACTAATGCTAATTAAGTTGTGTTTCAAGTTTTCAACCAAACATACATTCTCAATTAGGGTTGAAGATACTTTACCAACATTTCGAATTCCAAAAATTTTTCCTTTTAAGTTGTCTCCAAGAGATACGTCTCCACCATTTTCAATTTTGGTGAAGCTTGAGAACCAAGAATAATTCCCTGTCATGTGTCTTGAACAACCGCTGTCCAAGTACCACTTATTCTTCTTCTTCTTCAAGCCCTGTAGAGAAAATCTCAAGTTTTAGGTACCCAAACCTTTTTGGGTCCTTGTGAGTTAGCAATGGTTCCTTTTGGAACTCAAACACATTTCACACCATAATATGCATTTCTCTTCACTGCACATCTATTTTTCATGTGACCATTTTGATTACAATAATGGCATGCAATTTTGTTATCATTTGTGGAGGTAGCTTTAACAAAATAGTTCTTGTAATACTTTTGCTTCAAGTTAGGCTGCACATTTATGAGAATTAAGCATGTTGTCCAACATCTTTTGCCCATTTATAAATTTCAAGACAATCTCATTTAACTCATGCTCATGTGAGATGCCAGGTTTCTCATTTGATACTGTCATTTCATCATGCAATGTTTTGTTCCCTACTTCTAGTCATAAAATTCTTGCATTTAGAGATTCATTTTCATTTTTAAGTTTTGCAATTTCCTTTTTAAGACATGCATTCTTCATCAACTCATTATGCAAATCTTTAAAAGCATCATATAATTCATCATAGGTGGGATCACTTACCTCATTGAGATCATCATCATCTCCTATTGCCATAAGTGCTAGGTTTGAAACTTCTTGCAATCCTTCTTCATCACTTGAATCTTCCTCGCTATCATCCCAAGTTGCAACCATTGCTTTCTTCTTGAGTTTGTTGATAAGTGGGCACTCCGATCTTATATGGCCAGGCTTCTTGCATTCATAGCATGTGATTGCCTCATTCTTCTCCCTATGGTTCTTGAAGTTTCTGAAATTTCTTCACTCTCTGGTTTTCTTGAAGAATTTTCTGAACCTCCTTGCTAGCATGGCTAGCTCTTCATCATCCGGTTCACTCTCCCCATCACTCTCCTCATGCCCTTTTTCTGCTGCCAAATCTTCTTCATATGAAATGAGAGAACCAATTAAATCATCAAGAGGTAAAATATTTAAATCATTTGCTTCCTCAATGGCGGTCCTTTTTGGTCTCCATTCCTTAGGTAGAGACCTAATGATTTTCTTGACTTTTTCACTATTTGAAAAAGTCTTCCTTAGAGCTCCTAGAGTATTCACTACGTCCGTGAATCTAGTATACATGGAGTACACATTTTCATTTTGTTCCATTTGGAACAATTCATATTGTCGAGTGTACCTACTTATTTTAGATTCTTTCACTTGGTTTGTGCTTTCATAGACAATCTCAAGTTTGTGCCAAATCTCATTAGCACTTTCACAACTAGACACTCTATGAAAGCCTTTCTTATCTAGTGCACAAAACAAGGCATTCATGGCTTTGGAGTTTAGAGAGGCTTTTCTCTTTTCAAATTCATTCCAATCCCGTGAAGGTTTTGGAATATCTTCTTCAACTTCATGTTTAGTCAAAGGCATGAAAGGACCATCATTAAAAATTTCCCACATCTCATAATCTAAGGCTTGCAAGTAAATTCTCATCCTAGTTTTCCAATATGGGTAATCATTTCCATCAAAGAAAGGTGGTCTAGTAGTGGACTGTCCTTCTCTAAATGTGGTATCATTTTGAGTTGCCATTGATCTTTAGCTCTAGACGGTTAAGTCTAAACAAGAGCACCAAGCTCTGATACCAAATGAAATACTAACTAGGCAACCCAAGAGGGGGGTGAATTGGGATTTTTAAAAATTATTCAATTAAAAAGAAAATATCATGCAAATCTAAAACGAATTTGAAACAATAATAATTAACTCAATCACAATTTAAAAAGATAAGGGAAGAGAGAATCAAACACGAAGATTTTTATGTGGTTCGGCCAACCTTGCCTACCTCCAAGCCTCCAAGGCTTCAATTGCTTACCCTTGACTTTTAAGGTGTCAATAACCTTTACAACAAGAGATTATCCCCAATCTCTTAACCCACGTGTATCCCAACACTTACAATCATTCAAGATGAAAAATTACAAACTTTTTTTCTCTCACACAATATTTAAGATTACAAATCAATACTCAAAGTGTGAATAGATGAAGTAAGAATATGTTTAAAGCTCTATGAAAATTATAAACTCGAGTATAAGCTCAATGGTTGTGTTGTGATCAGTCTTCTTTGAATTTGAATGAGCTTATTTATATTTAGAACTGAAAAACTAGCCGTTACTGACTGTCGGCCCGAAAATAATTCACCGTTAGCCATTAACGGCTAACCGTTTGCGCTGGTCAAAGTTACCGTTGGGTTAAGTTTCAAATAAACAGTTTGTCGTTTAGGGTTACCCTTTCGCTGTTAACTTCCAGAGACCTGCAAGATGAACACCCGTTATCCGTTTATAGTAAATGGTTAAGGATTTGCATGAAGTGACTCTCTGGATGTTATCGGTTAACCATTTGTAATAAACAGTTCACCGTTTGTTTCCTGTAAAATGAACATCAGTTATCCGTTTATAGTAAACGGCTAAAGGTTTGCATGAAGTGACTCTCTGGATGTTATCAGTTAACCGTTTTTTTCCAGTAACCTGCAAAATGAACATCAGTTATCCGTTGATAGTAAACGGTTAAGGAGTTGTATGAAGTCACTTCTCTGGACACTATCGATTAACCGTTTGTAATAAATGGTTCGCCGTTAAATTCCAGTAGCTTTTTTATTTTTTGTTTTTCTTAAACGGTTAGAGCTTAGGTAAATTGTTGTTCCCTGGTCTTAATCAGTTAACCGTTTAAAAGTTACCGGTTAACCGTTTATTTCCAGAATCACATTTTAAACCAGATTTTGCAAAGAATCTTTTTCCAATTTGAAAATCCATCTTTTATAAGTATGAATGAAATGATTATTCAGGCTTTCGTTTATTAAGAAATAGCTCCAAATTTTTATCAAAAATCATTTAAAGTTTTTTATCATCAAAATTAATATTATTAACATATACATGTTAACAGAATCCACACCTCATAAACCACACTCTAATCAATATGGTGCTAAGGGCTTATCGTGCCAAATATAAACTTGTACTAGGGAGCCGGTGAAACTAGGGCAGTATCTAGGCAAGATTATTATTATTTGTCGACAAAAAGTCAAAAAATCCACAATAATTAGAGGGGAAGAGAAAGTAAATTTACCAAAATAAAGCCCATGACACATGTTGAGACTTCACCTTCAATCTAAGCGTGAAAGAAAATTAGCTACTCATAATTGAACTAGAGGCAAAATAGAAATTTATTAAAATACATAAAAAATACAAGATGGAGAAGAAATTATAGAAAATGGAGCCCAAAAATGGATTCAGAGATCCAAATTAGGGGGGAGGCCCCATTTTTATAGATACATTGAGTAAATCATGACCATTAGATTAAAAATAATTTGAACACTTAGGATTATGCCACGTCATCAGTCAACAGTACGCGGTTTGACCACGTGGTTTGAACAGTGACACGGTTTGATCACGCGGTTTGAACAGTCAACCTGCTTGAACAATGACGCGGTTTGGTTGAAAATAATTCTATATATATGCATGTATCGTACATGCAATTTTTAGTCCACTAACATGCAGCCACGTCACTGATCAACAGTGCATAAGAATTTTCTCTAATGGAATTGTGACATCTCATCAATCATGCCACATATCAGTCAATGCCACGTCATCAGTCAATGTCACGTCATCATTCCGTATATATGAATAGTATCATGAACAGTAACATGGACAACACCGTACGTGTGAATAGTGTCATAATGTGAACAATGATATTTTTCCTTTTATACTCCTCCTAAGTTCAAAAGTGATGTTTTTTTTGCAGTTTGATATCTCGTTCATTGTGAAATGACCACGATACCTCTAAAATACATAAAATAAAACACACGTAATTAAATCACAAAAAGCTTAAATACATAAAAGTAAGGGTGTTAGTAAGATTTAAAATGTAAAATGATGATTTTCTCGTTTATAAAAATATATTTTCTAACACTCAACAATAGGGTTACTGAAGGACAACATTTGCCCATGAGGTTCCTAAAAACGCAACTTTTGTGCAGTAAAATTAAAACAGATGGCGGAAACTCTAGAAACCTCGGATCGACTTCATTCAAAAACTAAAATCAAGAGGAAAGATTGAAGTTTAATTACCTCACTTGTAGTTTCGAAAACAACTTCGTGAAGTGGGAGAAAACGACTGAAAACAGCAAGCTCCGAACACTGTCCAGAAAAACAGCTCTGCACGAACAGCTTCTGTTTTGCCACGATCTGAGATCCTTTAAGCACCCCAATTGTGATGCCTCTAATCAGTCCACACTTAGAAATGTTCTAGGAGTTCAGAGGATTTGGAATCTCGAAATTTCATTAAGAAATGAGAGAGATAATGAAGGAACATGAATGCTAGCTCATGTTGATTCCTTCCACCAAATAAAGCCACCATTATGTCTAATAATGGCACCAAACATTATCATGTGCTAGACCCACCCACTTAGCCATTATTTATTGAAATTGATCTCATCACTTCAATAAACCATTTAATTAAATAAATAAATAGCTAATATTAATTAATTTCGGAATTAATCATTTAACCCCATTTTGATCACATCAAATGGTTAAATGTGGGCTTCTCTTGTGACATGTTCTAATGCTTTCTCTTAATCCATATTGGATCCAATAAAAGCCCATAATTCTAAACCCAAAATTGGTCTAGAAGTCCATAATCATATATGAACCCGAACATGTCCAAAATGGTCATTTTACGTGCTCGACATTCCATAATGTTTAATTGAGGATTTATGAAATTTATTTTGTTCCTTAAACTATTTATGGAACATCTAAATTTCTATCTTAAATCATATTTAAGATATATTTATATTTATATTCATTCTCAATGAATTATAATATAAATATTGATTTTCCTAAAATTAGGAAATCTAACTTCTCATTTTCTAGTAACTCCTTTTTCATTTCTATATTGTGTGTGACCTTTTAGGTTCTTAGTTATAAGGTAGTAGAACTATTTTAATGATAACTCTTTATTCATTAAATGATGCTAAACTCTTTAGTCATCAATTAGAACCTTTCTAATGACCTTAAGATGCATTGGTAATACGCTTTACCAATATTGATCATAAGGTTTCTACAAGTCATGAGTAACACCTAGCAGTATATCACGACTATCCAAATAACAAGAATTGTTGGATCTATAGAACCTATTCCATTGGTGCAAACTTTACTGCAAATTCACAACCGATTTTTCTTTCTTCTGCAAGAATTAAATCATTTGATGTGTGTTTAGGCAATAAGCATGCGTCATAGTTGTAGACATTATTGCATATTATTGCAACTTATGAGCCATATCATTTTATTTCTTTAAGCTGTATTTGTCGCAGAGAGCTATATCATTTTATTTCTTTAAGCTGTATTTGTCGCAGATGAATGTTTGGTTGATTTTTTTATAACAAATTAATAGTATAGGTGGATTTCAATTGCTTTTTGTGTCCAATTAATCTCTTGCATTGTAATTCCTTTTGGCATCTGGGTCGCTATGCAGAACTGAATTTGCCTTAGGGACCAGATCTGGCTTAGAACAGATCAATATCCTGCACGTTCTGGTTTCCAGCCGATATACCTCTGAGATCAAAATCTAAAACGAGTTCTTTTAAGGTTATAAAACCCCAAAATAGACTTTTCCTTAGTCTTTAAACAGGGTACCAAACCATTTAAGAAATCATTATAAGTTTTCTGATGCACAGAGTCCTTTCTTGAAGGCAAGTGCAGAGCATACTTCCTTAAGTTTTCAAAATGAACAAATTTAATTCTTTGATTTGTTTTGTTCACTAGTACTTTATTTGCAAAGAGAAGAGAGAGTTTAGAACTTCATGATTAGATAAAGGCACACGAGAGTTTATTGCTGAAAACTTCTATATGTTACAAGTGAGGGGAGAATCCTTTATATAGGAGGATTCTCATAAAGATAGGACATGACCCCTATCTTTTTCAAAAGTAAAAGATACAGTACAAAAGTAAAAGATACAGAATCATGTCATAACTTTTTTAAAAAGTAAAAGATACATTATTATGATTACAACCGAACAAAGGGGGAAAGTTCATGACAACAAGACAAAATACTTTATGGAGAGTGAAGGTTCACGTATTCGTCTTCAGAGGAGCTTTCGGTTGCATATGGGTTATTGTCATAGGTTGGTGGGAAAAAGGTCTTGGAGAGCTTTGGGTGCTTACAGGTGGGACCACGGCAAGGTGGATAAGGGCATTCTAGTTTGTATCCTGGTCTGAGTGATGTCTGAGTAGCCTTGTCTGCTTTTGAAGGTTTGGGTGGTTGTGATGATGATGGTTGTGATGAGGATCCTAGTTCATGCATGGATGGTTGGGGAGGGAAACTGCTAGAGATGTTAACATAAAGGAAGAAATTCTTCCCATGGGTCCTAGGAGTCTTGGTAAAGAAAGCCTGTGTAATCTGGTTTTTTTTCTTTGATGATGATTCCAGTAGACTTTGGTTTTGATATGGCGGATGGAGTGGGGATCATGATGAGGTCATGTTGTGGGCCTAAGAAGGTGTGGAAGATATCTCTGTGTGGCGGAGTCTAGTGGTTTAGCTGACAGAGATAGTTGTGCAGGGTGGTTTGGATTTAATTGTCGATGACAGCTGGGTGTGGTACAGTAAACCATTCATAGACTTGGTCTTGAGACCAGAAAAGATTTGTATCTGGATGCTAGAAGTATGACCTATGGATGATAAATATTGAGGTAAAAAGTTGTGCTTCTGAAGCAGGCATATGTTCAAGATTATAAATTTTGGACAGCTGCTGTAACTTCTTTCTCTACCATAGTATGGGGGAAAACCATTCAAGTAGTGTCCAAAGGAGGGAGGTGGCTTTGTCGGGGTTGAGGAGATGGTCTAGAGTGGGAGTGATGGGTAGGATGAGTTTGGTTGCATAAAGAATAGTTAGGCACCATAAGTACCATAACTCATCTTCAGTGATTTCTCTGGATGGGTCAAGGGTAAGACCTGTAAGGAAAAAATTTTCTAGGTGGAAGGTAGAAAATAGAAATGAGCCTGCCATAATGTAGGCTTTCACGAAAAAGCGAAAAATAACTTTTCGTGCAAACTCTTGGATGGCAAAGACAGAGGAGAAAGTTTTGTCAAGGGAAAAGTTTTTCTTGGTGAGAGCTTCTGGGGGAAGTGAAGTAGCCATGGAGATTATTGGAAAGTGGTAAGTTGTGGAAAACACAGTGAGAAGTTTTTCTGGTTTAGAGAGTCTGGAAAGCATATTAGGGATGAGGTTCTAGGACCCCTTTATATGCTTAAACGAAAATTTATATTTGGAAAACCAATCTTTTAACCTGAATAACATTTTTTCGGGAACAGTTTTACCTTTGAAATTGAGAATATTAGGGAAGGTTGAACTGTCCATTCAGATAAGAAAATGGTGTCCAACCAGATGATACTCGAACTTTTTGATGCCATTCTTTACCACTAAGATTTCTTTGAACACGATGTGGTATGCTTCTATGTGTTAGAAAAATGCCCACTAGCGTAAGCAGTAAAGCTTTGTTTTCCATTGATTTTTTAAAGGAGGATGACACCCCATGATTTATCACTTGCATCTGTCTGTAGTATGTGCTTGCCATTAGCAATCAACTTTAAGGGAGGCGGATTTTGCGCAATCTGCTTTAGTATAGTGATAGCAATGGTGTGGTCATCATTCCACTCTGGGGGCTTCTTTTTCAATAAAGTCGAAAGGTGTCGAGTGTGTTGGTCCACATGTGGGATGGAATCACGGATGTAGTTGATGATACTGAGAAATTATTGAACTTGTTTTTTTGGAAAGGTGCTAATCTAGAAAGTGAAGCAACTTTTGGGCAATATGCTTTCCTGACTGATAATGGCCATATTTTATGACCATTCCAAGAAATTCAATAGTATCTGTAGCAATGGTGCTTTTCTTGGCTGATAGCATGACTCCATGAGTTTGGACAATATCATAAAACTGAGTTAACAACTGGTGATGTTCCTCAGGCGATCCTGAAAAAAGTAAGATGTCATTAATATAAATCAATGTATGATGGAGGATGGGTTGAAAGATTTTGATCATGGATTTTTGAAAAATGTATGGGGCAGTTTTAAGGCCGAATGGGAGGACTGTCCATTGGAAATGGGCATTTGGGATATAAAAGGCAGTTTTGTATCGTTCAGAGGGTTCAATGCCTAATTGCCAAAAGCCAGATTTTAAATCAAATTTTGAAAAGATCTGGGCATTTTTGAGAAAAGTAAACATGCTTTGTCGTCGGGGCAAAGGAAATTTGTCATCTTGCAAGAACATATTGGGTGGCTGGTAGTTAATGACTAAGCGTTTCTTTCCTCGGACTATTTCAGAATGCTTTTCAACATAAAAGGCTTGGCAAGCCCATTGAGAAGTTGTGGGCTCAATTAGACCTTGGGCTACCAATTGTGAACATTCCTGTTAGATTAGGAGTAAGTCAGAAAGACTCATTCCTGGATGGGTAGTTTTGGTTGGATTAACATCTTAATTTAGTTTGAAAGGTAACCTAATAAAGAAGGACTTGTTTTTCCATAATGGGTTTGGATGGATGAATTGAGAATGGGACTCTGGACACAAGCTCAAAAGTTCGGTTAAAATATCTTGGTAGGCTGGGGTGTGTCAAACAGATGGTAAAGTTTTAGAATGTCTGTGAAAGGTTTAAACATGGATTTGACTCGGATTCCAGTGGGAATAATTTGGAGGTGTTTGATCTGGTGAAGTATGTCAAAACCTAACAATATATCCTTATTAGGAAGGGTTGAACTAATAACTTTGGTCCAAATGACACAGTTTGGGAAAATTTGAATACCAATAGGTTTTTTGGTAATCAAAGAAGTGGTGAACAATTTGCCTATGACAGCTTTGAAATGTTCCTCATATTCTGTCCAATATTCTAGTGGAAGAATATATGGATTCAACATGCTACGTTGGGCTCGAATATCTATAAGACCAATTGCTGGAATGGACCTTTGGAATTTTGTGGGTAAGATTTGGAGTTTAATGGAAGGTATAGGAACAGTGGTATCAAGGGATAGTAACTGTTGGTGGAAAATCACTTGTGACTGATCACTGTCTGAGTCATCAGAGGAATTCTGTAGTGCGAACACAGTTTCATCATTAGGTTCATCTTGTTTAGAGAAATAGAATTTCAGTTCATCCTTTTTTGGGGAGTAATTTGTAGTGGCTTGGAGATGCTCAATTAGCCTGATAAATTTGCCCGTTTGTTAGGACAATCTTTGGCATAATGTCCTTTTCTCTTGCAGATGAAACACCTGCTCGATTTTCTCCATTTAAGGTCTTTGGATGAAGATGACTTCTTCCTGAAGAATCTGTAGGGCCTTTTGGATCGGTCAGGCTTAGATGAATATTCTGGACGTTTGAATTTCCGAAAATGCCTTTTCTTTTTAGGACTGCAATCACAATCCTTCTTTTGTTTGCACTTAATCTGCAAATAAGGCTTCTTGCAGGCACTCCTAAATGGTTATCTATCTTTCAACAGTTCTTAGAAAAACTGTTTCTGCTCACAGAGTTTGCCAAGAGAAATATTGTCAAGGACAAGATTGGATGCATGAAGTTGCCTCTGTATGTCTGGTTGGAGTTCATCAGGAAGGGAAGCCAGAAAAGCATGCTTTAATGTTGGCTCAAATAGTACCAGGATGCTGTTATTGGCACTGTTCTTACCACTCTTCATGCAGGAAGTGTGTTACTCACTTTCTATCCAAACTTCAACCTTTCCCTCCAAGACACCAATTTGCCCACAACCTTGAAAGTCCAAGTCCAAATTCAAGGTGCAAAACAAATATCCTCTGCCAAAATTGCCACTCTCCATCATCAACTGGTTTATAGGCTTCAAAATCATGCCTTAGATCTACCCACTCCTGAACATCACTCTGATACCCTCATGGTCTTAGCTGAATCTGACCAGATCCCAACAATCATCCAGATCCCAAGACAAATTTCTCATCACGAGCTCATAAAGCTTATGCCTCTTGAGTGGATCTCAAACTATGAACAGCTCCATAACAATACTCCTCTGATTCAGACATCAGAAAGCATGTTTAAAAGACGACCCAATAGAATAGTTAGAATGACTTTCAAACCATCTCCCAGTGCTCCACAAGAGCCTCATTGGCTCTCCTTTACCTATTCTTCAATGATCACAGCTGTGCAGACAGCTCAGGAAGATCTGCCCATTACAGGGTTTAATCCTAAAGGTTACCCTGTTTATCCAGCAAAGCTAAATGGTCATTTCTTATGGGATGCCCTTGGCTCAGGCATGTGTGATCCCTCTTGTCCCTGTTGGGATGATTAGGAAGAGGATGATGATTATTCCACCAGACGAAAAAGGAAATCCAAAAAGAAAAAACCTTTAGTCTCATGCCACCATAATAACCCTACACCACCACAAGATCTTCCACCTCCACCAGCTCCATTACCCTTGTACAAAAAAGAACTCAAATGGATTGCCAAACATTGCAAATCTGAGATTCCCTCACCAATCCCAAATCTAACACCACCACTAAGTTGTATGATGTTTTCATCTACTTCTTTAGACTATTCTTCTTCCTTTCCTCCTTTAGAAACCCACACAGATTCCCACTGGAATGTTGTGTCCAAACCTTTTATCTCTTCAGCCATCACCTCTACAGGATACCTTGAACCACCTAAACCTTTTGAATCAGATCTCAACTGGCAAACCCAAAATGCCAGAGCACAGAATGATACTTTGTTGAATATCAATTCAAAAATTGAGAAAATCAATTTATTAACTGAAAAGCTTGAGACAAAGGTTGACTCCATCACTGCCCAGAATTGCTCAACTTGATTTTGAGTTACGGACCATGCTTGGTCAACGGTATTATGGCCCCGAATTTGACCAGAAGGAAAGAGAGATCAGACGCTTAAAAGCTGAGCTTGATCAGATAGAATCAGAAAAATAAAGACCTACCCTTTTTACTACATCACCACCGATCCCTTCCGTCGGTCCAACTTGTCATCCATTTGCCTCAATGCTTTCCCCTATCCTATAGTATGAACCTTCGAAATTATTTTGTATGACTCATACTCTTTTCAGAGACAATTCATTACCACTACAGCCTAAACCTCAACCACGACAAATTACCATTCACCAACTTGCTGTTTCTACTCCTGACCACCCTGGTTATACACCAGCATCACCATCAGCCCCTCCACCATCAGCTCCTTCCCAACCTCCTACCCAATCCAAGGATAGACAACCCATGCACCAGTTCAGTGCCCACACAGTTGATCACACATCTACTACAGATGATCAAATTTCTGATTCAAATCTAGCTGTTTTAGATAGCCATACTGAGACAGATATAAAATCCTCAGTATCCATCAGTGACTCTGAAAGTCTTATGCTGATATCACTAAAATCCTGATGGCTCAGCCTTGATTAGGTAAACCTCTCACACAGAACCATATGTTGACATTCCTTCTGAAGTTGACGAAGAAATATCTGAATTCTCTACCTCCAACCAACCTCCTCCAACCCAAGCTCAGACCGGTCCAACCGGTTCAAAATCATCAAATGGTCCATGGTTCACATTTAATGATCTTCCATCCTCTAAATGGCGTGATCGGCTTAGTGAAATGTCTGCTTGGCTTGACTTACAAATGTTAAGACCAGGAGCTACAACTTAATCAGTCCTTAGAGAATTTGCTACTCGTTTTATGGGTGCTCTGAGAGATTGGTTTGATAATTTAGGCCAATACAGACAATTACAGTTTGTTCAATTGCCAGAAGTCTCAATTGTCCTTGCGGTTATCCATTATCAATTCCTTGGAGACCCTTCTGCGGTTTTTGAAGCTACACGACGAGACTATCTCAACATGAAATGTTGTTCACTCAATGCTAAGGATCTTGACTTCTATTATAAAAGAATTTCTCTACTGTTCTATAAACTTAATGGATTCAATGAGCTACATTAAAGCATGATTTTCTGGCTTCCTTTCCTGATGAACTCTAACCAAACATACAGAAACGACCCGCCCCGCACCCCCAGGGCGAGTCTATCTAATCCCGTAAAATCGAATCGAATAATATAATATTATCTAAGGATTCAACCGAAAATTCGACAGAACCTCCCCTATCAATACAACATTTCCGAAATTACAATTTACAAAACAACACTCCCAATAATATCCCAATAATCATCCAAACTTCAAATCCAACTTCTCTAGTCATCATCTCAAATATCGCACAAAGCACTTCAATATAAACACAAATACAATGGTTATCCTTAAATACAAAACATAACCATAAATATATATCATAATATTCTAAATAACAAGATACTAAATCTACGGCTTCTAGCACCATCACGTGGTCACAATTACAAATCTAACTACCGATGCTGGGTTGACTGATGTACCTGCAAATCTCCTGTGGGGGGAAAAATAAAATATAATAAAACGTGGTGAGTATAAAACTCAGTGAGTGGATACTAGTTTCTGAAAAATAAATGTATTTAAAAGAATTACTCTTTCTCAAATCAATTCCATCAAAATATCATTCTATTAGTCTCAAACTTTCACATTCTCTTTCAAACTACTTACTTGAGCTACCTTCATTCGATTACCGCTTAGTAGGACACTCTCTTAACTTTCTTAACTTTCTCTTTGGGCTTCTCGCAAAGCATCCTTCGCCCACTTATTTCATAACTATATAAACATCTGGAGAGTCCTCCACTAAGCCAGTAACGAATTCAAGCATCCAAGCTAAAACTGTAAAACAATCTTTCTTTCTTTTCAAATCTCATTTGCTAAAATCAACTTTCTCCTTGTCCAGGAAATATGGAAAACATAATGCATTTTCGTGCTCATGCCCATGAAATATTCATACGTATGCGCATGTCAATAAACACATTTCAACATATCATATCAACACATCACATAAACACATGGGCATAACAGATAAATCAATATTCGTACATATCTCAAAATAGACTTTTCAAACATGTCAATCATATATATTGTTTATTGTGATTCGTTTGGAAATCCAGTTTACTTACATCAACATATATAAGTTAAATCAGTCACTGACATACTATATTACATAAATCTGCGTAAAGTCGATGGAAGCATAATACTTGTCATATCAAAAGTTATCATCAAACAAGTACTCAGGAAAATGATCTCATCATATCCGGACCTCAACAGACAGGCAATGACGTGCTATCTGGGTATCGCCATGCCCCGGAGCTACACGGATAGATAAGGAAAATCTCATATCTCATCATATCCGGACCTCAACAGACAAGCAATGACGTACTATCTGGGTATCGTCACGCCTCGGAGCTACACGGATAGATAAGGAAAATCTCATATCTCATCATATCCGGACCTCAACAGACAAGCAATGACGTACTATCTGGGTATCGTCACGCCCCGGAGCTACACGGATAGACAGAATAAATCTCATATCTCATTATATCCGGACCTCAACAGACAGGCAATGACGTACTATCTGGGTATCGTCACGCCCCGGAGCTACACGGATAGACAGGGCAAATCTCATATCTCATAACTTATATATCTCTTTATCTGTATCTCTGTAACTTTCATACTGCATGCATAAGCCCCGAAAAGGTAAAAGCACCCAAACACACGGCCCAAAGCCTCTATGTGTGCTCGGACGGCCTCAAAGGCCTCTATCTCATCTCATATGTCTCTGTATTTATCTCATATTATCTGAGGGGAGGGTACTGTTTAATAATTTCTCAAATAACATTTAACGCACGTGTACATGAACAGATAATCTCATCTGAAATCTCATTTCCTTTTTCCTCAACATATTCTAATATCATGCTTTTACTTAAATGCGACAATAAAATCATATTCAAACTCATTTTAATAACAATAAATCGCAACACATGGATAAATCTCAATTTCTAGAAAATCATTAAATTAAAGTATTAAATACTTATCTTTCAAACAATCTACACTGTATCATAAAATCGGCATATACTTATAAAATCAGTTTTGTATATTCCACTCACCGTGACAATGTCCAAACTCGGTATCAACCACGTCCGCGGGTTGATTCTCGTTCGCGGATCCTCCTAATCAAGGAAACAACAATCATTCTCCGTGAATTGAAATACAACTATTCTTATGTAATACTTCTCGAAACGAATAGCTATCAATAATAATTATTCTCGCATGTATAAAATTACCAAAATACCCCTACATGCCAAAATTACCAAAATGCCCTCAACATCATGATTTTACCAAAATATCCGTAGAATCTTCAATTACCGAAGTATTCTCAATTCAGATCACGGAAATAATCACAATGTCCGAAATTATGAAATTACTCTCGGAGCGTAAAATTACCAAAATATCCTTAACAACTTAAATTATCGATTTATCCTCAAAATCACAAATTACCTTACTGCCCTAACCTCAAATTACCAAATTACCCACTGATATCACAAATTACAAAATCACCCCTAAAGTTTTGTGAAATTACCGAATTGCCCCTGCCGGTCAATGGTGACCGGACTTCAGTCAACGGCGACGGGGACCTTAGGTCTGCTAGTTTCGGCCACGCTGAGTCCAATGGTGGCGGCGGTGACCTCCCACGCGCGGCGACGGCGGCGGATCGAGCTCCCAAAGCCGCGAGTTTTCCAAGAGCAAATCGGCGGCAATCCGGCCGAATCAGGTGATGGGGTCGGTCGGAAAATGATGCTGGGGAGCTGAGGAACAAGATTCAAGAGGTGGCATGCCACAAATCCGGCGAAATCGACGGCGACGAAAACGGGTTTAGGCCGCGGGTTTCGGGCTTCAACCGGCAGCGTTCCAGGCAGTTTCCGGCGACGAGGATGGCAGGGATACGTTGCTCGTCTCTCAAGCTTCAAAACGGTACCAAGCACGGCCGGTGAGGTGGCCGGAATCGGGAGAAACGACCGGGTCAACGTCGCGGGTCCGGGTCGGGTCAAACGGGTCAACTCGGGTCAACTCTTCTCTCTCTCTCTCTCTCTCTCTCTTTCTAAAATCCAAAATTTCCAAACAACTCCCCTCGACCAAAACATATAAACCCGATTTTTTTTTTTTTTTTACAAAAGCTTAATACAATTTAAGCTTATACCGGACCTGTAACGAAACTAAAATCCGACGACTCGAGCTCTTAATCGTGCTCAATTTATCTCGATTCGAAGACGAAAAATTAAATCGCACACTTGATTAAGAAAATCAAAGTGCATATGTTACACATACAGAGGCAACTTCGTGCATCCAATCTTGTCCTTGACAACATTTCTCTTGGCAAAATCTTCTAGCTTGCCAAAACTTGTCTTGACAAACTCTGTGAGCAGAAACAATTTTTCAAAGAACTGTTGAAAGAAAGAGAACCATTTCGGAGTGCCTGCAAAAAGCTTTATTTGCAAATTAAGTGCAAACAGAAGAAGGATTGTGATTGCAATCCTAAAAGAAAAAGGCATTTTTGGAAATTCAAAAGTCCGGTATATTCATCTAAGCCTCTCAGGTCCAAAAAGCCCTACAAATTCTTCAGAAAGAAGTCATCTTTATCCAGAGAATTTAAACGAAGAAAATCAAGCAGGTGTTTCATTTGCAAGAAAAAAAGACATTATGCCAAAGATTGTCCTAACAAACGGGCAAAATCTATCAGGCTAATTGAACTTCTCCAAGCCACCACATATTACTCCCCAGAAAATAATGAACTGGAATTTTATTTCTCTAAATAAGATGGACCCAATGATGAAACTGTGTTCACACTACAGAATTTCTCAGATGACTCAGACAATGATCAGTCACAAGTGATTTTTCATTAACAGTTGCTGTCCCTTGATACTATTGTTCCAATACCTTCCATCAAACTCCAGATCTTACCTTCCAAATTCCAAAGGCCCATTCCAGCAATTAGTCTTATAGATACTGGAGCCCAACGCAACATGTTAAATCCGCATATTCTTCCACCATAATATTGGACAGAATATGAGGAACATTTCAAAGCTATCAATGAAAAACTGTTCACCACCTCTTTGATTACCAAAAAACCCATTGGTATTCAAAATTTTCCCAAATTGTGTTATTTGGACCAAGGTTATTGGTTCAACTCTTCCTAATAAGGATATCTTGTTAGGTTTTGACATCCTTCACCAGATTAAACACCTCCAAATTATTCCCACTGGAATCTGAGTCAAGTCCATGTTCAAACCTATCACAGACATTCTGAAACTCTACAACCTGTCTGACACACCCCAGCCCTACCAGGATATTTCAATCAAACTCTTGAGTTTGTGTCCAGAGTCCCATTTTCAGTTTACTCATCCAAACTCATTATGGAAAAATAAGTCTTTCTTTATTAAGTTACCCTTCAAACTAAATAAAGATGTTAATCCAACCAAAGCTACCCATCTAGGAATGAGTCCTTCTGACTTACTCCTAGCTAGCTCAAGGTCTAATTGAGCCAACAACTTCTCAATGGGCTTGCAAAGCCTTTTATGTTGAAAAACATTCTGAAATTGTCCAAGGAAAGAAACGCTTAGTCATTGACTATCAGCCACTAAATATATTTTTATAAGCTGACAAGTTTCCTTTGCCCTGACGACAAAGCATGTTTACTTTTCTCAAAAATGCCCAGATCTTTTCAAAATTTGACATAAAATCTGGTTTTTGGCAATTAGGCATTGAACCCTCAGAATGATACAAAACTGCCTTTTGTATCCCCAATGCCCACTTCCAATAGACAGTCTTATCCTTTGGCCTTAAAATTGCCCCATCCATTTTCCAAAAATCCATGATCAAAATCTTTCAGCCCATCCTCCATCATGCATTGATTTATATTGATGACATCTTGCTTTTTTCAGGATCGCTTGAGGAACATCACCAGCTCTTAACTCAGTTATATGATATTGTCCAAATTCATGGCATTATGTTATCAACTAAGAAAAGCACAATCGCTATAGATACTGTTGAATTTCTTGGATTGCTCATAAAAAACGGACATTATCAGCCAGGAAAGCACATTGCCCAAGATTTGCTTCACTTTCCAGATCAGCACCTTTCCAAAAAGCAAGTTCAACAGTTTCTTGGTATCATCAACTACATCCGTGATTTTATCCCACATGTGGACAACTACACTTTACACCTCTCGGCTTTATTGAAAAGAATCCTCCAGAGTGGAATGATGACCACACCATTGCTGTCACTCCACTAATGCAAATTGCGCAAAATCCGCCTCCTTTAAAGTTGATTGCTGATGGAAAGCGCATACTACAAACATATGCAAGTGATGAAGCATGGGGTGCCATCCTCCTCGAAGAAATCAATGGAAAAGAAAGCTTTATCACTAACGCTAGTGGACATTTTTCTGACACACAGAAGCATTACCACAACGTGTTCAAAGAAATCTTAGCAGTAAAAAATGGCATCAAAAAGTTCGAGTATCATCTGATTGGACACAATTTTCTTATCCGAATCATAGGGTGCCATCCTTATCAAATACTGAATCCAAGGATAAACAACCCATGCACCTGTTTAGTGCCCACACCGTTGACCATTTCCCTCCTACAGATGATCAAACTTCTGATTCAAATCTAGCTGTTTCAAATACCCAAACTGCGACAGATTCAGAATCTTCAACTTCCACCAGTGACTCTGAAAAGTCCTATGCTGATATCACCAAAATCCTGATGGCTCAGCCTGATAAACCTATATTGACATTCCTTCTGAAGTTGACGAAGAAATGTCTAAATTCTCTGCCTCAAACCAACCTCCTCCAGCCCAGGCCCAAACTGGTTCAACCGGTCTAAAATCGTCAAATGGTCCATGGTTCACCTTTGATGATCTTCCCTCCTCTAAATGGCATGATCGCCTCAATGAAATGTCTTCTTGGCTTGATTTACAAATGCTTCGGTCTGGAGCCACAACTCAATCAGTCCTTAGAGAATTTGCTACTTGTTTTACGGGTGCTCTAAGAGATTGGTTTGATTCTTTAGGCCAATATAGACAATTACAGTTTGTTCAATTGCCAGAAGTCTCAAGTGCCCTTGCATTTATCCATGATCAATTTCTTGGCGACCCCTCTACCATTTTTGAAGCTGCACGACGAGACTATCTCAACATGAAATGCTGTTCACTCAATGCTAAGGATCTTGATTTCCATTATAAAAGAATGTCCCTCTTGTTCTATAAGCTTAATGGATTCAATGAGCTTATTCTAAAGCATGTTTTTCTGGCTTCCCTTCCTGATGAACTTCAACCAGACATCCAACGACAACTTCGTGCATTCAATCTTGTCCTTGACAACATTTCTCTTGGCAAAATCTTTCAACTTGCCAAAACTTGTCTTGACAAACTCTATGAGCAGAAACAATTTTTCAAAGAACTGTTGAATGATAGAGAACCATTTCGGAGTGCCTGCAAGAAGCCTTATTTGCAGATTAAGTGCAAACAGAAGAAGGATTGTGATTGCAGTCCTAAAAAGAAAAGTCATTTTCGGAAATTTAAACGTCCGGAATATTCATCTAAGCCTCGCTGGTCCAAACGACCCTACAGATTCTTTAGAAAGAAGTCATCTTCATCCAGAGAATTTAAAAGGAGAAAATCAAGCAGATGTTTCATCTGTAAGAAGAAAGGTCATTATGCCAAGGATTGTCCCAACAAAAAGGAAAAATCTATTCGGCTACTTGAACATCTTCAAGCTACCACAAATTACTCTCCAGAAAAGGATGAACTGGAATTCTATTTCTCGGAACAAGATGAACCCAATGATGAAACAATGTTCACCCTACAGAATTCCTCTGATGACTCAGACAGTGATCAGTCCCAAGTGATTTTTCACCAACAGTTGCTGTCCCTTGATACTACTGTTCCCATACCTTCCATCAAACTCTAGATCTTGCCCTCCAAATTCCAAAGGCCCATTCCAGCCATTGGTCTCCTCGAAACTGGAGCCCAACGCAGCATGTTAAATCCGCATATTCTTCCACCAGACTATTGGATAGAATATGAGGAACATTTCAAAGCTGTCAATGGTAAATTGTTCACTACCTCTTTGATTACCAAAAAAACTCATTAGTATTCAAATCTTCCCAAACTGTGTCAGTTGGACCAAAGTCATTGGTTCAACTCTTCCTAATAAGAATCTCTTGTTAGGTTTTGACATCTTTCACCAGATCAAACACCTTCAAATCATTCCCACTGGAATCTGAGTCAAATCCATGTTTAAACCTTTCACATATATTTTAAAACTTTACAATCTGTCTGACACACCTCTGCCATACCAAGTTATATCCACCAAACTTTTGAGTCTGTGTCCAGAGTCCCATTCTGAGTTCACCCATCCAAACGTATTATGAAAAAACCAGTCCTTCTTCATTAAGTTACCTTTTAAACTCAATGAAGACATTAACCCAACCAAAGCTACCCATCCAGGAATGAGTCCTTTTGACTTACTCCTAGCCCAACAAGAATGTTCACAACTGTTAGCCCAAGGTTTAATTGAGCCCACAACTTCTCAATGGGCTTGCCAAGCCTTTTATGTTGAAAAGCATGCTGAGCTTGTTCGAGGAAAGAAACACTTAGTCATTGACTATTAGCCCTTAAACATGTTTTTACAAGATGACAAATTCCCTTTACCACGTCGACAAAGCATGTTTACTTTTCTAAAAAATGCCCAGATCTTTTCAAAATTTGATTTAAAATCAGGTTTTTGGCAATTAGGCATTGAACCCTTAGAACGGTACAAAACTGCCTTTTGTATTCCAAATGCCCATTTCTAATGGACAGTCTTACCGTTCGGACTCAAAACTGCCCCATCCATATTCCAAAAATCCATGATCCAAATCTTTCAGCCCATCCTCCATCATGCATTGATTTATATTGATGACATTTTACTCTTTTCATGTTCGCATGAGGAGCATCACCAGCTGTTAACTCAGTTCTATGATATTGTCCAGAGTCATGGAATTATGTTATCAGCCAAAAAAAGCACCATTGCCACAGATACTATTGAATTTCTCGGAATGGTCATAAAAGACGACCATTACCAGCCTGGAAAGCACATTGCCCAAGAGCTACTTCACTTTCCAGATTAGCACTTTTCCAAAAGGCAAGTTCAATAATTTCTTGGTATCATCAATTACATCCATGACTTCATCCCACATGTCGACCAGCACACTCGACAATTTTCGGCTTTATTGAAAAAGAAGCCCCTAGAGTGGAATGATGACCACACCACTGTTGTCACTACACTAAAGCAGATTGCGTAAAATCCGCCTCCTTTAAAGTTGATTGTTGACGGCAAGTGCATAGTACAGACAGATGCAAGTGATGAATCATGGGGTGCCATCCTCCTTGAAGAAATCAATGGAAAAGAAAGCTTTATCGCTTACGCTAGTGGACATTTCTCTGACACACAGAAGCATTACCATAGTGTGTTCAAAGAAATCTTAGCGGTAAAGAATGGCATCAAGAAATTTGAGTATCATTTGATTGGACACCATTTTCTCATCCGAATGGATAGTTCAGCCTTCCCCAATATCCTCAATTTCAAAGGTAAAATTATTCCCGAAAAAATGTTACTCAGGTTAAAAGATTGGTTTTCCAAGTATGACTTTACAGTTAAGCATATAAAGGGGTCCCAGAACCTCATCCCTGATATGCTTTCCAGACTCTCCAAACCAGATAAACTTCTCACCGTGTTTTCTACAACCTATCACTTTCCAATCATCTCCATGGCTACCTCACTTCCCCAAGAAGCTCTCACCAAGAAAAGCTTTCCCCTCGATAAAACTTTCTCCTTAGTCTTTGCTATGCAAGAATTTGCCCGAAAAGCTGTTTTCCGCTTTTTCATGAAAGCCTACCTCATGGCAGACTCATTTCCATTTTCAACCTTCCACCTAGAAAATTTATTCCTTACAGGTCTCACCCTTGACCCATCTAGAGATATCACTGAAGATGAGTTATGGTACTTATGGTGCCTAACCGTTCTTTATGCCACCAAGCTTATCCTACCAATCAGTCCAACTTTGGAGCATCTCCTCAACCTTGATAAAGCCACTTCCCTCACCTGAACTTTAATTGAATGGTTTTCTCCTATTCTATAGTGGAGAAAGAAGCTACAACAACTATCAGAGATTTACAACATGGAAATAATGCCTCTCTATGAAGCAAAACTGTTCACTTTAGTCTTCATCATCCACAGGCCATACTTCCAGTATCCAGATACAAAGCTCTTTTGGTCCCAAGATCAAGTTTATGATTGGTTTACTGCACCACATCCAGCTGTCATTGAAAATGAAATCCAAACCACCTTGCATGATTACCTCTATCAACTAAATCACAGACTCTACCACCCAGAGATATCTTTCACACCTCCTTAGGCCCACAACATGATCTCATCATGATCCCCACTCCATCCATCATATCCAAACCAAAATCCACAGGAATCATCATCAAAGAAGAGAAACCAGACTACACTGACTTCCTCTACCAGGACTCCCAGGACCCATGGGAAGACTTTCTTCCTCTCAGCCAACATCTCCAATAATTTTCCCAACCATCCATGCATGAACCTGGATCCTCCTCCTAACCACCACCATCACAACCACCCAAACTTCCATGTTTTCTAAATCTCATTTTTCATGCTCAAAATGGTATAATTTAAGTATTTGTTTTGTTTTGATCTTCAGCCTTCAGGAGCAGAGAGAACTTCTCAATCATGGCTTCAACTTCATCTTCATCTCCTGTTGTTCTACCCCCGTGATGGGTTCCTTAGCTCTTTTGAAGCTAAGATATTTAAAACCCCTTTGGATCAGTAGCCCACACACAGTGGTATTCCAGCCGATATACCTCTTAGATTAAAACCTAAAACGAGTTCTTTTAAGGTTATAAAACCCAAAACAGACTTCTCTTTAGTCTTAAAACAGGGTACCAAATCGTTTTAAGAAATCACCATAAGTTTTCTGATGCACAGGATCCTTCCTTGAAGGCAACTGCAGAGCATACTTCCTTAAGTTTTCAAAATGAACAAATTTAATTCTTTGATTTGTTTCTTTCACTTAGAACTTCATTTGCAGAGAGAGAGAGGAGAGTTTAGAACTTCATGATGAGAGAAAGGCACACGAGAGTTTATTGCAAGGGGGGTGAGCTCTTTATATAGGAGAGCTCTTGAAGATAGGACAGGACCCCTATCTTTTATAACAGTAAAAGTAAGATAAAACTACAGTACAAGAGTAAAGCTACAGTACAAGCAACATTATTACAACATGACAAAGTTTATGACAAAAGACAAAAAGAGAAAGTGCATACATCGAGACAAAAGGGGAAATTTCTTACAACAAGACAGGAAAGGAAAATGCATGGCAACAAGACAAAAGGGAGGGAAGGTTCAAGGAAAGTGCATGAGTCAAGACAAGATGGGAAAGTTCATGAAATGAGACAAGGGGAGAAATTTCATGAAATAAGACAAAAGGGGAAATTTCATGCATGGAGACAAAAGAGGAAATGTCATGCATAAAGACAAAATTCTTTATGGGGAGTGAAGGTTCATGTATTCATCTTCAGAGTCACTTTCTGTCGCATCAGGGTCGTCGTCAGATGGTGGAGGGAAAAAGGTCTTGGAAAGCCTTGGATGCTTGCAGGCGGGACCACTGCATGGTGGATGTGGATAGTAGAATTCATACACTGGTTTGGAGGATGTCGGAGAAGCTTTTGGTGATGTCTGGGTAGCCTTATCCTTTTTGGAAGGTTTGGGTGGTTGTGATGGTGGTGGTTGGGAGGAGGAGCCTGGTTCATGCATGGATGGTTGGGGAAACTGTTGGAGATGTTGACTGAGAGGAAGAAAGTCTTCCCATGGGTCTTGGGAGTCTTGGTAGAGGAAGTTAGTGTAATCTGGTTTTTCTTCTTTGATGATGATGCCGGTGGGTTTTGGGTGTGATGTAGTGGATGGAGTGGGGATCATGATGACGTCATGTTGTGGGCCTAAAGAGGTGTGGGAGATATCTCTGTGTGGGGGAATCTGGTGGTTGAGTTGGCAGAGATAATTGTGTAGGGTGGTTTGGATTTCATTTTCAATGACAGCTGGGTGTGATGCAGTAAACCATTCATACACCTGATCTTGGGTCCAGAAAAGCTTGGTATCTGGATGCTGAAAATATGGCCTGTGGATGATGAAGACTGAAGTGAACAAGCGTGCTTCTGAAGCAGGCATTCTTTCAAGATTATAAATTTTAGAGAGTTGCTGCAGTTTCTTTCTCCACCATGGAATGGGAGAAAACCATTCAAGGAGAGTCCAGGTGAGGAAGGTGGCTTTGTCCGGGTTGAGGAGATGTTCTAAAGTTGGACTGATTGGTAGGATGAGCTTGGTGGCATATAGAATAGTTAGGCACCATAGGTACCATAACTCATCTTCAGTGATATCCCTGGAGGGGTCAAGGGTGAGACTGTAAGGAACAAGTTTTCTGGGTGGAAGGTAGAAAATGGAAATGAGTCTGTCATAAGGTAAGCTTTCATAAAAAAGCGAAAAACAGCTTTGCGGGCAAAGTCCTGGATGGCAAAGACAGAGGAGAAAGTTTTGTTAAGGGGAAAGCTTTTCTTGGTGAGAGCTTCTGGAGGAAGGGAAGTGGCCATAGAGATAACTGGGAAGTGGTAGGTTGTAGAAAACACGGTGAGAAGTTTGTCTGGTTTGGAGAGTCTGGATAGCAAATCAGGGATGAGGTTCTGGGACCCCTTTATATGCTTAACTGAAAAGCCATATTTGGAAAAACAATCTTTTAACCTGAGTAACATTTTTTCAGGAACAGTTTAACCTTTGAAAGTGAGAATATTGGGGAAGGCTGAATTGTCCATTTGGATGAGAAAATAGTGTCCAATCAAATGATACTCAAATTTCTTGATACCATTTTTTACTGCTAGGATCTCTTTGAACACACTATGGTAATGCTTCTGTGTGTCAGAGAAATGTCCACTAGCGTAGGCAATAAAGCTTTCTTTTCCATTGAGTTCTTCTCCTCACCTCGGATTTACAATGTTTTGCAATCCATTTGAGTTCTTTTTTGTAAATGGGTAAAGGAGCTGGTGGAGATGGAGGATCTTGTGGTGATGTGGGGTTATGATGGTGACATGAGGCTAGAGGTTTTTTCTTTTTGGGTTTCTTTTTTCTTGTAGAATAATCATCATCGTCCTTTTCCCAATCATCCCAACAGGGACAATTTGGTTCACACATGCCTGAGCCAGGGGCATCCCATAAGAAATGACCATTTAGCTTTGCTGGATAAATAGGGTAGCCTTTTGAGTTGAACCCTGTAATGGGTAGATCTTCTTGAGCTGTCTGTACAACTGTGATCATGGAAGAGTAGGTAAAGGAGAGCCGAAGAGGCTCTTGTGGAGCACTGGGAGGTGGTTTGAAAGTCATTATGACTGTTCCATCTGGCCGTCGTTCAAAAATACTTTCTGATGTCTGAATTGAAGCAGTATTAGTATGGAACTGTTCATAGTTTGAGATCCACTCAAGAGGCATAAGCTTGATGAGCTCATGACGGGGGATTTGTCTGGGGATCTGAATGATGGTTGGAATCTGGTCAGATTCGGCTAAGACCATGAGGTTATGACTCATACTCTTTTTCGAGAAAATCCATTACCACCACCACAACCTAAACCTAAACTAAAGCCTAAACCTCAACCACGACCTGCTGTTTCCACTCCTGACCAACCAACCCATGGCTATCCATCAGCCTCACCATCAGCACTTCCACCACCAGCTCCTTCTCAACTTCCTACCAAATCCAAAGATAAACAACCCATGCACCTGTTCAGTGCCCACACAGTTGACCACACATCCACTACCGATGATCAAACTTCTAATTCCAATCTTGCAGTCTCAGATACTCATACTGAGACAGACACAGAATCATCAGCTTCCACCAGTGACTCGGAAAAGTCCTATGCTGATAATGGCTCAAACTGATTCACCTGATCAAGGCCAAACCTCTCACACTGAACCATATGTTGACATTCCTTCTGAAGTTGACGAAGAAATGCCTGAATTCTCTGCCTCAAACCAACCTCCTCCAGCCCAAGCCCAAACCGGTTCAACTGGCCAAAAATCGTCAAATGGTCCATGGTTCACATTTGATGATATTCCATCCTCTAAATGGGGTGATTGGCTTAATGAAATGTCTGGCTGGCTTGACTTACAAATGTTAAGGCCAGGACCCACAACTCAATCAGTCCTTAGGGAATTTGCCACTCATTTTACAGGGTGCTCTAAGAGATTGGTTTGAATCTCTAGGCCAATACAGAAAATTGCAGTTTGTTCAATTGCTAGAAGTCTCAAGTGCCCTTGCGGTTATCCATGATCAATTCCTTGGAGACCCCTCTGCAATTTTTGAAGCTGCACGACGAGACTATCTCAACATGAAATGCTGTTCCCTCAATGCTAAAGATCTTGAGTTCCATTATAAAAGAATGTCCCTGCTGTTCTATAAGCTTAATGGATTCAATGAACCGACATTAAAGTATGTTTTTCTGGCTTCCCTTCCTGATGAACTCCAGCCAGACATACAAAGCCACCTTCGTGCATCCAATCTTGTCCTTGACAACATTTCTCTTGGCAAAATCTTTCAACTTGCCAAAACTTGTCTTGACAAACTCTGTGAGCAGAAACAGTTTTTCAAAGAACTGTTGAAAGACAGAGAACCATTTCCGAGTGCCTGCAAAAAGCCTTATTTGCATATTAAGTGCAAACAGAAGAAAGATTGTGATTGCAGTCCTAAAAAGAAAAGGTATTTTCAGAAATTCAAACGTCCAGAATATTCATCTAAGCCACGCCGGTCCAGAAAGTCCTACAGATTCTTCAGAAAGAAGTCATCTTCATCCAGAGACTTTAAAAGGAAAAAGTCCAGTAAATGCTTTATCTGCAAGAAGAAAGGTCATTATGCCAAGGATTGTCCCAACAAACGGAAAAATCGATTCGGCTACTTGAACATCTCCAAACTACTACAGATTTCTCTCCAGAAAAAGATGAACATGAATTCTATTTTTCAGAACAAGATGAACCAAATGATGAAACAGTGTTCGCACTACAGAATTCCTCTGATGACTCAGACAGTAATCAGTCACAAGACATTTTCCACCAACAGTTGCTGTCCCTTGATATTATACCCTCTATCAAACTCCAAATCTTGCCTTCCAAATTCCAAAGGCCGATTCCAGCCATTGGTCTCATCGACACTGGAGCTCAACGCAGCATGTTAAACCCGCATATTCTTCCACCAGAATATTGGACGGAATCTGAGGAACATTTCAAAGCTGTCAATGGAAAATTGTTCACCACTTCTTTAATTACCAAAAAACCCATTGGTATTCAAATTTTCCCCAATTGTGTCATCAACTCCGCCTAATAAAGATATCTTGTTAGGTTTTGACATCCTTCACCAGATCAAACATCTCCAAATTATTCCCACTGGAATTCGAGTCAAATCCATATTCAAACCTTTCACAGACATTCTTAAACTTACAACCTGTCTGACACACCTCAGCCTTACCAGGATATTTCAACAAAGCTTTTGAGTTTGTGTCCAGAGTCCCATTCTTAGTTCACCCATCCAAATCCATTGTGGAAAAATAAGTCTTTCTTCATTAAGTTACCTTTCAAACTCAATGAAGCCATTAACCTAACCAAAGTTACCCATCCAGCAATGAGTCCTTCTGATTTACTCCTAGCCCAACAAGAATATTCCCAATTGTTAGCCTAAGGTCTAATTGAGCCCACGACTTCTCTATGGGCTTGCAAAGCCTTTTATGTTGAAAAGCATGCTGAGCTTGTTCGAGGAAAGAAACACTTAGTCATTGACTATCAGCCCTTAAACATGTTTTTACAAGATGACAAATTCTCTTTACCACGTCGACAAAACATGTTTACTTTTCTCAAAAATGCCCAGATCTTTTCAAAATTTGAATTAAAATTAGGTTTTTGGCAATTAGGCATTGAACCCTCAGGACAGTACAAAACTGCCTTTTGTATTCCAAATGCCCATTTCCAATGGACAGTCTTACATTCGGACTCAAAACTGCCCCATCCATATTCCAAAAATCCATGATCCAAATCTTTCAGCCCATCCTCCATCATGCATTGATTTATATTGATGACATTTTGCTCTTTTCAGGTTCACATGAGGAGCATCACCAGCTGTTAACTCAGTTCTATAATATTGTCCAGAGTCATGGAATTATGTTATCAGCCAAGAAAAGCACCATTACCACAGATACCATTGAATTTCTTGGAATGGTCATAAAAGACGGCCATTATCAGCCTGGAAAGCACATTGCCCAAGAGTTGCTTCACTTTCCAGATTAGCACCTTTCCAAAAAGCAAGTCCAATAGTTTCTCGGTATCATCAACTACATTCGTGATTTCATCCCACACGTGGACCAACACACTCAACATCTTTCGGCTTTATGGAAAAAGAAGCCCCCAGAGTGGAATGACAACCACACCATTGCTGTCACTACATTAAAGCAGATTGCGCAAAATCTGCCTCCTTTAAAGTTGATTGCAGATGGCAAGCGCATACTACAGACAGATGCCAGTGATGAATCATGGGGTGCCATCCTCTTTGAAGAACTCAATGGAAAAGAAAGCTTTATTGCCTACGCTAGTGGACATTTCTTTGACACACAGAAGCATTACCACAGTGTGTTCAAAGAGATCTTAGCAGTAAAAAATGGTATCAAGAAATTTGAGTATCATTTGATTGGACACCATTTTCTCATCCGAATGGACAGTTCAGCCTTCTCCAATATTCTCACTTTCAAAGGTAAAACTGTTCCTGAAAAAATGTTACTCAGGTTAAAAGATTGGTTTTCCAAATATGACTTTTTAGTTAAGCATATAAAGGGGTCCCAGAACCTCATCCCTGATATGCTATCCAGACTCTCCAAACCAGACAAACTTCTGACCATGTTTTTCACAACCTACCACTTCCCAGTTATCTCCATGGCCACTTCCCTTCCTCCAGAAGCTCTCACCAAGAAAAGCTTTCCCCTTAACAAAACTTTTTTCTCTGTCTTTGCCATCCAGGACTTTGCCCGCAAAGCTGTTTTTCGCTTTTTCATGAAAGCTTACCCTATGGCAGACTCATTTCCATTTTCTACCTTCCACCCAGAAAACTTGTTCCTTACAGGTCTCACCCTTGACCCCTCCAGGGATATCACTGAAGATGAGTTATGGTACCTATGGTGCCTAACTGTTCTATATGCCACCAAGCTCATCCTACCAATCAGTCCAACTTTGGAACATCTCCTCAACCCGGACAAAGCAACCTTCCTCACCTGGACTCTCCTTGAATGGTTTTCTCCCATTCCATGGTGGAGAAAGAAACTGCAGCAACTCTCTAAAATTTATAATCTTGAAAGAATGCCTGCTTCAGAAGCACGCATGTTCACTTCAGTTTTCATCATCCACAGGCCATATTTTCAGCATCCAGATACCAAACTTTTTTGGACCCAAGATCAGGTGTATGAATGGTTTACTGCACCACACCCAGCTGTCATTGAAAATGAAATCCAAACCACCCTACACAATTATCTCTGCCAACTCAACCACCAGACTCCACCACACAAAGATATCTCCCACACCTCTTTAGGCCCACAACATGACGTCATCATGATCCCCACTCCATCCACTATATCACACCCAAAACCCACCGGCATCATCATCAAAGAAGAAAAACCAGATTACACTGACTTCCTCTACCAAGACTCCCAGGACCCATGGGAAGACTTTCTTCCTCTCAGTCAACATCTCCAACAGTTTCCCCAACCATCCATGCATGAACCAGGCTCCTCCTCCCAACCACCACCATCACAACCACCCAAACCTTCCAAAAAGGATAAGGCTACCCAGACATCACCAAAAGCTTCTCCGACATCCTCCAAACCAGTGTATGAATTCTACTATCCACATCCACCATGCAGTGGTCTCGCCTGCAAGCATCCAAAGCTTTCCAAGACCTTTTTCCCTCCACCATCTGACGACGACCCTGATGCGACAGAAAGTGACTCTGAAGACGAATACATGAACCTTCACTCCCCATAAAGAATTTTGTCTTTATGCATGACATTTCCTCTTTTGTCTCCATGCATGATATTTCCTCTTTTGTCTTATTTCATGAAATTTCTCCCCTTGTCTCATTCCATGAACTTTCCCATCTTGTCTTGACTCATGCACTTTCCTTGAACCTTCCTTGCCTTTTGTCTTGTTGCCATGCATTTTCCTTTCCTGTCTTGTTGTAAGAAATTTCCCTTTTTGTCTCGATGTATGCACTTTCTCTTTTTGTCTTTTGTCATGAAATTTGTCATGTTGTAATAATGTTGCTTGTACTGTAGCTTTACTCTTGTACTGTAGTTTTATCTTACTTTTACTGTTGTAAAAGATAGGGGTCCTGTCCTATCTTCAAGAGCTCTCCTATATAAAGAGCTCACCCCCCTTGTAAATTAAGAAGGTTTTAAGAAGTTTGAAAGCAATAAACTCTCGTGTGCCTTTCTCTCATCATGAAGTTCTAAACTTACAAATCAAAGAATTAAATTTGTTCATTTTGAAAACTTAAGGAATTATGCTCTACACTTACCTTCAAGGAAGGATCCTGTGCATCAGAAAACTTATGGCGATTTCTTAAAATGGTTTGGTACCCTGTTTTAAGACTAAAGAGAAGTATGTTTTGGGTTTTATAACCTTAAAAGAACTCGTTTTAGATTTTGATCTAAGAGGTATATCGGCTGGAACACCACTGTATGCGGGCTACTGGTCCAAAGGGGATTTAAATATCTTAGCTTCAAAAGAGCTAAGGAACCCATCACGGGGGTAGAACAACGCCACGTACTCTTTTATGGTATCACCAAAGACTCCTCAGCCATCATCCAGACCAGTGTCTGAATACTACTGCCCACATCTACCATGCAGTAGTCCCACCTGCAAGCATCCAAGGTTTTCCAAGACCTTTTTCCCTCCACCATCTGACAATGACCTTGATGCAACCGAAAGTGACTCTGGAGATGACTACATGAACCTCTCCTCTCCATAGATTAGTTTTTCTTTTTGCAGGAAATTTCTCACTTTGTCTCGATGCATGCACTTTCCTTTCTTGTCCTAATGCATGAAATTTCCTCTTCTGGCTTATAGCATGCACTTTTCTCTTTTGTCCTCTTGTCATGACATTTGTCCTATTATACTATTAATCATGTAGTTTTACTCTTGTACTGTACCTTTACTTTGCTTTTACTGTTGTAAAAGATAGGGGTCCTGTCCTATCTTCATGAGCTCTCCTATATAAAGGGCTTTCCTCCCTTGTAAAATTGTTCCCGAAAAAATGTTACTTAGATTAAAAGATTGATTTTCCAAATATGATTTTTCAGTTAAGCATATAAAGGGGTCCTAGAACCTCATCCCTGATATGCTTTCTAGACTCTCCAAACTAGAAAAACTTCTCATCGTGTTTTCCACAACCTACCACTTCCCAATCATCTCCCCGGCTACTTCACTTCCCCCATAAGTCTTTACCAAGAAAAACTTTCCCCTTGACAAAACTTTCTCCTCCGTTTTTGCATCCAAGAGTTTGCCCGAAAAGCTGTTTTTCTCGTCCTTGATAAAACTTCTTTTTTTTACAAGGGGGGTGCAGACTCATTTCTATTTTCTACCATTCACCCAGAAAATTTGTTCCTTACAGGTCTCACCCTTGACCATCCAGAGATATCACTGAAGATGAGTTATGGTACCTATGGTGCATAACTATTCTTTATGCCACCAAGCTCATCCTACCAATCAGTCCCACTTTGGAACATCTCCTCAACCCTAACAAAGCCACCTCCCTCACCTGGACTTTACTTGAATGGTTTTTCCCATTCCATGGTGGAGAAAGAAACTGCAGCAACTCTCAGAGATTTACAATCTTGAAAGAATGCCTGCTTAAGAAGCACGACTGTTTACCTCAGTATTGATCATTCATAGGCCATATTTTCAGCATCCAAATACAAACTTTTTCTGGTCTCTGAATGGTTTACTGCACCATACCCAGCTATCATTGACAATAAAATCTAAACCACCCTGCACAACTACCTTTGTCAACTAAACCACCAGACTCCGCCACACAGAGATATCTTTCACACCTCCTTAGGCCCACAACATGACCTCATCATGATCCCCACTCCATCTGCCATATCCAAACCAAAATCCACAGGAATCATCATCAAAGAAGAAAAACGAGATTATACTAACTTCCTCTACCAAGACTCCCAAGACCCATGGGAAGAATTTCTTCCTTTAAGTCAACATCTCCAGCAGTTTCCCCAACCATCCATGCATGAACCAAGATCCTCATCACAACCATCATCATCACAACCACCCAAACCTTTAAAAGTAGACAAGGCTACTCAGACATCACCTAGACCAAGATACAGATGAGAATGCCCTTATCCACCTTGCCGTAGTCCCACCTGCAAGCACCCAAAGCTCTCCAAGACTTTTTTCCCACCGCCCTCTGGCGATGACCCATATGCAATCGAAAGCTCATCTGAAGACAAATACATGAACCTTCACTCTCCTTAAAAATACTTTGTCTTGTTGCATGAACTTTACCTCTTTGTCTTTTTGCATGCACTTTCCCTCTTTGTCTTGTTGCATGAACTTTACCTCTTTGTCTTTTTGCATGCACTTTCCCTCTTTGTCTTGTTGCATGAACCTTTCCTCTTTGTCTTGTTATCATGAACCTTCCCTCTTTGTCTTGTTGCATGCAGCTTCCCATTTTGTCTTCTTGTCATGGACTTTGTCCTGTTGTAATCATAATCATGTATCTTTTACTTTTGTATTGTATCTTTATCTTACTTTTACTATTGTAACAGATAGGGGTCCTGTCCTATCTTTATGAGATCCTCCTATAAAAAGGATTCTCCCCTCACTTGTAAGATATAGAAGCTTTCAGCTATAAACTCTCGTGTGCCTTTATCTAATCATGAAGTTCTAAACTCTCTCTTCTCTCTGCAAATGAAGTTCTAGTGAAAGAAATAAATCAAAGAATTAAATTTGTTCATTTTGAAAACTTAAGGAAGTATACTCTACACTTGCCTTTAATGAAGGATCTTGTGCATCACAAAACTTATGATGATTTCTTAAAAGGTTTGGCACTCTGTTTAAAGACTAAGGAAAAGTCTATTTTAGGTTTTATGACCTTAAAAGAACTCGTTTTAGGTTTTGATCTCAGAGGTATATCGACTGGAAACCAGAACGTGTGGGATATTGATTTGTTCTAAGCCAGATCTAGTCCCTAAGGTAGATTCAGTTCTGCATCGATTTGGTAGAACAACGACGTACTCTAAAAAATATTGTCAAGGACAAGATTGGATGCACGAAGTTGCCTCTGTATGTCTAGTTGGAGTTCATCAGGAAGGGAAGCCAGAAAAACATGCTTTGATGTCGGCTCATTGAATCCATTAAGCTTGTAGAACAGTAGGGACATTCTTTTATAATGGAAGTCAAGATCCTTAGCATTGAGTGAGCAACATTTCATGTTGAGATAGTCTCGTTGTGCCGCTTCAAAAACTGCAAAATGGTCTCCAAGGAATTGATCATGGATAATCGCAAGGGCACTTGAGACTTCT
This sequence comes from Citrus glauca, assembly GCA_029633175.1. Classification (NCBI taxonomy): domain Eukaryota; kingdom Viridiplantae; phylum Streptophyta; class Magnoliopsida; order Sapindales; family Rutaceae; genus Citrus; species Citrus glauca. Next base: position 16,066,523 of record JAQOOD010000005.1, read on the forward strand.
AGCAATTAAACAAACTGTAATTGTCTATATTGGCCTAAATAATTAAACCAATCTCTTAGGGCACCCGTAAAACAAGTGGCAAACTCTCTAAGGATTAAGTGAGTTGTGGCTCCTGGCCTTAACATTTGTAAGTCAAGCTAGGCAGACATTTCATTAAGCCGATCATGCCATTTATAGGATGGCAGATCATCAAATGTGAACCATGGACCATTTTACGATTTTGGACCGGTTGGACTGGTTTGGGCCTAGGCTGGAGGAGGTTGGTTTAAGGTAGAGAATTCAGGCATTTCTTCGTCAACTTCAGAAGGAATGTCAACATATGGTTCTGTGTGAGAGGTTTGGCCTTGATCAGGTTGATCAGGTTGAGCCATCAGAATTTTGGTGATATCAACATAGGACTTTTCAGAGTCACTGGTGGATGCTGAAGATTCGGTATCTGTCTCAGTATGGCTATTTGAAACAACTAGATTTGAATCAGAAGTTTGATCATCTGTAGTGGATGAGTGGGTAACTGTGTGGGCACTGAACTAGTGCATGGGTTGTTTATCCTTGGATTGGGTAGGAGATTGGGAAGGAGCTGGTGGTGGAGGTGCTGATGGTGATGCTAGTGTATAACCAGGGGATTGTTGGTCAGGAGTAGAAATAGTAGGTTGGTGAAAGGTGACTAGGCATGGTTGAGGTTTAGACTTTGGTTTAGGTTTAGGTTGGGATGGCAAGGGATTGTCCCGAAAAGGAGTATGAGTCATACCAAATAACTTGGAAGGTTCATACCATCGGATAGGGGCAAAAGGAAAAATAGCAAGTTTGGTATAAAAGAATTTGTAACAAATTTCCATTTGTTAAATCCATGTTTTTTCTAAATTTTTTTATGATGTGATAAGAAACAGCAAAAAGAAAGGGAATATATATATGGACTAGAAGCCTACAAAAACATGGAAATGAACCAATTCTTTGGGAGCTTTTGGCCGGTTGAATCCTTACCTTTTTATTATTATTATTTTTTCCTTACAACTGATGATGAATGTGTTTGCTGAAGTGGTAATTGTCGTTCATAATATCTTAGTTCAAAATGTTATAGTGACATCATTTTCGCGACTAAAGTGGCTATCCTTACGAAACAATTTTGTAGATTGCTTTGAAATGGGAGAAACTGGCGAGACAACTCCATTTTGGAACTTTTCAAAAGACTCCCATCTAGATCTTGAAGAGAAAAAGCCACATGGAACTATTTTCTAGTCAGTTAATTTATGGAAATGCAAATGTCTATACTCTTGCCAAGCTACAATTGCATGCAAAATGCAACTGGTGAGAATTAGATTGCTAAAGATTCACAAGATCCATTGAGCATCCGTGGAAATTCATGCCTTCTTCAAGATATAAATATGCTCAAATTGAGTATTCAAGATAGGCAATGGTTTGTTAATGGTATTTAAGATTCTAATTCTGATTTGGAGTGACTTACATAAAGAACATACAAGACCTTATCAAATTAGGACAAAAAATCCGACAGAATATTTGTTTCTTAATCTACTGTTGAAACAAAGTGTTTAATTTCTTTTTTACTTTAGGATCAATAAGATCTTTTATCTTCTTTTTACTTTAGGATCAACAAGATCTTTTTTTTTTTTAACTTCAGAATCTTTTATTTATTTTTTACTTTAAGTTATATCTAGCAATAAGGAAAACCTTGTTCCATTAGCAAAATTCAACTATATACACCCATGTAACTGTTAGTAATATGCCCTAAAGGCCAATCGAATGATGATTTGATTGTTTAGGGAAAGATTGTATTTGAATAGCATTTTGATATTTATAAAATGGCAAAGTTATCAATATTCATATATTAATTTAATGAATATAGTCCAAGAAGTAAAATAGTTAAGAAACACATTCTCGAGTGTGTCGAGAATATGAAACGTGTATCCTTTGTACTATACTTCTAAAATAGTTCCTAGTGGTGGATTTATGATTGGACATTATAAATTCCTATAAACACTAGTATGTGTTATGACTCCTTATGGTATGTGATACTAAGATGGATGGTGAGTTTCATATCATTGACATGAGATGTCAAGTCAAACACATAGGTACTTGTTAAGAGAATGAGTTTATTGAACTTGACCGAATATAGTAAGCCATATGATCGTGAGTGTTAATGGCTTATTATACATTGTAACAGACACTATGTTTAGTAATGGTCTTTAGACCTGAGGCATAACAGATGTCTTATACATAGACATCTCTGATATGTGAATGCATAACGATTGATTCCTAATCATGGAAGAGATCTAGCAATAACTGTCATGGTTGGCTATGTATGAAGACAAGTTGATGGCCAATATGGAATTCATCACTTTGTAATATACAAATAGGATGTCCCTATGAGATAATATGAATTGGCATGAGAAATCCTTGGCCAAGGTGAAATATATTTGAAGGAGTTCAAATTATATTATCATGCCAAGTTCATTTATATTTATTTTGAGATAAAGCACAACTGCTTAACATAATAAACCATAAGCTGTGCTTTTCTCTGGACACTTTTGGTCTAACAATATCCACCAAGCATCTAAAGATTAACGTCTATGGAACAAATTATCTCCTTGAAGGCAGATAAAAAAAAATGAAAGCAAATAAGAAAAGTTTTGATCACCCAAAGTACAAAATAATCATTTTCTTAACATAAAATAATAAAAATAATATTTTCCATGATAAAAAAAATTAATTATGAAACAGTGACAAACATTATGTACTCTACAAAAATGCCAATACACATATATGCAAAATATAGACCAAACTTTTGTGAGATCCACTATCCCACCTTTTGAAAACCGCATATAGTTTAAGGAATATCGACTCAATGACCATAACAAAATATTGAATAAGCTAATATAATTACACAATTAACAAAGGGTGCCCAAAACAAAGATATATTGTATAAGAATATATTGTTTCTACTCTAATGACACTATTTGTATAAGAATATTATTTATTTATTGTGACAAACACAGATATAAACTCTCTAGCCAATTGCTAGAACAGCTTTCCTTTTTAGGCAAAAGAAGACATATGGATACTGGATAGAATCTACTTGAACAATAATTTATCTAAATTTTTCTTCTGAAGAATACATATAAAAACATATAACATTGTTACCTTAAGACAGTTATCAATATTAGCATAAGCAAATAATTGGAAATCATCACTCCAAAACTATGCAACAAAAGAAAATTAGAAAATGTACAAAATTAAATAATAAAGAGAAAGAGAAATCTAGAGTGAATTTAGATGGATACTATGTCTTAATTTATATTTTCATGTCGGCTTACTAGTAAAATCAACAGGCCTATCCTGATAATCTTAGCAAAGATTACTATGCATTGTGAAAATTTTCCTAATATGAAAGGTGTCACACATAATGACCTACATTATCATTCCCCGCATAAGAGGGGCAACATATGAACTCATATTGATCACTCATAAGACTTGATCCAATTGATTATACTATAGTCCATTGTCAATAATTTCAAAAATAAAAAAAACCAACAAATAGAACTCAAGGTGAGAAAATTAAAAAGTTAACATATATTACTCTTAACCTTTATACTACTAGGTGGAATTCCACCTATTTAATGTTGATGACTACATTGAAGTTTCAAGCAACATTTGGTAGGACAGTAGAAGTAGATAAACCTTATAACCCATACTTTCACGAAGAAGAAAATAATAATCAAAGGGTGGGCCTACATGGACTTGAAGATTAGGAGGGTGCCGAACAAATTGTGGAATTCCACTATGTTGTTTTTTACCCTTTTGAGTGTAATTTCTAATCTTTGTTATGATATCATTAGCTTAATTAAGAGTTCATTTACTGCATTGGAAACAAATAAAGATCCTTAGATGATTACTATGGCTTTTAGTATGACGGATAAATTTGATAAATATTAGGAGTCCATGGGAAAAATAAACAAAATATTGATTGTTGCCTTCATTTTTTATCCATGGGCTAAAATGCACTTTGCTCAACATATTTTTTAGATCATTTTTGCCAATGACAGTTCAAAGATTGAAGAAATGACCACAACAGTGAAGGACTTGTTAAATGAGCTTTATGATACTCCACACCACCTTTGTATGGTAAGAGTATTCCTAGTGGCATTATGGTACAAGTTTTTCTCCACCTATTACAACTAAGGTTAGTTTCATGGAGGTTGTTAGTGATAATAACACTCTTTGAGTTTCATGAAGGTTACTTTTTCTCTTTGTTGAAAATTGGAAAAATGGACTAAAATGAGATAATTACAGAAAAACAATAATCTCTTACCCACAATAATTTGTAAAAAAAAACATAATAAACAAAAAAAAGCTCAAAATTACCTTTGACTTGAATTAACCCGAATCAAATTTTAAGCCAAACTCGACCTAATCGATATATAATCCTAACCTAATCTGATCTGAACTCAACTTGTATTCTTTATCGGATCCGATCTAATTATATTTAGATTGGATCAAATTGGATTAAAAGTTTAAATTAAATTTGGATGACTTTTTTTTTCCCAGTCTAATTTACCTGAAACCCCAATTAAATTGATCTAAAACCGAATTTGCACATTCCCTAACACCAACTTCCAAGAACAGTTCCTATGTTAATTATAAGCATAGATAGTCGATATCAAATTGATTGTTCAGCCAAAAAAAAAAAATAGTAAAATGTAATAACAAAATGCCACCGCTACAAAATCCAGAATGAACAAAACAAAACATGTCCACTATTTGTAGCAACCAAAAATGCAACGAGAAATCCTCATTACCAACCACATTCATTTAAATACTATTAGATATGGGAGCGGTAACATGAGGCATAGCTTGTGATGGTTATTTTAGAATTGTCTCTTTTTTCTTGTAATTAATGAATACCATTGGGAGATTTTGGTAATTTCACTTTCATTTATTTTATTTTTTTAAATCCTAAATTTCATATTTGTTAGTAAAAAATAAAATTATTTTAAGAAACAAAGTCTCACCTCTCACTAATATGAGAAAATAAACCACATTTCTTTTGTGAGAAAAAAGTTGTGTAGTATCCCATCACTTCGATTAAGGTGGTGGACAGTCTACTAGTACTTAGAGTAATGAATTTTAAGGTGAGATCATATATCAAAAAATTAGCTAGTTAGATTCACTATTCTGCCACATAGCATATTAATAGATTGCTCCACATAAGTTTTTCTCTCATTATTAGGTGTCTATTGTAATTTTTTATGGTATCTTTTCTTTCTATACTCATTATCGTCATTCTTCTTGAATGCTCTGACACAACATTTTTCATGACATAATAACTTTCTTATGATCTATTAGAATGCTTCTTCAAACATAGCAAAAAAAGCTATATAGGACTACCCCCACCGCTTTAGCATTCGAATATATTAATTAAAAAAATTAAATTTATCATTTCATTATTAATTTGGTAATTGTCTTTATTTATTATTAAATGACATGTCATATGCCATATTATTTAGAATTCAAATAGCATTGATCTTTTTTTTTTTTAAATGATAGATGTGGTCATGATTCTTTTATTCAATACATTTGAATTCAAAATAAATATGTTTGAATTTAAAAAAAATTATTTATTAATAAATGGGTCGAAACAACTCAACTAACTAAATAAATGAGCCAAATATAAGTTTGAGCTTTGATTTACTAACTAATTTAAGATAAGTTTAATAAAATTATTTATTTACTTTTTATAATTGTAAAATTCAAGTTGATAAAACTTGTAACTTAAAAGGTAAATTTGTAGTGAATTAGATAAAAGATGAAAAGAAAAGTTCAAATTATATGTTATAAAAACATCCTTGTGCTCCTATATGTTGTTAGTTTCCAAATTAAATTAAAAGGATTTCTCTCTAATGTTGTATATGTTTTTATAGCATTGATATTGGGGTTATTGTGAACCCTTAGATTTAAGTAATTTCCTTATCTTTTTAATCTTGAAAAGAAAATTATTCTTTTAATTATTTTTTTAAAGTTCATTGTAAAAAAATAATAATAATAATCTGCTGAAGATAATTTTATAAGTTGAAATATAATTCTTTTTTTACTTAATTTTTTTTCAATTTTTACTCATATGTTTATTTTTAAATGTCAACTATATGAATAGTTAATAGATTTTATTTTTAGATATTGTAATTTAAAAACTGAATACTAAATTAATCATGAGTGATGTATCAAGAAATTTAAAATAATCTTTTAATGCATTTAGAACAAAATTATCAATGAATTGACATACGTGAACGAATTTATGCCTCTAATTTCTAATGCAAATTTAATATTGCAGTATATTATTATAACTTATTTTGTCTATTTTTGAATAGAGAAAATTAAAGGAGCTATGATTTGTTAGAATAGTATAACATAAAAAGTATATATTTTTTGGGCTCTCTACCTTATTTAATTAGTAAAATATCTCAATCTAATTTTCTTTGATTGATAAATTTCTTTTTACCCAATAAATTTTGATATTTACTTAATTTTAATTAATTACTATGAATCGATGGATCTCATCTAATGGTTCACTCTTATTCTACTATTGATACTGAAATTTTAGACCAACAGGGACTCAAAAGTAAAATTTAAGTTAAAAGGAATTAAAGGAATAGATTCATTTATTAACCTGGTCAAATCTTGATCCTGACATTATGATTCATTTATTTTAGAAAACCTTGAAAACTTTCGGAGCCTGATGATATTAACCCATTACGAAGTCCCTAGTTTTTGAGTATTAGACCTCAGCACCAGTGTCCGTCCCCTCGCTAAAAAAACCCTAGAAATCAAAATTGAACTGCAGGAACAGCAATAGCCATTATCTGATATATCTTTTGGTGATGGACTCCGTAGAGAAATTCGAGATCAGAACGAAACCCAAGCCGAAGCGTTTCGTTAAAAACCAAATCCCAGAATCAATTCTCAACAACGCGTCCCTCAACTCCGCCATCGCCCTCCTCCCGCATAACTACAGCTTCGAAATCCACAAATGCGTCTGGCGCATCCGCTCCACGCGAGCTAAGCGCGTGGCCCTCCAACTCCCCGAGGGCTTACTCATGTACTCCCTCATTCTCTCCGACATCTTTACGTCCTTCACTGACGTCACCCACTGCTTCATCCTTGGTGACGTCACTTACGGCGCGTGTTGCGTCGACGACCTTTCCGCATCTGCTCTAAACGCCGATCTTTTAATTCACTACGGCCACAGTTGTTTAGTCCCCGTTGATTTTACGAGAATACCCTGCCTTTACGTCTTCGTCGAGATCAAAATTGACGTCAACCGTCTGATTGACACTATCAAAGTCAACTATAGTGATCCTGGGAAACTGATACTTGCAGGTACGATACAATTCGCGTCAGCAATCAGGACCGCCAAGCCAGAACTTGAAAAACAAGGATTTAAGGTTATGATTCCGCAGTCGAAGCCGCTGTCCGCAGGAGAAGTACTTGGTTGTACAGCGCCGAAGATTCCAGCGCGTGAATCGGACTTCAATTTGGTTTTTATTGCGGATGGGAGGTTCCATTTAGAGGCGTTTATGATTTCCAATCCAGGGATTAAAACGTTTAGATATGATCCGTATTTAGGGAAACTGTTTTTGGAGGAGTATGATAATAAGGGGATGAGGGAGACGAGAAAACGAGCAATAGAAAAGGCAATGAAGGAGGCAAGGACTTGGGGAATTGTGTTGGGTACATTGGGAAGGCAAGGGAATCCGAGAATTTTGGAAAGGTTGCAGAAGAGAATGGAAAAGAAAGGGTTTGATTACGTTGTCATTATGATGTCGGAGATCAGTCCTGCAAGAGTGGCGTTGTTTGAAGACAGTGTGGATGCTTGGATTCAAATTGCTTGTCCGAGATTGTCCATTGATTGGGGAGATGCGTTTACAAAGCCACTTTTGACTCCTTTTGAGGCTGAAATTGCACTTGGAGTCATACCTGGGTGGTGGGAAAGGGAGACGGAGAGGGAGAGGGAGGAGAGTAAATCATGTGGTGGATGTGGAAATGAAGATAAAAATTGTGACGGAGATGGTGATTATCCTATGGATTATTATGCACAGGATGGTGGGGAATGGAATTCTTCTTATGTAAAGAAGAAGTTAATGTTTCGTCCTTCTGCTGCAATCAGTGCTTCGCATGAAATGTAACGCAAGGAGGTCACTTGTTCCATGTGAGAAGATTTAAGTCTACTTATTCTTTTTTCTCTAATTGCTATCTGTTACTTAAGTAAATGCTACAATTTTGATGTACATGCACCTATTTCATAGCTTTTGTAGTATTGGTAGTTTCTCTATGTTACGTCCAGTTTTAATGAAAGCTCTCTGATTTATATGCATATGCATCTTGAAAAATCGCGTATTCTTGCTTTGATCAGTTTATTGCGTCCAAGAATGGTCTATCTTCAATATCAACATTGTGTTTGAATAGGGCAAAAGACCTTACTGATCTAGACAAGTTACATGCAAGTTCTTAAACTGGTAATTCTTTATATGTCACTGCTGGCACTAACATTAAATGAATTTAATTAATGAAGGTGCGTACTCTGTTGCCTGACATCAAGAAGCCTCTCTGTATCCATATATTTGGGCTTTGGACAATTCTAAAAATCTTAGATCCGTGATCAAAAGCTACAACATTTTTTCCAAGTATTTGTAGGATCCTGCATCATAGTTCAGTTTTTCTCGTCTCACATGAATTTGATCACATCTTCATATTCAAAGAGGTGGATGTCAATGCAAGTATGTGTATTAGCTATTGCTACCATATTGTTTTGATCGATGGTGTTTACTTAAATTGTTAAGTTGAAATAGTACATAGACTATTTGTCAAATCTTGATTTGGCTCTTTTGGCTGATGGATCCAACAAGAAATTTCCCCAAGATTTTAAACGGTTAGTGTTAGCATTTCATGTTGTTTTTCTAGATTTGCCCCGTCTTGACTGCTAAATGCTCGTAAAGTCGTATTCCTTTTCAAACGCATATTCTCATAGTTTTTCAAAATTACAATTGATGGTACATTTTGAAAAGCAAAGAAACATATTAGACCTTTGTAATCTTATGTTATAATACCATTGTTATTAGAGACTCGTGTATCATATTGCTTCTTTTGATTTGCCACACTGCTTTTGATTTGCCAAATGTCACCTACGCACTAGCTTGATAATGTCACTAAAAATGTTGACCAAAAGCATTAACATTATATTGGTGCGAGTTTAATGGTAGGAGCATAATTCCCGTAAAAACATTTAAAGCTCCTCTGGTTTCATCTTCATATTTTCCCCACAAATTCTTCTTGTGCATTAATCAAACTTTTTCTACTAAGAGTAATACATATACAAACTCATTCACATAAACTGACGGTGATGTGGAAATAACAGAGTTTACTTGTGTAATTGTTATAGAATTTGTTTAATTAGACTATCTATACTTGTATTCTTTTCTCAATTGAGTAATTTTGATGTCTTGCATTGTTACCAAGTTATCTGTCAAACCCTTTAAGAGTGGAAATCCAACGAGCCTTATTCTCCATGGCAGGAGGAATATTGATTTATAGACCCTACATGATGCAATATTAGACTAAGCTTTGGCAGTTCAAATGCCCAGAAAGATAAAAGATAATGATAGCGAATTTATGGGTGTTGATGTTGCCCAATACGGTCCAATTTTAATAAAATACAGATTGAGTAGTTTTTCCGTAAGATTTCAGTCCAATCCAGTATTTGAATATTGAAAGAAGCAAAATCTGTAAATTTTTCACTCATTAGTCATCAATCAAACAAGATGAGTCCAATAACAACTATTAATTAGACTACAACTGACATTGTTTTACCCTAGGGACAACTGTTATTTTATCAGCAGATGTCAACGCCCTCGAATATTATTTTACCCTAGGGATGTCTATCATTTTACCCTTATTATTTGAGGAACGTCGACATTTATTACACTTATTATTTTATCCTTACTAATATTCAATCCTCTATTATTTTACCCTAAGGATGTCTATTATTTTAATCTTACTAATAATATTTGATCCTTGAATATTATTTTATTCTGGAGAGTTCAATCATTTTACCCTTTACTAATATTTAAGGGGTGTCAAGGCCTACTCCATCTTCTCCAATTATTATTTTGCAAATTCTCATTAATATTCAAGGACGTTGACTAATATTATTTTACCTTAAGAATGTCTATTATTTTACCCTCACTAATATTTGAGAAACACCAACGTAGTCCAATGTTATTTTAACCTAGGGATGTATTATTTTATTCTCACTAATATTCGAGAGATATCGATGTCTACTTCACTTATTATTTTACCTTCACTAATGTTCGAGAAACGTCGACATCTACTTGACTCACATTTTCGAGGGATGTCAACGTCTACTCTACTTATTATTTTACCTTCACTAAATATTGTAGGGATGAGGTCGACATATACTCGACTCACATTTTCGAAGGACGTGAACGTCTACTCCGCTTATTATTTTATCCTCGCTAATATTTTAGATATGTCAAATCTACTCAACTCACATTTTCAAGGGATGTCGACGTCTACTCCACGTTATTTTACCCTCACTGATATTTGAAGAAAGAAGTCGACATCTACTCGACCACTTACACATTATTTTACCCTTCGAGGGACGACGTTGACATCTACTCGACTCCCATTTTTTAGGGACATCAATGTCTACTCCACTTATTATTTTACCTCCACTAATATTCGAGAGACGACATCGACGTTTACTAGACCACTTGCACATATTATTTTACCCTTCGAGGGCCGACATCGACATTTGCTTGACTCACATTTTCGAGGGACGTCAACGTCTACTTCATTTATTATTTTACCCTCAATAATATTTGAGGCATGTCGAAACCTACTCAATTCACATTTCAAGGAAGGAATCCAGTTCTTATATTGTAACAGGGGGACTCAAACTCATGGTCACACAAATGTGCAAGCATGAGTTCTTTGGCCGAGTGGGTGATGAATCAAGTAATTACAACCAATCAAATTGAACTCGTTCCATGAACTAGTTCAATACTAAATATGGGTGCCCAAACATCTGACTAGTGTGTCTGTCGTGCTAACAATCATGCAGAAAATTTTTGAAAAATCAAGCCAAAAACAGCAAATTGAAAAGACATTTAACTCACGATTTGAGCAGAACTTTTCTCAAGCATTCATCTTTTAACTAAATAAAATCATTTGAATACCAGTTCACAAGCAAACCAGGAAGAAAGCTCTCTGCAAATAGACATCAAAAACAAAGTTATTCTTACAACAAAATATATGACTCAAAAACCCCCAAAAGGGAGAAAATACGAGAACGAAACTTTAACATTCTCTTCTAAGACAAGGCACCTAAAACTTTTTTGGCTAAGTGAAAAGTATAACTAGACCAAATAAAACAAGACCACTAATAAAAATACCAATACCAGCCACTCAATGCCAATAATAATTGGCTTTTGAAAACCTAGAGAGATGGCTTATAGTATATATATTTCAAGCTCAAAACCCCAAGCATACACCATGATCTTTTTTCTCAATCAATAAAACAAGCTTCATAAGTCAACCAAGCTGAACTCACATATGATACAATACTGACTGAGGAAGACTCACCATCAATGTGTTCACCCAACCTAAAAGCATTTTCGGTGTACAGTAGTTGGACCAGATTTGTCGTTTTCACCCTTGGATATCCACATCTGCGGTAAGGGGCACAGAAATCAGCAAAGAAGCCCAATAACATTGTTCAGTTCATCACATCCTCATTAAACCTAATGTTGAAGAACAGCATAAAGCATACATTAAAAAGAAATTAACAAGTAGGTTACTTGTTGGAAGGTGCTGAGAGACACTGTACTTTCTTTCAGGAGGAGCAACTACCTTGATCTCCATGCTACTAGGAGCAAGGGCAGTAATTTCCCTGCTCATCCGATCAGCAATTCCAGGAAACATAGTTGACCCACCACTAAGCACAATGTTTCCATACAGATCTTTCCTGATATCAATATCACACTTCATTATGGAATTGTAAGTGGTTTCATAAATTCCAGTTGCTTCCATTCCAATCAAAGATGGCTGGAAAGGTACTTCTGGGCAGCGGAACCTCTCAGCTCCAATTGTGATCACCTGCCCGTCAGGCAACTCATAACTCTTCTCAACTGCAGAGCTGCTTTTTGCAGCATCCAACTCTTGCTCATAATCAAGGGCAACATACGCAAGTTTTTCCTTCATGTCACGGACAATTTCCCGCTCAGCAGTTGTGGTAAAAGAATACCCTCTCTAAGTGAGGATCTTCATCAAGGCATCTGTTAGATCACGACCAGCAAGGTCCAACCGAAGGATGGCATGAGGTAGGGCATAGCCTTCATAAATCGGTACTGTGTGGCTCACACCATCACCATAATCAAACACAATACCTATTCAAATAATCACACTTCTGGTGAATGCAAAAATCAAGAGATGAGAAATAAAGGTGAACAAATTAGCAATTTTCAATAACAATATAGGGAAAAAGAAGTTCAATCATCTGCCAACTTTTCAGAACAAATGAAAGGTGAAGTTATTCCGTCCAATTGAACATCTTACAACTTAGTCCCTTCGAGCTGGAATTACATTGGATAACTTAATTTCTTTTTGTGTTTATTCCACATTAAATACCACCTTTCCCTACTTTCTTATGGATCTCTCCAGTGAGGCATATAAAGCAATAAATTAAGAATTCACTGTAATTTCAACCTATAAAGGTTCTAGTAATCATTTAAAAGTTCATTCATTAAATAAATGACCTCCAAATATATTAGATAGCTAATAATTTTTTTAATTACTTCCTTGTGTTTCCTTTGTTTATTCTCCACCTTTCCCTACATCCTTTCACTATGGACCAAGGATTCATAACTGTAATTTGAATTATATGAGATTTACTAATCACAGAATACTTGCAAGGCCAAAATTTATAATGAATACAAACCTATTGTACGACCACTGGCATAAAGGGAAAGAACGACCTGAATTGCAACATACATAGCAGGCACATTGAAGGTTTCAAACATGATCAGGGTCATTTTCTCTCTGTTGGCTTTGGGGTTGAGTGGTGCTTCGGTCAGAAGTACAGGGTGTTCCTCAGGGGCCACATGAAGCTCATTGTAGAAAATGTGATGCCAAATCTTTTCCATGTCATCCCAATTGCTGACTATACCATGCTCAATTGGGTACTTCAAAGTTAGGATACCCCTTTTCGATTGGGCTTCATCACCTATGCAAGCATCCTTTTGATCCATCCCAACCATGACGAGGTCTGCCAACAATACTAGGGAAAACTGCCCTTGGAGCATCATCACCAGCAAAACCAGCCTGGAAATTATCACGACGCCGAAGAAATCAGCACTTGTCCCAGCAAAAAATTTGCTAAATTTTTCATCAGAGTAGATTGAACGAATGATATGAAACCAAACAGATAATATACTAACCTTGACCATTCCAGTTCCATTGTCATAGACGAGGGGTTGAATATCCTCAGCATCAGCCATCTTTTATGATTCTAGAAAAGAGAAATCATAGTAGGAGATGAGAAGGAAAAATACTTAAAACAATCAAAAGAGAAATACAGATGAAACAAAATCTTTTCAAGTAGGACATGCTTAACTCAGTATGAAATTCACAGATAAATATGAACACCCCAGAAAAAATTAAAATCAACAATCCATTCGTCACATGATATAAATAGGTAAACAATCCATTTCTTGATTGTTACTTCTTCTGATAATTAATCAAACATGGCAAAGACTGATCATTTACCATTTGAATCTTCTTAAGCATGTTTAAATCCATATAATAATCACTGTAACTATTGGGGCAATAGCAATTTCAGATCAACGACACTTATCCCAGATTCTACTATCGCATTTTATTAAAAGCTGAACAATGCCAATAATTTTTAAAAAAGATGTTTGAGATCAAACAAATGATTTTTAGAGGCTCATATGACTACAAAAACAAAAAGTAAAAAGGCCATTTGATTGCCAAAAATTCTCTAGTCCGATAGATTTCACAGAAACCAACCTGTGAGTCAGGCTGAATCAAAACCAAAATATTAACTGAAAGCAGAGATTAATCCAAACAAAGAAATATGCATGTATAGCAGCAGATCTGCATCAGTAAAAAAAGGGGGGGAGGGGGGTAGTTTCTACCTTTATTCAAACAGACAGAAATAACAAACAGTGGCTTCATATGAAAGATTTTGGAAAATTGGAGGACAGATAATAAAAAGGAACATACCTTTGATTAAGCAAAGGAAAAGCGTTTAATCTTCTAATTTGTGGAACGCAAGTAAAAGATTAACTTCAGCTAGCGGAAGCGGAGAAGCACTAAAGAATATATATTTAAGGGTCAAAATGTTTTTATATCACTAAGCCAAATGAAAACGAAATGCAGATGTAAATGCAAATGGAATTTAACTTGTGCTGTATTTGGTAGAAAAGAAAAGTGCTTACTTCTTTTTTCAATTTTTTATAATTGTTTTTAAATTTTTTTTCCAATTAGGAACCTACAAAGGATATACAGTGCACCACAACTATCGACTTAAGTTTTTAGGCTAATCAAAAAGCATTTATCTTACCTATAGGATTAGATTTTCAGTGGTTCATTTGAACTGGATTGGTCCTTTTAGGATTAATTAATGTCACTCGATCATTATCAAATTGACTATATTTTTTTTTATTTACAAGTATCCTATCAAAGTGCCTTATACATCTAATAAATCCAAAGAAACTGAATTTCCGAAAGAATGATCCTACGGGTCCAAAAAGAGAGCAAAGGTCTCGAGAGAGCAATGTAGACCACCAGAGACGTTACTAGGAAGCACAACACGACTATCATTTGGCGTAATAATAATAATAAAACTAGAGAAGGAAAGTTTTAGCCACCCAAAGGATCAGAGCCACACACACCATCAGAGATGGTATCAGTTAAAATTCCCAATAATATTATTTGATCTCCTAGAAGATTAACCAAACATGGTGCTAGCCTAACAAACATATCTATTAAATGATTTAATAAATATTGTATTTCACAATTTTCACTAGTATTTTAAAGATAATATTTATGCAAGTGAATAAAGTGAAATCAAGTTGAGGACACTCAACGGATAACGGTGAAATCAAGAATAAAGTTTAGAACTCAACGGATAAATTAGTGCGATAAATTAGTAGATTTAATTGATGTATGATTTAGCATTTGAGAAGTTCAAGAGATTAATTTAATTAATTACTTTTTATAAACTAAAAGGTTTTATTTTTTATAAGATAAAGTACCTTGTGGTTTTGAGTAATTTGGACTTAAATGTAAAGTTTTGAAATCTTTGATTTTAATAAGTATTAATATTAAATTTCAGAGTTGGACATTTTTACAAATATTTGAAATGTTTTGAGCCATACTACAATTTTTGAATATTTTAGACTAAAGTGAAAGATTTTGAGAACTTTAAAAAATATGGGTATTATGTTAAAAATGATATTTTTGTAAAATAATAATATTTTTGGGACCATATCATAATTTTAAAAAGTTTTGGAAAGACAATTATTCTTAGAAAATTTTGAAATTGGACCTGTTTGCAAAGGTTTATACGTTTTAGGCCGTAGTATAATTGTAGAAAGTGTTGAGCCAAAGCGTAATTTTAGTGAACACTATTACTATAGAAAAATTAAAAAATAACAGTAATATCACTGCTCTTGAGCGGCTAGCCAGAGCGCGGGAATTTGCCTATAACGACTAGTTTTCGAGCTTTAATTATAAAAATTCAGCTCAAACTTCATTCTAGGAACCAATACAAGCATGAATAAAATCATATAACATATATTGAACTTCCATTTCGAAAATCATCGTTTATTGAGTCATTATTGAGCTATAATTTGTTATCCACTCTTAAAGAGAGTTTCATTATTTTGATTTTTATTTCTCATTAAATTATAAGTGTACAAGTGTGAGAAACATTTGGAGTGAAGAAATTAGAGAGATAATCTTATGTTGTAAAGGTTTATTGACACCTTGAAAGTCAATTGTAAACATTTGAAGTCTTGGGAGGCTTGGATAGTGAAATCCTCAAGTCGGGTGTGAGCTTGGAGGCGTGGACGTAGACGGGGATAACCGAACTACGTAAAAATCCTTGTGTTTGTTTTTTCTTCCCTTACTCTTTTAATATTGTGCTTGATTGAATTTATTGTTTTTTATTTAATTAAGACAATAAATTAAATTGTTGTACGAATTGTATTGCATAAATTTTAAAATCCCAATTCACCACCCCTCTTGGGTCGCATAACTTACATTTCATTTGGTATCAGAGGAAGGTGCTCTTGTGTAGACTTAACCGTCTAGAGTTAAAGATCCATGGCAACCCATAATGACTCAACCTTTAGGGAATGACAATCCACAATTAGACCACCATTTTTTTTTATTATAATGACTATCCATATTGGAAAACTGTGATGAGAATTTATTTACAAGGTTTAGATTATGAAATTTGGAAAATTATTTGTGATGGTCTATTTATGCCTTTAACTAAAAATGAAGTCGGGGAAGATATTCTAAAACCTTTACGGGAATGGAATGAATTAGAAAAGAGAAGAGCTTCTCTAAATTCCAAAGCTATGAATGCCTTACTTTGTGCACTAGATAAGAAATAGTTTCATAAAGTATCTAGTTGTGAAAGTGCTAATGAAATTTGGCACAAACTTGAAGTTGTGAAAGTGCTAATGACTACCCATATTGGAAAACTAGGATGAGAATTTATTTACAAGGTTTAGATTATAAAATTTGGGAAATTGTTTGTGATGGTCCATTTATGCATTTGACTAAAAACGAAGTCGGGGAAGATATTCTAAAACCTTCAAGGGAATGGAATAAATTAGAAAAGATAAGAGCTTCTCTAAATTCCAAAGTTATGAATGTCTTATTTTGTGCACTAGATAAGAAATAGTTTCGTAGAGTATCTAGTTGTGAAAATGCTAATGAAATTTGGCACAAACTTGAAGTTGTTTATGAAAGCACGAATCAAGTGAAAGAGTCTAAAATTAGTAGGTACACTCGACAATATGAATTGTTCCAAATGGAACAAATTGAGAGTGTGTATTGTATACTAGATTTACGGACATAGTGAACACTCTAGGAGCTCTAGGAAAGACTTTTACAAATAGCGAGAAAGTTAAAAAAATCATTAGGTCGTTACCTAAGGAATTGAGACAAAAAATGATTGTCATTGAGGAAGCCAAAGATTTAAATGTCTTACCTATTGATGATTTAATTGGTTCTTTTATTTCTTATGAGGAAGACTTAGCAGCCGAAAAAAGCAATGAGAAGAAGAAGAAAAGCATTGCTCTCAAAACCTTGAAACATGAGAGTGATGAGAAAAGCGAGCTGGATGAGGAGGAGATGGATATGCTGGCTAGGAGGTTTAGAAAACTTTTTAAGAAATCGGTGAGCAAAGAAAATTTAGAGACCTCAAGAACCGAAAGGAGAAGAAGGAAGTAATCAAATCTTATGAGTGCAAGAAGCCTGGTCATATAAGAATGGAATGCCCTCTTCTCAACAAGCTCAAGAAGAGAGTAATGATAGCCACATGAGATGATAGTGATGAAGAAACAAGTGATGATGAAGAGTATCAAGAAATGACAAATCTAACTCTCATTGCAATTGGAGATGAATCGAATGATGAACTTGATGAGATAAATGATCTTTCTACTTATGATGATTATATGATGCTTTTAAAGAATTGCATAATAATTAGATAAAAATTGGTAAAAAGAATGCATGTATTAAAAAGAAAATGGTAAAGCTCACAAATGAGAATGAATCTCTAAGTGCAAAGATTACATGCCTAGAATTAGATAATAAAACATTGCATGATAGAGTTGTATTATCAAATAAGAAACCTAGCACTTCACATGAGCATCTAGAATCATATGTAAATAACTTGAAAAATGAAAAGAATGCTTTACAAAAATGCAATGATTCATTAAATGAAAAGATTAAAGGACTAGAGTTAGATAATAAAATGTTGCATGATAGACATCATTTAAATGCAAACAAAGTACTTTATATGAGCATAAGAAATCAAATGTTGATGAATTAATGAAAGAAAATGAAGTGCTTAAGAAGACGAGTAATGAGCTAAATCAAATTGTGTTAAAATTCACAAATGGGCAAAAGATGTTGGATAACTTGCTTAATTCACAAAAATGTGTGTTTGATAAAGGAGGTATTGGTTATAAGCCAAATTTGAAACAAAAATATTATAAGAGTTATTTTGGTAAAACTACCTCCATTAATGATCAAATTGTATGACATTATTGCAATCAAAATGGTCACATGAAGGTTAGATGTCCAATTAAAAGAAATGCATATTATAGAGTAACATGTATTTAGATTCCAAAAAGAACCATTGCTAACACTCAAGGACCCAAGAATATTTGAGTACCAAAGCACACAATTTGAATATTTTTTGTAGGCACCATAATCAAGAAATGGTGGAGAGTTCCTTGATAAAAGCTTATGAGAATAATCACTTGATCATGGTGTAAACAAAAATGATGAGACAATATGATTTAATTGTTTTGGTAACAATTATTGTCTTATTGATTATAAGTGATGATCTTTTAAACTTAGTAAGCATTTAATAATTCACTTGGTATCATGTTGAGTGAATCATGAAAAATGGCTAGTAGCTTGAATTTGTTAAAGTATACTTGTGTGTTTACATGATTGATTATCATTGTATTTAACATAGAGTGCTTTATCATTATGCATGGTTATATATATGTGATGATAGTTTGTCAACTCATCATGATAGATTTGTTTGATTTTAATGATTATGTAATGCCTAAGCATGATAAATGAGTGATATGCTTATTAATCTTTGAATGCATATATGTTTAATGACTGTGTAAAATATATGCATGATGGATGGATTATATGTGTGAATTAATCATGTCTTAAATGTTTATAATTCCAACCATAAAGTATTATCAAATCTCCTAATTGTGATGAATATGCATGATGAATATGTTATAAATTTGAGTTTTATGATTTTTTGGATGTTAATTATATTGATTCATGCATTAAAATAGCTTTTGAAAGTGTTTGGGATCACAAAATGGTCTTGGAATTGATCAAAAATAGCCGGAGAGCAAAATTTGTACAGAGGGGCAACCATGAGGCGGCTAACCACCTGCCCCAAGTGGTTAGCTGCTTAGGCACTGCCCAAACCTGAGAGCAAGCGGCTAGTCGCTTGGTCACAGGTTGGGTGTATTTTTTTTGCTTCTTTTTCTTCACTTGTTATTTTTCTACACCTGTTCTCTCTTTCATCCAAAACCGTAAACCACCCATCCATTTTCACTTCAAATTTATTCCTTTTTCATCCATTTTTATGCCCAAATCAATCATTCAAACTAAAACCCATGCATCTCATCTTCATTAATCACTTCTCCATCATCTTTTCTTCACTTGTTCTTCACTCATTTCTTTTTCTCTCTCACGCGTGAATAGTCCCCTCCATTTTCTTTCTCAAATCTCTTCATCTTTCACTCATTTTCTTGTTAAAATCAATCACTTAAATCATTATTCATCCATTACTCCTTCAATTTTCACTCTCAAAACAACATTTTATCAACTCTCCATATCCAAAATAAAAAACCTAACTTACCCATTTCTTTCTCTTCTAATTTAAGCTCTTTTTAGCCCACTTTTGATCCAATCAACACCATCCATTATCTTAAATCATCTCTTGGATCACTCATTGTTTTATAAAACCGAATTTATGTATTTTGGGTATTTTAAATTACCACTTCCATAGTGTGCTCTCCTTATTATATTATGAACTTACATTTTCATATGCATAATTGTTTTAATTGTGGATTACAGATGATGGTTGTTTAATATTTGGATGATATTTTCTGAATTCTTAGAATGAATATTACTCTTTGGATTAATTGCATGCTTTATTTTTATATGCTTCTTGATTAATCATTGAGATATTCTTTTGGTATAAGCATGGATTTATAGTACTTTTGATGATTGATGATTATATGTGTGTTGTTTGATGAATTAATGGAGTTGTTGGTTTGTTATAATTGTTTCAGCTTATATGGAATTTTTTTAACCATGTTGTATATTTAAGGATTTGTTCATTTTAAGGGGAGACTCTGCCGAAATTTTTTGCTCGTACAAAATTGGTAATATCTTTATCGAATTATTTTTGATGCTCTTGTTTCGATTGCATCTATCTAATTTTTTTTTTTATGAAGGGGGAGATAAATATGATATGTTTTTGGATAATATCATTTTGGTTAAAATTTTCAATTGGCCATATATTTAGGGGGAGCATACAATATGATTTTGGATAATATGCATTATGAGCATTCTTTTGATAGCATGATGGTTCATGATCATTTTATGGTTAATTGGATGTTTGATTATTATATGTTTCTTGATTAACCATTGACATATTATCAATCTTCACATAAATTCCTAGTAATTTTGATGATGAAGGGGAAGAAGTCATGTATTTTGAATATGAAGACATATAATATGTATTTTGATCTTAAAGTATTTGTGCATAATTTTGAAATGTCCAGGAGGAGTTTTTGTTTTGAATTTAATTTATATATTTAATTATATATGCCATGTATTAAGGGGGAGTATAAATGTTAAAATACATGAGATGTTTGTCATTATAAAAAATGGGGAGATTGTTAGCCTAAGGGGCTATACATAATGTAATTTTGATGATAACAAACATATGTATTAAATGATTATATAAATATTGTATTTCACAATTTTCACTACTTTTTTAAGGATAATATTTATACAAGTGAATAAAGTGAAATCAAGTTGAAGACACTCAACAGACAATGGCGAAATCAAGAATAAAGTTTAGAGCTCAATGGATAAGTTAGTGCGACAAATTCTTGTAAAGCCGGTATGATTTAATTGATGCGTGATTTAGCATTTGAGAAACTCAAGAGATTAATTTAATTAATTACTTTTTATGAACTAAAAGGTTTTATTTTTATAAGATAAAGTACCTTGTGGTTTTGAGTAATTTGGACTTAAATGTAAAGTTTTAAAATCTTTGATTTTAATAAGTATTAATATTAAATTTCAGAGTTGGATGTTTTTACAAACATTTGAAATGTTTTGGGTCATACTATAATTTTTGAATATTTTGGACTAAAGTGAAAGGTTTTGAGAACTTTAAAAAATATGGGTATTATGTTAAAAATGACCTTTTGTAAAATAATAATATCTTTGGGGCTATATCATAATTTCAAAAAGTTTTGGAAAGACAATTATTCTTAGAAAATTTCTGAAATTGGACTTGTTTGTAAAGTTTTATAACGTTTTGAGCTGTAGCATAATTATAGAAAGTTTTGTATCAAAGTGTAATTTTAGTGAACAGTAATGCTATAGCAAAATTAAAAAATAACGGTAATATCACTGTTCTTGAGCGTTAGTCGGATAAATCAAGCGGCTAACCGCTTTAACTATATAAACTCAACTCAAACTTCATTCTAAGAACCAATGCAAGCATAAATAAGATCATATAACATATATTGAGCTTCTATTTCGCAAATCATCATTTATTGAGTCATTATTGATCAATAATTTGTTATCCACTCTTAAAGAGAGTTTCATTGTTGTGATTTTCATTTCTTATCAAATTATGAGTGTACAACTGTGAGAAACACTTGGGGAAGAGATTGGGGAGATAATCACTTGTCGTAAAGATCCATTGACACCTTGAAAGTCAATTGTAAACATTTGAAGCCTTGGGAGGCTTGGATAGTAAAATCCTCAAGCCGAGTGACCTTGGAGGCATGGACGTAGGCAGGGATAGCCGAACCACGTAAAAATTCTTGTGTTTATTTTTTCTTCCCTTACTCTTTTAATATTGTGCTTGATTAAATTTATTGATTTTTATTTGATTAAGGCAATAAATTAAATTGTTGTACGAATTGTATTGCATAAATTTTAAAATCCCAATTCACCCCCCTTGGGTTACATAACTTGCATTTCACATGGAAGCAACTTCATCTTCAATTGAAAACCTTGTTGAATATTCATATATCCTTGAGTCTACCCAAATCATGAATCCCAATTCCCCATCATGAGTCTTTATAACCTTTACAAATAAAAAACTTCTTTCACCAGGAGTATTCGTACCCTGATCTCCACCAAAAGACCACTCCTAAAAGAATATATTCAGTCTTCTAGACTGGATCAGTGTGCTTTACAAGCCTCTCAAAGTGAGCAGTATGTCACTTTAGAAATACCCCAAGATCTTGTCGCCAACTGGAAATGAGAAGGGTATACGCATCTTCCTCTCATATTTCTCTTTCATCTACTCTATCTCTTCCAAAGTCATGTTCCAAACACATAGCTTCTAAAATTGAAAACCTTGTTGAATATTCATATATTCCTAAGTCTGCCCAAGTCAATGAATCCCAACTCCCCATCATGAGTCTTTATAACCTTTACAAACAAAAATCTTCTGTCACCAGGAGTATTAGTACCTTGATCTCCACCAAAAGACTACTCCCAAAAGAATATATTCAGTCTTCTAGACTGAACCAGGTTGCTTTACAAGCCTCTCAAAGTGAGCAGCATGTCACTTTAGAAATATCCCAAGATCTCATCGCCAACTGGAAACGAAAAGGGTATACGCATCTCCACCTTGGCGGTGTAAGATTGATCCTCACCCTTCATGGCAGAAAAGGTTTACCAGTTATGGCCAGGATTGCTCTGTTAGACACTAGGTTCAAATAGTACCAACATGCTGTTATAGAAACCTTCCTTGGTAGTTGTACGTGGCGTTGTTAGACCAGATCTATAACAGAACAAAGTCTATCCTTAAGGCCAATAGCCCACAAGTTATGGTTTCCAGCCGATATACACTTATCCATCAAATACCAAATCCGAAAATCATATTTTGAAAACAGTTTTTCATGATACCACCCGAAAACACGGTACTCTTGGCCTTCAAAGAGGGTAAACGTTGTGATAAAACAATTTCATTTTACAAAAATCGATTTTGGAGGATAAAAACAGGACCTTTATGATGCACAAGATCCTTAGGTTTAAGGCAAGCAGAACATACTCAGTTTAGAAAATTAGAGGTGAGCGTATCATTATTGACTCCAAATAATTTCTTTGATTCCTAGAAGAGGGAAAAAGGTTTAGAGAAGTATGATGTGAAGAAAATTGATGTTTATTTCCAAATTAACTATTGCCTTACAATGGGATAAAGAAATCCTTATATAGAGATCTCGAGGAAGGAGGGATAAAGTGAGACCCTTATCTTTTACAAAAGTAGAATGATTAAAGCATATCATGCCAAAAATAAAAAGGAAAAACAGAAAACACAATTTAGACAAGACAGGACCCTTGTCTAATTATTAAAGCAAACTTTAAAAAAGTAAAAACTAAAGATTCCCATGCGTGTCTGCAATCATGGAGTGGATGGGTAGTGTGATGAAGACATATTGCCAGTTTCTTTTTCATATTAGCGTTTGACACGACGGATATGTCTGTGATCAAGATAAGCTTTAACTTGCAGATAGGCTTCTTCATCAGAGTCATCTTTTTCGGGGCTAATGTAGTAGAAGTGTCTGGGTCTGTGATAGTGTAATAGTGATTTCCAGTATGGAGAAGAGACTGAAAATCTTCCCATGGATCATGAGCGTCTAAGAATAAGACGTTAGTGTAGTCAGGACGTTGTTCCATGACAAGGATTCCGTGAGAACTAGAACTGAAATCTGGAGTACAAGTTTGTCTTTGGGAAAATTTCTAAGGTGTGTGATGGTCCAACAGAGGTGTGGTGGATGTTTGTGACAGGTGGTTGAACATTGTTGAGTTCCATGAGGTATGAGTTGAGAATAGAGGTAATAGATGTATCATGGATGACTGTAGTGAACATGTTGGCTTCTTGTTTTGGCATTCTGTCTAATCTGTGTAAAGTACTCATATTTTTGAGTTGTTTTCGCCACCACGTGAGTGGTGAATACCATTCAAGGAGAGTCCAGAGAAGATCTGAAGAAAACTCAGGAGTAGTGATGTGTATGAGGACTGGTTTAATAAGAAAAACTAGTTTGGTAGCATACAAAGTAGTGAGACACCACATGTACCATAACTCATTTTCGCAGATGGTTAGGGAAGACATGGTAAGACCTGTGAGAAACAGGTTTTCCATATAGAGAGAAGGAAAACGATCAGGCTTTTTGTTTTGAACGTTAAAGAAATACTGATAAAGGAATTTTTTTTGCAAAGTCTTGGATCTGGTAGACTGAGTGAAAAGGAATGTTCATGGGGAAAGTTCTTTAGTTGAGAGCTTTGAAAGGAAGTTGACAGTTCATGGCTATAATTGGGATGGTGTGGATGAAGGAAATAAGTGCAAGTTATTTATAGCCGGTCGTGTAAGGAAGTCTGGGATAAGGTTCTATTTGCTTTTTATGTGTTGGACAGTAAAATCATATTTAGCAAACCAGTTTTTGAGGCTGAGCAACTGTTTGTTAGGGAGCAACTTATTTTTGAAGTTAAAATTTCGAAGAAAAGGGGAATTGTCCATGTTGATAAGGAATTTATGACTGATTAGATGAAATTCAAACTTTTTGATTTCATACTTGACCGTCAAAATCTCTTTGTAAATCACATGGTAATTCTTTTCAGAGTCTTTGAATTGTCCGCTTGCATGTGCATAGAAGTGACGTACACTATTTACCTCTTCAAGAAGGATGACACTCTAGTAATCATCATTAGCATCAGTCTGTAGAATGTGTTGTCCAGTTGTGGGAATTCAGAGAGGAGGAGGTGACTAGGCTATCACCTTTAGTTGTTGGACAGCTTATGTCTGTGCTGGTACCCATGGAAGGCACTGTTTTTTTAGCATGCGGGAGAGCTGGCTTGTGTGGATTGCAACTGTAGGGATGAAATCACGGACATAATAACAATCCCAAGGAATTATTGGATTTTCTTTTTGTTGAGATGTGTGTCCGGAAACTTTAATATTCAGTTGCAGTGTGTGGACCAGGTTCATAATGGACATCTTTAATCACCATGCCAAGAAAGTCAATTGATTCTTTTGCTATACTGCTTTTCTTTTCAGAAAGTATTATTCCGTGTTCCTGCACAATATGAAATAAATCCAAAAGGAGCTTCTAGTGGCTCTCATGGTCAGAGGAAAATAATAAGATATCATCAATGTATACCAAAGCATGATGAAGAACAGGACTGAAGATTTTTGTCATGGCTTTTTGAAATAGTGAAGGAGCAGTTTAAAACCAAAAGGCATAACAGTCTACTGATAATGGGCATCAAGGATGCATAAGGCAGTTTTGTGACGGTTAATTGGTGAAATACCAAATTGCCAAAAGCTAGCTTTTAAATCAAAC
Organism: Citrus glauca; assembly: GCA_029633175.1. Classification (NCBI taxonomy): domain Eukaryota; kingdom Viridiplantae; phylum Streptophyta; class Magnoliopsida; order Sapindales; family Rutaceae; genus Citrus; species Citrus glauca. The sequence continues at coordinate 16,092,010 of JAQOOD010000005.1, forward strand.
TTAGAGAAGATACGTGCCCCTTGAAGATGGACAAATAAGGCCTGGATTTTTGGAAGGAGGAACTTATCATCTTTAGAGAAAGAATTAAGTGGCTGGTAATCAATAACTAACCTCTTTTTTCTACGAACTAATTCAGAATGTTTTTCAACATAGAAGGCTTGGAAAGCCCAATCTCCCAAATTTCAACCTCTCTCTTGAGGATCCCAATCTTCCCACGACCCTTAAAGTCCAAATCCAGCTCCAAGGAGCAGATCAAACACCCACATCAAAGATAGCAACACTTCATCACCAAATAGTGTATCGATTACAAAATCATGCACTTGATCTTCTCACACCAAACACTACATCTGATGCCTTAATGATACTAGTAGATACTAACACAATTCCCATCATCATCTAAATTTCCAAACAAATCCAGAAACAAGAATTACTCAAACCTATGCCTCTTTATGAGCATTTCCACCGAAACTCTAAACCAGTTCAAACCACCGAAGCCACGTTTGAAAGACGACAAAATGGTCAAGTCAAACTATCTTTTCAAACACCTGACACCAAGCATGTTTCAAACACTTCACATCTTTCCTACACTGCTATAATAACAGCAGTTCAGAAGGGTATTCAGTATATCCTGACAAAATCAATGGCCATTTTCTATGGGATGTTCCTGAAGCCCATATGTGCAATCCAGATTGTCCTTGTTTAAATGATACAGATGTTGATGACGAATTAGAAATTATGAGAAGAAAGAAAAAGAAGAAAAATAAATCCTCTCATCCAAAAACATCTTACAAATCCTTTCCTTCACAACCTCCATTAAATCCCAAACCTCATGTCCATTCAATAAGATCATGCCTTATGTTTTCAAGTCAATCTTATGAGGAATCATTCCCTCCACTTGAAAAACAGATAGACACACAAACCAGAGTTATCTCAAAACCTTTTGTCCAATCTCCAGTTACGACCTCTAGGCAGCCTAAAGGGCCAAAACAGTATGAAGCTGTTTTAAATTGGTAAGCCAAAAATGCCAATGCTCAGAATCAAACTCTTCAACAACTCGGTAAGAAAATTGATCGAGTTGCCAGTCAAGTCTATCAAACTGAAACAAAAGTTGATTCAATCAGCAATCGTCTTGATCAGCTAAACAACCATCTACAAGATCGTATCTTTAAGCTAGACACCGATCTCAGAAGAATGATCAACAACCACATAAGGGGTCCAGAATTTAATAAAAAAGAAGCAGAGATCAGAAAGCTCAAAGCTGAATTGTCAAGAATTGATGCTGAAAAGACTCGACTTTCCCTTTTTACTCAAACACAAACCCCACTAGTACCTCCTCCAATCTTTAAATCTTATGCACCTTTCTATACACTGTCCAGACCTCAACAACTTGTTTACAATTAGTTCTTTGGATTCTCACACCTTCAACCAACTCCTCAACCAAAGCCATCTTCACCGAAAAAAACAAAATCCAAAGTCAAAGGCTACTTTATCTAAAAAGCACAACCGTTGTTTCATTTGTATGAAACGCGGTCCCTTTGCTCAAAACTTTCCTCACAAATCTGCCAAAGTTGTTCGTCTTATATAGCATCTTCAAATATTCTTCGCTGTTATCTGAGAATGAAGATGTTAAATCAAAATTTTCAAAACAGACATAACAAGATGATTAGACTACCTTCATTATTGGGGGTCAAAATCAATCTAACACCATCAAGATGGAGATGTGTATACCCTTCTCGTTTTCAGTTGGCGACGAGATCTTGAGATATTTCTAAAGTGACATACTACTCACTTTGAAAGGCTTGTAAAACACATTGGTCTAGTCTAGAAGACTGAATATATTCTATTTTATAAGCAACGAGCCATCTCTCAAACATGTCTTGATAGCCTCTCTTCCTTCTGAGTTACAACTTGATTTTCAAAGGAAACTCACAACCACTAATCTCAGCATAGTTGATATCTCTCTCGGAAAGATTTTCCAAATGGCAATGCTATGTCTCGACAAGATCTGTGAGCAAAAAGAATTTTTCAAAGATCTTATGGAAGACAAAAAATCCTTTTCTGAAGCTTGTAAAAAACCCTATCTCATGATAGTGCAAAGATAAAAAGAAGTGTATTTGTCCAACCAGAAAGAAGCAACATTTCTAGAAACACTGCCATAGAAAATCATCCTCCAAAAAACCTCTCCGATATTTCTGGAAAAAGGATGCTTCTCAGTACAGAAAGAAAAAGCTTCAATCTCAACTCTTTCATCATCTTCCTCTCATATTTCTCTTTCTTCTACTCTATCTCTTCCAAAATCATGTTCAAAACACATAGCCTCCAAAATTGAAAACCTTGTTGAATATTCCTATATCCAATTGAAGTTACTTTCATGTTTAGTTAATCTTCTTCTAGGAGATCAAATAATATGAATCAATTAAGGTTAAATTGCAAAATGTTGTGTATGATTCATTAGTCTCTTCAAATTTGAAGAACATTGGGCTTTGTTTACTAAAAAGTGCAAACTCCATAACAATAATTGGTTAGCAGGGTGTATACTAAAAGCAAACATTATACTAAAACACAACATTATGTGCCAGCATATTTAAAGGATATTTTTTTGGGCAGGAAAATCTACTGCACAATGCAGTGAAATCATGCATACATTTTGTGATGAGTACATAAATTCAAAACTACCTTGAAAAAAATTGTCAAACAATATAAGAATGCACTCTATGATAAGGTAGAAAAAGAAAATCAAGTAGACTTTAGTTCTTTTAATTCTTAAATCCTTTGTATTACTCAATATGCCTTTCAGAAGTAATTTCAAGATGCCTATACCACTGTAAAATTTAAAGAATTCCAGCGAAAACTAGTAGCTAAATTCTATTGTGAGTTATCCTATGATAAAGATAATGTTTCAAATTTAGAGTTTATAGTGGATGAAGATGCTATAATTAAAGTGAACAATAGTGGTGTCTCTTATATGGTTTGCTTTAACGAGGCTATTGGTGCAGCTAAATGCAGTTGTCAATTATTTGAGTTTAGAGGAATATTATATCGACATATACTTGTTGTGCTTATTCACAAAAGAATTTTCTATGTTAAACAGTGTCATACTAAAGTGAAGACAAGTTACAAGAATTGGAGCACTAAACCCAAAAGTTTTAGAGTTAATAAGATGAGTAGTTCATTCTATAATGTGGTAGATTTGGTTGCTGGTAGTTAAGGATAAATGCAATATGGTGTTGGAGGTGATGAATGATCTGAAAAATAAACTGACATCTAAGTTAGATATTGGTGGAAGAAGTTTTTGTTTTTACAACAATTTGATTAATGGTAGTGCAAAAGGAAAAGAGCTTCATAATATTTCAAAGGAGAATTCTCAAATTCTTACTCCATGAGCTGTCCAACCTAAAAGCAGACCCACATTCAAACAGAAGCAACCAAAGGTTGAGCAAGTTATTTGAAAAAAAAATAGAAAAATAAAAAAAAAGATGAAGGTGAAGATAAGAAATAAACTAATCAAAAGAAGCTTGTAGAATATTTTTATGTGTTTGTGTGTGTAAATCTTAGCTAATTAATTATTGTTCTTATTATTATTTTTGAGGATGCTGAAAAAAGTAAAAGCGATTATGTCACTGGCATGAACATCCAATTTGCTTATAACCAGGTAGTATTATTGATTGGTAGTTTTTAATTTTAAAAGTTAAACGTGTTGTTTGAACTGTTGTACTAATTATGAATTCCGTTACTTTGTGAATGTCATTTTCATGTGTTATCGGTTTTTGTTTATGCTTTAATAATGATGAACTATAATTCTAATGAATTGTATATAGAATCTCGAGATCCCTCCTGTTATATACCGAGATGTATTTGCAAATGCAGCATGAGGCGTAGATAACATGATTTGTTCAGGATTTTCTTATAGAAATCATATTCAAGTAATTTATCTCCCCACCACTTCTTTTTTTAAAAAACTATTTAATATGATAATTATGGCATAAAATGTATGATTGTTATTGTTTTATTAAATTTGCATTTTGCATAGAATAGCACAAAGTTTCAAAGAAATGGCAAAAATATACAGTTTCAAAGAAATGGCAAAAATATATAGTATAGTACCAATGATCAAAAGTTAAGTTTTGAGAATGATCTGGTGGAGAAGAGCATGGTTTCAGGAAAATTCATGTCATTAAGCAATATGGTTATTTTGTACTAAATATCAAGTTTGTGTTAATGTGGGCTTTCTTTCTTTCTATCTCTGTTTATTAACTCTTGAAATTTATTTTTGAAATATTATGACTAAGTGGAACAATCTTTCTTAAAAGTATCTCTTACCCTATATAGTTTATTCTTTATAACTTCAAATGCTTGACAACATCTCTCCATTTACAAATTTGTTGTGAAGTTACAACTTCCATTAGCAGCATCTACACTTTAATAATACATTTACAACTTACAAATTCATATATAATCTAACAATAGTTATATAACAATATGCACTTCATATATGATAAAGATTTATTGCATCTCTTGCTTGTGAATAATGAATAAAACATAATTTATATAATATATTGCCAACATATAAAGTACTCAAAAAGAGAATTAAATCCCAAGAGTGCATAGGAAATTCAGGACTTGGTTATAAAAATGATAATCAAAAAGTAAATTATAAGTTGATGACTGAACAATTTCAACACAATTACAAGGAAGAAATTAATGTCCTAGATCCAATGAAAAAAAATATCAAAAGTGGCACAAGCCAAAACTTTGAAATAGTTTCTTTTGCCGTAATGACAATTGACTAGAAGCATCGCATTGAAATAATGTCATTGCTTTTCAATCATAAGGAAAATTCTTACTTCTCTAGTGTCTGCAAAAACTCTTGAAATAATGTTATCAAGGTGAATACAATAAGACAATGATGAATAATTTGAAAAAAAAACATACTAGTGAAACAAGATAACGCACAACCAAGAAAATTCTAGCTTTCAATTCTTCATAACTTTATTCTACAAGTAGATTTTGAAACAAATGAAAGATTATAATTCAATCACAATGGAAGAAACTAAAAGTTGTAAAACCATAACCAGTAACCCCCATTCATATTGAAAGGCAAAATGATAAAATTATATTTTCATTCTATTAATTATCGTTTCAGCTTAGTTTGTTAGCAACCAATTGACCTTACTATCAAATGAAAAATCTTATTTTATAAACAATATAGTTAAAATAAATTAGGATGTAATTTCCGCTTTCAAAAGTTTGAAAGAAATAAAAGGCCCAAAACAAATAATAATGAAAATTTTAAGCAATACTTTGAATCTTAACAAAAAAAAAATTAATTGTTTGCTATTAAAAAGACAACTTTAAGGGCTGAGAGTAAAATTTGAAATAAAAATACACAAATAAATTATAATGATAAAATAATTAAGCAGTACTTAAAGTAGGAGTGTAAGAATCAACTTGACACAATTTTTCAACAACCTTTCATCATCTTTATGTGAGTATTTTTTTTCTAATAACTTCAAACGCTAGTTATTTTTCGTACAATTCATAGAACTACATTGGCAAGCATCATAAATTAAAATAACCTTAGAATTCTGCTCGTTGAATAAGTCTAGGGGAATTGTGCTAGGTTTTGTGGAAATATTAGAGATACGGTAAGCAAGATTCCACTGGGGCTTATAGGAGCTCAAAATAAAATTCATATAATAGAGGGGTAAAATAATAATTAACCTTAAGCTAATATATATTAATGACCCAACCAGATTTAAATTGAGGTTGTAATGGTGAAATCTCTATCATTATTGATTAAAAATTAAATTTTGAAGGGTGTGAGAGTATTAACAACCTTAAATTTAGCCCAGTCCACGTACCCAATGTTTATTCAGTAGGCCCAAAAAAATTTTCAGGGAGACGAGCTTATGGTAATTTCTCTTTCTTATGGGTTCTGCCCCAGCCGTCGACGAATTCAACAAAAAAAAAAAAAAGGGAAAATGGGGCAGGCTCTCAATGAATTTAGGAGTGGACAAAATATCCGAACCGATCCTGATGGAGGTTATTGGATTCGGATTCGGAGCAGAATTTGAAATTAAAAGGAAGAAGAAAGGAATCCGAATGAAGCAGAACCCAACATTCGGATCAGATCTGAAGATCGAATGCCTTTTATGGAAATTCGAACAATCCGAAACCCTATCGGATTGATCCGATCCGAGTCTCCCCCAATAACCAAACTCAAGCAGTCAAAGCCGTCTTTATTTAACAGTTCACATTCGTTTAGAACAACTACTCGTATCATTCAAAGTGCTCTGCCCTGAAAGGTAAGACCAAAGAGCCAGACAGCGCCCCCTCTTTTCTTCTTTTTGAGATTTAACCAATAACAAGTCTCTTTCTCTCTGTCTCTCTCTCTTGCTTGCTTTGATCGATAATATCAGATCTATATTTTTTTTCTTTTTTTCAAAATCACTCTATTAAATTTTGTTTAGGGTTTTATATCTTTTTTTCGGATTTACTATTTTTGATATTTGTATTTCTAATTCTTTTATTCAATGTGTGTCAGGTGATCCAGCCATCTCTCTTGACATTTACTTGCCCTTCATTTGCAATGTAAGCATATGATTGATTTGTCTTCTTACTTTTGTGCTTGTGCTAATTTGAATAATTGGAGAAACATAATTGGAATTTTTGAAATACAAATGCTGGGGTAGATTCTTTTTCCCATATATTTGTGTCTGGGTCTGTACCCAACTTAAAATATGTAGTCATGTTGATTTTCAATGCTTTTTCAAACTTTATATATTATGCTTCTTGTACACACTTATATTTATATTTTGCTTCATTTATTTATTTATCTATTCTATAAAGGGCGGATGAGGAACTTGTTGATCAGAAGAAGTATTTTGAAGAAGCTTGCAAACCAAAGTGTGTGAAACCGTTGCTTGAATATCAGGTTTGTAGTAACATTATGGAAGATTTAAATCATGACATTCTGATTAAGTAATTGGCTATCTGGTGGGTGTTGGAATATGATATTGGTAAGAAGTGCAAGTTATGGATGAGAATTATTTATTAACGAATTTATATTAATGACCTCTGTACTGAGTGAGGTATGATTTGAAATGAATTGGTTTATCTGATACCATGTAACAATGCTTTGTTAGGTTCTCTGTTTTTGTTTTTAAGGTTTTGGTCTCCAAAGGCACTCCTCCGTAACAGGAGGTTGGTTTCTCTTTGGTTTTGTCCTTACTTTTTTGACAATAGAAAATAATCTGGGTCATTTCCTCTCTTGCTCTCTCCATTGCTTTTTTGGAAGGTTTGGAATAGATGGGTATATGAAGGAAACTATTCTAGATTGTGGCTGATGTTGGCAAATAATGTAGAGTAATCAAATAAAGAACCATTTTAGTGAATAGTTAATCTCCAATAGTTCTGAGAGGAATTTTTAATAGACTGTCTCAAGTTTTACAGAGTTTCTAATAAGGTTTTTTTTTTGTTGCTCTTTGCCTGGTTCTTTGGCAATTTGATGGCCAGGGCCCTCTTCTATACATCTGGCAGGGCATTCATCAGTTAAGTTTATAAGTGGGATTATGTGTGTTTTGCCGATTCAAACATAAAGGCGTTTTTCTAATTAGCTTCTCCTGTACAAGAGATGCAACAAAATTATTATTGTAATTGTAAAGGAGTAAATAAGAACAAGACCTATATTCTCTTTACTGTGCTCAAGCATAACTTTATTTGTGTGTGAATTTATTTCCACTGTGGGCTTTTCTCTGAAATTCTAACCCACCCTGGCTGGCTACTTGTATTTATTTCTACTAATTAGTCTTCTTGATATTGTAATCTTGTCCACTAAAATGGAATCACCCTCATTCACTTTCAGGAGGTTGGGTAAATGAGTGTCCTTGTTTGGATGTTTCATATTATTATTTGCATTTTCTATTCTTGTTTCATATGATTAGTACTATGGGAATAACATTTTATGAGTAATATGGTTGCACATGAGTGAACAAGAACCTTTGATGTTATTTGACTGATGGTCCACCTTGTGGGTATCTGAAGAGAAATTAGACCTTTGGGGTTTTAAGTTTCTAAAATCTCTGTACATATTATGCATTAGAAGGTATCAAATCCATGACTGTTATAATGTGGATTTTAGTGTGCCCTTGCATTCTTCATTGTTCTCATATATCGGGGGTTGCACAATCCTTTTGGTGTTCTCTTCATACACTTATTGAAAGTTGCTCATTATTTATTGTCATTTACAAGTCCCTGCTTGTAGTCAAGTTCATTCTGCGATGTAGTTAGACTTCGATATTAGAATTGTTAAAATTGCTCATGTTAAATAGAAACCAACAAGGCAATTATAAAGGTGTGAAAGCTGAAGTTCAAAAAAGAAAAAAAGCAGATGGGTTTTTATTGAACTTATAGAGCTTTATTAATTGTCTATTGCATCAGTGGTGAAAGCTGGATTCAGTCAATGTTGTTTAAAAATGGGAATTTCCTGTTTGTTTGAAACCTTGATTTACTGGCAGCTCTGTCATTAAACTCGATGTTGTAGCTGTCCAAAATATTCTTCTTTTGAGAAGTTTACTTATCTGAATATTTGATGAGCTTGTCTGGTGCTGAACATCTCGTTGCTAACATTTTAATTTTAGTTTGAGAATGGAGATGTCATCATGGTAACTTATAATGTTGCTTCAGGCATGTGTTAAGAGGATACAAGGTGATGAAAGTGGGCACAAGCACTGCACCGGGCAATATTTTGATTATTGGTCATGTATTGACAAATGCGTAAGTGTTTATTCTTTAATGCAAGAGTTATTTTCTCAGCCTGCAAGATGGGGAAAAAATTATTGTATATTTGCCTGAGTTTATTTATACTGGAATGCAGGTTGCAGTAAAGCTATTTCAGAAACTGAAGTGATGGGGAGTAAAATTTTGTTATTCATTGTACTATGCTTTTTTGTTTTAGATTCAAAAACCCTTGTGTACCCTCAATTAGTCATTCCTTTATGGTTGAGACCCTGATATTGTTGCATACGGGAGGGATAGGGAAAAGATTCCTAAGGTTTTGTACTATGGAAGCATTGGTTTATGATTAATAAAGGATCCTGTGATTTATGTTTGGCCAATTGATTTTTAGATTGTTGTTTTGAGCTTCTGTTTTCCGAAGTGTTTGCGGTGAGATTGACTTATGAAAATGTGAAAACTATGCTTTGCTTGTTTAAATTAACATTACTCTGTGCTTGCTGATCTAGAATGCTTGGTAACAGTGACTTTACTTTGCTTAGTAATAAATTGTCAAAATGAGAATGTTATTTGGATGCAAAATGTTATTTGGGAACTTTAACTTCTGATGACATATGCAGCTTTTTTAACTTAGGGCTGAGTTCAATTTTTTTTAGGTTCATATATTTGACAAGATAGAATAGAATTTAATCCAACCATCTCAACTAGGGCATCATAATTCCTAGAGAACTAAATTGCTCACCCCTTTCTTTTATTCCTAGAGGCATAGGACATCTATGGGCTTATGTGGATTGAAGAAGAGCAAAGGCGAATGTGCAAATGAGCCGAATGATGTACTCCTTCAATACTGTTAATGGTGGGGAGATTGACTTGTATCTTTAAAATCTTGAGCAAATGCAGACCCAATTCTGTGTACTCGTGTACTTGTTCCTGCAGCTAATTATCTTGAGCAAACGCGTCAAACTTTGTAATGACTGTTGCTAGTCTTGGTCCAACTACAATTCCAAAGCATTCATATGCTTAAACCGTATTATATTATTAAAGTTGTAATCTTGCACATACATATATTTATATGCTTCAGTGTGTGTAGACCTAAAAGCAAGCATGCATGCATATGCATTCATCATTTTGTGCGACGAGTTGGTCACTTACTTCCAGTCTTACCAGTGTCAATAGGCCTTTTCTTTCTCGATAAATGTAAACGGCGGCAAAATGCCAGTATTGTGACTGCAACTTCATGCAGAGCTTCGTCGAAAATGGCATATGAAAATGACTTAGACAAACAATTTCTATAGGGAGCTCTTTCATTGAGTTTAGATAATGCGAGTTTTGATGAAGTTAAAAGAGCTTACATAACGGTGGCTCTTTGATATCACCCCGATGTAATTTGCGCTTCTTGGAAGAAGGCAGAAGCGACGAGGATTTTTGTTAAACTACATGCTGCTTACAAGACTATCGTATCCTGTTTTGCGTGAAAAGTATGACTATCAATTACGACTTTCCAGAAATAATTATGGGGATTTTTGTGTTGATAATCATGAAAAAGCTGCCATGAGAAAGATGTGGCAAGACCAAATTGTTGAGTTAAAGAAGAGGGCAGAAAAAAATTGCTCCTGGGGAAGCAAAATGAGGGCTCAAAACACACACAAGAGATGAAAATCAAGTAGTTTCGATTTGGTTGACTACATTAGCATGCAAGTCTTATTAATTTCAAAGGAATTTTGTTGATTCTATAATAAGTAGGCAAAGTTGTAAAGTAAATTTTATATCCTCAACTTTGTAAGTGCACAGTTGCTATTCTTTAATTAGGTTCAGTTAACAACTTTTTATCTCTAATTATTTTTTATTGGGAAATTATCAAATTGAACACTTAAAGTGTTGTGTGTGAGTAAGTATATATATATATGTATAAACTTATGCACTCATTAAATCTCAAACCTATGGCCCCTTGGACTTAAGATTGAAGCTATACTTGGGACTTAGTGTCGGAGCTATGCCTTGGCTCTAGGATAAATTCATGTGATATAAATCATAATTATAAAATTTTATGGTCTAGTTGATATTCAAAAGTTGTTAACTTAAGAGTTGAAAATTACTTCAAATTTTATTGAGTCCAAGATTTAATATAGGCCAATATGGAATTGTTTCCTTAATACCACTATCACGTACTATTCTTGTCACATGATAAGGTAGTGTGGCACACTCTTGAATGAGTTTAGGTGTGACAAAAAAAAAATTGCGAAAAATGATGATATTGGGCCACATCCAAAATGCTTCCGAGGAAATCAACTATTTTGAAACACTGTTTGATTTCTAAACACCATTGAGTCAACTTAGCAAGATTTAAAAAAAGACAACAATAGTTCATTTTATCGCATTGGTCAAAATCCCTTTAGGGATTGTAAAATATTAGTCTTGAGCCGTGTCTTAACATATCATTTATGGGTTATTTTTAGGACCTCCCCTGAGATTTGATGTATTAATACTCATAGATAATATATCCACGTAATTACAAATACTTTCCCTGTCGTTAATATCCAAATACGTATGGAATCATCATATAAGGGTAAAGGTGTAAAAAAAAATTAAAATTCAAAAGAATTCAAAAGTGAAGCTTTGTGTTTCTTCATGTTTGATATATATGTAAGAGTTTACTCTATTAACCAGGATTTTATAATAATCACTGGACAAAAGAAGACAAAAGAAAATATAATCATTCTAATATGCATTCTCTTTCACGTGAACAAAACTCAACACCATCTTCATCTTTAAAATACTTAAAATTAATTAACCATAAAAACACAAATAACTCCAATCATCTTGGTCAAAACCTCCCCAAAATCATTCAGTTTCTTTTCAACGGGGTATCCTCTTCGCTCTGTGAAGCAACATAAATTTGCCTATGCACTTTCCCAATCTCAGTCTCCATTCTAATTTGTATAACCAGACATACAGTTCCCATTCACAATAGTGATCCCAGCAAAAAGCATACATTTTTTCCCTTGAATATATGTATCTAAAGGAACGATTTTGTTTGTTTTGTTAACTGTCTCACTCTCTTCGGTCAACGACCCTTGTTCCACTCTTAGAACGAGTGTGTCGTTGAATGGGTCCAGGATTAAGCTCTAGATTGATGGCCCATCGTTTCTCGAGTTCATTTCACCCATAGATCTTACGACGTCGTTCCACCTCCACAAATTTCAAACCAACTCTTTTTCTCACTCCATAGTGCTTTTTCGCATTCGTCAACTGATTGCGCTCAAGTCGAGAGGATCTCGTGATCCTCCTTGTTTTTGTTTCACTTATAATTTTCCGTACCGGTAATCTTCGCCTCCTTTCCCCATGCCAAAATCTAACAAAGTCAAATATGTTTTGTTTGGAGGTCAAGAAAAAGCGAGAGAAAATTTCAATGAAAACGGAGAACCAATCTAAAAAATAATTTATTATTTTGAGGGGAAAGGTACTTTTGTAATTTTAACGGTCTACTAACAGTCAAATTAACTGAATACTAATAACAGAGGAGGTTCTTATAATTACGTGAATATATTCTTTTTGAGTGTTAATACGCCAAACCTTAGGGAAAGTCCGTAAAAATAACCCTATCTTTTAATGGGCTAGCCTGAGCTTAACCTTATTCAAGTCAAGATATTTACGGACTGGGCCGAAAAGCTCCAATTTTGCATTATACATTTTTTTTAAAACGTTTTCATTGTGTTTTACAAATTTATTATTTATACATTTTTTTTTTGTTGGATTCAACTTTAAAAGTTGGGTTTATAGAATTTAAAACTGTAAATATATGTTATAAGTGGGTTAAATATATGTGAAAAGATATATTTTAATTAAAATAGTATATATTTTTTAACTTTAAACATTTCTTGAACTTTTAGGCCAATCTCAAGTTTTTCAAGTGAAACTCGAGCCCGGCCCAAATATATATATGAAATATGCTTAAATTTGATTAAATATGACTCAAAATAATTGAATTCAAGTCGGTTGAACTTTCTACTATTCCTAAAAGTTTTTATGTACAAATCTTTACTTATAAAAACTCTATTAACAAAATTTCTTTTTAAATAAAATTTATTTAAAAAGATATACTAAACACAGTCTAAATCCTTTCCTTATCACACTCTTAATCCACCCCATTTTTCATCTACAAATTTATTTTAGTCCAGAAATTTTGGAAAGGTAATTAGTGTAGAAAAATATATTAAACTGCAATGATAATAATAATAAGGTAAACACTACCTTATAATCAATAATCAATGTATGTCCCTCACTCATGAAAAGTGAGTAGAACCCACTCACTTTTTATGTGAAAGATGTATTATACATTAATTGTAAGTTAATGAGATCCTAATAATAATAATAATCTACACTACAGAATCGGACGTGATTGTGAATTATATCCGTCTGATATAGAAAAATAAATAAAAATTAGCACCATCATTCATTAAAAAGTAGCCATCACAATCAATACTGCTCCTATTCTCATGATCAATTTCCCACTCTTTCTTAAATTTAATTAGTCTATTTCTTGCTTTTTATTTTTTACTTTTGCAGCAAGTAGCAATTAAAACCAAATAAAACGTACAATCACTTAATGTGAGGTAAAGATTAGACACGCATGATGATTGCAATTAAGCTTAATTTTGCTGATAAGTGTCGCAGGCATCAGCACTGCAGCACATTCACATTCAACAAGGCCAAAACTCAGCCCGTTTCACCTTTGAAATGCTCTCAAGTACTCCAGTTGGTGATATATGTCCCATCACTGTCACCCTCTTCGTCTCTAGATCTATGCTGAACGATGTAACGCCTGTAAATTGATATGATCCCTTATTTATTAATTTACAGTTTATTTTGTGATATTTACATTACATGCATGTACACTTTCTGAATATAATTCATTGTAACAACTGATAGATGAGTCAAATATATATGTACCTTCCATTTTAGATAAATGTTTCTTCAGTTTGCCAGCACAACCTTGACAATGAAGCGAGACCCTCATCACAACCACCTGTATGTATATTATGTAATTGACGTAATTAAACAAATATACTCATTAATCTATAAAAATGAATTGGAGAATAAGAAATCTGACCTGAAAGACCTGGTCTGATGAAGCAAGAGGAAGTTTAATGAGGGGCATTGGCTTTGGACTCGGCTTTGGTTTTGGGTCATGGTGGCTATGAATATCATCTTGTGCTTGTCTTTTGATAGAAGAAGTGGAAGGAACAAAATGAAGAGACCTTTTGTAATTGCTACTAGGAGGATGATGAGAATTATCAATCAGCCTAGAATATTTTATTAATCTTGTATGATCATCATCAATAGGAGTATTTCTATAATGATCATCAGCTGGTGGCCTCCTTGATCTGGGTACAATGACTGAACTAGCTGAATCATTTGGCATGCAAACTGCAGTTGCTGCTGCTGTTGATTGACACATCAAACCCCTCACCCTCATCTTCTTCTTCTTCTTCTTTTCAGACAGAGAAACAAATTAATATAATTTCTTGTACAAGAGCTTTTGTGAAATGTTGAAGATATAGATAGAGCTACGTGTCTATAAATTGAAGAGGAAGAAAGAAAATAAAATGATAACGATAATAGAACATTGCATTTTCATGCTATATTTATGACTTAGCTAACAAAGGTGGTAACCTAAGCTGGCACTGCCAGTTTCTTCCTGTACACCACGTCCATCCTTTGAATGCTTTCACCTTCTGTCTTTGTCTTGGATTAATGCTGTGAAATCGACTGCTTCATGCCACATCTTTTAATATATTTGTTTGACTCTTCACTTTTTTGTGATAATCAATCTTTCCTTTAATTATAAGCTTAATGCTTTACATATTCAACAAATTAAATTAAATGTCTATATTTCACGATATAAAAGTTCCACTTGTAGTCATTTTATTATTATATTTATTGGTAAAATAAAACAACCTAACTATATATCAAATTCGCTTGTAGTCATTCCACATAAACACTTAATTTCTTTTTTGTTGAGTGGTAATTTAAGAAATTGTAAATGACGATGTAAATACCTTAATTGAAATTGCTTTGCTGAATCAATAATTCTGACCGAAATTTTTCCCATAAGGTTCGGTATAAATTAGCTTCCAAATTCTGTTGATTCAAAACAAAGTCAAATAATGTAGTAATACTCTGGATGCTTAATTAATTGAGTAAGTAGATAGGAAGGAGCTGAAGCTGTGTTTATAATTTTACATGGAAAGAAAAGGACGGTCAAACTGAAGGCTACTGTAAATAGAAATAATTCAGTTAAAGTAGCAGAGGCAGTGCAATAAATGAGGTAAAATGGATGTAAGACTGTCAACAATCTCAGCTCACATAAAAGACAAGATTTGGTAACAAGTAACACAACTCATAATTCTGACATGTTCTTTTCTCAAGATAAATTTTAATTTTCACTGTTGTTGAGTAGCCCGCCTCATGATCATCAATTGAAGTGGAGCAAAATACAAGACTTTGCATCATGGAAGACAAAAAACCTTTCTCTGATGCTTGTCGTAAACCTCACCTCAAGATAGAATGCAAAGATGAAAAGAAGTGTACTTGTTCACCCAAAAAGAAAAAACACTTTCAGAAACACTTCCACCGAAAATCCTCCTCCAAAAAACCTTTCCGGTATTTCAGAAAGAAAGATCCTTCTCAGTACCGAAAGAAAAAGTCTAACCGTTGTTTCATTTGCAAGAAACGCGGTCACTTTGCCCGAAATTGTCCCAACAAATCAGCCAAAGCTGTTCGACTTATCCATCATCTTGAAGATTCTTCTCTGTTATCTGAGAATGAGGATGTTGAATCTAATTTCTCAGAACAATCCACACAAGATGACCACACAGCCTTTCTCATTGCCGAATCCTCTGATTCTGAGGATATTTCAGTCATCTCCACTGTCCAGACTATTAACCATGTCTCCACCATTCCTCGTCCCTCTCTCAAAATGTCCATCCTTCCATCTAAATTCCATAAACCTATCCCTGTTATTGGGTTCCTTGACACTGGTGCAGACACCAGTATGATTGATCCCTCTGTCCTTCCATCAAACTATTGGGAACCTCACTCCAAACTCTTTCGAGCTGTTAATGGTGAAACCTTTGAAACCACTTTGATTACCAAAAAACCCATTGGTATTCAATTCTTTCTGAATTGCATAATTTGGAAAAAGATTGTAGCCTCCAAACTCCCTGATAAAGATTTGCTCATCGGTTTTGATATACTTCATCTAGTCAAAAACCTTTTCCTTACTAGTTCTGGAGTTCGCTACAAACAAATGTTCATGCCCTATACAGATACTCTACGTCTGTATACACTCTCTGAAACACCATCTCCATATAGCCACATCTCACAGAAGTTCTTAGCCTACTGTCCAGAAAACCATTCTCAATTCCATCATCCTTCACCTCTTTGGAAAAATGAAAACTTCTTCATTCACCTTCCCTTTAAACTCAACGAAGACATTAACCCCACAAAAGCCTCACATCCGGGTATGTCTCCTTCAGACCTCTTGCTTGCTAAGCAAGAATGTTCTCAGTTACTTGAACAAGGTCTTATTGAGTCTACTGATTCAGATTGGGCTTGTCAAGCCTTTTATGTCGAAAAAAGATCTGAATTAGTTCATGGCAAGAAAAGATTAGTCATTGATTATCAACCACTCAACACCTTTCTTAAAGATGATAAATTTCCCCTTCCAAAAATCCAAACCTTGTTTGTCCATCTCCAAGGGGCTCGAATTTTCTCTAAGTTCGATTTAAAAGCCGGTTTTTGGCAACTTGGTATTTCACCAAGCGACCGTCACAAAACTGCCTTCTGCATCCCTGATGCCCATTATCAATGGACAGTCATGCCTTTTGGTCTCAAAGTCGCCCCCTCCTTATTCCAGAAAGCCACGACCAAAATCTTCCATCCTATCCTCCATCATGCATTGGTTTACATTGACGATATTTTATTATTTTCCTCTGACCATGAGAGCCATCAGAAGCTCCTTTTGGATTTCTTTAATGTTGTGCAGGCACATGGCATTATGCTTTCCGAAAAGAAAAGCAGCATAGGAAAAGAATCTATTGACTTTCTTGGCATGGTGATCAAAGACGGCCAGTACCAGCCTGGTCCCCACATTGCAGTTGAATTGTTAAAGTTTCCGGACACAAATCTCAGCCGCAAGCAGATACAACAATTTCTCGGAATTGTTAACTATGTCCGTGACTTTATTCCACGAGTTGCACTTCACACCAGCCAGCTGTCTCGCATGCTCAAGAAACAATGCCCTCCATGGGGCCCAGCTCAGACAGAAGCTGTCAAGCAGCTCAAGGTGATAGCTCAATCACCTCCTCCACTCCGAATTCCAACAAATGGCCAGCGCATCCTCCAGACTGATGCCAGCGATGATTATTGGAGTGCTGTTCTTCTTGAAGATATCAATGGCGTGCGTCACTTCTGTGCACATGCCAGCGGTCAATTCAAAGAATCCGAAAAGAACTACCATGTGATCTACAAAGAAATTATTGCAGTCAAGTATGGGATTAAAAAATTCGAATTCCATCTCATCAGCCACAAGTTCCTCATCAACATGGATAATTCCTCTTTTCCCCGCATCTTTGACTTCAAGAACAAATTGCTACCTGACAAGCAGTTACTTAGCCTCAAAACCTGGTTTGCTAAATACGACTTCACTGTTCAACATATCAAAGGCAACCAGAACCTTATTCCCGACTTCCTGACCCGTCCAACTATAAATAAGCCTACCCTCATCTCCTCGATTCACACCATTCCAGTTATAGCCATGAATCGCCAACTTCCCTTCAAAGCTCTTAACCAGAGAAATTTTCCCATGAACATCTCTTTCCAGTCAGCCTACCAGTTACAAGATTTTGCAAAGAAGTTTGTCTACAGGTATTTCTTTAATGTTCACTCCAAGACACCTGACCGATTTCCTAATCTTTGCATGGAGCATTTGTTTCTCACAGGCCTCACTCTGTCTTCTCTCACCATCTCCGAAGATGAGCTTTGGTACATGTGGTGTCTCACCACTTTGTATGCTACAAAGCTAGTTTTCCCCATCAAACCAGTCCTGACTCACCTCACCACTCCAGAATTCTCTCCAGACCTCCTATGGACTCTCTTTGAATGGTATTCGCCTCTCACATGGTGGCGCCAACAACTCCAGCATTTGTCTACCTTTCACAACTTAGACAAAATGCCTGAACAAGAAGCCAACATGTGGCATTCAGCCTTCATTGTCCACAGGCCTTACTTCCAACATCCAGAAACCAGAGACTATTGGACCCAGGACATGGCATATGAATGGCAAACCTATTCTCATCCTTATCAGTTCATCCATAATACCACAGTCACTTCTGCCCTTAAAGCCTATCTTATGGAACTCAACAACGTTCCTCCACCTGCCACAAATATTCACCACACCTCCATTGGACCATCACACACCCTTGAACTCATTCCAAAAGCACAAGGTCATACTCCAAGTTCCAGTTCAACAGGTTCAAGTTCACGTCCTCAAGGTATCCTCGTTATGGAACAACGTCCTGACTACACCAATGTCTTATTTCAAGACGCACAGGACCCATGGGAAGACTTTCAGTCCATCCTACCTACGAATAATCCTCATTCTTCATCAAAACCCATGTCTGCCGATGATGAAGACAAAGTTCTCCAAGCTGAGCAGTATCTGGACAAGCGACAACGACGCCGACACAAGCGCCGCTATGAAAAAGAAACAGGCGACGTGTCCCCAAGGCGTTATCCATCCACGCCATGATTGTCGCTCTCACATCACTTTCCACGCAACACATGTGACTCCCGTTTGTCTTTTGTATATGTGTCAAGTCTATGTCGGTATGCTTTATTTTATTTTAAGTCTTTCTAGGCATGCTTTCTTTTAATAAAGAGTCTATGTCAGTGTGCTTTACTTTATGCCAAAAGTCCATGTAAGTATGTCTTACTTTAATGCTTGTCTTTGTAAGAGTCATGATTGGCTTACTTTATTTTAAGCAAAGGTGTGCTACGTGTCAACATCACTTGAGAGACCATGTTCTCAAGGATTGCCTATATAAAGCACCCTTAGTTTCACTTGTAAGAGGAGGCCAAGGAGCCAAGAGCCAATTTCGAAATAAAAGCTTAAGTTTCTCTCAACCATGTTTCCTTAAACCTCTCTCTCTCTTCTAGGATTCAAAGAAGTTAGTTAAGTTACAAATGATACGCTCACCTCGTTTTCAAATCTGAGTATGCTCTGCACTTGCCTCGTTTGAGGATCCTGTGCAACAGAAAGGTCCTGTTTTTATCCACACAAAACCGATTTTTATCCAACAAAAATGTTTTCTCACAACGTTCACCCTTTTTAAAGGCCATGAGTGCCGTGTTTTCGGGTGGTATCGTGAAAAACCCTTTTTAAGTAAATGAATTTCGGATTTGGTATTTAGTGGATAAAGGGTTGGGTGTGGCTCTGATACCAGTGGGTTGGTTGTACGTGGCGTTCTACCATATACACTTATCCACTAAATACCAAATCCGAAATTCATTTACTTAAAAAGGGTTTTTCACGATACCACCCGAAAACACGGCACTCATGGCCTTTAAAAAGGGTGAACGTTGTGAGAAAACATTTTTGTTGGATAAAAATCGGTTTTGTGTGGATAAAAACAGGACCTTTCTGTTGCACAGGATCCTCAAACGAGGCAAGTGCAGAGCATACTCAGATTTGAAAACGAGGTGAGCGTATCATTTGTAACTTAACTAACTTCTTTGAATCCTAGAAGAGAGAGAGAGGTTTAAGGAAACATGGTTGAGAGAAACTTAAGCTTTTATTTCGAAATTGGCTCTTGGCTCCTTGGCCTCCTCTTACAAGTGAAACTAAGGGTGCTTTATATAGGCAATCCTTGAGAACATGGTCTCTCAAGTGATGTTGACACGTAGCACACCTTTGCTTAAAATAAAGTAAGCCAATCATGACTCTTACAAAGACAAGCATTAAAGTAAGACATACTTACATGGACTTTTGGCATAAAGTAAAGCACACTGACATAGACTCTTTATTAAAAGAAAGCATGCCTAGAAAGACTTAAAATAAAATAAAGCATACCGACATAGACTTGACACATATACAAAAGACAAACGGGAGTCACATGTGTTGCGTGGAAAGTGATGTGAGAGCGACAATCATGGCGTGGATGGATAACGCCTTGGGGACACGTCGCCTGTTTCTTTTTCATAGCGGCGCTTGTGTCGGCGTCGTTGTCGCTTGTCCAGATACTGCTCAGCTTGGAGAACTTTGTCTTCATCATCGGCAGACATGGGTTTTGATGAAGAATGAGGATTATTCGTAGGTAGGATGGACTGAAAGTCTTCCCATGGGTCCTGTGCGTCTTGAAATAAGACATTGGTGTAGTCAGGACGTTGTTCCATAACGAGGATACCTTGAGGACGTGAACTTGAACCTGTTGAACTGGAACTTGGAGTATGACCTTGTGCTTTTGGAATGAGTTCAAGGGTGTGTGATGGTCCAATGGAGGTGTGGTGAATATTTGTGGCAGGTGGAGGAACGTTGTTGAGTTCCATAAGATAGGCTTTAAGGGCAGAAGTGACTGTGGTATTATGGATGAACTGATAAGGATGAGAATAGGTTTGCCATTCATATGCCATGTCCTGGGTCCAATAGTCTCTGGTTTCTGGATGTTGGAAGTAAGGCCTGTGGACAATGAAGGCTGAATGCCACATGTTGGCTTCTTGTTCAGGCATTTTGTCTAAGTTGTGAAAGGTAGACAAATGCTGGAGTTGTTGGCGCCACCATGTGAGAGGCGAATACCATTCAAAGAGAGTCCATAGGAGGTCTGGAGAGAATTCTGGAGTGGTGAGGTGAGTCAGGACTGGTTTGATGGGGAAAACTAGCTTTGTAGCATACAAAGTGGTGAGACACCACATGTACCAAAGCTCATCTTCGGAGATGGTGAGAGAAGACAGAGTGAGGCCTGTGAGAAACAAATGCTCCATGCAAAGATTAGGAAATCGGTCAGGTGTCTTGGAGTGAACATTAAAGAAATACCTGTAGACAAACTTCTTTGCAAAATCTTGTAACTGGTAGGCTGACTGGAAAGAGATGTTCATGGGAAAATTTCTCTGGTTAAGAGCTTTGAAGGGAAGTTGGCGATTCATGGCTATAACTGGAATGGTGTGAATCGAGGAGATGAGGGTAGGCTTATTTATAGTTGGACGGGTCAGGAAGTCGGGAATAAGGTTCTGGTTGCCTTTGATATGTTGAACAGTGAAGTCGTATTTAGCAAACCAGGTTTTGAGGCTAAGTAACTGCTTGTCAGGTAGCAATTTGTTCTTGAAGTCAAAGATGCGGGGAAAAGAGGAATTATCCATGTTGATGAGGAACTTGTGGCTGATGAGATGGAATTCGAATTTTTTAATCCCATACTTGACTGCAATAATTTCTTTGTAGATCACATGGTAGTTCTTTTCGGATTCTTTGAATTGACCGCTGGCATGTGCACAGAAGTGACGCACGCCATTGATATCTTCAAGAAGAACAGCACTCCAATAATCATCGCTGGCATCAGTCTGGAGGATGCGCTGGCCATTTGTTGGAATTCGGAGTGGAGGAGGTGATTGAGCTATCACCTTGAGCTGCTTGACAGCTTCTGTCTGAGCTGGGCCCCATGGAGGGCATTGTTTCTTGAGCATGCGAGACAGCTGGCTGGTGTGAAGTGCAACTCGTGGAATAAAGTCACGGACATAGTTAACAATTCCGAGAAATTGTTGTATCTGCTTGCGGCTGAGATTTGTGTCCGGAAACTTTAACAATTCAACTGCAATGTGGGGACCAGGCTGGTACTGGCCGTCTTTGATCACCATGCCAAGAAAGTCAATAGATTCTTTTCCTATGCTGCTTTTCTTTTCGGAAAGCATAATGCCATGTGCCTGCACAACATTAAAGAAATCCAAAAGGAGCTTCTGATGGCTCTCATGGTCAGAGGAAAATAATAAAATATCGTCAATGTAAACCAATGCATGATGGAGGATAGGATGGAAGATTTTGGTCGTGGCTTTCTGGAATAAGGAGGGGGCGACTTTGAGACCAAAAGGCATGACTGTCCATTGATAATGGGCATCAGGGATGCAGAAGGCAGTTTTGTGACGGTCGCTTGGTGAAATACCAAGTTGCCAAAAACCGGCTTTTAAATCGAACTTAGAGAAAATTCGAGCCCCTTGGAGATGGACAAACAAGGTTTGGATTTTTGGAAGGGGAAATTTATCATCTTTAAGAAAGGTGTTGAGTGGTTGATAATCAATGACTAATCTTTTCTTGCCACGAACTAATTCAGATCTTTTTTCGACATAAAAGGCTTGACAAGCCCAATCTGAATCAGTGGACTCAATAAGACCTTGTTCAAGTAACTGAGAACATTCTTGCTTAGCAAGCAAGAGGTCTGAAGGAGACATACCCGGATGTGAGGCTTTTGTGGGGTTAATGTCTTCGTTGAGTTTAAAGGGAAGGTGAATGAAGAAGTTTTCATTTTTCCAAAGAGGTGAAGGATGATGGAATTGAGAATGGTTTTCTGGACAGTAGGCTAAGAACTTCTGTGAGATGTGGCTATATGGAGATGGTGTTTCAGAGAGTGTATACAGACGTAGAGTATCTGTATAGGGCATGAACATTTGTTTGTAGCGAACTCCAGAACTAGTAAGGAAAAGGTTTTTGACTAGATGAAGTATATCAAAACCGATGAGCAAATCTTTATCAGGGAGTTTGGAGGCTACAATCTTTTTCCAAATTATGCAATTCGGAAAGAATTGAATACCAATGGGTTTTTTGGTAATCAAAGTGGTTTCAAAGGTTTCACCATTAACAGCTCGAAAGAGTTTGGAGTGAGGTTCCCAATAGTTTGATGGAAGGACAGAGGGATCAATCATACTGGTGTCTGCACCAGTGTCAAGGAACCCAATAACAGGGATAGGTTTATGGAATTTAGATGGAAGGATGGACATTTTGAGAGAGGGACGAGGAATGGTGGAGACATGGTTAATAGTCTGGACAGTGGAGATGACTGAAATATCCTCAGAATCAGAGGATTCGGCAATGAGAAAGGCTGTGTGGTCATCTTGTGTGGATTGTTCTGAGAAATTAGATTCAACATCCTCATTCTCAGATAACAGAGAAGAATCTTCAAGATGATGGATAAGTCGAACAGCTTTGGCTGATTTGTTGGGACAATTTCGGGCAAAGTGACCGCGTTTCTTGCAAATGAAACAACGGTTAGACTTTTTCTTTCGGTACTGAGAAGGATCTTTCTTTCTGAAATACCGGAAAGGTTTTTTGGAGGAGGATTTTCGGTGGAAGTGTTTCTGAAAGTGTTTTTTCTTTTTGGGTGAACAAGTACACTTCTTTTCATCTTTGCATTCTATCTTGAGGTGAGGTTTTCGACAGGCATCAGAGAAGGGTTTTTTGTCTTCCATGAGATCTTTGAAGAATGCTTTCTGTTCACAGAGCTTGTCAAGAGATGAGATGGCCATTTGGAAAATCTTTCCCAAAGAGATATCAGCGATGCTCATATTGGTGGCTGTGAGCTTTCGTTGAAGATCAGGCTGTAACTCAACAGGAAGAGAGGCAATGAAGACATGTTTCAAAGATGGTTCGTTGAAGCCATTGAGCTTGTAGAAGAGAATGCTCATTCTTTTGTAGTGAGCATCCAACAGATGGCGTTTGAGAGAGCAGCATTTCATCTGGTGGTATTCTTTTCTGTCTGCTTCAGTGGAGGCAGTTTTTTCACCGAGGAACTGCTCATGAATGATATTGAGGGCTGTACCAACCGGAGCTTCAATGAATTGGAGTTGTCTGAATTCTCCTAAGCTCTCTAGCCAGTCTCGTAAAGAACCCGTGGAACGGGCCATGAATTCACGAAGGACGGTTTGAGATTGAGCAGAAGGCTTGGTACTTTGAAGATCAATCCAAGCAGCAAATTCTTGAAATCGAGCTGCCCATTTGTGACGGGGAATGTCATCAAATGTGAACCAAGATGTTGAGGATGGTTTAGTGGAGTGGTCATGGACTGGTGGTGGCACTGGGTCTGTTTGAGACGCTTGGTCTGGAGGGTCATCTTCTACAATAGGAGTGGAAGTAGAAGTACTTGGTTCTGCAGTCTCAGTGGCCATTAATATGCCAGTGATGTCAGCATATTCGGACTCAGAATCAGTGGAGGTGTTGGATGAGTCATATGAGGAAGATGAGGAGGAATTGGGTGTTTCAGGCTCAGAAGAATCAGAGGAGTCTGAAAGGTGAGGCTGGACAGTATGATAGTGATACTGGTCCATTGGGTTTTTATCCTTTTGAGGAGGTTCAGGATAGATTTGTGGTGGTTCTCTTGGAGGGATTATAGGTGTAGATGAAGAGGCTGTGGCCTTGGGACGTGGTTGAGAGGTGTTGACTTGGGATCGTGGTTTTTTGGATGAAGATGGTGGAGGAGGTACTGGAAGATGAGAGAAACCAAAAGGTTGCTGATAAGCAGGTTGTTGAGATCTAGATGGTGGATAGAAAGGTACGAATGCATCAAAGAGTGGAGGAGATACTGGTGTAGGTTGAGGTCGAGTGAAAAGAGATGGTCGAACCTTTTCAGCATCAATTCTGGATACCTCAGCTTTGAGTTTTCTGATCTCGGCTTCTTTGGAATTGAACTCTGGACCCCATATATGATTCTTAATCATATATCTGAGATCGGTGTCTAGCTCAGAAATCCGGTCGTGGAGACGGATATACATTTGATCCAAGCGACTGGTGATGGAATCAACTTTGGTTTCAGTCTGGGAGACTTGAGTTGCAACACGGTCAATTTTCTTACCGAGTTGTTGGAGAGAATGGTTTTGAGCATTGGCATTTTTGGTTTGCCAATTCAAGACAGCTTCATATTGTTTGGGCTCTTCAGGTTGCCCAGAGGCTGTAACTGGAGATTGCACAAAAGGTTTGGAGGTAACACGGGTTTGTGGATCTGTTTGTTTTTCAAGGGGTGGAAAGGTGTTTTCATAAGAGTGACTTGAAAACATAAGACAAGACCTGATTGGTTGAACGGGAGGTTTAGGATCCGGTGGAGGTTGTGGAGGAAAGGATGTGCAAGATGATGGAGGATAAGAAGTTTTTTTCTTTGTCTTTTTCTTTCTCCGCATAACTTCCAATTCTTCTTCAATATCATCAGTATCCGTATCATCCAAGCAAGGACAATCCGGATTACACATATGGGCTTCTGGGACATCCCATAGAAAGTGACCATTAAGCTTGGCCGGATAGACTGGATATCCTTCGGATGAAAAGCCATGAATAGGAAGGTTTTCTTCTTGACCAGTTTGCACTGCTGTGATCATAGCAGTATAAGAAAGCCGTGGAACGTCTGGACTAGGCTGAGCATCAGGAGTTTGAAAAGTAAGTTGGACTTGGCCATTTGGACGTCTGGTAAAAGTGGCTTCTGTGGCTTGAACTGGGTCAGAATTCTGGTGAAAGTGCTCATAATTGGTTAGCCATTCAAGAGGCATGAGTGTGAGCAGTTCTTGTTTTGGAATTTGTTTGGGGATTTGGATGATGGTAGGGATTTTGTCTGTATCAGCCAATATCATCAAAGCATCAGAAGTTGTGTGTGGTGTAGGAAGGTCGAGTGCATGATTTTGTAATCGATACACTATTTGGTGATGGAGGGTTGCAATCTTGGATGTAGGTGTTTGTTCTGCTCCTTGGAGCTGGATTTGAACTTTAAGTGTTGTGGGAAGGTTGGGATCCTCAAGAGAGAGGTTGAAGTTGGGGTAAAAGGTTAAGAGAACACTACCAGCATGAAGGGTTGTCAGAACGGTTCCAATGACTGCATGTTGGTACTCCTTGAATCTGGTGTCTAGGAGAGCAATCCTAGCTGTGACAGGTAAGCCTTTGCGACCATGAAGGGTGAGAATCAACCGGACACCACCAAGATGAAGGTGTGTGTAGCCTTCTCGTTTCCAGTTGGCTATGAGGTCGGAAGGTATCTCCATAGTGACGTATTGTTCACTTTGAGAAGCTTGTAAAGCACACTGGTCTAGTCTTGAAGACTGGACATATTCTTTTGGAAGTGGTCTTTTAGTGGAGATGAGAGTGCGAATACTTCGTGTGAAGGACTTTTGTTGTTTGTAGAGGTTGTAAGGACTCATGAGGGGAAACTGGGACTCAGTGACTTGAGCAGATTCGGGAATATAAGAATATTCCACAAGGTTTTCTATTTTAGAGGCTATGTGTTTAGAGCATGATTGAGGAAGAGATAGAGTAGAAGAAAGAGAAATAGGAGATGAAGACGATGTAGAAGCTGAAGATGTGTTTGTTTCCATGGTGAGAGAGTTCTCTTCTAGGAGATCAAATGATTAATCAAATTACTAATGATACCACCTCGGCGTTGGGTGTGGCTCTGATACCAGTGGGTTGGTTGTACGTGGCGTTCTACCATATACACTTATCCACTAAATACCAAATCCGAAATTCATTTACTTAAAAAGGGTTTTTCACGATACCACCCGAAAACACGGCACTCATGGCCTTTAAAAAGGGTGAACGTTGTGAGAAAACATTTTTGTTGGATAAAAATCGGTTTTGTGTGGATAAAAACAGGACCTTTCTGTTGCACAGGATCCTCAAACGAGGCAAGTGCAGAGCATACTCAGATTTGAAAACGAGGTGAGCGTATCATTTGTAACTTAACTAACTTCTTTGAATCCTAGAAGAGAGAGAGAGGTTTAAGGAAACATGGTTGAGAGAAACTTAAACTTAAACTTAAACTTAAGGTATTGCAAGAGCCCATCAATGCGAATAACAGAAACAGACAAGAGTGGGGATGAAAACAAAAGTAATTCGTCCTTCAAGATTTATAAGAACTGGTTTTGAAAGCACCTTTTCAAAACCACGATTCAAAACCTCACGCTCTAAAAACCTTCAATTGAACCGTGTTTTAACTTCAAATTTATCAAGTGGTTTAACTTTAAGGATCAAAATTTTCTCATGATTTAATTATGTTCGGAGTAAATAACTCAATCACTGATTGTGTGTTAATAAATAAAAAATAAAAGAAATTAAATCTTACTCATATACTACCACTAAAAGATATATGATAAAAAATCATTAAAAACTCAGTAATACTTAAATCAGAAGAGGATCATGTTCTTTAACTTTAAACCACTTGGTAAGCTAGTGATTTGTACTGTGTTTTAAAAGAGATTTTTATAAAAATAATTAAAATCACTATTGAGTTTTTATTATTTTTGTAACAATACTTTTTCTTTGCTTTCAGAACATTTAAGCCCACTCTTTTTCACTTAAATAATAATTAAGAATTTCCTTTTATTAATATTTTAAATATATATCATACTTTTTGTTTAGGGGCAAAGTAAAAGACCAAAGAAAAATGTCACGTGTTGATATGGAGTTTTATATATAAAGTTATCACAAGAATGTTGGCTTACATCGGGTATCTCAGATGTTTTGTGAGGTACCTGAGGTACACCAATTAAGGATAAAAAGATAAGAAAAATATTTAAAAAATTGTCAAAGGATGAAAGAAACATAATCTCAAAAATAATTAGCTGAGTTTCTAATAAAAAAAGAATTAACGAGAAAATATAATATTACAAAAAGAGGAGACAACCACTTATCACGCCAACAAATAAGTTAAAAAGGTTGAGGCTATGACAGTTTGGACTACTAGCTTGTCTCTGCCACGCTTGCGAATTCCCAACAACTTTAGCTGAGGTAGGCAGGACCACCCCTTTACATCTAACACGTGAATACACCTCAAATTTATTCTCCAAGCATATTGTGAAACATCTAAGCCGCCACACATATGAAAAACAAGAATATTCCTGACATGACAACAAAGAATGCCAATAAAATAACTCCAAGTGGCACGACAGCCACGGTACACCTTATAAATACTTAAGTTTAATTTTTTTCAAACATCTAACACACACATCAATTTTTTTAAACATCTAACACACACATCAATTTTTTTCAAACATCTAACACACATATCACAACACACACATCAATTTTTTTTAAACATCTAACACACACATCACAAGAGTTTACAAGCTCTTTAACCTTAGAAAACTCAACTATGACTTGAGTGTCGGAGTGTAGGCTTCAGCCACCCCCAACTCCACCTCTAATCTCTTTCTCGTTGTTTTGCAAGTTTAAGTTGACTTTTGGAAGCTCTTCGCACCTGAAGTAGAATCTCGCTCCATATCAACCACCATCTTAGTCCCCCTTCACTCCATAAAAAGCCGAAACAGTCATGTAAACTTCGAACAAGTGAGGCATCCCGTTCCCGATAAAAATAAATTTATTGTTCTTAACTTGATTTTGTGGTGTTCATACACGCATCCAAAATCTACTAAAAATACTTTTATCAATTCGGCTAAACTTCTTTATCACGAAAGATTAATAAAATAAATAAAGAAAAGTAAAAGAACTTATTAATCACTTGTCCAATAAGATATCTAAACTGCTGAGTTCTTTTGCATGATTAACACAATTGTAAAAAATCAAATAAATTTAAAAATATATATACGGATAGAACGAATCGTCAATTTATTTGGCAAGCATGCTGTGAACACATGCTCTTTCAAATTATACCATACACTACTTTGAAAAAAAAAAAAATTCTAACCCCAAACCACAAGTGGGAAATTTGGACCACTTTGGTAATAACGACAATATAGTCCACCTAGCTGTTTTTTCTGCCCCTTGAAACGGGGAAATAAAAGACTTAATCATTTATCATAAAAATGAAATTAAAAAAAAGTTTTTTAATCTTTTTTATTATTAAATTTCTTCTACTATCCCAAAAAATCTTATCAATAATTACTGCTATTGTGTGCTTGATCAAATTTAGGAAATCTTAGTTCATCTTTTCAAATAAAAGGAAAAAACAATTGTCAAGAGTCTCTCTGTTCTTTCATCATAAAAAGAAAATGTGTACATGTATGAGATGTTTACAAAATCAGACAAAAAATGAATATTTAATGTGTCGTGACAAATAAAATTATAAATAGTGGCATGGTAGGAGAGTATAATGTCTAAATGCAGACCTTTTGGTGGGTTGTCTTTGAAAAATAGATGTGATCTAGAACCCATAACTTATGATCAGTTAAATTTCATTTAAAGTAAAAGGAACTTTATCAATGAAATTATAATTGTTATTACAATATTATTATTGTTTTATTCCATCTTTTTTTCTCTAAATAGGGGATTCTATCGTATTAAAGTACTATAATTTTAAGTTATAATTATTCTGATAAGAAAAAATATTGTAATTATAAAATAAAAGTTAATAATGTAGGGTAAATATTAAATTTGAATAATAATTCTAATAAAAATAGTAATTGTTAGTAATATGCCCTAAAGGCCAATCGAATGATGATTTGATTGTTTAGGGAATGATTGTATTTGAATAGCATTTTGATATTTATAAAATGGCAAAGTTATCAATATTCATATATTAATTTAATGAATATAGTCCAAGAAGTAAAATAGTTAAGGAACACATTCTCGAGTATGTCGAGAATATGAAACGTGTATCCTTTGTACTATACTTCTAAATAGTTCCTAGTGGTGGATTTATGATTGGACATTATAAATTCCTATAAACACTAGTATGTGTTATGACTCCTTATGGTATGTGATACTAAAATGGATGGTGAGTTTCATATCATTGACATGAGATGTCAAGTCAAACACATAGGTACTTGTTAAAAGAACAAGTTTACTGAACTTGACCGAATATAATAAGCCATATGGTCGTGAGTGTTAATGGCTTATTATACATTGTAACAGACACTATGTTTAGTAATGGTCTTTAGACCTGAGGCATAACAGATGTCTTATACATAGACATCTCTGATATGTGAATGCATAACGATTGATTCCTAATCACGGAAGAGATCTAGCAATAGCTGTCATGGTTGGCTATGTATGAAGACAAGTTGATGGCCAATATGGAATTCATCACTTTGTAATATACAAAAAGGATGTCCCTATGAGATAATATGAATTGGCATGAGAAATCCTTGGCCAAGGTGAAATATATTTGAAGGTGTTCAAATTATATTATCATGCCAAGTTCATTTATATTTATTTTGAGATAAAGCACAACTGCTTAACATAATAAACCATAAGTCGTGCTTTTCTCTGGACATGGATGATGAAGAGACCAAGACATAGAGATATAATGGAATAGGTTCTATAGATCCAACAATTCTTGTTATTTGGATAGTCATGATATACTGCTAGGTGTCACTCATGACTTGTAGAAACCTTATGATCAATATTGGTAAAGCGTATTACCAATGTATCTTAAGGTCATTAGAAAGGTTCTAATTGATGACTAAAGAGTTTAGCATCATTTAATGAATAAAGAGTTATCATTAAAATAGTTCTACTACCTTATAACTAAGAACCTAAACGGTCACACACAATATAGAAATGAAAAAGGAGTTACTAGAAAATGAGAAGTTAGATTTCCTAATTTTAGGAAAATCAATATTTATATTATAATTCATTGAGAATGAATATAAATATAAATATATCTTAAATATGATTTAAGATAGAAATTTAGATGTTCCATAAATAGTTTAAGGAACAAAATAAATTTCATAAATCCTCAATTAAACATTATGGAATGTCGAGCACGTAAAATGACCATTTTGGACATGTTCGGGTTCATATATGATTATGGACTTCTAGACCAATTTTGGGTTTAGAATTATGGGCTGTTATTGGATCCAATATGGATTAAGAGAAAACATTGCAACATGTCACAAGAGAAGCCCACATTTAACCATTTGATGTGATCAAAATGGGGTTAAATAATTAATTCCGAAATTAATTAATTTAGCTATTTATTTATTTAATTAAATAAATTTATTAAAGTGATGGGATCACTTTCAATAAATAATGGCTAAGTGGGTGGGTCTAGCTCATGATAATGTTTGGTGCCATTATTAGAGATAATGGTGGTTTAGTTGGTGGAAGGAATCAAATGAGCTAGTACTCATGTTTCTTCATTATCTCTCTCATTTCTTAATGAAATTTCGAGATTCCAAATCCTCTGAACTCCTAGAACATTTCTAAGTGTGGACTGATTAGAGGCATCACAATTGGGCTGCTTAAAGGATCTCAGATCGTGGTAAAACAGAAGCTGTTCGTGCAAAGCTGTTTTTCTGGACAGTGTTCGGAGCTTGCTGTTTTCAGTCGTTTTCTCCCACTTCACGAAGTTGTTTTCGAAACTGCAAGGTAATTAAACTTCAATCTTTCCTCTTGATTTTCGTTTTTGAATGAAGTCGATCCGAGGTTTCTAGAGCTTCCGCCATTTGTTTTAATTTTACTGCGCAATAGTTGCGTTATTAGGAACCTCATGGACAAATGTTGTCCTTCAGTAACAATATTATAATTTTTCACCATAAAAGTCTGTTAAATTAAAATTAACTTAGTTTCAATATTAAAGCAACAAATGTTTACTAAACACTTTAAAATTGTCCAACTATAATGCCAAACAAGCTCTTAACTTTCAACATATTTATTTATATTGAAAATGTCAACATGAGGTCTTGAAACCTCTTTTTTTTTTTAAATAAATAATGAATGGCAAGCTACTTCCCTTTTATAGTGCGCTTACTTATTAATAATTGGAATGGAAATGAAGAATAAGAATTAAAATAAATTGTTTACTTAAACTGCAGAAATCAGAATAAGAATGAGCAGAAATCTCATTGGTGTGTTTATTTTATCTTGGAATTGGAATCAGAATAAGCTGAATTGTTTTAAGTTGCTAAAATGCCCTTAGTTAATTATTATTATTATTATTATTTTGTGATTTTTATTATTATAAAAATAATTGTTAATAATAATAAAAATAATATCCTTAACAATTTATTAAAATAACATTTGTTAATTATTGTCATTTGAAGATGATGATGATGATAATAATTATTAAAATAAAAATAACAATTAAAATAATAATAATAACAACATTAATAAATTTGAATAATAACATTAAGAATAATAATTAACAATAATAACATTAATAACAAATAAGCAAACAATGGGAGGCAATGCTTTAGAAAAAAAAAGATAAGTATAGACATTAAGAATTTCAGTACATAAAAATAAAAATAAAAAAAAATAAAAATAAAAGTAAGCAAACAATGAAATCAGGCCAAGTAATACAATCACCAATCTATATAATTTTAATATGCAATCAGTGGCCAAACAATATAAGAAATCAATGTATATAATTTAAAATATAAAATTATAATTCCCAAAACAAACATTGTGCTCATCTTTTCACCGGTGGTAGCAGATTGCCACGACAAACGGCGGCACGACGAGCGTGAGCACTGCGGCAATAGATCAATAGCGAGCACGGTGGTAGATCGCAACGAATCACAGCAGCAGATCATGATAGCAACAAGCCAAATGGCGTGACGACAGCAGGAAAAATGGTGTGACAACGAGCAGGACAAACGACGAGTAGCAAATCTGATCATGAGCTTCATTTTGCCTGTTTTTCTTTTACTCTCCGTTTATATTTTTCAATTTCAAAAAGGGTATTTTTGGAATATTAAAAATGTAGCAGGGACAATTTCGGTATTCTAAGGAATGGAGTTCTGATTCCCAACCCCTTCCTCGGTAGGGTTGGCAAAAGTCTGGGTCGGGTCCATGTTTGGGGCTGCCCGGGACCAGCTGACATGATACACATAACTCCTAGGACTTAAACCATACTCAAATTTTTTCTATGTGGGCACAAGCTTTTTTTTGGGTTTTTTCTGCCTGTATTTTCAAAGCACTGGGCAGAGGCATCCCTCATATGCTTCAACTTCTTTTTTTTTTTTTTTGACCACGAGGTATCCTGGGAGAGCCTCAGCTGTAGGAGACACCTTTAACCCCGTACCACAATCCAGATTAGAAGTCCCCGCTCGAACCGAGAGGCACATGTTCTCCCAACAAAGGCGACTTCCCTACGACTCGAACTGGGAGCAAACCTAGTCAAGCCACTTAAGGGGACTCCATTGCTAGTGGAGCCAACACTTTGTTGGTTACTTCAACTTCAAGTATACATAAAAGTTTACTTTTAACTAACAAACTAAAATCAACATCTTTGCTTGCATTCAAGTCTTTACTTTTATAAAATCCAAAATGAGCAAAGAAGGCCTATAAGCAACAATCTTATGGAATTATTAAAATTAAAAAAGGAAAAAAATTCATGAAATCATAAAAGTAAAATTGTAAATTCTAAAATCGTACTTGATAGAAAGTTTTTCTCTCCTTCTAGACAGTTCTCTCTTAATGGGAACCTACAATGGAGAAAGTAAAGGATCCATAGTGATCCAAGAGTGGGTGGAAAACAATTAAAGGAATAGAAAGGGAGAACTGGTACGAGGTTTAAACACAGAAAAGATATAGTTAAGGAGGTTGGTAAGAAATTGGTCAGTGCTTTTAGTGCAACTGATTCTAAGAAGAGAGATGGATGTAGAGGAGTTAATATGTAAATGTGAAGCCATAGGCTTAAAATCAAAGGAAGACGATATAATAAACTTTGAGGGAAGAACGAAAGTTAGAGGAGAGAAAGTTGCAGCACACTACCTTGTTGGGAAAATATGTTCTTTAAAAGCATATGTGTTTATTTAATTGTAATAAATATTTTTCTAATTAATAAAATTAATAAGGTATTTATTCAAATATCTTAATTGCATTAATATTTGTATTAGAGTCCATTTAATTATATTATATGTATTTATGTGATCACCATGTGGATTCACAGAAGACATAAATACAAGTTATCTTATGATTAAATAAATTTAGCTCGCAATTGATAAATAAAGTTGGACACTTTATTTAGATATAGACTGTAATAAATTCATTGAATGATTTGTTTTAATCATGTATGAATTTATTGATGTAGTACAACTACATTGAACAAGATCACTTATGAGATTTAATTAACTTTGTAATAGCTGTCAGACTTATTAAATTTCATAGGTGTTGATTTTACTGTAATCTTAATCTTGAGTTAATTGTGATTTCATGATTATAATTATTATTCTATTTGAGTTACCAATGGGCACGACACATCCTTGTGGTCAAAATTACCCGATATCTTGGTGGGAGCAATTATGAGTATTGGAGTTATGAATTAACAATATAGAATTTGTACAACACATCTCTTGATAGGTTTTCGGCACTTGATCAAAGAATTCTCTAGACAGAGTGTGTCAACATATTTAGTATGTTGAAAATAATCATTAGAGAAAACCAATAAGGATCAAGGAATGAGATGTTATTAAATTGATTGGACAGTTAAGATATCAATTTAATTAACAATGTAGTACAAAAGATTGTGCAGTAAAGAAATCAATGTGGCTTGGGACGAATTATTATTCGAGCATACAATTATGGAAGTCAATTCCAATCTTTTAGTGGAGTAGATTTGGAATTAAATAATTGGGGTAGTTTAATTACAGGCCTAATTATTGTAGCCACTATTATATGTTCTCAAATGATCTCTAGGTTAGCTAATTTAATTGACTGCACCATTATTGGATTAATAAGTAAGATAACTAGTTATTTGGGTCAAAATATGTAGCAATGGTGCTTTTCTTGGCCGATAGCATGATTCCATGACTTTGGACAATATCATAGATTGAGTTAACAGCTGGCGATGTTCATCATGTGATCCTGAAAAAAGCAAGATATCATCAATGTAAATTAATGCATGATGTAGGATAGGCTGAAAGATTTTAACCATGGATTTTTGAAAAATGGATGGGGCAGTTTTGAGGCTGAAGGGTAGGACTGTCCATTAGAAATAGGCATTTGGTATACAAAAGGCAGTTTTGTAACGTTCAGAGGGTTCAATACCTAATTGCCAAAAACTGAATTTTAAATTAAATTTTGAAAAGATCTGGGCATTTTTTAGAAAAGTAAACATGATTTCTCGTTGGGGCAAAAGAAACTTGTCATCTTGCAAAAACATATTGAGTGCCTGATAGTCAATGACTAAGTGTTTATTTCCTCGAACAATTTCATAATGCTTTCAACATAAAAGGCTTGGCAAGTCCATTGAGAATTCGTGGGCTCGATTAGGCCTTGGGCTAACAATTGTGAACATTCATGTTGGGCTAAGAGTAAGTCAAAAGGACTCATTCTTGGATGAGTAGCTTTGGTCGAGTTAATATCTTCATTTAGTTTAAAAGGTAACTTAATGAAGAAAGACTTATTTTTCCACAATAGTTTTGAATGGGTGAACTCAGAATGGGACTCTGGACAGAAACTCAAAAGTTTGGTGGAAATATCCTAGTAGGACTGGGGGGTTTCGGACAGATTGTAGAGTTTTAGAATGTCTATAAAAGGTTTGAACAAAGACATGACTCGAATTCCAGTGGGAATGATTTGGAGGTGTTTGATCTGGTGAAGGATGTCAAAGCCTAACAAGATATCCTTATTAGGAAGAGTTGAACCGATAACCTTGGTCCAAATGACGTACTTTGGAAAAATTTGAATACCAATAGGTTTTTTGGTAATCAAGGAGGTGCTGAACAGTTTGCCATTTACGGCTTTGAAATGTTCTTCATACTCTGTCTAGTATTCTGGTGGAAGAATATGTGGGTTTAATATGCTGCGTTAGGCATCAGTGTCTATGAGACCAATTGCTGGAACGAGCCTTTGGAATTTTGAGGGAAAGATCTGGAGTTTGATGGAAGATATAGGAACAGTAGTATTAAGGGGCAGTAACTGTTGGTGGAAAATTACTTGGGGCTGATCACTATCTGAGTCATCAGAGGAATTCTGCAATGCAAACACGGTTTCATCATTGGGTTCATTATTAAGTGTTAGAAGATACATATTTATAAAGGAGAAAATCATCATTTTACATTTCACGTCTTACTAACAACCCTTACTTTTATGTATTTAAGCTTTTTGTAATTTAATTATGTGTGTTTTATGTATTTTAAGAGCACCATGGTCGTTTCACAATAAAGAAGAGATCAGACGGCAAAACAGACATCACTTTTGAACCCAGGACAGTAAAAGAACCTTAGTAGGAGCATAAAAGGAAAAATGGCACTATTCACATGTACGGTACTATTCACGTGCACGGTATTGTCTACGTTACTGTTTACGACACTGTTCACATAGATGAATTGATAATGTGGCATTGACTGATGAGGTGTCACAATCCTGTTGGACTAAAATTCTTATGTACTGTTGATGGTGACGTGGCAGCATATCAGTGGACAAAAAATCTCGCGTACGGTACATGCATCATATAGGATTATTTTCAACCAAACCGTGTCACTGTTCAACCCGAGTCAAACTGTGTTACTGTTCATCTGCGTAGTCAAACCGCGTACTGCTGACTAATGATGTGGCACAATCCTGAGCGTCCAAACTGTTTTTAATCCGATGGCCATGATTGTTAATAATATGCCCTAAAGGCCAATCGAATGGTGATTTGATTATTTAGGGAATGATTGTATTTGAATAACATTTTAATATTTATTCAATGGCAAAGTTATCAATATTCATATATTAATATAATGAATATAGTCCAAGAAGTAAAATAGTTAAGGATCACATTCTCGAGTATGTCGAGAATATGAAACGTGTATCCTTTGTACTATACTTATAAAATAGTTCCTAGTGGTGCATTTATGATTGGACATTACAAATTCCTATAAACACTAGTATGTGTTATGACTCCTAATGGTATGTGATACTAAAATGGATGGTGAGTTTCATATCATTGACATGAGATGTCAAGTCAAACACATAGGTACTTGTTAAAAGAACAAGTTTACTGAACTTGACCGAATATAGTAAGCCATATGGTCGTGAGTGTTAATGGCTTATTATACATTGTAACAGACACTATGTTTAGTAATGGTCTTTAGACCTGAGGCATAACAGATGTCTTATACATAGACATCTCTGATATGTGAATGCATAACGATTGATTCCTAATCACGAAAGAGATCTAGCAATAGCTGTCATGGTTGGCTATGTATGAAGACAAGTTGATGCCCAATATGGAATTCATCACTTTGTAATATACAAAAAGGATGTCCCTATGAGATAATATGAATTGGCATGAGAAATCCTTGGCCAAGGTGAAATATATTTGAAGGAGTTCAAATTATATTATCATGCCAAGTTCATTTATATTTATTTTGAGATAAAGCACAACTGCTTAACATAATAAACCATAAGCTGTGCTTTTCTTTGGACATGGA
The DNA here is from genome assembly GCA_029633175.1 of Citrus glauca. Lineage (NCBI taxonomy): Eukaryota > Viridiplantae > Streptophyta > Magnoliopsida > Sapindales > Rutaceae > Citrus > Citrus glauca. Next base: position 16,129,078 of record JAQOOD010000005.1, read on the forward strand.
TGATGAAGAGACCAAGACATAGAGATACAATGGAATAGGTTCTATAGATCCAACAATTCTTGTTATTTAGATAGTCGTGATATACTGCTAGGTGTCACTCATAACTTGTAGAAACCTTACGATCAATATTGGTAAAGCGTATTACCAATGCATCTTAAGGTCATTAGAAAGGTTCTAATTGATGATTAAAGAGTTTAGCATCATTTAATGAATAAAGAGTTATCATTAAAATAGTTCTACTACCTTATAACTAAGAACCTAAAAGGTCACATACAATATAGAAATGAAAAAGGAGTTACTATAAAATGAGAAGTTAGATTTCCTAATTTTAGGAAAATCAATATTTATATTATAATTCATTGAGAATGAATATAAATATAAATATATCTTAAATATGATTTAAGATAGAAATTTAGATGTTCCATAAATAGTTTAAGGAACAAAATAAATTTCATAAATCCTTAATTAAACATTATGGAATGTCGAGCACGTAAAATGACCATTTTAGACATGTTCGGGTTCATATATGATTATGAACTTCTAGACCAATTTTGGGTTTAGAATTTTGGGCTTTTATTGGATCTAATATGGATTAAGTGAAAGCATTAGAACATATCACAAGAGAAGCCCATATTTAACCATTTGATGTGATTAAAATGGGGTTAAATGATTAATTCCGAAATTAATTAATATTAGCTATTTATTTATTTAATTAAATAGTTTATTGAAGTGATGAGATCAATTTCAATAAATAATGGCTAAGTGGGTGGGTCTAGCACATGATAATGTTTGGTGCCATTATTAGAGATAATGGTGGCTTTATTTGGTGTGAGGAATCAACATGAGCTAGTATTCATGTTCCTTCATTATCTCTCTCATTTCTTAATGAAATTTCAAGATTCCAAATCCTCTGAACTCCTAGAACATTTCTAAGTGTGGACGGATTAGAGGCATCAAAATTGGGGTGCTTAAAGGATCTCAGATCGTGGCAAAAGAGAAGCTGTTCGTGCAGAGCTGTATTTTCTGGACAGTGTTCGTAGCTTGCTGTTTTCAGTCGTTTTCTCCTACTTCAAGAAGCCGTTTCTGAAACTACAAGTGAGTTAATTAAATTTCAATCTTTCCTCTTGATTTTCGTTTTTGAATGAAGTCGATCCAAGGTTTCTAGAGCTTCCGCCATCTGTTTTAATTTTACTGCACAAAAGTTGCCATATTAGGAACCTCATGGACAAATGTTGTCCTTCAATGATTTACTCTATGTATCTATAAAAAAGGGGCTTCCCCTCCTAATTTGATATCTCTGAATCCATTTTTTGGATCCATTTTCTGTAATTCTTTCTCCATCTTGTATTTTCTACGTATTTTAATAAATTCTCATTTTGCCCCCAGTTCAACTATGAGTGGCTAATTTTCTTTCAAACTTGGGTTGAAGGTGAAGTCTCAACATGTGTCATGGGCTTTATTTCGTAAATTTACTTTCTCTTCCCCTCTAATTTTTGTAGATGTTTTGACTTCTCATCGACAAATAATATTAATCTTGTCTAGTACCGCCTTGGTTTCACTGGCCCTCTCATACAAGGTTATTATTATATGGCACGATAAGCCCTTAGCACTATATTGATTAAAGCGTGGTTAATGAGGTGTGGATTCCTCTCTCATGATTTAATTGGCATTAATAAGGATTATTTAGCCCATGATGCATGTTGATACGGATCCAGATACCCAAGTATGTTATCTCAATAGATTTCTCTTCAATTTATTCTCGCCATTTCAATTCCAATTTTAGAATTTATTCTCACCATTTCAATTCTAATTTTAGGATAATCCAAATCATTTTCACCACAAATCTAACCACCCATTTACAAAATTAATTCTACACAATTAAAATCCACCTCCTCGTGGGATCGACACTCGTCACCATTAATTTATTATATAATAGATTTATGCGTTTGCGAGTTCAATAAAATTTGCACAACAAGTTTTTGGCGTCGTTGCTGGGGAGGTAAGTAATTTTAATTCATAGAATTAATTTTTTTTGAATGTTTCCATTTAATTGTTTTCTTGTTTTTTCAAAAAAAAGAAGAAAAAAGGTGAATCTACATTTAAAGGTTAGTATTTCTTTTCTTTTTCTCTTCTTTAAAATTCTGTAATTTAATTTTTAATTTATTTTTCTTTGTAAATTTTTTTGTTTATCTTATCAATTTATTTTTAGTTAATTTATTTCACGTATTTGTTTTAATGTGTTTTTATAGTAAGGTTGTAATAGCGCAATAAGGTTAGTATCGAAATTTCTCCCTCTTCTTTATTTTTATTTGTTTTGTTCCCATCTTTATTTTTATTTTATTTGGTTTGCATGCATGGTCATAGGTCATTATTACCTAATCTTGAACCTATAGACCTTGAACTTGAGAAAACACTTCACACACACAATCAAATTAAAAATAAAATGGATTTGCAACCATAGAAGAGGCCATTTAAGGACTACTTCAGTCCTTTAACTAATTTGAGCACATCATGCATAAGATACCTAAATGTAGCTGCTAGGAGTTTTGAACTAAAACCTGGTGAGCTAAATTGTCTCCCCACATTCTATGACTTAGAAAATGAGGACCCATATAATCATCTGAATAATTTTCATGCTATTTGTCAAACATTTAAATATGAGAATTTTTCAGACGATGATGTTAAAGTTAGATTATTCCCATTTTCTTTAAAGGATAGAGCTCGTTCATGATTAAATACTTTGCTTGGTAATAACATTACATCATGGGAAAAAATGGTAACAAAATTTTTGAATAAATATTTCCCAGAGCATAAAACAAATGCTATTCGTAGGGAAATCTCATAGTTTACCCAAAGAGAAGACGAGCAATTTTTCGAAACATGGGAGTGATTCAATGGGCTACTCTTGAAGTGTCCACATCATGGGTACGAGAAATGGCACCAATGCCAATACTTTTTGGAGGGATTATTGCCGAATGTGCAAGAATGGCTAATGGCAACAAGTGGAGGACAACTAATGTCAAAAAATGCATCAGAGATTTTGGGAACACTTCTAGCGACAAGCGGATAATTCCCAACAACGGAATCGATCACTCAGGAATACTAGAAGAATTAAGGGAGTGAATTAGGGTCACATTGGTGAGTCAACTTCGGGAATCAAAGAAGTCAAGGAGATGGTTGAAGGTCTCTTTCGACAAATATCATCGTTATCGACTGCTAAATCAACAGAGTCACATGACCATGACTCATACTCAGATCAAGCCAATGCCATAGGTGTAATGAGAAAACAATCGAACTACAACCCATACTCTAACACATATAACCCTGGATGGAGAGACCACCCCAATTTTTTATGGTCTCAAGGATTCCAACAGAATGGACCAGCAGCTCTAGTTCCACTAATTCCACAAAATCCTCAACCCTCTCAGGCCCCATTTAGACTATACAATCAAAACCATAACTACTCTCAACCCAAACCATGGGAGGATGCATTCTAGAATTTCAAGAATGTTACTCACTCCACGATTGAGCAACAGAACCACACAATTGATGGACTACTAAATGATTTGAGAGCAGGCTTCAACTTACAAGCCCAATTAGTTTCAAGTCTCAAGAAGATGGTGGGATAACTTGCTTCTTCAGTTCAAACTTTGGCAATGACTGTTGAGAAAGGCAAGTTTCCAAGTCGACCAGTGCTTAATCCTAAAGGAGTGCATGAAGCAAGTACCAGTTCACCACAGCAACATGGAGAGGTCAAAGCAGTCATGACCTTGCGAAAAGGAAAAGAAGTCGACAACAAAGTAGAGATGCCGATAACAAAAGAAAATCAAATTGTACCTGTGAGTGTTTAGGACTCATCACCGGAAGAGAAAGAAGAAATCAAACCACGAGAATACATTCCAAAAGCTCCATTTCCTCAGAGGTTAGTGAAAAGAAAGAAGGGAAAATCCACAGGTGAGATTCTTAAAATCTTCAACTCTTCTTAATAAGGATATCTTGTTAGGTTTTGACATCCTTCATCAGATCAAACACCTCCAAATCATTCCCACTGGAATCCGAGTCAAATCCATGTTCAAACCTTTCACAGACATTCTTAAACTTTACAACCTGTAAGCGTTAACATTCTTTTACTTGATGCTATTAAACAAGTTCCATTTTATGCCAAATTTCTTAAAGACCTTTGTACTAAAAAGAGAAATATGCATGTTCAAAAGAAGGTATTTTTAACAAAAAAAAAAAAGGTTAGTTTTATACTCCAATATAAAATTCCTTTGAAATGCAAAGACCCAGGCTCCCCCACTATCTTATGTAATATAGGGAACCATGCAATTGAAAATGTTTTGTTGGATTTAGGAGCTAGTGCAAATTTGTTGCCTTTTTTTTTTCGTGAAACTTGGACTGCGAGAATTACACCCAACTCCAGTGGTGTTACAACTTGCACATTGGTCCACAAAAATACCTCGTGGTGTTGTGAAGAACATGCTTATCCAGGTAGACAAGTTTTATTTTCCTGTTGATTTCATTATAATTGACACTCAACCAATACAAGATTCAAGGAAGCACATCCCCATTATCCTAGGCCGACCTTTCTTGGCAACTGCGGATGCTCACATTCAATGCAGAACTGGAAATATGCAGTTGTCCTTTGGCAACATGTCGATAGAATTGAACATTTCAACATTACCAAACAACCTCACAATACAGATGATGGAATTGTTGATGTGGATTTAATTGAAGCATTAGTTGATGACACTTTTGTTTCAAACCTTAATGATGATCCTTTACAAACATGTTTAACTCACTTTGCTTTGGATTTTGATATTGACAGATCGGTCGATGAGGTCAACGCCCTACTTGACTCAGCACCATCCATGGACATTAATAAATGGAAGCCAAGAGTTGAACACCTAGCACCATCAGAGAATAAACTCATCCTATCATCAGAATCACCACAGAAACTCATGCTCAAACCATTGCCCAACACTTTAGAATATGCATTTTTGGTGGAAGAAAGTACTCTGCCGATAATCATCTCATCATCCCTCAATGACGAACAAAAAGGTAAGTTTTTGGATGTTTTAAAAGAGCACAAAGGAGCATTAGGATAGACCATAGCGGATATAAAAGGTATAAACCTAGTAGACTGCATGCATTACATTCACCTTGATGAAAATGCTAAACCTACTAGGGAAATGCAACGCCGGTTAAATTCTAATATGAAAGAAGTGGTTAGAACTGAGTCCTTAAGCTATTAGATGCAGGTATCATTTACCCTATTTCTGATAGTTCATGGATCAGTCCTGTGCAAGTTGTCCCCAAAAAGTCAGGAGTCACTGTAGTCACCAATGCTGATAATGAATTGATACCAACTAGAGTAACTACAGGATGGCATGTGTGCATTGATTATAGAAAGTTGAATTCTGTCACACGTAAAGACCATTTTCCTTTACCATTTATCGATCAAATGCTTGATAGATTAGCAGGCCATGAATTTTATTGCTTTCTAGATGGCTACTCAGGATATAATCAGATTTTCATAGCACCAAAAGATCAACAGAAGACCACTTTCACTTGCCCTTTTGGCACTTTTGCATATAGGAGGATGTCATTTGGATTATGTAATGCACCTGCTACATTTCAATGATGCATGTTAAGTATTTTTTTTGATATGGTTGAACGATTCCTTGAGGTCTTTATGGATGATTTTTCTGTCTTTGGTGATTCATTTGATCAATGTTTACATCATTTAACACTAGTTCTGCAGAGATGTATCGAAAAGAACTTGGTCTTAAATTAGGAGAAGTGTCATTTTATGGTAAAACAAGGTATTGTTCTCGGTCACATCATTTCGAGCAAAGGTATTGAGGTTGAAAAAGCCAAGGTGGTGAAGGACAACATTTGTCCATGAGGTTCCTAATAAGCAACTTTTGTGCAGTAAAATTAAAACAGATGGCGGAAGCTCTAGAAACCTCAGATCGACTTCATTCAAAAGCGAAAATCAAAAGGAAAGATTGAAGTTTAATTACCTCACTTGAAGTTTCAAAAATGACTTCGTGAAGTAGGAGAAAACGACTGAAAACAGCAAGCTACGAACACTGTCCGGAAAATACAGCTCTACACGAACAACTTCTGTTTTGCCACGATCTGAGATCCTTTAAGCACCCCAATTGTGATGCCTCTAATCATTCCACACTTAGAAATGTTCTAGGAGTTCATAGGATTTGGAATCTCGAAATTTCATTTAGAAATGAGAGAGATAATGAAGAAACATGAATGCTAGTTCATGATGATTCATTCCACCAAATAAAGCCACCATTATCTCTAATAATGGCACCAAACATTATCATATGCTAGACCCACCCACTTAGCCATTATTTATTGAAAGTGATCTTATCACTTCATTAAATTATTTAATCAAATAAATAAATAGCTAAATTAATTCGGAATTAATTAATTAACCCCATTTTGATCAAATCAAATGGTTAAATATGGGCTTCTCTTGTGACATGTTCTAATGCTTTCACTTAATCCATATTAGATCCAATAAAAGCCCAAAATTCTAAACCCAAAATTGGTCTAGAAGTTCATAATCATATATGAACCCGAACATGTCTAAAATGGTCATTTTACGTGCTCGACATTCCATAATGTTTAATTGAGGATTTATGAAATTTATTTTGTTCCTTAAACTATTTATGGAACATCTAAATTTCTATCTTAAATCATATTTAAGATATATTTATATTTATATTTATTCTCAATGAATTATAATATAAATATTGATTTTCCTAAAATTAGGAAATTTAACTCTTCATTTTCTAGTAACTCATTTTTCATTTCTATCTTGTGTGTGACCTTTTAGATTCTTAGTTATAAGGTAGTAGAACTATTTTAATAATAACTCTTTATTCATTAAATGATGCTAAACTCTTTAGTCATCAATTAGAACCTTCCTAATGACCTTAAGATGCATTGGTAATACGCTTTACCAATATTGATCTTAAGGTTTCTACAAGTCATGAGTGACACCTAGCAGTATATCACAACTATCCAAATAACAAGAATTGTTGGATCTATAGAACCTATTCCATTGTATCTCTATGTCTTGGTCTCTTCATCATCCATGTCCAGAGAAAAGCACGGCTTATAGTTTATTATGTTAAGTAGTTGTGCTTTTTCTCAAAATAAATATAAATGAACTTGGAATGAAAATATAATTTGAACTCTTTCAAATATATTTCACCTTGGCCAAGGATTTCTCATGCCAATTCATATTATCTCATAAGGATATCCTTTTCGTATATTATAAAGTGATGAATTCCATGTTGGCCATACACATGTCTTCATACATAGCCAACCATGACAGCTATTGCTAGATCTCTTCCGTGATTAGAAATCAATCTTTATGCATTCACATATCAGAGATGTCTATGTATAAGACATCTGTTATGCCTCAGGTCTAAAGACCATTACTAAACATAGTATCTAATACAATGTATAATAAGCCATTAACACTCAAAACCATATGGCTTACTATATTTGGTCAAGCTCAGTAAACTCGTTCTCTTAACAAGTACCTTTGTGTTTGACTTGACATCTCATGTCAATGATATGAAACTCACCATCCATTTTAGTATCACGTACCATAAGGAGTCATAACACATACTAGTGTTTATAGGAATTTATAATGTCCAATTATAAATCCACCACTAGGAACTATTTTAGAAGTATAGTACAAAGGATGCACGTTTCAGATTCTCGACATACTCGAGAATGTGTTCCTTAACTATTTTACTTCTTGAACTATATTCATTAAATTAATATATGAATATTGATAACTTTGCCATTTTATAAATATCAAAATGCTATTCAAATACAATCATTCCCTAAACAATCAAATCACTATTCGATTGGCTTTTAGGCCATATTATTAATAGGTGGATCTCATTTCTAATCTTCCTCCACCCAAAACAGTTAGAGAAGTAAGATCTTTCCTTGGGCATACTGGTTTTTATAGACGTTTCATTAAAGATTTTTGCAAAGTTGCTAGACCCTTATACTATTTACTTACTAAGGATGTACCTTTTATCTTTAATGATTCATGTCTTGTGGTTTTTGAAAAATTAAAGCAATTGTTGACATCATCACCCATCATTCAGCCCCCAAACTGGAGCTTACCATTTGAGCTCATGTGTAAAGCATCTGATTATGCAGTAGGAGCAGTATTAGGATAAAGCGTTAATCAAATTCCCCATGTTATTTACTATATTAGTATGACATTGAATGATGCACTATTGAACTATTCAACTACTGAAAAAGAAATGCTAGCAGTAGTGTTTACATTGGAAAAATTTCGATCTCATCTCATTGGTTGTAAAATAATGGTGTTCACAGATCATGCTGCTCTTAAATATCTTCTCACAAAGAAAGATGCAAAACGTAGACTAATTCGTTGGGTGTTACTTTTGCAGGAATTTGACTTGGAATTCAAAGATAAGAAAGGCACAGAAAATGTTATGGCAAACCATCTCTCTTGTCTCTATTTTGACACAATTACAGAACTATTACCGTCATTTCCAGATGAACAATTAATGAGTGTAGAAGTATTACCTTGGTATGCTGATATAGTTAATTATCTTGTTACAGGTCAACTTCCAGAGCATTGGACCAAGCAAGACAAGGCCAAATTTTTTGCAGAAATAAAGATTTTCTTTTGGGATGACCCGTATTTGTTCAAGTATTGTGCAGATCAAATTGTCAGACGATGTGTCCCAGAAAGTGAAATTCACAATATCCTTTCATTTTGTCATGAACAAGCTTGTGGAGGCCATTTCAATATTAAGAAAACAGCTACAAAAGTTTTACAATGTGGTTTCTATTGGCCAACTATATTTCGAGACACTTACACTTTCTGTTCTTCATGTAATAGGTGTCAACGAATGGGGAGCATTACACGAAGGAACATGATGCCACTAAATCCAATTTTAGTGGTTGAGATTTTTAACGTATGGGGTATCGACTTCATGGGACCCTTTCCCCCTTCTTTTGGCCATCAATTGATATTAGTTGCTATTGACTATGTATCGAAATGGGTAGAAGCAATTCCATGTAGAACCAATGATCACAAGGTGGTGATAGGATTTTTGAAAAGCAATATTGTTTTGCGCTTTAGATTCCCTCGAGCAATAATCAGTGTGGTAGTGCCCACTTTTGTAATAAAGCATTCAAGGCTCTTTTGACAAAGTATTCAATCACTCACAAAGTGGCGACCCCATATCATCCGCAAACCAGTGGCCAAGTTGACATCTCCAATCGAGAAATAAAGCACATATTAGAAAAGATGGTGAGGCCGGACAGAAAAGATTGGTCATTAAGACTTGATGATGCATTATGGGCATATAGAACGACTTTCAAGACTCCGATTGAGATGTCACCCTATAGGCTAGTGTATGGAAAACCTTGCCACCTATCTGTGGAACTCGAGCATCGTGCATACTAGGCCATCAAGAAATTCAACTTTGACATGCAGTAATCCAACGTAGAAAGAAGATTACAACTAGCAGAACTTGAAGAAATTCGCAATGATGCATACGAAAATGCCATAATTTACAAGCAACGAATGAAAGTCTTCCATGACAAGCAAATTATGAGAAAATTTTTCTCTCTAGTTCAGAAAGTGTTTTTATTCAATTCTCGCTTGCACCTATTCCCAGGTAAGTTACGCTCTCGTTGGTCTGGTCCCTTCATTGTTCATACTGTTTTTTCATATAGAGCAATTCAAATTAAGGACCCAAAGAACGGTGTCACATTTAAAGTTACTGGTCAAAGATTAAGCCATATCTAGAGTACCAACCACATGGAGAAGACACCGAAATAAATTTGAGTGACCCACCAGATTTGAATTGATTTTTTTCTTTTCGATGGTTTGATTTCTCTTTCTTTCTTTTTATTATTCTTTTGCTAATTGAAATTATTTTTGCATAAGTGTGTTTGTTCTACCTGATACTCTTTTTGGAGACAATACACGTACCTAGTTTCACTAGAACATCATTATTTGGTATGACTCATACTCTTTTTAGAGACAATCCTCCTCCTAAACCTCATCCAAAAGACCCAGTTCCTTTACCCGTAGTATCCGCACCCTTATCTCTACCCGAAGACCTCATCCAAAAGAATATATCTAGTCTTCTCGTCTGGATCAGTGTGCTCTTCAAGCAACCTCTGCTGAGCAATATGTCACTCTGGAGATTCCCTCCGAGTTGATTTCCAACTGGAAACGAGAAGGTTATACCCATGTCCATCTTGGAGGAATTAGATTAATCCTCACCCTTCATGGGCGCAAAGGATTATCAGCCACAGCTCGCCTTGCCCTCCTTGATACCCGCTTCAAACAGTACCAAGACGCTGTTATTGGCACTGTTCTCACTACCCTCCATGCAGGAAGTGAGGAGATCTAAGCCAAAGCCTAAACCTCAACCAAGACCAGCCACTTTTCCTCAACCTGCTGTTTCCACTCCTGACCAACCAACTCCTAGCTATACCCCAGTACCACCTTTAGCACCACCGCCACTAGCTCCTTCTCCACCTCCTATCCAATCTAAGGATAAACAACCTATGCACCTGTTTAGTGCCCACACAGTTGACCACTCCTCTCCTACAGATAATCAAACTTCTGATTCAAATCTTGCAGTTTCATATAGCCATACTGAGATAGACACCGAATCCTTAGCTTCCACCGGTGACTCTGAAAAGTCCTATGCTGATATCACCAAAATCCTGATGGCTCGAACTGACCCACTTGATCAAGGCCAAACCTCTCACACAGAACCATATGTTGACATTCCTTCTGACGTTGATGAAGAAATGCCTGAATTCTCTGCCTCAAACCAACATCCTCCAGCCCATGCCTAAACCAGTCCCACTGGTCCAAAATCATCAAATGGTCCATGGTTCACTTTTGATAATCTTCCATCCTCAAAATGGCGTGATCGACTTAATGAAATGTCTGCCTGGCTTGACTTACAAATGTTAAGACCAGAAGCCACAATTCAATCAGTCCTTAGAGAATTTGCCACTCGTTTTACGGGTGCCCTCAGAGATTGGTTTGAATCTCTAGGCCAATACCGACAATTGCAGTTTGTTCAATTGCCAGAAGTCTCAAGTGCCCTTGCAGTTATCCATGATCAATTCCTTGGAGACCCCTCTACAGTTTTTGAAGCTGCAGGACGAGACTATCTCAACCTGAAATGTTGTTCACTCAATACTAAGGATTTTGAGTTCCATTATAAAATAATGTCCCTGCTGTTCTATAAGCTTAATGGATTCAATGAGCTGACATTAAAGCACGTTTTCCTGGCTTCCCTTCCTGATGAACTCCAACTAGACATACAAAGGCAACTTCATGCATCCAATATTGTCCTTGACAACATTTCTCTTGGCAAAATCTTCCAGCTTGCCAAAACCTGTCTTGACAAACTTTGTGAGCAGAAACAATTTTTCAAAGAACTGTTGAATGACAGAGAACCATTTCCGAGTGCCTGCAAAAAGCCTTATTTGCAGATCAAGTGCAAACAAAAGAAGGATTGTGATTGCAGTCCTAAAAAGAAAAGGCATTTTCGGAAATTCCGATGCACAGAATACTCCTCTAAGCTTGGCCGATCCAAAAGTCCCTACAGATTCTTCAGAAAAAAGTCATCTTCATCTAGAGAATTTAAAAGGAGAAAGTCAAGCAGATGTTTTATTTGCAAGAAGAAAGGTCATTATGCCAAAGATTGTTCCAACAAAAGGGAAAAATCTATTCGGCTACTTGAACATCTCCAAGCTACTACAGATTACTCTCCCGAAAAGGATGAACTGGAATTCTATTTTTCAGAACAAGATGAACCCAATGATGAAACAGTGTTCGCACTACAAAACTCCTCTCATGACTCAGACAGTGATCAGTCCCAAATGATTTTTCACCAACAGTAGTTGTCCCTTGATACTACTGTTCCCATACCTTCCATCAAACTCCAAATCTTGCCTTCCAAATTCCAAAGGCCCATTCTAGTAATTGGCCTCATCGACACTGGAGCTCAACGAAGCATGTTAAATCCGCATATTCTTCCACCAGACTATTGGACAGAATATGTGGAACATTTCAAAGCTGTCAATGGCAAATTATTCACCACCTCTTTGATTACCAAAAAACCCATTGGTATTCAAATTTTCCCCAATTGTGTCATCTGGACCAAGGTCATTAGTTCAACTCTTCCTAATAAGGATATCTTGTTAGGTTTTGACATCTTGCACCAGATCAAACACCTCCAAATCCTTCCCACTGGAATCCGAGTCAAATCCATGTTCAAACCTTTCACAGACATTCTAAAACTCTATAATTTGTCTGAAACCCCTCAGTGCTATCAGGATATCTCCACCAAACTTTTAAGTCTATGTCCAGAGTCCCATTCTGAGTTCACCCATCCAAACCCATTATGGAAAAACCAGTCCTTCTTCATTAAGTTACCTTTTAAACTCAATGAAGATATTAACCCAACCAAAACTACCCATCCAGGAATGAGTCCTTCTGACTTACTCCTAGCCCAACAAGAATATTCACAACTGTTAGCCCAAGGTTTAATTGAGCCTACAACTTCTCAATGGGCTTGCCAAGCCTTTTATGTTGAAAAGCATGCTGAGCTTATTCGAGGAAAGAAACGATTAGTCATTGACTATTAGGCCTTAAACATGTTTTTACAAGATGACAAGTTTCCTTTGCCTTGACGACAAAGCATGTTTACTTTTCAAAATTTGTTTTAAAAATCTAGTTTTTGGCAATTAGGCATTGAACCCTCTGAACGGTACAAAACCGCTTTTTGTATCCCAAATGCCCATTTACAATGGACAATCTTACCCTTTGGTCTCAAAAATCCATAATCCAAATCTTTCAGCCCATCATCCATCATGTATTGATTTATATTGATGACATTTTACTTTTTTCAGGATCGCATGAGGAACATCACCAGCTGTTAACTCAGTTCTATGATATTGTCCAAAGTCATGGAATTATGTTATCAGCCAAGAAAAGCACCATTGCCACAGATACTATTGAATTTCTTGGAATGGTCATAAAAGACGGCCATTATCAGCCTAGAAAGCACATTGCCCAAAAGTTGCTTCACTTTCCAGATCAGCACCTTTCCAAAAAACAAGTTCAACAGTTTCTCGGTATCATCAACTACATCCGTGATTTCATCCCACACGTGGACCAACACACTCAACATCTCTCAGCTTTATTGAAAAAGAAGCCCACAGACTGGAATGAGAACCACACCATTGCTGTCACTACATTAAAGCATATTGCGCAAAATTCGCCTCCCTTAAAGTTGATTACAAATGGCAAGCGCATACTACAGACAGATGCAAGTGATGAATCATGGGGTGCCATCCTCCTCGAAGAACTCAATGGAAAAGAAAGCTTCATCGCCTACACTAGCGGATATTTCTCTGACACACAGAAGCATTACATAGTGTGTTCAAAGAAATCTTAGCGGTAAAGAATGGTATCAAGAAATTTGAGTATCATTTGATTGGACATCATTTTCTCATCCGAATGGGCAGTTCAGCCTTCCCCAATATCCTCAACTTTAAAGGTAAAACTGTTCCCGAAAAAATATTACTCAGGTTAAAAAATTGATTTTCCAAGTATGACTTTACAGTTAAGCATATAAAGGGATCCCAGAACCTCATCCCTGATATGCTTTCCAGACTCTCCAAACCAGACAAACTTCTCACCGTATTTTCCACAACCTACCACTTTCCAATCATCTCCATGGCTACTTCACTTCCTCCAGAAGCTCTTACCAAGAAAAACTTTCCCCTTAACAAAACTTTCTCTTCTATCTTTGACATTCAAGAGTTTGCCCGCAAATTTGTTTTTCACTTTTTCATGAAAGCCTACCTTATGGCAGACTCATTTCTATTTTCTACCTTCCACCCACAAAATTTGTTCCTTACAGGTCTCACCCTTGACCCATCCAGAGATATCACTGAAGATGAGTTATGGTACTTATGGTGCCTAATTATTCTTTATGCCACCAAGCTCATCCTGCCAATCAGTCCCACTTTGGAGCATCTCCTCAACCCGGACAAAGCCACCTCCCTCACCTGGACTTTACTTGAATGGTTTTCTCCTATTCCATGGTGGAGAAAGAAATTGCAGCAACTCTCTGAGATTTATAATCTTGAAAGAATGCCTGCTTCAGAAGCACGCCTGTTCACTTCAGTGTTCATTATCCACAGACCATACTTTCAGCACCCAGATACAAAGCTTTTCTTACTGCACCACACCCAGCTATCGTTGAAAATGAAATCCAAACCACCCTCCACAATTACTTCTGTCGGCTAAACCACAAGACTCCACCACACAGAGATATCTTTCATACATCCTTAGGCCCACAGCATGACCTCATCATGATTCCCACTCCATCTACCATATCAAAACCAAAATCCACAGGAATCATCATCAAAGAAGAAAAGCCCGACTACACTGACTTCCTCTACCAAGACTCCCAAGACCCATGAGAGGACTTTCTTCCTCTCAGCCAACATTTCCAACAATTTCCCCAACCATCCATGCATGAACCTGGATCTTCCTCCCAACCACCACCACTACAACCACCCAAACCTTCGAAAGTAGACAAAGCTACCCAGACGTCCCCAAAGACTCCTCAACCATCATCCAGATCAGTGTATGAACACTACTGCCCACATCCACCATGCAATAGTCCCACCTGCAAGCATCCAAGGTTTTCCAAGACCTTTTTCCCTCCACCATCTAACGATGACCCTGATGCAACTGAAAGTGACTCTGGAGATGACTACATGAACCTCTCATCTCCATAGATTAATTTGTCTTTTGCAGGAAATTTCTCACTTTGTCTTGATGCATGCATTTTCCCTTTTTAACTTTTTCCATGAAATTTCCTCTCTTGTCTTAACTCATGCACCTTCCTTGCACCTTCCCTGCACCTTCCCTTTTTGTCTTATTTCATGAAATTTCCTTTCTTGTCTTGTTCCAAGAAATTTCCTCTCTTGTCTTGTTATAGGAAATTTCCCTCTTTTGTCTCGTTACATGCACTTTTTTTTCTTGTCCTAATGCATGAAATTTCCTCTTTTGTCTTATAGCATGCACTTTCTTCTTTTGTCCTCTTGTCATGGACTTTATCCTGTTGTAATAATGTTGTTGTACTTTAGCTTTTACTTTTGTATTGTATATTTACCTTATTTTTATTGTTGTAAAAGATAGGGGTCCTGTCCTATCTTCATGAGCTCTCCTATATAAAGGGCTCTACTCTCTTATAAAATATAAGAGTTTGATAAGAGTTGGAATTAAAACTCTCGTGTGCCTTTATCTTATCATGATTTGCTAAACTCTCCTCTCTCTCTGCAAGTGAAGTTCTAGTGAAAGGAACAAATCAAAGGCGTAAATTTGTTCATTTTGAAAACTTAAGGAAGTATGCTCTCCACTTGCCTTCAAGGAAGGATCCTATGCATCAGAAAACTTATGGCGATTTCTTAACTGGTTTGGTACCCTATTTTAAGACTAAAGAGAAGTCTGTTTTGGGTTTTATAACCTTAAAAGAAAACGTTTTAAACTTTTGATGCTAACACTAAGGTATATCGGCTGGAAACCAATGGATGCGGGCTATTAATCTGTTCTAAGTCATATTTGGGTCCAAAGAGCGACCTTGCGTCGTTATTCCTAGATAGAACAATGCCACATACCTAGTTTTTATGGTATCAGTAAAGCTATCTTGTTTATTCAACAAAGCTAAATGGTCATTTCTTATGCGATGCCCTTGGCTCAGGCATGTGTGACCCCACTTATCCCTGTTGGGATGATTGGGAAGAGGATGATGATTATTCCACCAGACGAAAAAGGAAATCTAAAAAGAAAACACCTTTAGCCTCATGCCATCATACTGACCTTAAACCACCACAAGATCCTCCACCTCCACCAGCTCCATTACCCTTGTACAAAAAAGAACTCACCTGGCTTGCAAAACATTGCAAATCCAAGATTCCAATCCAACACCACCACTGAGTTGTATGATGTTTTCATCTACTTCTTCAGACTACTCTTCTTCATTTCCTCCTTTAGACACCCACACAGATTCCCAACAAAATGTGGTGTCTAAACCCTTTATCCCTTTAGCCATAACCTCTACAGGCACCTTGAACCCCCTAAACCTTTTGAATCAGTCCTCAAATGGCAAACCCAAAATGCCAGAGCACAAAATCATACTTTGGTGAATATCAATTCCAAAGTTGAGAAAATCAGTTTACGAACTGAACAACTTGAAACCAAAGTTGACTCCATCACTGCACAGATGCAGCAGATCCATCAAAATCTATAGATCAGAATTACTCAACTCGATTCTGAGTTACGAACCATGCTTGCTCAACGCTATTATGGCCCTGAATTTGACCAGAAAGAAAGGGAGATCAGGCCCTTGAAAGCTGAGCTTGACCAGATACAATTAGAAAAACAAAGATCTACCCTTTTTACTTCATCACCTTTGATGCCTTCCATCGGTCCAACCTATCATCCATTTGCCTCTATGCTTTCCCCTATCAGACAGTATGAACCTTCCAAGTTATTTGGTATGACTCATACTATTTTTAAAGACAATCCATTACCACCACCACCTAAACCTAAACCAAAGCCTAAACCTTAACCAAGACCAATCCCCAACCTGCTGTTTCCACTCCTGACCAACCAACTCCTGGCTATACCCCAGCACCACCTTCAGCACCACCACCACCAGCTCCTTCTCCACCTCCTATCCAATCTAAGGATAAACAACCTATGCACCTGTTTAGTGCCCACACAGTTGACCACTCCTCTCCTATAGATAATCAAACTTCTGATTCAAATCTTGCAGTTTCATATAGCCATACTGAGACAGACACCGAATCCTTAGCTTCCACCAGTGACTCTGAAAAGTCCTATGCTGATATCATCAAAATCCTGATGACTCAAACTGACCAACCTGATCAAGGTCAAACCTCTCACATAGAACCATATGTTGACATTCCTTCTGAAGTTGATGAAGAAATGCTTGAATTCTCTGCCTCAAACCAACCTCCTCCAGCCCAAGCCCAAACCAGTTCAACCGGTCCAAAATTGTCAAATGGTCCATGGTTCACCTTTCATGATCTTCCCTCCTCTAAATGGCATGATCGACTTAATGAAATGTCTGCCTAGCTTGACTTACAAATGTTAAGACCAGGAGCCACAACTCAATCAGTCCTTAGAGAATTTGCCACTCGTTTTACGGGTGCCCTCATAGATTGGTGTGAATCTTTAGGCCAATACCGACAATTGCAGTTTGTTCAATTGCCAGAAGTCTTAAGTGCCCTTGCGGTTATCCATGATCAACTCCTTGGAGACCCCTCTACAGTTTTTGAAGCTGTAGGACGAGACTATCTCAACCTGAAATGTTGTTCACTCAATACTAAGGATCTTGAGTTCCATTATAAAATAATGTCCCTGCTGTTCTATAAGCTTAATGGATTCAATGAGCTGACATTAAAGCATGTTTTCCTGGCTTCCCTTCTTGATGAACTCCAACCAGACATACAAAGGCAACTTCTTGCATCCAATATTGTCCTTGACAACATTTCTCTTGGCAAAATCTTCCGGCTTGACAAACTCTGTGAGCAGAAACAGTTTTTCAAATAACTGTTGAATGACAGAGAACCATTTCGGAGTGCTTGCAAAAAGCCTTATTTGTAGATAAAGTGCAAACAGAAGAAGGATTGTGATTGCAGTCCTAAAAAGAAAAGGCATTTTCGGAAATCCAAATGCCCGACATACTCCTCTAAGCCTCGCCGATCCAAAAAGCCCTACAGATTCTTTAGAAAGAAGTCATCTTCATCTAGAGAATTTAAAAGGAGAAAGTCAAGCAGATGTTTTATCTACAAGAAGAAAGGTCATTATGCCAAAGATTGTCCTAACAAAAGGGAAAAATCTATTCAACTACTTGAACATCTACAAGCTACTACAGATTACTCTTCCGAAAAGGATGAACTGGAATTCTATTTTTCAGAACAAGATGAACCCAATGATGAAACAATGTTTGCACTACAAAACTCCTCTGATGACTCAGACAGTAATCAGTCCCAAGTGATTTTTCACCAACAGTTGCTGTCCCTTGATACTACTGTTCCCATACCTTCCATCAAACTCCAAATCTTTCCTTCAAAATTCCAAAGGCCCATTCCAGCAATTGGTCTCATCGATACCATAAATAGAGTACGTGGCTTGTGATCTCTCAGTGCAGACCAGACTAACGTCCATTCGGGTTTGCCTCTGGAATTTACGTCGAGAGTTTCCCACTTATATACCTCTTTGATCAAAACCTAAAACGAGTTCTTTTAAGGTTATAAAACCCCAAACAGACTTCTCTTTAGTCTTAAAACAGGGTACCAAACCATTTAAGAAATCGCCATAAGTTTTCTGATGCACAAGATCCTTCCTTAAAAGCAAGTGTAGAGCATACTTCCTTAAGTTTTCAAAATGAACAAATTAAATTCTTTGATTTGTTTCTTTCACTTAGAACTTCATTTGCAGAGAGAGAGAGGAGAGTTTAGAACTTCATGATTAGAGAAAGGCACACGAAAGTTTATTGCTTTCAAACTTAAAACTTCTTATCTTACAAGGGGGAAGGAGCTCTTTATATAGGAGAGCTCATGAAGATAGGACAGGACCCCTATCTTTTACAACAGTAAAAGTAAGGTAAAACTACAATACAAGAGTAAAGTTACAGTACAAGAATAAAACTACAGTACAAGAGTAAAGTTACAGTACAAGAATAAAACTTCAGTACAAGCAACATTATTTCAATAGGACAAAGTCCATGACAAGAGGACAAAAGAGGAAAGTGCATGCTCGAAGACAAAAAAGGAAATTTCATGCACCAGGACAAGAAGGAAAGTGCATGCAACGAGATAAAGAGGGAAATTTCATGGAAAAGTTAAAAAGGGAAAATGCATGCATCAAGACAGAAGGAGAAATTTCCTAGAAAAAGACAAACGACTTTATGGAGAGGAGAGGTTCATGTAGTCATCTTGAGAGTCACTTTCTGTCGCATCAGGGTCATCGTCAGAAGGTGGTGGAAAAAAGGTCTTGGAAAGCCTTGGATGCGCGCAGGTGGGACCACTGCATGGTGGATGTGGGCAGTAGAATTCATACACTGGTCTAGATGATGTCGGAGATGCTTTTGGTGATGTCTAGGTAGCCTTATCTTTTTTGGAATATGGATGGGGCAGTTTTAAGGCCAAAGGGTAAAACTATCCATTGCAAATGGGCATTTGGGATACAAAAGGCAGTTTTGTACCGTTCTGAGGGTTCAATGCCTAATTGCCAAAAACCTGATTTTAAATCAAATTTTGAAAAGATCTGGGCATTTTTGAGAAAAGTAAACATGCTTTGTCGGCGTGGTAAAGGGAATTTGTCATTTTGTAAAAACATGTTTAAGGGCTGATAGTCAATGACTAAGCGTTTCTTTCCTCGAACAAGCTCAGCATGCTTTTCAACATAAAAGGCTTGGCAAGCCCATGGAGAAGTTGTGGGCTCAATTAGACCTTCGGCTAACAATTGGGAACATTCCTGTTGGGCTAAGAGTAAGTCAGAAGGACTCATTCCTAGATGGGTAGCTTTGGTTGGGTTAATATCTTCATTGAGTTTAAAAGGTAACTTAATGAAGAAAGACTTATTTTTCCACAATGGGTTTGGATGGGTGAACTGAGAATGGGATTCTGGACACAGACTCAAAAGTTTAGTGGATATATCCTGGTAGGATTGGGGGGTTTCAGACAGATTATAGAGTTTTAGAATGTCTGTAAAAGGTTTGAACATGGACTTGACTCGGATTCCAGTGGGAATGATTTGGAGGTGTTTAATTAGGTGAAGGATGTCAAAACCTAACAAGATATCCTTATTAGGAAGAGTTGAACCAATGACCTTGGTCCATATAACACAATTTGGAAAAATTTGAATACCAATGAGTTTTTTGGTAATCAAAGAGGTCTTGAACAATTTGCCATTGACAGCTTTGAAATGTTCCTCAGATTCTGTCCAATATTCTGGTGGAAGAATATGCGGATTTAACATGCTGCGTTGGGCTCCAATATCTATAAGACCAATTGCGGGAATGGGCCTTTGGAATTTGGCGGGCAAGATTTGGAGTTTGATGGAAGGTGTGGGAACATTAGTATCAAGGGACAACAACCGTTGGTGAAAAATCACTTGGGACTGATCACTGTCTGAGTCATCAGTGGAATTCTGTAGTGCGAACATTGTTTCATCATTGGGTTCATCTTGTTCTGAAAAATAGAATTCCAGTTCATCCTTTTCTGGAGAGAAATCTGTGGTAGCTTGGAGATGCTCAAGTAGCCGAATAGATTTTTCCCTTTTGTTGGGACAATCCTTGGCATAATGACTTTCTTCTTGCACATAAAACATCTGCTTGATTTTCTCTGTTTAAATTCTCTGGATGAAAATAACTTCTTTCTGAAGAATCTGTAGGACTTTTTGGACCGGCGAGGCTTAGATGAGTATTCCGGACGTTTGAATTTCTGAAAATGCCTTTTCTTTTTAGGACTGCAATCACAATCCTTCTTCTATTTGCACTTAATATGCAAATAAGGCTTTTTGCAGGCTCTTCGAAATGGTTCTCTGTCTTTCAACAGTTCTTTGAAAAACTGTTTTTGCTCACAGAGTTTGTCAAGACAAGTTTTGGCAAGTTGAAAGATTTTGCCAAGAGAGATGTTGTCAAGGACAAGATTGGATGCATGAAGTTGCCGCTGTATGTCTGGTTGGAGTTCATCAGGATGGGAAGCCAGGAAAACATGCTTTAATGTCGGTTCATTGAATCCATTAAGCTTATAGAACAACAAGGACATTCTTTTATAATGGAACACAAGATCCTTAGCATTGAGTGAACAAAATTTCATGTTGAGATAGTCTCGTCGTGCAACTTCAAAAATTGCAGAGGGGTCTCCAAGGAATTGATCATGGATAACCGCAAGGGCACTTGAGACTTCTGGCAATTGAACAAACTGCAATTGTCGATATTCGCCTAGAGACTCAAACCAATCTCTTAGAGTACCCGTAAAACGAGTGGCAAATTCTCTAAGGACTGATTGAGTTGTGGCTCCTGGTCTTAACATTTGTAGGTCAAGCCAGGCAGACATTTCATTAAGTCGATCACGCCATTTTGAGGATGGAATATCATCAAATGTGAACCATGGACCATTTGACGATTTTGAACCGGTTGAACCGGTTTGGGCTTAGGCTGGAGGAGGTTGGTTTGAGGTAGAGAATTCAAGCATTTCTTCATCAACTTCAGAAGGAATGTCAACATATGGTTCAATGTGAGAGGTTTGGCCTTGATCAAGTTGATCAGGTTGAGCCATCAGGATTTTGGTGATATCAGCATAGGACTTTTCAGAGTCACTGGTGGAAGCTAAGGATTCTTTGTCTGTCTCAGTATGACTATCTGAAACTGTAAGATTTGAATCAGAAGTTTGATCATCTGTGGTGGATGTGTGGTCAACTGTGTGGGCACTAAACAGGTGCATGGGTTGTTTTTCTTTGGATTGGGTAGGAGGTGGGGAAGGAACAAGTGGTGGAGGTGCTGATGGTGAGGCTGGTGGATAGCCAGGGGTTGGTTGGTCAGGAGTGGAAACAGCAGGTTGGGGAATAGTTGCTGGTCGTGGTTGAGGTTTAAGCTTTGGTTTTAGTTTAGGTTGTGGTGGTGGTAATGGATTATCTCGAAAAAGAGTATGAGTCATACCAAATAATTTGGAAGGTTCATACTGTTTGATAGGAGAGAGCATGGAGGCAAATGGATGATAAGTTAGACCGATGGAAGGCATCGGAGTTGAGGAGGTAAAAAGGGTAGGCCTTTATTTTTCTGATTCTATCTGGTCAAGTTCAGCTTTCAAGCGTCTGATCTTTCTTTCATTTTGGTCAAATTCAGGGCCATAATAACGTTGAGCAAGCATGGTTCGTAACTCAGAATCAAGTTGGGCAATTCTGGACAGTAGATTTTGGTGGATCTGCTGCATTTGTGCAGTGATGGAATCAACTTTGGTCTCACGCTTTTCAGTTCGTAAACTGATTTTTTCAACTTTGGAATTGATGTTCACCAGAGTATCATTTTGTGCTCTGGCATTTTGGGTTTGCCAGTTGAGGACTGATTCAAAAGGTTTAGGGGGTTCAAGGTGTCCTATAAAGGTTATGGCTGAAGGGATAAAGGGTTTAGACACAACATTGCGTTGGGAATCTGTGTGGGTGTCTAAAGAAGGAAAGGAAGAATAGTAGTCTGAAGAAGTAGATGAAAGCATCATACAACTTAGTGGTGGTGTGGAATTTGAGAGTAGTGATGGAATCTCGGATTTGCAATGTTTTGCAATCCATTTGAGTTCTTTTTGGTAAAAGGGTAATGGAGCTGGCGAAGAAGGAGGGTCTTGTGGTGGTTTTGGACCATGGTGGTGACATGGAACGGGGGTTTTTTTCCTTTTAGGTTTCCGTTTCTTGGAATAATCATCATCGTCCTCATCCCAATCATCCCAACAGGGACAAGAGGGATCACACATGCCTGAGCCAGGGGCATCTCATAAGAAATGACCATTGAGCATTGCTGGATAAATAGAATAGCCTTTTGAGCTGAACCCTGTAATGGGTAGATCTTCTTGAGCCGTGTGTACAGTTGTGATCATGGAAGAATAAGTAAAGGAGAGCCGAGGAGGTTCTTGTGGAGCACTAGAAGGTGGTTTGAAGGTCATTCTGACTGTTCCATCTGGCCGTCATTCAAACATACTTTCTGATGTCTAAATTGGAGCAGTATTAGTATGGAACTGTTTATAGTTTGAGATCCACTCAAGAGGCATTAGCTTGCTGAGCTCAAGGTGAGGAATTTGTCTGGGGATCTGGTCAGAATATGAGGAACATTTCAAAGCTGTCAATGGTAAATTATTCACCACCTCTTTGATTACCAAAAAACCCATTGGTATTCAAAATTTCCCCAATTGTGTCATTCACCATGCATCAAGACAAAGTGAGAAATTTCCTACAAAAAGACAAACTAAGCTATGGAGAGGAGAGGTTCATGTAGTCATCTCCAGAGTCACTTTCGGTTGCATTAGGATCATCGTCAGATGGTGAAGGGAAAAAGGTCTTGGAAAACCTTGAATGCTTGCAGGTGGGACCACTGCATGGTGGATGTGTGCAGTAGTGTTTATACACTGGTCTGGATGATGGCTGAGGAGTCTTTGGGGATGTTTGGGTAGCTTTGTCTACTTTCGAAGGTTTTGGTGGTTGTGATGGTGGTGGTTGAGAGGAGGATCTAGGTTCATGCATGGATGGTTGGGGAAATTGTTGGAGATGTTGGCTGAGAGGAAGAAAGTCTTCCTATGGGTCTTGGGAGTCTTGGTAGAGGAAGTCAGTGTAGTCGGGCTTTTCTTCTTTGATGATGATTCCTATGGATTTTGGTTTTGATATGGCAGATGGAGTGGGAATCATGATGAGGTCATGCTGTGGGTTAAAGATGTATAGACTTGGTCTTGGGACCAGAAAAGCTATGTAGTTGGGTGCTGAAAGTATGGCCTGTGGATGATGAACACTGAGGTGAACAGGCGTGCTTCTAAAGCAAGCATTCTTTCAAGATTATAAATCTCAGAGAGTTGCTGCAGTTTCTTTCTCCACCATGGAATAGGAGAAAGCCATTCAAGTAAAGTCCAGGTGAGGGAGGTGGCTTTGTCTGGGTTGAGGAGATGCTCCAAAGTGGGACTGATTGGCAAGATGAGCTTGGTGGCATAAAGAACAGTTAGGCACCATAAGTACCATAACTCATCTTCAGTGATATCTCTGGATGGGTCAAGGGTGAGACCTGTAAGGAACAAGTTTTTGGGATGGAAGGTAGAAAATCGAAATGAGTCTGCCATAAGGTAGGCTTTCATGAAAAAGTGAAAAACAGCTTTGCGGGCAAACTCTTGAATGTCAAAGACAGAATAGAAAGTTTTGTTAAAGGGAAAGTTTTTCTTGGTAAGAGCTTCTCAGGGAAGTGAAGTAGCCATGGAGATGATTGGAAAGTGGTAGGTTGTGGAAAACACGGTGAGAAGTTTGTCTAGTTTGGAGATTCTGGAAAGCATATCAAGGATGAGGTTCTGGGATCCCTTTATATGCTTAACTGTAAAGTTATACTTGGAAAACCAATCTTTTAACCTAAGTAACATTTTTTCGGGAACAATTTTACCTTTGAAGTTGAGGATATTGGGGAAGGCTGAACTATCCATTCGGATGAGAAAATGGTGTCCAATCAAATGATACTCAAATTTCTTAATGCCATTCTTTACCGCTAAGATTTCTTTGAACACACTATGGTAATGCTTCTGTGTGTTCAGAGAAATGTCCACTAGCGTAGGCGATGAAGCTTTCTTTTCCATTGAGTTCTTTGAGGAGGATGGCACCCCATGATTCATCACTTGCATCTGTCTGTAGTATGCACTTGCCATCTGTAATCAACTTTAAGGGGGGCGGATTTTGCGCAATCTACTTTAATGTAGTGACAGCAATGGTGTGGTTCTCATTCCACCATGGGGGCTTCTTTTTCAATAAAGCTGAGAGATGTCGAGTGTATTGGTCACGTGTGGGATGAAATCACGGATGTAGTTGATGATACCGAGAAACTGTTGAACTTGCTTTTTGGAAAGGTGCTGATCTGGAAAGTGAAGTAACTCTTGGGCAATGTGCTTTCTAGGCTGATAATGGCTGTCTTTTATGACCATTCCAAGAAATTCAATAGTATCTATGGCAATGGTGCTTTTCTTGGCTGATAACATAATTCCATGACTTTGGACAATATCATAGAACTAGGCTAACAGATGATGATGTTCTTTATGCGATCCTAAAAAACGTAAAATGTCATCAATATAAATCAATGCATGATGGATGATGGGCTGAAAGATGTGGATCATGGATTTTTGAAATATGCATGAGGCAGTTTTGAGACCAAAGGGTAAGACTGTCCATTGAAAATTGGCATTTGGGATACAAAAGGCAGTTTTGTACCGTTCTGAGGGTTTAATGCCTAATTGCCAAAAACCAGATTTTAAATCAAATTTTTAGAAGATCTGGGCATTTTTGAGAAAAGTAAACATGCTTTGTCGTCGGGGCAAAGGAAACTTGTCATCTTGTAAAAACATGTTTAAGGGCTGATAGTCAATGACTAAGCGTTTCTTTCCTCGAACAAGCTCAGCATGCTTTTCAACATAAAAGGCTTGGCAAGCCCATTGAGAAGTTGTGGGCTCAATTAAACTTTGGGCTAACAGTTGTGAACATTCTTGTTGGGCTAGGAGTAAGTCAGAAGGACTCATTCCTAGATGGGTAGCTTTGGTTGGGTTAATGTCTTCATTGAGTTTAAAAGGTAACTTAATGAAGAAAGATTTATTTTTCCATAATGGGTTTGGATGAGTGAACTGAGAATGAGACTCTGGACACAGACTCAAAAGTTTGGTGGAGATATCATGATAAGACTGAGGGGTTTCAGACAAATTATAGAGTTTTAGAATGTCTATGAAATGTTTGAACATGGACTTGACTCGGATTTCAGTGGGAAGGATTTGGAGGTGTTTGATCTGGTGCAAGATGTCAAAACCTAACAAGATATCCTTATTAGGAAGAGTTGAACCAATGACCTTGGTCCAGATGACACAATTGGGGAAAATTTGAATACCAATGGGTTTTTGGTAATCAAAGAGGTGGTGAATAATTTGCCATTGACAGCTTTGAAATGTTCCTTATATTCTGTCCAATATTCTGGTGGAAGAATATGCGGATTTAACATGCTGCGTTGAGCTCTAGTATCGATGAGATCAATTGCTGGAATGGGCCTTTGGAATTTAGAAGGCAAGATTTGGAGTTTCATGGAAGGTATAGGAACAGTAGTATCAAAGGACAGTAACTGTTGGTGAAAAATCACTTGGGATTGATCACTGTCTGAGTCATCAGAGGAGTTTTGTAGTGCGAACACTGTTTCATCATTGGGTTCATCTTGTTCTGAAAAATAGAATTCCAGTTCATCCTTTTCGGGAGAGTAATATGTAGTAGCTTGGAGATGTTCAAGTAGCCGAATAGATTTTTTCCTTTTGTTGGGACAATCTTTAGCATAATGACCTTTCTTCTTGCAGATAAAACATCTGCTTGACTTTCTCCTTTTAAATTCTCTAGATAAAGATAACTTCTTTCTGAAGAATCTGTAGGGCTTTCTGGACTGGCGAGGCTTAGAGGAGTATGTCAGGCATTTGAATTTCCGAAAATGCCTTTTCTTTTTAGGACTGCAATCACAATCCTTCTTCTGTTTGCACTTGATCTACAAATAAGGCTTCCGAAATGGTTCTCTGTCATCCAACAGTTCTTTGAAAAACTGTTTATGCTCACAAAGTTTGTCAAAACAGGTTTTGGCAAGCTGGAAGATTTTGCCAAGAGAAATGTTGTCAAGGACAAGATTGGATGCACGATGTTGCCTTTGTATGTCTGGTTGGAGTTCATCAGGAAGGGAAGCCAGGAAAACATGCTTTAATGTCGGCTCATTGAATCCATTAAGCTTATAAAACAGCAGGGACATTCTTTTATAATGGAACTCAAGATCTTTAGCATTGAGTGAATAGCATTTCATGTTGAGATAGTCTCGTCGTGCAGCTTCAAAAACTGCAGAGGGGTCTCCAAGGATATTGGACAGAATATGAGGAACATTTCGTAGCTGTCAATGGCAATTTATTCACCACCTCTTTGATTACCAAAAAACCCATTGGTATTCAAATTTTCCCCAATTGTGTCATCTGGACCAAGGTCATTGATTCAACTCTTCCTAATAAGGATATCTTGTTAGGTTTTGACATCTTGCACTAGATCAAACACCTCCAAATCCTTTCCACTGGAATCCGAGTCAAGTCCATATTCAAACCTTTCACAGACATTCTAAAACTCGATAATTTGTTTGAAACCCCTCAGTCCTATCAAGATATCTCCACCAAACTTTTGAATATGTGTCCAGAGTCTCATTCTCAGTTCACTCATCCAAACCCATTATGGAAAAATAAATCTTTCTTCATGGTCTGCCTACCATAGAAACTAGGTACGTGGCATTGTTCTACCTAGGAATAACGACGCAAGGTCGCTCTTTGGACCCAAATCTGACTTAGAACAGATTAATAGCTCGCATCCATTGGTTTCCAGCCGATATACCTTAGTGTTAGCATCAAAACTTTAAAACGTGTTCTTTTAAGGTTATAAAACCCAAAAACAGACTTCTCTTTAGTCTTAAAATAGGGTACCAAATCAGTTAAGAAATCGCCATAAGTTTTCTCATGCACAGGATCCTTCCTTGAAGGCAAGTGCAGAGCATACTTCCTTAAGTTTTCAAAATGAACAAATTTATGCCTTTGATTCGTTCCTTTCACTAGAACTTCACTTGCAGAGAGAGAGGAGAGTTTAGCAAATCATGATAAGATAAAGGCACACAAGAGTTTTTATTCCAACCATTAAGTTTTCTCTTATCATTGTTAATCATGAGTACCATACTTAGACCATTCCTCCTGAACATTCTTAAACCACTTCAACGTGTCAAAACTCATCTCAAAAGGCAGATTCTGTTTTGCAAAACAAATCGCATTTGGGCTCTACAACCACCAAAGTTAGTAGCCTATGTTGAGGGTTTAGAAAATCAACTCAGAGATATTGAGAGAAGTGTTTATGAAATGCAGTTGAAGCTTGAGGTAAATTCAATAAGAGGACGATTTTAATTTTCTTTGTGTGTTTTAATTTGTTTTTCTGTTTGTGTACTTTAGTTTGTTACCCCGGTGAAGTGGCGGATAATGGTACTCCGTGACAATCAAGTCGGTTACATTAGTTTTCCCATAATAACTGATATTCTGAGGTGAAGGTAAGGACAAAACCGAGATTCTAGCAAAGCTTCACAAGCAATTCTTTTCCCTTCCTCATAATGCCCTCCTTACGATTTATAAAGCTTAGTCCGAACGCATGCGATTGCTCATGAGGAATAACATGCCTGCTGACATCTGTTGGTTAATCATGGTGAAAGTACGATTGGCAGGTGAGTTACCTCCAAAATTTATTGCATACATGCCTGGTTGTGGTAAAGGAAATTATGCAAGAAAACGACGAGCTCGAAGAATTTCTGTTGCTTGTCATAAGTGTGCCAGAATGAGTTGCAATAAAAACCCATGTTATGGTATAGTGCAAGGAACGATTCTCCAATTATAGCAATTATTTCAGAAAGAGCATGCACGATATAGTCTCGAGAATCTACTATAAACTACCCTATTTGCCATTTTATAAGAAAACTGGATGGGAAGCCTATTATCGACCTATAGAGGGCGTTCAAGCCGTTTTTGGACGTAAAACCAGAGGAAGATGTGAGCCAAAGTCGCAACTACCAATAAATATCCTTTTACTTTACTATTATTTTATTTCTTTTCACTGTTGTTTTATTGTTTGTATTATTATCTTTAATAATTTTATTATTGTTTGTTTTTTCCTTTTTACTTTTTTTTTTACTATCGAGCCATATGCTTTACGCGTTATTCGACACTGACATGCCACCTCATACACAGTTGTGATCCATTGTCACCAAGATTCTTAAATATGACTTTTTGTTAAGCACTCACAAATTGTTTTTGAGAAATATTCCAATGGCAGCTACTCCCAATAAATAATTCAAGAACATTTGTGTGCTTTCTGGAATTATCTATGGCAAACATAAAGAGATCGTTGATGCTTTTGTCAGAAGCTGCTTTTGTCAGAGGAAGCCAAGTGTTAGGCATCATCCCAAAAGTCTTAAAACCTTTGGGCAGTTTGTCTGACTCACCAACTGGAGAAGAGTTAGTCGTCTCAGGTATGCAAGAACGAATAACTGAAATGCATAATCATGCTGATACTTTTATTTTCCTTCCAGGAGATCTTGCAACACTAGAGGCACTTATCACACTAGCATATTGGGCCCATCTGCACATTCACTAGAAACCCATCAGTTTATTAAATGTTAATAATTTTTATGATGGCTTTATCACATTTCTTAACCATGTAATAAAAAATTATTTCGTTCCTTCCAATGCGAAAAAGCTTTTTATTTGTACTCACACTGCTAATGAGCTACTTGACATATTACAATCTTATAAACCGGAGCCAGACCCCTAGAGCTTTGTGTTAGAGAGTTCAAATAATGATGGTAACAGTAGCTGCAGTAAGAAGTACAAATTAGATTTAACTCTCCGCCTGTAAATATTTTCTTCTGTGTTGCACCACCTAGGTGATGTCTTCTTTTCTTCAAAACATTGAGGATAATGTTTTGTTCTAGTTGGGGGGAGGGAATAGTTGACAATTATGCAATCTTGGTTAAGTTTTTACTAAATTTTTGTTGTAGAAGCTAATTGTTGGTAACTTTTTGTGTTGAAGATAGTTGAATATGGGGTGTAGTGACTCTAGAAACGCATCTTCATTATTTAAAAAAACAAAAAAAAATTCAGATATTTTCTTTTTCTTTATTATATTTTGATGTTCATTATTCTTCTTCTTTTTAATTTATCCTTTATAAATATACATTTTCAAATTTTTTTGAGTCGAAGATGGCTGAATATGGAGTTAGTAACTCTAGAAACGCATCTTCTTAAGTTAAAAAAAATCATTTTCTATCATTTTCTAATTAGTTTTTCTGCATCATTTTCACATTTCTGCATGTATATTTTCCTTTCATGTTTAGAATAGGTTGGGGGTAGGCTATTGTTTAAAAAAAATTGTGATTTGTTTTAACGTTGGATGACATGATGAATTTCAAATTTTAGTATTTGTATTATCTTTAGTCTGAAGTGATGATA
This sequence comes from Citrus glauca, assembly GCA_029633175.1. Classification (NCBI taxonomy): domain Eukaryota; kingdom Viridiplantae; phylum Streptophyta; class Magnoliopsida; order Sapindales; family Rutaceae; genus Citrus; species Citrus glauca. Next base: position 16,159,021 of record JAQOOD010000005.1, read on the forward strand.
CACTATGTTTGCTACTCTACATGTTGGAGACAAATATGAGTTGCTTGAAGGAATGAACATGTCATAATAAATACCAAGTGAGTTTATTATACAGCTTAGCAGTTTATTATTTTATACACGATCTCTAGATTTCTTTTGAGTTAACCCTAAAAAAAATATGTATTGAAAATTAAAAAAAGAAAAAAAATGAGTTGCTACATTTGGAGGCCCATCTAATTAGTAGATATGAAAAATTATTTAAAGCCCTAAAAGATGATAGAAAGGCCATCTTTGATCCGTATGAGCTTTTCTAACCATCCCTTTTATCAAATATCCATAGTTAACCCTTTTGAGCCTTTAAAAAAAATTCTTTGTCAACTTATCGTCTTGCCCACTCCGATTTGGAGTATTACCCAATATCTTACAAGATCCATCACCTATTTATGTTTGAGAAAAATGTAAATAAACATTTTGTATAGTGAAGTTATGCCTAGTTCAAAAAGAAAAATTTGTTTCTTAAAAAAAAAGAAAAAAATTATTGCTTCAAAATAAAAACAAATTGTTGTTTCAAAGAAAAAAAAACAACAATAGGTGAAATCCACCTTGCAACTTCCAAAAAAAAAATTTCCTTTGCATTTTTCTCAAACATACACTTTGTTTTTCCTATTTCCCTTCTTTGTTAGCCATGTTCCTATCCTACGTTACGTCCTAATAAAAGTCCTTCTTGATTTTAGGAACTATAGTATGAAGTAGAAGCTAGTTACATGGGCTAAAAGGATGTAGTGATGCATGAAAAAATAAATAAATAAATAAATTGGGTTGACTAGCATTTTATTTAACTTGAGATCATATTATTTCTAAGTTGATGGCATATTTCTTTCATCTTTGTGAGAGCATAAGATATCATTTCTTGATTATTTTCTCTCGATTACCATTTATTGGAGTGACTATTTTTATTGGGTTTAATTTCTTTGTGATAGTGTCACTACTTCCAGTGAGATTTGGAGTTTGACATGTCATTCTTGAAAGTATCTATGACAGTCTACTAGGCTAATTTATGTGGGTGTGATATTCTTTTAGACTAGAGATAATGCTTATACTTTTATTTGATTGTTATCATTAGTCTAATTGAATTTTGTTTTCGCTTTTTTTGCTAGGGACTAACAATAAGCTGGTTGGGAGGTGTGTTGATTGTTAGATAATGCATATTTATAAAGGAGAAAACCGTTATTTTACATTTCAAGTCTTATTAACAGCCTTTACTTTTATGTGTTTTAGCTTTTTGTAATATAATTATGTGTGTTTTATTTTAATTAAGTATTTTATGTATTTTAGGGGCATCATAGTCATTTCATAATAAACGAAAGATCAAATGGTAAAACAAACATCACTTTTGAACTTAGGACGGTCGAAAACCTTAGGAGGAGCATAAAAGGAAAAATGGCACTGTTTACATAGACGGACCGATAACGTGGCATTGACCGATGATGTGGCATTGACTGATGAGGTGTCAAGATCCTATTGGACTAAAATTCGTATGTACTGTTGATCGATGACATGATAGCATATCAGTGGACCAAAAAATGCGCGTATGGTACATGCAACACATGTGATTATTTTCAACCAAACCGTGTTACTGTACAAACCGTGTCACTGTTTAAACCGCGTGATCAAACTGTGTTACTGTTCAAGCCGCATAATCAAACCGCATACTGTTCACACATACTATTAACTGATGACGTGGCGCAATCTTGAGCGTCCAAACTGTTTTTAATATGATGGCCATAATTTACTCGATGTATCTATAAAAAGGGGGCCTCCCCCTAATTTGACGGCTCTGAATCCATTTTTGGGATCCATTTTCTATAATTCCGTCTCCATCTTATATTTTCTATGTATTTTAATAAATTCTCATTTTGCCCCTAGTTCAATTATGAGTGGCTAATTTCCTTTCAAGCTTGGGTTGAAGGTGAAGTCTCAACATGTGTCATGGGCTTTATTTGGTAAATTTATTTTCTCTTCCCCTCTAGTTTTTGTGGATGTTTTGACTTTTTATTGACAAATAATAATAATCTTGTCTAGTACCGCCTTGGTTTCATCGGCTCCCTAGTATAAGGTTATTATTATTTGGCATGATAAGTCTTTAGCACCATATTTATTAGAGCATGGTTCATGAGGTGTGGATTCCCCCCTCATGATTTAATTGGTATTAATAAGGAATATTTAGCTCATGATGCATGTTGATACGGATCCAGATACCCAAGTACATCATTTCAATAGAATTCTCTTCAATTTATTCTTGCCATTTCAATTTCAATTTCAGAATTTATTCTCACCATTTTAATTTAAGTTTTAGCATATTCCAAATCATTTCCACCATAAATCCAATCACTCATTTACAAAATTAATTCTACACATTAAAATCCACCTCCTCGTGGGATCGACACTCGTCACCATTGATCTATATTACAACAGATTCATGAACTTGTGAGTTCAATAAAATTTGCACAACAATAATCAATTATGGTGGTGCCCACTTTTGTAACAAAGTATTCAAAGCTCTTTTGACAAAGTAATCCATCACACACAAAGTGGCAACCCCATATCATCCGCAAACTAGTGGTCAAGTTGAGATCTCCAATTGAAAAATAAAGTACATATTAGAAAAGACGGTGAGGCCGGACAGAAAAGATTGGTCATTAAGACTTGATGATGCATTATGGGCATATAGAACGGCTTTCAAGACCCCGATTGGGATGTCACCCTACAAGCTAGTATATGGAAAAGCTTGCCACCTACCTATGGAACTCGAGCATCGTACATATTGGGCCATCAAGAAATTCAACTTTGACATGCAGCAAGCTAGCTCAGAAAGAAGATTACAACTGGTAGAACTTGAAGAAATTCGCAATGAAGCATATGAAAATTGCAAGATTTACAAGCAACGAATGAAAGTCTTCCACGACAAGCAAATTATGAGAAAATCTTTCACCCTAGGTTAGAAAGTGCTTTTATCCAATTCTTGCTTGCACCTATTCCTAGGTAAGTTACGCTCTCAATGGTCTAGTCCATTTATTATACATACTGTTTTTCCACATTGGGCAATTGAAATTAAGGACCCAAAGAACGGTGTCACATTTAAAGTTAATGGTCAAAGACTAAAGCCATATCTAGAGTACCAATCACATGGAGAAGACATCAAAATAAATTTGAGTGACCCACTAGATTTGAATTGATTTTTTTTGGTAATTTGATTTTTCTTTCTTTCTTTTTATTATTCTTTCGCTAATTAAAATTATTTTTCCATAAGTTTGTTTGTTTACTAAGTTTTCTCTTATCATTGTTAATCATGAGTACCATACTTAGACCGTTCCTCTTGAACATTCTTAAACCACTTCAACGTGTCAAAACTCATCTCAAAAGGCAGATTCAATTTTATAAAACACATTGTATTTGGGCTCTGCAATCACCAGCGTTAGTATCCTATGTTTAGGGTTTAGAAAGCCAACTCAAAGACATTGAGAGAAGTGTTTATGACATCCAGTTGGAGCTTGAGGTAAATTCAATAAGAGGACGATTTTAATTTTTTTGTGTGTTTTAATTTGTTTTTCTGTTTGTATTACTTTAGTTTGTTACCCCAGTGAAGTGGCAGATAACGGTACTCCATGACAATCAAGTCGGTTACTTTAGTTTTCTATAATAACTAATATTCTGAGGCGAAGGTATGGACAGAAACGAGATTCTAGCGAAGCTTCACAAGCAATTCCCTTCAGTTCCTCAGAATACCCTCCTTACAATCTATAAAACTCGGTCCGAACACATGCGATTGCTCATGAGGAATAACATGCCTACTAACATCTGTTGGTTAATCGAGGCAAAAGTACGATTGGCAGGTGAGTTACCTCCAAAATTTATTGCATACATGCCTGGTTGTGGTAAAGGAAATTATGTAAGAAACCGACGAGCTCGAAGAATTTCTGTTGCTTGTCTGATAACATGGAAGATAAGATTCAATTCATTATGGATGACTTGAATAAAGAGTCATTGGATGATATCTTTTTGTCTCTTAACACGCATCCTAGTGGATATGTGCAAGGAACGATTCTCCAGTTATGGCCATTATTCTAGAAAGAACATGCACGATATAGTCTCGGGAATCTGACTATGAACGACTTTGGTTGCCAATTTATAAGAAAATTGGATGGGAAGCCTATCCTCCACCTATAGAGGGCGTTCAAGTCGTTTCTAGACATAAAACCAAAGGAAGATATGAGCCACAGTTGCAACTACTTGTACATTTCCTCTTTACTTCACTGTTATTTTATTTCACTGTATTTTTATCATTTGCATTATTGTCTTTAATAATTTCACTTTATTACTATTTACTTTTTCCTTTTTACAGTTTCCTTTTTTGACTCGCGAGCCATGTGCTTTACACTTTATTTGACACTGACATGTTACCTCATACACAGTTGTGACCTATTGTCACCAAGATTCTTAAATATGACTTTTTGTTAAGCACTCACAAATTGTTTCTAAGAAATATTCCAATGGCAGCTACTCCCAATAGACAATTCAAGAACATTTGTGTGCTTTCTGGATTTACCTATGGCAAACATAAAGAGTTCGTTAATGCATCCATCGATATTGATCGAAGCATAGAAGAGAGAAAATTACACTTGGTGTATGGAGGAGGTAACCGAGGATTGTCAAAATTGGTTTCAAAAGCTGCTTTTGTTAGAAGAAGCCAAGTGTTAGGCATCATCCCAAGAGTCCTAAAACCTTTGGGTAGTTTGTCTGACTCACCTACTGGAGAAGAGTTAGTCGTCTCAGGTATGCAAGAAAGAATAACTGGAATGCTTAATCATGCTGATGCTTTTATTTTCCTTCCAGGAGATCTTGCAACACTAGAGGCACTTGTCACACTAGCATCTTGGGCCCATCTGCACATTCACTAGAAACCCATCAGTTTGTTAAATGTTAATAATTTTTATGATGGCTTTATCGCATTTCTTTACCATGCAATAAAAAACTATTTTGTTCATTCCAATGCCAAAAAGCTTTTTATTTGTACTCACACTGCTAATGAGTTACTTGAAATGTTACAAGCTTATTGGTCAGAGCCAGACCCCTGGACCTTTGTGTTGGAGAGTCCAAATAATGATGGTAAGAGTAGTTACAGTAAGAAGTACAAATTAGATTTAACTCTCCGTCTGTAAATATTTTCTTCTGTGTTGCACCACCCAGGTGATGTTTTCTAAACTCTACTTCTTTCTTTTTATTTGTGCTCACACTTCTTTCATTTTTCTTAGAGAGTAACCCTTTTGCCCATTCTTTATACAACTTAGCAGTTTATTATTGTATATACGATCTCTAGATTTCTTTTCAGTTAACCTTTAAAAAAAATTTTAAAAAAGAAGAAAAAAAGAAAAAATGTGTGTTGCTACATTTGGAGGCCCATCTAACTAGTAGATATGTAAGGTTATTTAAAGCCCTAAAAGATGATGAAAAGGCCATCTTTAATCCATTTGAGCATTTCTAGCCATCCCTTTTATCAAATATCCAGATTCTCAATTTTGGAGGCTATTTGTTTAGAGCATGATTTGGGGAGAGAGAGAGAGTAGAAGAAAGAGTAATATGAGATGAAGATGATGTAGAAGTTGAAGATGTGTTTGTTTCCATGGTTGATGAATCTTCTTCTAGGAGATCAAATAAGATTATTCAAATTACTAATGATAACACCTCGGCGTTGGGTGTGGCTCTGATACCGGTGGGTTGATCCTTCTTTCTTCCATCAAACTGCTGGGAACCTCATTCCAAGCTTTTCAAAACAGTTAATGGTGAAACTTTTGAAACCACCTTGATTACCAAAAAACCCATTGATATTCAATTCTTTCCGAATTGCATAATTTGAAAAAAGATTGTAGCTTCCAAATTGCTCGATAAATATTTGCTCATAGGTTTTGACATTATTCATCTGGTTAAAAACCTATTCCTCACCAGTTCTGGAGTTCGCTACAAACAGATGTTTGTACCTTATACAGATACCTTACATCTGTATGCACTTTATGAAACATCATCTCTGTACAGTCAGATCTCACAAAAGTTCTTAGAGTTCTGTCCAGAAAACCATTCACATTTTTATCATCCTTCACCTCTTTGGAAAAATGAACAATTTTTCATTCACCTTCCATTCAAACTCAATGAAGACATCAACCCCACAAAAGCTTCACACCTAGGTATGTCTCCTTCAAATCTCTTGCTTGCTAAATAAGAATGTTCTCAGTTACTTTAACAAGGTCTTATTGAGTCTACTGATTCAAATTGGGCTTGTCAAGCCTTTTATGTTGCAAAACGATCTGAATTAGTTCGTGGAAAAAAGAGATTAGTGATTGATTACCAGCCATTCAATTCTTTTCTTAAAGATGATAAGTTTCCCTTCCAAAAATCCAAACCCTGTTTGTCCATCTCCAAGGGGCTCGTATCTTCTCTAAGTTTGATTTGAAAGTTGGTTTTTTGCAACTTGGTATTTCACCAATTGACCATCACAAAAATGCCTTCTGCATCCCTTATACTCATTACCAATGGACGATCATGCCTTTTGTCATGCTATGACAAAAATCTTTAGTCCTATTCTCCATCATGCATTGGTCTACATTGATGATATTTTGTTATTTTCCTCTGACCATGAGAGCCACTAGAAGCTCCTTTTGGATTTCTTTCACATTGTGCAGGCACATGGCATCATGTTTTCCAAAAAGAAAAGCAGAATAGGAAAGGAATCAATTGACTTTCTTGGCATGGTGATTAAAGACAGCCAGTATCAGCCTGGCCCCCATATTGCAATCAAATTACTAAAGTTCCCAGACACACATCTCAACAGAAAGCAAATACAACAATTCCTTGGGATTGTTAATTATGTCCATGATTTTATCCCAAAAGTTGCAATCCACACCAGCCAGCTATCCCGCACGCTCAAGAAATAGCTCCCTCCATGGGGCCCTGCTCAGACAAAAGCTGTCAAGCAGCTAAAGGAGATAGCACAATCACCTCCTCCACCGAAATCCCACAAATGTACAACGCATCCTCCAAACTGATGCCAACGATGATTATTGGAGTGCCATTCTTCTCGAAGACATCAATGGCCTGCGTCATTTCTGTGCACATGCAAGCAGACAGTTCAAAGACTCTAAAAAGAACTACCATGTGATCTACAAAGAGATTTTGGTAGTCAAGTATGGAATTAAAAAATTTGAATTCTATCTCATCAGCCACAAATTCTTCTTTTTCCTTAATCTTTGACTTCAAGAACAAATTGCTACCTGACAAGCAATTACTCAGCCTCAAAACCTGGTTTGCTAAATATGATTTCACTGTTCAACACATAAAAGGCAACCAAAACCTCATTCCAGACTTCCTCACCCGTCCAGCTATAAATAAACCCGCACTCATCTCCTCGATTCAAACTATTCCAGTTATAGCCATGAATCGCCAACTTCCCTTCAAAGCTAAGCACCAAAGAAATTTCCCCATGAACATCTCTTTCCAATCGGCTTACCAATTGCAAGATTTTGCAAAGAAGTTTCTTTACTGCTTTTCTTTAATGTTTAGTTTAAAAATCCTAACCGATTTCATAATCTTTGCATGGAGCACCTGTTTCTCACAGACCTCACTCTGTCCTCTCTATTCATCTCCAAAGATGAGCTTTGGTATATGTGGTGTCTTACCACCTTATATGCTACAAAGCTAGTTTTTCCCATCAAACTAGTCTTGACTCACCCTACCACTCTAGAGTTCTCCCCAGACCTTCTATAGACTCCTTTCTAATGGTATTCTCCCACTTGGTAGCACCAGCAACTCCAACATTTGTATACCTTTCACGGATTAGACAAAATGTCAGAACAAGAAGCTAACATGTGGACTACAGCTTTCATCATCCACAGGCCTTATTTCCAAAATCCAGAAACACGAAACTACTGGACACAGGACATGACATATGAATGGAAAACTTACCCTCATTCTTATACCTTCATCCATGATACAACAGTCATCTCCGTTCTCAAAGCTTATCTCATGGAACTTAACAATGTTCCTCTACCTACCACAAACATTCACTACACTTCCATTGGACTATCACACACCCTTGAAATAATTCCAAAAAAACAAGGCTGTACGCCAGGTTCAAGTTCAAATCCTCAAGGAATCCTTGTTATGGAACAACGTCCTGACTACACGAATGTCTTATTCTAAGACGTCCAGGACCCATGGGAAGACTTTCAGTCCCTTCTCCATACTGACACTCCCCATTATACTATCACCAACCCAAACTCTCCTGCTGCATCTACCTCACAGCACATGTCTGAAGTTGATGAAGAAAAGTACCAGCAAGCTGAGGTGTATCTCCACTAGAGACAAAGGCGTTGGCACAAGCGATAATATGATAAAGAAATAGGAGACGTGTCACCATCGCGCTATCCATCCACTCCATAATGACACTTTGTTGCTCTCACACAACTTTTGATGCAATAACCCATGTGACTCTCGTTTGTCTTTTGTTATGCTTTAATTTTGTTACAGTCCTTGTAGGTATGCTTTACCTTTTGTAAAAGTTCTTATCGACGTGTTTTGCTTTCAAAAAAGGTGTGCTATGTGATATGATCATTCGAGAGGTCCTGTTCTCAATGATTCTCTATATAAAGCACCTTTGGTCTCAATTGTAAGGGAGCCAATATGAAAATAAAAGCTTAAGTTTTATACATTATGTTTCCCTAAACCTCTCTCTCTTCTAGGACTCAAAGAAATTATTTGAGTTAAAAATTATACGCTTACCTCAAAATTTCTAAACTGAGTATGCTCTGCGCTTGCCTCAAGCCTGATGATCCTATGCATCATAAATGTCCTGTTCTATCCTCCAAAATTGATTTTTATATAATAAAATTATTTTCTCACAACGTTCACCTTTTTTGAAAGCTTTGAGTGCCGTGTTTTCAGGTGGTATCGTGAAAAACTATTTTTAAGATGAATTTCGGATTTGGTATTTGGTGGATAAGTGTATATTGGCTGGAAACCAGAACTTGCGGGCTACTGGCCCTAAGGACAGACCTTGTGTGTGTCGTAGATTTGGTAGAACAACGCCACGTACAACATAACCCACTGGTATCAAGGTAATGGAGCTGGTGGAGGTGGAGGATCTTGTGGTGATTTGGGATCACAGTGGTGACATTAGACTGGAGGTTTTTTCTTTTCAAATTTCTTTTTTCTTATGGTGGCATAAACATTGTCCTCTTCCCAATCATCCCAGCAGGGACAATATGAGTCACACATGCCTGAGTTTGGAACATCCCATAGGAAATGGCCATTTTGCTTCGCTGGATAAGTAGGGTAGCCTTCAAAATTAAACCCTGTAATGGGCAGATTTTCCTGAGCTGTCTACACAGCTGTGATCATTAAAGAATAGATAAAGGAGAGCCGAGGAGGCTCTTGGGAGAACTTGGAGGTGGTTAAAAAGTCATTCTAACTGTTCCATCTTGTCGTCTTTCAAACATACTTTCAGATGTCTGAATTGGAGCTGTATTATTATGGAACTATTCATAGTTGGAGATCCATTCAAGAGGCATAAGCTTGATGAGCTCATGACGGGGAATTTTTCTTGGAATCTGGATTATTGTTGGTATCTGGTCAGATTCGGCTAATACCATGAGGGTGGCAGAATGGTGTTTTGGAGTGGGTAGATCTAAGACATAATTTTAAAGCCTATAGACCAGTTGATGATGGAGGTTGGGAATTTTGGTGGAGGAAATTTGTTCTGCACCTTGAATTTGGACTTGTACTTTCAAGGTTGTGGGCAAATTGGTGTTTTGGGAGAAAGGTTGAAATTTGGATTGAAGGTGAGTAAAACAGTTCCTGCATGAAAGGGTTTTGAGGACGGTACCTATAACAGCGTCTTGGTACTGTTTGAACTAGGTATCGAGCATAACAATTCGAGCTGTGACCGGTAATCCTTTTCTCCCATGAAAGGTAAGGATTAATCGGATGCCTCCAAGATGGAGATGGATATAACCTTTTCGTTTCCAATTTGAAATCAACTCTGAGGGTATTTCCAAAGGGACATATTGCTCAACATAGGTTACTTAAAGAGCACATTGATCCAGGCGAGAAGATTGGATATATTCTTTAGGTTGAGGTTATCTGGTAGAGATGAGGGTGCGAATATTGCGGGTAAAGAAATTGGATCGTTTGTACAGCTGGTAAAGGTTGATGAGAGGGTAGGATGACTCACTAATTTGGGCGGATTCACGGATGTAGAAATATTCTACAAGGTTTTCAATCTTATTGGCGGTATGAGAAGTGCAAGATTTGGGTAAAAAAAGAGTAGAAGAAAGAGTAACAGGATTAGAAGGAATGGAAGATGAAGTGGAAGCCACGAATGAGAAGTTCTCTCTGCTCCTGAAATCTAGAGATCAAAACAGAAAAAAGATTTAAATTATACCATTTTGATAATGAAAAATAAGGTTTTAGAAAATGTAAAATTTTCAAGGACTGGTATTTCAATTAAACCATAAACTTGAAAAATAAATATTTTCATAAAATCATTTTTTCATTAAATATAAAACCTTTAAAATGTGAAAATAATGATTTATTTAAAATGTATAAAAATAATTTGAGCTTTTAAAACCTGAATCATTCTTAATTTTGTCTGTTATCATCAAAATCAATATTATGGATACATATATACTAACAATCTCCCCATTTTTGATGATGACAAAGTTTTCATGTATTTAAAGAATGATTCCACAAATTGCTCTCCCTAAATGTAAGCTTTTCTTACAATTTAGGTAAATTAACAAATTCAAATACATGTATTCTTCTCCCCCTCATCATCAAAAAGAAAACTTAGTGGAAAAGAAAAAGAGTAACAAATTAGTTACCCATGTTGCCGACTAGAAATTTTGATAGAATCTCCCCCTAACAACAAGCATCACCTCAAATACAAGTTTAATAATATTACTCCCAAATTATTATAAATCATGATACAAGCTAACTTCATATACAAATCATCACATAATTCATCAACCATAAAAGATCATGAACTATTATTCCATTAATTACCAAATCAACAACTTATAAAATTATCATATAAAATAACCACGTAGTCAAATCATCATCATATCCCAAAATCATCAAAATCATCACTATAATCACATATTAATCATCAAAAAAAATTCAAAAGTCCATATTATTCTCCTTTTTTTGATAACATCAAAATGATATATTACTTTATCTTCCCCTTTGGATAACAAAAAGTTCAAAATGCATATTATCCAAAATCATATTATATGCTCTCCCTAAATATATGGACAATTTAAAATTTTAACCAAAATGATTTTATCCAAAAACATCTCATATTTATCTCCCCCTTCATCATTAAAAAAAAAATAGATAGATGCAATCGAAACAAGATCATAAAAAATAATTCGATGAAGATATTACCCATTTTGTGCGAGCAAAAATTTCGGCAGAGTCTCCTCTTAAAAATGAACAAATCCTCATGTATACAATATGATTACAAACACTTCCATATAAGCTTAAACAATTATAACAAACCAACAACTCCTTTAATTCATCAAGCAACACACATATAATCATCAATTATCAAAATCATCAAGAAATCAAATCATCCCTAATTTATGCTGAATTTTTTGAAAATTGCTCTTCGCAAAGATATTTTGATTTCTTTACCAAATTGGCATGCATATTATCAAATATCCAAGCTCCATAATTACCAATCACATTTTATAAATCAAGATAACTAAACTCATCAAGTATCTAATGTGACATTTCAATATAACTTAAGAAATTTCAAATGCTTAAAATTCTCGAAATATATGTGTTTTTCCCTTTTTTGATATCATTTAAAACAAGTAAGGCATATTCAACAATACATCAATAAAGTACAAAAAATGCATCTATTCACTAATTATAAATTGCATAAAATCAAAGTTTTATCAAATACAATGTAATCATCAATGCACATTCTTTATCAAAAAAACTTAAGTAAAACATAAGTACGTAATGACAATATAATATCATCAAAATCAATATAGATATTAAGAAAAGCCATCATTATAAGTAAAGAACAAGTGATCAAATATATAATTGCGATAAGTCATTTGTGCGAATTTTATAAATGATATAACACAATTAATGGCATATGAATTCACACATACATAAGAGATGGACAATGATGATTGACAATTAAAAAGATAAAATTGAAGACCATACAATCATTAAAATCAAACAAAGGCATCATGATAAATCACTCAATGTTATACACAATGATAATTCCATCATGTCAACATACAAGCATACTCTTGCAAATTCAAGCTATTATCCATTTATCATGATCCACTCAACATAATAAATAGGCAAGATAAGCTTATCCACCGCATATTAATACACTTAATGTTATGATACCAAATGAAATGTTAAATATTTACTAAGATTAAAAGACAATCACTTATAATCAATAAGACAATAATAGTTACCAAAACAATTAAATCATCTTGCCTCATCATTTTTCGCTTAGACAATGATCAAGTGATTATCTTCACAAGTCTCATCAAGAAACTCTCCACCATTTCTTGTTTGTGGTACCTACAAGAAAATATTCAAGTTGTGTGCTTTGGTACCCAAATATTCTTGGGTCCGTTAGTGTTAGCAATAGTTCCTTTTGGAACCCAAATACATGTCACTCCATAATATGTATTTCTTTTAACTGGACATCTAAGCTTCATGTGACCATTTTGATTGCAGTAATGGCATACAATTTGATCATTAATGGAGGTAGTTTTAACATAATAACTCTTATAATATTTTTGTTTCAATTTTGGCTTATAACCACCAATGCCTCCCTTGTCAAACGCATATTTTTGTGAATTAAGCAAGTTATTCAACATTTTTGTCCATTTGTAAATGTTAAGACAACATCACTAAGTTCAAGGTTCTTTTTTTGAGCATTTCATTTTCCTTTTTCAAATCATCTACATGTGGCTCTAGATGCTCATGTGAAGTGTTTGGTTTCTCATTTGATAATGCAGCTCTATTATGCAAAGTTTTATTCTCTATTTCTAGTTCTTTAATCTTTTCATTTAATGAATCATTGCATTTTTGTAAAGCATTCTTTTCATTTTTCAAGTTATCTACATGTGATTTTAGATGATCGTGTGAAGTGCTACATTTCTCATTTGATAATGCAATTTTATCATGCAATGTTTTATTCTCTAATGTGTACCTACTAGTTTTAGACTCTTTCACTTGATTCGTGCCTTCATAAACAACTTCAAGTTTGTGCCAAATTTCATTAGCACTTTAACAATTAGATACTCTATCAAACTCTTTCTTATCTAGTGCACAAAACAAGGCATTCATAGCTTTGGAATTTAGAGAAGCTTTTCTCTTTTCAAATTCATTTCATTCTCATGAAAGTTTTGGAATGTCGTCCCCAACTTCGTTTTTAGTCAAAGGCATAAATGGACCATCACAAACAATTTCCCAAATTTCATATTGTAAAGCTTGTAAATAAATTCTCATCCTATTTTTCAAAATGGGTAGTCCTTACCATCAAAGAACGGTGGTCTAGTTGTGGATTGTCCTTCCCTAAAGGTTGAGTCATTATAGGTTGCCATATGGATCTTTAACTGTAGACGGTTAAGTCTACACATGAGCACTTTACTATGATACCAAATGAAATACAAGTGTGCAACCCAAGGGGGGGTGAATTGAGATTTTAAAAATTAAGCTAAGCAAATCACACAACAATTTAATCTAATGCATTAATGGAATAAAAAACAATAAATTCAATAAAGCACAATAATAAAAGAGTAAGGGAAGAGAGAGCAAACACAATGATTTTTACGTGATTCGACAATCCCTATGTACGTCCATGCCTCCAAGCTCACTTGGTTGAGGATTTCACTAAGCAAACCTCCAAGGCTTCAAATGCTTACAATTGACTTCCACGGTGTCAATGGACCTTTACAACAAGAGATTATCCCCAATCTCTTAACCCAATTGTATCACAACACTTACAATTTTTTAACTTGATTTTACAAAAAAAAATTACAAATGAATTTCTTTCACACAATGTGTTTGATCATAAATGAAAGCTCAATGTGTGACTGAATGAGATGAATACAAGGATTTAAATCTCAATGAAAGTTGTATTCTCCATATTTTGCTCAATAATGATCGTTAGAATTCTTCTTGTTTGAATTGGATTGAACTAGCCGTTATTGACTTTCTGGTCACTATTGGATCACCGCTAATTAGATGTCTGATCCCCGTTTGACTGATCAATATGACCGTTAGGCTGAATGTTCAAATTGTCGGATCGTCGTTTTATAGATGTCGGATCACCGTTTTCTATAATAACTGCTACAGTTAACTATTTTGTAAAATAATAGGTTGACCCAAAAACTTTATATAATTATACTATGGCCCAAGCGTTATACATTTAGTAAATAAGTCCAATTTCAGAATTTCTAAATAATGCTTACTATTCCTAAAACTTTCTAAAATTATGATATAGCCCAAAATGTTATGAATACTTTTCAAATAAATCCTTCTCCAAAATTTCAAGCAATACTTGTTGATTTTAAAGTTTTCAAAACTCTTTCAATTAAACCATAAACTTGAAAAGTAAATAATTTCATAAAATTATTTTTCCATTAAATATAAAAACTTTAAAATGTATAAAAATAATTTGAGCTTTTAAAAACTAAATCATTTTTAATTTTGTTTGATACATATATGCTAACATTCGCTAATTAAGTCAGTCAGCGAGGTTATCTACGAAGGCTTAGCTAATTAGCTAAAATATGCATCTATGTAAGTGGCTAACCTTAAGTGGTTGAAATAGCCTATAAATAGACTTGTAAAGCTTTGTATTCAACACAAGTTGAAGTCAATTCAAAATCTTCTCGTTAATTTATGCATCCAGCTCACATATTTTCTATAACATTTATATTTTTTTTACTCGAGTTATCTATTGCTTTCATGTTGACATTCAAAACAACTTGTATATTGTATATCGGTGTTCTATTGATTTTAGGTTTACGCCTGCTTGTTGTACATTGAGCTTGTAGTAAAATAATCTTATCTCCAGATTATTTAGTCTTTTAGTTCTTTCTAAATAACAACAAGAATTAGATTCTATAGACAATTTTCACTGACACAATACATCTTTACGTAAGCAAGATATTTGAATTTTATGGACTCATTAACTGAAAGAGGTTCAGCTCTAACATTTATCTATTGATAAAAATTGGCATGCTTTTCACTTCTAGAATTAATCGTATATTTTATTTTTGCTTCACTCCCTAACAACCGGGTTTTAGCTTAATATAATTATTCATAATTTCGTATCTTGAAAGTTGAATATTGTAATTGTTAAATTATTTATCAATTTAGAAAATAATAATATAGTAAGAGAAAGAGAGACAAAGTACAGATGTAATAGTTAGAGAGGAAAGTTTTTAAATTTCAAGTATATACAAATGACGATATAAGCCTTTCTTTTATAGTCACGTAACCATACAAATAAAGTAAATAATTAGTAAATGGATACATCATTAATTTAAGTTCTTATGAGATAACGAGAGTTATAAGGGATGGAGAGTTGTTTGGTGAGGAGAGAAAACCCTAGTCTTTTATGACAATCATAAGAGTTTTTGTTTTTTTTATGAAAATGATAAGTGCTTTTGTTGCTTGATGTGAATAAGTCAAAATTGGGTCGATGATGATGAAATATCAGACATACTTTGAATCATATAATTAAGAAAAATTAAAAATGACCACCTATATAATTATACCAAAGAAACCTCAAACATTATTGCAAACGGTAGTAATAGGAAAAAAATTCTTTAAAAACAATATTCATTCCAACGATTA
This sequence comes from Citrus glauca, assembly GCA_029633175.1. Lineage (NCBI taxonomy): Eukaryota > Viridiplantae > Streptophyta > Magnoliopsida > Sapindales > Rutaceae > Citrus > Citrus glauca. The sequence continues at coordinate 16,174,948 of JAQOOD010000005.1, forward strand.
AATTTTAACCAGCAAAATAATAAATCAATGGGCAACATTTTTCTTTAGCACACAAAGGCTGTGTTCTGAAGTTTAATTTTAATTTGTTTATCAGCAGCCTTCTTGAATTAGTACTTAATTTTTCTTCACTTCTTTCTCTTCTTCTTTTTCCTTCAATTCTTTCTTTTCTTCTTTCTCCTTCACTTCTTTCTCTTCTTCTTTCACTTCTTTCTTTTCTTCTTTAATCGCCTCTTTGCCTTGGGCCTTCTCTGATGCAGCTTGAGCCGGTACATCTGCCTCCTTATCCGTTTTCTTTTCTTCCTTTGCTTTATCCTTCTCTTCTTTTGTTTTCACACCATCTGCTTTCTCTTCTTCATTCGCCTTCTTTTCCTCGCCTTTTTCTTCCTTTTTTTCCTGACCCTGCCAATGCAATTAAGAGTCTTATCAAATATGAAGAAATTTGCATCCCATAAAACAGAAGAATAGATATATCCGAACCAAAAATGGATAGTTCATTTATTTACGGTTGGTCTCTGGTGTGAAAGTCCTTACAAAAAATTTTAGACATCAGTAAAAGTCGATGAAAAGACAATAAAATAATGATACGTATAAGTAAAAATGTATACACATCTGATTCTATCGGGTTAGAAGAGGAATTTCTTAGAACAAAAATGATACGTTCTCAAATTAAATTAAACAAAAGACTAAAAATGCACTTCAATGTACTAATATTGGAATCCATGTTTTTTTTTTTTAATCTTTTGGTGACATCCTTGTCGCATTAACAAGAAGACATCTTTATCCGAGAGTAATTACATTCATTTATAATAATATCAAAAGAAAACTATAAAAATACCTCGTCAAGCAAGGACTCAAGAGATTTAGGTTCGGTCTCATCCTCGATCTTTTTCTCTTGTTCATCTTTCACTTCCTTGGTTGTGTCCACAGCTTTAAGGGACTCCTCCTTAGCAGGTTCAGGGGCCGGCGCCGCGCCAGCGTCGCCCTTCGTCATAGCCTTTGGAATGCTAGCACAAGCACCCATATTTTTTTTTTTTCCAAAAAAGAAAGAGAAACCTTCTTAAATTTCTCTTTCTCTTGTAAGAGCTGGAGAGATCAAGATTAAAGAAGGAGAAGAAGAATTTTTTCTATGGGACACACTTTTGTTAAACCTAGGAGAGGCCTTATATACATATATATGGAGTTTTGTACGTGGATTTGTTTAGGTTTTTGTATGCTGCCGAATTTTTTGCTGTGGTCCTGAAAGGTTTAGACAGCTAACGGTTGTTATAATTAACTAATCGTCATTTTAACTTCTAAACTAGCAGCAAACAGCTGGTTGATTTATAGTCGCAGGTTTTCAACGCTATTTATTAATTCATTACTCAAGATTTTGGTATTTTTGTTTCCTATTTAATTCTCTCTTAATAATTTGCGGTGTAAGTAAATAGCATTTGCAATTAAACGCACTTTTACTGCATTTGGCAAATTGAAGTTTTCTATATTCACATTCATTGCTTACGAATATTTTTGTTTTACAACTGGCTTATGATCTAAATTTAACAAAATAAAAAATTCTAGATTACCTCCATAAATATAAATAATATCTTCATTTTCTTTTTTTATATTATTATTCTTAATTGGATGTTTAGTAGGGATGGCAATGGGGAGGGGAAGGAAGAGGACCAATCTCCCTGTACTCATCCCCGATATTTTGAGTATATTCTCGTCCCCTCCCCGTTCCTATCATAATTACTTGAGAGAATCCTCATCCCCTCTCCAAATAATAACAGGGGATCTCCAAGGATCCCCAATCCCCGAATAACTAATACATTTTTTTTCAATTTTGAGTTAATTATATTAAAATAAAAAATTTAAATAAAAGTAAAGTTTGAAATATATCTTACATTAATATCCATTACAAAAGTCACATATATTAAATTAGTAAGTAACGCAGCATGTAAGAGATACAAACTTCTTTTACAAACTATCGTGAATAAATTAATAGTCTAATACAAAATTATTACAAATAAAATCGAATTTAGATTTAAAATTAATTTTTTCAATGGTAGCGTGACACTTTATAAATGTAGACTATTCCCTTTATAACACAATAGTTAAGTCAGAGCAAATTAAGAGCAAATATTAGATTAGATTAGATTAAATTAGATATTAAAATTGTGATTCGTTGTGGGCAATTATAACATCTATAAATAAATAAAAAATAGATTTAAGTTAAAAAATTTAATGAATATTAAAATAAAAATAAAATTTTTGGGCTAATAGAATTTATCCAGTTTTTTTAATGTCCCAAATAAAAATTTAGGACTTTAATTAGTTAATTAAGCCTAAAAGTTTAATAATATAAATATTTTGATATTTTTTATTTTTGCCAATATTTATAATTTTATAATTGAAATTTCATTATTTATTTACTAGTAATTTTAAAAAATAAAAATAAAAATAAAATTAAAAATTAAAATGGGAAAATGGGTAGGGGATGGGGATTCCACCTCATCCCCGTCCCCTCCCTGAATAAGAAATTGGGTAAAAAAAATTTTCCGTCCCTTTCCCAAATAAGAAATTGGTATGAAATTATCCTCATACCCTCCCTGAATGGGGAAAATCTCACAGAGTACCCATCCCCATGGGGATTTTTGTCATCCCTAATGTTTAGGGACAAAAGTCGAAACTGTCATAAATTTGCATAAAATTCATGCATATCTCAATAGACCAAATAATTTCTTTTTCCTCAATATATATATTTAAAAAAAATCTTCAGCCGAAACTTGTTAGATTTCAAGAATTTTTATTAGTTAATTACCAATGTTAATCGTGCTCTTTTTCTTTTGACAAATTCGAGCAACTTTTTAACCCTTTCATCAATGGAATGACACTTTCGGTTCCTCATTAAAATTCTTTTCTCATTAAAGTCCCTTATAAATTTAGCACTAAGATGGCAAAATCTTCCACATGTTTAAAGCTCCATGAAGCCTCACCCCAAACAGGGTTAATTCTGAATAATTTTTGGAGAATGGGTGGGGAACGAGGGAAAGATAATCCCCAAATTCTTAATAGGATGGGTTCTGTTTTTGCACTCCTAACCCCACCCCCACCTCAATCCCCATTACATGTGAATAGTTTTTAATTTTAATTTTATGAATTACAATGTTGTTTAATAAATTTTCTTTTATTTTTACCTAATATAAATATGTTATAACTAAAAAACCTACATTATAATTCTTAGTCAACCCTAAAATATTGTTACGTTTTCTTTTCTCTTGTAAGGTATTGCTCTCTTCAAACACTTTTAGTTTTAATATCATTTCAAGATATTGTTTCAATCTTTTGGGGATTTTTTTAATGATTTAAATATTTTATAATATGGCAATAATTTTATTTAAGTATCTAATTTTTTAATTTACTAAAATAATTTATCCAAATAAATAAGGAATGAGGTGGGAATAGAGAAATCCTTCCTCATATGAGGATTCCCTATCCTCACCATTCTAAATTTATTAGGAGATGTGGTGGGAAATGAAGGCAAAAGTTTTAATACGGGTAGGAATGAATTAGGCTTCCCCACCCCAACCCTACCCCATTATCATCTGTATTTAGCACTACATATATGTAATAAAATCTTACTCGTCAAATAAACAAAATAAGTAGTGCTTCACTTCCCTACCCCCCCCCCCCACCCCTCTAACCCCCACCAAAAAAAAACCAAAAAAGGTTAGGGACTTATGAAATTCAAATCACTTCTTTAGTTCCTAACTACTGTAGATTTGGAACACAGATGACAAGTTAAAGAAAGCTACTTGAAATCATTCAATAAAGCTCTAGGAATATTGAATTACTTAACTATTTGTGATCCACTAAAGTTAAAGTAAAAAATCCAAGACTGTTCATATAAAAGGACAAAGGGTGCTTTTGGAATTAAAATTAGACAGGTGTAACTTAAAAGTTATAGCACTAAAATATTTCGTAAACACTAACTGTTATAGCTTGAAAGTTATGTTGATATAATTTTTCACTTGTATAATAAAAAGTTACTATATATTATTAATTTTTGTTTCATAGTGACAACTTTTTTTTTTTCACAGCACCTCAATCCCAAATAAAACTAGAGATTAGCTCCATAGTGTTAATGAATTTTGTGCATTTTGTTAAATTAGGAAATCATTAATGAATAGGTATTGGAGGATATTCATAAATTTTTATGGTGTGTAGAGATAAATTTCTTGTCTTTTAATTTTAATGCTACATCTATTACTACAATATTAATAATTTGAACTACCGTTATAAACAAAAAAAATTGTTATATGATCAAATGATTTACTCATTCACTGGACAACAAGAAGTTTTTAATTCATTTATCCCGGTCCATAATGCATGAACTAAAAACTTGAGACCGCTATAACATTAGTTTTGTAGAACTAAGAGGGCCAACAATATAGATCGCGATAAACAAACCGTAAACTTCGGTAAATTATAATATAAAGTCTGCAAATTTGAGGGGCCAAAAGTAAAATATGCATAGAAATTGGTAATGTTTTAATTATTAACTTATTTTTCCTCATCTTTTTTTCAAAGAATGTTAGATATATTATAATTTAGTAAGTTCCTCTTTGATAAAATCTCTGCTTGCTATAAAGTTTAAGTAATTGTTATTTAGAAGTTAAAGAAATCTTATAAAATACTATATATTAACTTATTTTTTTCTCCTATAGTCAATGTAAAAATATCATTGGAACCATAAGTAAAATGTTAATTAAGCCCGCAATGGTACATCACATGGAAAGTGTTACAAGTGAGGAATTATGGTTTAATTTATTAATTACCTGTTGCAAAATATGATTATTACCAATACCACTACAAGTCTACAACACCCATTTATGTTATCAAATATGTATCCAGAAAGTTTCAGATTTTTAAGCCTGTATCAAATTGCAATAACGTGAACCTAAATGATCATGAAACCCACGTTTAGTATCAATTCCCCCACTTATAAATTGTAATCATAGCCATTCTCTAAAAAAATTCAAGAAATGCAGAGTTAGTAACTTGCCACAAGGGGAATAACTTTTTAAAGCTTGGCAATCATTTCAGCGCCTACACTTTATAATTAGAAATTTATCCCAAACACAATGAGCCTGCTATAGCACCTTGTTCAACTTCAAATAACAGAAGCATCATTTCATGGGTCCAGTTATGCTACCCACGGTGTTTAGTACCCATTTTTTTTGTATTTTTTAAATTCACCGTTAGATTTAACACAAAGTTGAATAACGGCTTAAATGTATTTGTGGGATTATTAACATTAAATACTCTTGTTATTTATGTAAAATAAGAAAAATCAAAAGTTTTACAATTTTGACATGTAAGTCCGTAATATTTTAAATTTTTTAGACTATTGAAATAGGTTTCATTAAATGACTTATTATTTTATTTATTAATATATATTAATAATTAATTAATTAATTTAATATATAACTAGATATTGTAAAACGATACTCCAAACAGATGCAAGTGACAAATCATGGGATGCTATTCTTCTCGAAGAAATAAATAGCAAAGAGAGCTTTATTACTTGTGCTATTGGACATTTCTTTGACACACAGTAGCACTACCATAGTGTGTACAAAGAAATCTTAACTGTGAAGAACATAATTGACAATAAATAAATATAATTTTTTTTTAAATTTAGCTAATAGCAACCAGTTTCCTTTCACCCATGTGAGCAGGGTTTAGACATTATGCCTTTTTTTTTCTCTCTAACACAAGATATTTTATTATTTTCAATAGATGAAATGGAGAAAACATGAAAATAAATTTAATTTCATATTATATATAATTAATATTTTAATATTTCCTTGTAACATACCATCAATTATTCGACTATGTAGAAAAAAATATTAATTTACTAATAAATAAATAATAAAGTGTTAGTTTATCGATTCGTAAAATCATTTTTGTTCATTTGAATAAAGATTTTGTATTTTTGGTTGAGTTTTTGTCCTTAAATAAAAAGAATAAATTTAATTGCACACTTAAATAAATTGACTTTTGTTATTCCACCCCAACATTTTAAATAGTTATTACCACACATCCATATGGTTAAGATATTTCACTACCCCAATTAAAGAAGGGTAAAAAAGAAAATCTAAACAATACTCCATTTTAAAATAATTTAAACATTTATTTATTAATTTTTTTGTAATTCAAAATAAGAGTAACAATTTTATTTTATTATTTTGTTTCCATATTGAAAATAATTTTAATTACCTTTTAATATTAATCATTTTAGGAAATTAAAAAATAAGAATTTTTTATGTAAAACACATTAATTAGTTTTTCATATTATAAAATTTATAGTGATTTATAATAAAAATTAAATATGCATGTTTACCCTTAGATGTTTATATTTATATTAGATAATTATGTAATCTGATTCAGTTCTAATTGGGAGGAGAACGAAGAAATTTTGTCATATAATAATTAGATTTCTAAAGATTTCTGATTCCATTAGATTTTGTCATATAATAATTAGTTTTCTGATTATATTTATATAATCAGATTTTTGAAGAAATCTGATTCAGAACTTCATGATTACATATGGACAATGATTTTGTCATCTGAATTTTGTCATATAATAACTATAGTCATCTGAATTTTGTCATCTCTAATTGACAATGATTTGACCAATTAAATAATTCTACAAAACTATATATATAATTGTCGGATTAATGGCTAAGTGCTGGAAAACACTACTATGGCCATGACCAATTTTTTATTTTTTATTTTTTAGTTTGGTAGTGAAATGGATTTCTTCCCCCCCCCCCTCTTCAACTCTAGCAAACTATACATTCTCTTCTCAACATATATTGCAATACAAAAAAAAAAAAAATCCAAATTGAGAAGTTTATGATGTCGGAGTATTTTGTTCATGTCTACATCTTCAAAAGGTGTTTCTAAAATAGATTGTGGCTTCTAAAAGTATCATTGTAACTGAAAATTTTTAGGTGTAGGACTAATGTGTGAAAATATAAAAATCTTTAATTTTTTTTAACAAATAAATGGACTCCATTATAATTGAACTAGAAAAAGACAAAACAGTGGGGTACGACACCCATGTGCCAACGTAGTTTTGGCCTCATTTCAAACATACAATAACTCAAAAGCAAATTCACAAAATAGTGTTAATGCTTTTTACTCTGTATGCCTATAAATGAAATACAAAACAGCAGAAAGTATAAACCAAAAAGGAACCATTCCTGACATGAGGTTGACTTTCATTTTTATTTCCTTCGGACATTTTGCAACGCCAACTTGAAAATTGCTGATGCTGAGATGCCTGAAATATAAAATAGTTCCATAAGTATCGAAACATTATCATCTAATTATTCTTTCCTCAACTTAACTAGCCACGTCATCTGACATTGGGCAATTTAGCTCTTCAAGAATTGCACCAATCCATTTTTCCTGCCATCATCTTATCATTTTTCTTCCTCTCTTTTCCTCTTTGGGAAATAATATGCGAATGGGAATATAAAATTAGCTCCTTCTAATAGGTAACACCAAATAGAGGTATCAATGAAAGTTCTCTGATTATAATTTATCACATCAAATAATCGAAGCATTAGTCATATCATTCTTCTTCCTTAACTAGCCACATCATCCAATATTTGGCTATCTAGTTCAAAAGTGAATTGACCCACTTTTTCTTTCCTTTCCTCCTTGGAAAATAATATGCGGCTAGGAATCCAAAGAAGTTAGCTTATTCTAATGTATCATCACATCAGATAGAGGTAACAATGAACCGCAACAGTTCCAATCAAATTAGATTATCTGCCATAGAAAGGAAAAAAATGAAAAAAAAAATCAAACCTATGAATTTTTTATCTCAAAATGTTGTATATCATATTATCCATCATATATAAGATCATTAATAAAGCTCTTCCTAAAATTCAACAAAGAGTTGAGCTGGAATACCAACCAAAGGTAACCCAATAAAATTAGTAATTCTTAGAATATCGATATTACATGACAATTATATTGATGCGATGCGTGGATGGTTCTGATACCAAATAGATATAATAAGGATATTCAATATTCTATTAATCCCATAATACCCAAAATAATGAAGAGATAAACTAACTTCCCACTGATGTTGGTATAACACAAGATTTATATAACACTAGAGATTTTAGAGCTATACAGTTCTAATCAGATAAAATGAGAAATCAGTGCGCGCCAACTTTCTAATATGGAAGATGTGAAGATTTAAGAGGAAAGAAATAGATTAAAAAAATGAAGTGAACGTAAGTAAAAATGTATATATATCTCCAAATACCTAAACTGTTAAATCGTAATCAGCCCTCATTTCCTTGTACTTAAGTTCCAATGCTATCCGCTCATTCTCAATCTTCAGACGCTCATTTTCCAGTCTCATTCTTATCAACTCCCTATCTTTCCTCCAGCAAATCCTCTGCCACTTAAACCGGCGGTTCTCTAACTTGAGTATTCGGCCATTCACTTGTAACCTCTGAAGCTTCAGCCGACACGATCGAAATGCTACCCACTGCTCCCACAATCCTTCTGCAGTACTGCCCTCAGGGTGAACACATTCCAAATCAGTAAGAGCGTGCTGTGAATGATCCTCTAATATCCCATTATAGTCCATACTTTTCAAGTTGCTATCTTCAGTTTCAGTATCTTGAGTGTAGGCACCTGGATCTTGTTCTTGTTTGTCATAATCAAGTTTCTTACTCAGAGCCAACTGCAAGGACCTCTGCAAATCTGGATCATGAGGAAGGCAGAGTTGATTGCCACTATGATATGAGCACATCTGTTCAAAAAACAGTTGTTTTGAGCTCAAAATTTTCTTTGCATTGTCCTTTTTCCTCTCTAGTATATCAATCTCGTCCAATATCTTTGGGTTCTCGACAACCTTGCAAGACATGCCTCGCCCAAGAACATCGTTAAGTTTCTTGTAAGTTTTGTTTAGATTATTAAACTTGTCCTCACATTGCTGAGGTGATACACGGTAACCCCTTTCAACCATGACCTTCGAAACAACCTTCCATTTTCCTATCTTCTGCAGGAATGAGGGCTCATTTCTCCCATTGCCTACATTGGACAAAGCAAACTGGCGAATGTAAGAAACAGTATAAATCAAGAGCTTCACCATTTCTTCAGTCCATTTAACACGCCGCCATGGGGTTCTTATCCCTTCAACTGCATAATGCTCATCAACACCAGGAATAGCACAATCCATCAGCAAGTTCTTTCCTCTCTGATCCTCATTATAATCAATATAGGAAAGTGGTTGCTCCATATATTGCCACCTTAAAGGAAAAACACTTTCAGGTTGCACTTGAACCACACAACTAGGCTGGTAAAAATTTGGGTCTTGTTGGTGATGAAGCTGCATTGCTCCTTGCAAGCCTTGAAAACTATTTAGTCCTTCCATAATCATACCACCAGTTAGTGATGATTGGCCTTCCATTGATTGTGACAAAAGAGGATTATAAACAAAGCTTTATAGAAATTTCCCTCCAAATTCAATCCAACAGGTTACTTCCTTCTTTACTGACTAAATACATGCAATTCAAGGGACCATAGATCAATCTTATAACCAGTTTCATATCACTAAGCTAAAGAACTCATACCATTCCCAAAATTTTCACTGTACATCCGTCGGAATTTAACCACAGGAAAACTAAACAGAGACAAAAACACTCAAGAAGCAGACTGAGGAAAGAACCCGACTGAAAACCAACCACAGATACTCATTTCCAGTTTTTGGAATTCTAACTAAATTTACAATATTAAGAAATCAAATATAAGTACATAAAGGAAAAAGGAAAAGCAAATGACCATCTCAAAATGATAGGTTCTCTTTCCGGTTTATGCTGATCCAACTCAGATCAGGGAGTCTTTGGCAAAGTTTTGGAACAGTTACATAATTAGGACAATCCGACAAATAAAAATATGAAACGCTCGAAGACGTGCCTTTCTTTAAACGTGCTTGGATTCCTTTAACTTTGGTTTTAGCGTAGACACAGACAGTAATGTAACGGACCTTGTCCCACTTGTCAATTTAACATATTTAAATAGATAAACTACACCTCGTTGAAATCAAGCAGCGTTACGTAAACAGCTGAACTACATGCATCTAGACATTAATGGTTTGCCGCAATTAGATTATAAAGCTAACAGCCTGTTGAATTATCAGAGTTAAATAAGTATAATTTAAGTATTTTGATTTGTTTTGATCTTTAGACTTCAGGAGAAGAGAGAACTTCTCAATGATGGCTTCAACTTCATCTTCAACTCCTTCCAATCCTGTTACTCTTTCTTCTACTCTTTCTTTACCTAAATCTTGTACTTCTCATACAATCAATAAGATTGAAAACCTTGTCGAATATTCCTATATCCATGAATCTGCCCAAATCAGTTAATCATCCTACCCTCTCATCAGTCCTTATCAATTGTACAAAAGACCCAGTTCCTTTGCCCGCAGTATCCGTATCTTTATCTCTACTAGACGACCTCACCCTAAGGAGTATATCCAGTCCTCTCGTCTGGATCAATGTGCTCTTCAAGCAACCTCTGCTGAGCAATATGTCACTCTGGAAATTCCCTCAGAGTTAATTTCCAACTGGAAATGAGAAGATTATACCCATCTTCATCTTAGAGGAATCTGCTTAATCTTTACCCTTCATGGGCAAAAAGGATTACCAGTTACAGCTCGCCTTGCCCTCCTTGATACTCGATTCAAATAGTACCAAGATGCTGTTATTGGCACTGTTCTTACCACCCTTCATGCATGAAGTGTTTTACTCACTTTCTATCCAAACTTCAACCTTTCTCTCTAAGATACCAATTTGCCCACAACCTTGAAAGTCCAAATCCAAATTCAAGGTGCAGAACAAATATCCTTTGCCAAAATTGCCACTCTCCATCATCAACTGGTATATAGGCTTCAAAATCATGCCTTAGATCTCCCCACTTCAGACCACCATTCTGATACCCTTATGGTATTAGCTGAATCTGACCAGATTCCAACAATAATCCAGATCCCAAGACAAATTCCCTGTCATGAGCTTATAAAACTTATGCCTCTTGAATAGTTCCATTCCAATACTGCTCCAATTCAGACATCAGAACGTATGTTTGAACTACAGCCAGATGGAACAGTCAGAATGACTTTCAAACCACCTCCCAGTGCTTCACAAGAGCCTCTTCGGCTCTCCTTTACATACTCTTTGATGATCACAGTTGTGCAGACAACTCAAGAAGATCTGCCCATTACAGGGTTCAATTTTGAAAGCTACCCTATTTATCCAGCAAAGCTAAATGGTCATTTCTTATGGGATGCCCCTGGCTCAGGCATGTGTGATCCCTCTTGTCCCTGCTGGGATGATTGGGAAAAGGATAATGATTATTCCACACGAAGGAAAAAATCCGAAAAGAAAAAACCCTCCTTTACCCATCTACAAAAAAGAACTCAAATGGATTGCTAAGCATTGCAAATATGAGATTCTATCACCAATTCCAAACCCACCATCACCATTGAATTGTATGATGTTTTCATCTACCTCTTCAGACTACTCTTCCTCATTCCCCCCTTTAGACACCCACACAGATTCCCAACGAAATGCTGTGTCTAAACCCTTTATCTCTTCAGCCATTAACTCTACAGGACACCTTGAACCACCTAAACCTTTTGAATAAAAGCCACACCCAAAGCCGAGGTGGTATCATAAGTAATTTGAATAATCTTATTTGATCTCCTAGAAGAGGATTCCCTCACTATAGAAACAAACACATCTTCAGCTTCTACATCATTTTCATCTCCTATTTCTCTTTCTTCTACTCTCTCTCTCCCCAAATCATGCTCTAAACACATAATCTCCAAAATTGAGAATCTTGTTGAATATTCTTATATTCCAGAATTTGCTCAAGTCACTGTGTCCCAGTTTCCCCTCATGAGTCCTTACAATCTCTACAAACAGAAAACTTTTTTCACTAGAAGTATTCGAACTCTCATCTCCACTAAAAGACCACTCCCAAAAGAATATATTCAGTCCTCTAGACTGGATCAGTGTACTTTGCAAGTCTCACATAGTGAACAATATGTCATTATAGAAATACCTTCCGATCTCGTTGCTAACTGGAAACGAGAAGGATACACACACCTTCATCTTGGTGGTGTACGATTAATTCTCACTCTTCATGGTCGAAAAGGCTTACCTGTTACAGCTAGAATTACTCTCTTAGATACCAGGTTCAAGGAGTACCAACATACTGTTATAGGAACTGTTCTGACAACCCTTCACGCTGACAGTGTCTTATTAATCTTTTACCCTAATTTCAACCTCGCTCTTGAGGATCCCAATCTTCCAACAACCCTTAAAGTCTAAATCCAGCTCCAAAGAGCCGAACAAACACCCACATCTAAGATTGCAACCCTCCATCACCAAATAGCGTATCGATTACAAAATCATGCACTAGATCTTCCTACACCATACACAACTTCTGATGCTTTGATGATATTGGCGGATACAGATACAATTCCAACCATCATCCAAATCCCCAAACAAATTCCGAAACAAGATCTGCTCAAACTCATGCCTCTTGAATGGCTAACCAACTATGAGCATTTTCACCAAAATTCTGAACCAATCCAAACCACAGAAGCTACATTTGCCAGACGCCCAAATAGTCAAATCCAACTAACTTTTCAAACTCCTGACACTAAGCCCATTCCAGACAGTGCACAGCTTTCTTATACTGCTATGATCACCACAGTTCAAACTGGTCAAAAAAAGAAACTTCCTATTCATGGTTTTTCATCAGAAGGGTATCCAGTATATCCTAATAAACTTAATGGTCATTTTCTATAGGATGTTCTTGAAGCCCATATGTGCAATTCGGATTATCCTTGTTTGGATGATACGGATATGGATGAAGAATTAGAAGTCATGCGGTGAAAGAAAAAGAAGAAGAAAAAAATCTTCTTATCCTCCAACATCTTGCAAATCCTTTCTTCCACAAACTCCACCGGATCCAAAACCTCAAGTTCACCCAATCAGGTCATGCCTAATGTTTTCAAGTCATTCCTATGAGGAATCCTTTCCTCCCCTTAAAAAATAGACGGATCCACAAACTCGAGTTACCTCAAAACCTTTTGTTCAATCTCCGAATACTCTGGGCAACCTGAAGAACCAAAACAATATGAAGCTGTTTTGAATTGACAAACCAAAAATGCTAATGCTCAAAATCATTCTCTTCAACAACTCGGTAAGAAAATTGACCATGTTGCCACTCAAGTCTCCCAGACTGAAACCAAAGTTGATTCCATCAGCAGCCGTTTAGATCAGATGTATATCCATCTCCAAGATCAGATTTCTGAACTAGACACCGATCTCAGACGAATGATTAACAATCATAGATGGGGTCCAGAGTTTAATAAAAAAGAAGCCAGGATCAGAAAACTCAAAGCTGAATTATTCAGGATTGATGCTGAAAAGACTGGCCCTTCTCTTTTTACTTAACCACAACCAACACCAGTATATCCTCCAATTTTTGACACCTTTGCACCTTTCTACACACCATCCCGACCTCAACAACCTGTTTATAATCAGTTCTTTGGTTTCTCTCACCTTCAACCAACTCCCCAACCGTTTTCACCTAAAAAAGCACGATCTAAAGTGAAAATCTCTTAACCACGTCCCAAGGTCACATCCTCTTCCTCTACTTCCACAATCCCAATGGACCAATATCATTATCATATTGTCCAGCCTCAACTTTTAGATTCCTCTGACTCTTCTGAGCCTGAAACACATAATTCATCTTTGCCTTCTCTTATGACTCATTAAATGCCTCCACTGACTCTGAGTCTGAATATGCTAACATTACAGGCATATTAGTGGCCACTGAAACTGTAGATCCAAGTGCCTCTACTTCAACACCTATTGTTGATGACAATCCCTCTGACCAAGCTTCTCAAACAGACCCAGTACCACCACCAGTCCATGAACATTCAGCCAAACCATCTTCATCATCTTGGTTTACATTTGATGACATTCCCCGTCACAAATGGGCTGCTCGACTTCAAGAATTTGCTACTTGGATTGATCTCCAAGGTACCAAGCCTAATGCTCAACCTCAAGCCGTTCTTCATGAATTCATGGCCCGTTCCATGGGTTCCTTACGAGACTGGCTAGAAAGCTTAGGAGAATATAGACAGCTCCAATTCATGGAATCTCTGGTTGGTATAGCCCTCAATATCATTCATGAGCAATTCATCGGTGAAAAAACTGCTTCCATTGAAGCAGACAGAAAAGAATACCATCAGATGAAATGCTGCTCTCTTAAAAGACATCTTTTGGATGCTCATTATAAAAGAATGAGTATTCTCTTCTACAAGCTAAATGGGTTCAATGAGCTATCTCTTAAACATGTCTTCATTCCCTCTCTTCCTCCTGAGTTACAACCCGATCTTCAGAGAAAACTCACAGCCACAAATATGAGCATAGCTGATATCTCTTTAGGAAAGATTTTTCAAATGGCCATGTTATCTCTTAATAAGATCTATGAACATAAAGAATTCTTCAAAGATCTCATGGAAGACAAAAAGTCCTTCTCTGAAGCTTGTCGAAAACCTCATCTCAAGATAGAGAGTAAAGATGAAAAGAAGTGTATTTGGTCGCCTAAAAAGAAAAAACACTTTCAGAAATACTTCCACAAAAAATCCTCCTCCAAAAAACCTTTTCGTTATTTCAGAAAGAAAGATGCTTCTCAGTACCGAAAGAAAAAATCCAACCGTTGTTTTCATTTGCAAGAAACGCGGTCACTTTGCCCAACAATGTCCTCACAAATCGGCCAAAGCTGTTCGTCTTATCCAACATTTTGAACATTCTTCCCTGTTATTTGAGAATGAGGATGTCTAATCTAATTTTTCAGAACAGTCAACACAAGATGACCAAACTGCCTTTCTTATTGCCGAATCTTCTGATTCTGAAGATATTTCAGTTATCTCCACTATTCCTTGACCCTCTCTCAAGATGTCCATCATTCCTTTCAAATTCCATAAACCTATTCCTGTTATTGGGTTTATTGACACTGGTGCAGATACCAGTATGATTGATCCTTCTATTCTTCCCTCAAACTGTTGGGAACCTCACTCTAAGCTTTTCAGAGCAGTTAATGGTGAAACTTTTGAAACCACCTTGATTACCAAAAAAAACCCATTGTTATTCAATTCTTTTCGAATTGCATAATTTGGAAAAAATTGTAGCTTCCAAACTCCCCGACAAACATTTCCTTATAGGTTTTGACATTCTTCATCTGGTTAAAAACCTATTCCTCACTAGTTCTGGAGTTCGCTACAAATAGATGTTCATGCCTTATACAGATACCCTACGTCTGTATACACTTTCTGAAACATCATCTCTATATAGTCAGATCTCACAAAAGTTCTTAGAATTCTGTCCAGAAAATCATTCCCAATTTCATCATCCTTCATTTCTTTGGAAAAATGAACAATTTTTCATTCACCTTCCTTTTAAACTCAACGAAGACATCAACCCCACCAAAGCTTCACACCCAGGTATGTCTCCTTCTGACCTCTTACTTGCTAAACAAGAATGTTCTCAGTTACTTCAACAAGGTCTTATTGAGTCCATTGATTCAGATTGGGCTTGTCAAGCCTTTTATGTTGAAAAACGTTCTGAATTAGTTCGTGGAAAAAAGAGATTAGTAATTAATTACCAACCACTCAATTCTTTTCTTAAATATGATAAGTTTCCCCTTCCAAAAATCCAAACCTCATTTGTCCATCTCCAAGGGGCTTGTATCTTCTCTAAGTTCGATTTAAAGGCTGGTTTTTGGCAACTTGGTATTTCACCAGTTTGAAATACTATCTAGGTAACCCAAGAGGGGGTGAATTGGGTTTTTATAAATAATTACACTAAAATAAAATAAGTATGCAAATCTAAAATGAAATTAAAAACAATTATATATAAATTGATCACAAAGTAAAAAGATAAGGGAAGAGAGAATCAAACACAACGATGTTTACGTGGTTCGGCCAACCATGCCTACGTCCACGCCTCTAAGCTTCCGAGCTTGAGCATTTCACTATCCAAGGTGTCAATGATCTTTACAATAAGAGATTATTCCCAATCTCTCAACCAAAGTGTATCCCAACACTTACAATCACTCAAATAGAAAGAATACAAATTGTTTTTCTCTCATACTATCTATAAGGTTACAAATCAATTGCTTAAAGTGTAAATAGATGAAGTAAGAATGTGTTTAATGCTCTTTGAAGATTGCAAACTCGTGCATAAGCTCAATGGTTGTGTTGTGATCAGTCTTCTTTGAATTTGAATGAGCTTATTTATAAGTAGAGCTGAAAAACTAGCTGTTATTCGCTGTCTGCCCGAAAACGGTTCACCGTTAGTCATTAACAGTTAACCGTTTGTTCTGGTCAAGGTTACCGTTAAGCTAGAATTCAAATAAACGGTTTGCCATTTTTAGGTTACCCTTTCGCCATTAACGTCCAGAGACCTGAAAATGAATACTAGTTATCTGTTTCAAATAATCGGCTAAGGCTTTGCATGAGATGACTCTCTGGATATTATCGGTTAACCGTTTGTAAATAAACGGTTCACCGTTAGTGTCCAGTAACTTGCAAAAGAACAACAGTTATCCGTTTGAGTAAACGGCTAAGGCCTTGTGTGAAATTACTCTCTGAATGTTATCGCTTAACCGTTTGTAATAAACGGTTCACCGTTAGTGTCCAGTAAGCTATCCATTTCCGTTCTCTAACAAACTTTTGCTCTCTGGTCGTAATCGGTTAACCGTTTATAAATAATCGGTTCACCGTTAGTTTCCAGTAAGCTTTCCATTTCCGTTTTTCTTTAATCGGTTAGAGCTTAAGCAAAACTTTTGCTCTCTGGTCATAATCGGTTACATAAACGGTTCACCGTTTATTTCCAGAAACATATTTTAAGTCATTTTTTTTGCAAAGAATCTTTTTCCAATTGAAAATCCATCTTTTATAAATGTAAAAGGAGTGGTTTTAAAGACTTTTGTTTATTAAGAAATAACTTCAACAATTTTATCAAAAAATCATTTTAAAGTTTGTTATTATCAAAATCAATATTATTAACACATTCATGTTAACACAGTTGACCGTCACAAAACTACCTTTTGCATCCCTGACGCCTATTACCAATGGACAATCGTGCCTTTTGGTCTCAAAGTCGCTCCCTCCTTATTTCAAAAAGCCATGACAAAAATCTTTAGTCCTATTCTCCATTATGCATTGGTCTACATTGATGATATTTTGTTGTTTTCCTTTAACCATGAGAGCCACCAAAAGCTCTTTTTGGGTTTCTTTTACATTGTACAGGCACATGTCCTCATGTTTTCTGAAAAGAAAAGCAGCATAGGAAAGGAATCTATTGATTTTCCTGGCATGGTGATTAAAGATGGCCAGTATCAGCATGGTCCCTATATTGCAATCGAATTACTGAAGTTCCCGGACACACATCTCAATAGAAAGCAGATAAAATAATTCCTCAGGATTGTTAATTATGTCCGTGACTTTATCCCAAAAGTTGCAATCCACACTAGCCAGCTGTCCCGCATGCTCAAGAAACAGTGCTCTCCATGGGGCACTACTCAGACAGAAGCTGTCAAGCAGCTTAAGGTGATAGCCCAATCACCTCCTCTACTCCGAATTCCCACCAATGGACAACGCATCCTCCAGACTGATGCCAACGATGATTATTGGAGTGACATACAAGCGGACAATTCAAAGATTCTGAAAAGAACTACCATGTGATCTACAAGGAAATCCTAGCAGTCAAGTATGGAATTAAAAATTTTGAATTCCATCTCATCAGCCACAAATTCCTTATCAACATGGATAATTCTTCTTTTCCCCGAACAAATTGCTACCTGACAAGCAATTACTTAGCCTCAAAACTTGGTTTGCTAAATATGATTTCACTGTTCAACATATAAAAGGAAACCAAAACCTCATTTCAGATTTTCTCACCTGTCCAGATATAAATAAACCCGCACTCATCTCCTCAATTTACACCATTCCAGTTATAGCCATGAATCGCCAACTTCCATTCAAAGCTCTTAACCATAGAAATTTCCCCATGAACATCTCTCTCCAATCGGCTTACCAATTGCAAGAATTTACAAAGAAGTTTCTCTATCGGTTTTTCTTTAATGTTTAATCTAAAAAACCTGACCGATTTCCTAATCTTTTGCATGGAACACCTGTTTCTCACAGGCCTCACTCTGTCCTCTCTATCAATCTCCGAAGATGAGCTTTGGTATATGTGGTGTCTCACCACCATATATGCTACAAAGCTAGTTTTTCCCATCAAACCAGTCCTAACTTACCTTACCACTCCAGAGTTCTCCCCAGACCTTTTATGGA
The DNA here is from genome assembly GCA_029633175.1 of Citrus glauca. NCBI lineage: Eukaryota > Viridiplantae > Streptophyta > Magnoliopsida > Sapindales > Rutaceae > Citrus > Citrus glauca. The sequence continues at coordinate 16,193,399 of JAQOOD010000005.1, forward strand.
TTCTTTTTTAATGGTATTCTCCTCTCACTTGGTGGTGCCAGCAACTCCAACATTTGTCTACCTTTCACGGATTAGACAAAATGCCAGAACAAGAAGCTAACATGTGGACTAGAGCTTTCATCGTCTATAGGCCTTATTTTCAACATCTAGAAACACGGGACTGCTGGACATAGGACATGGCATATGAGTGGAAAACCTACTCTCATCCTTATACCTTCAAAAGTTGAAAAAATCAGTTTACGAACTAAAAAGCTTAAAACAAAGGTCGACTCCATCACTGCACAGATGCAGCAGATCCACCAAAATCACTAGTCACGAATTATTCAACTCGATTCTGAGTTACGACCCATGCTTGCTCAACGCTATTATGGCCCAGAATTTGACCAGAAGGAAAGAGAGATCAGACGCTTGAAAGCTGAGCTTGACCAAATAGAATCAGAAAAACAAAGACCTACCCTTTTTACCTCATCCCCTCCGATCCCTTCCATCAGTCCAACTTATCATCATTTTGCCTCTATGCTTTCTCCTATCCGACAGTATGAACCTTCCAAGTTATTTGATATGACTCATACTCTTTTCAGAGATAATCCATTGCCATCAACACCTAAACCTAAACCAAAGCCTAAACCTTAACCACGACCAGTCACCATTCATCAATCTGCTGTTTCCACTCATGACCAGCTCCTTCCCAACTTCTTACCTAATCCAAGGATAAACAACCCATGCACCAGTTCAGTGCCCACACAGTTAATCACACCGATGATCAAACTTATGATTCAAATCTAGCTGTTTCAGATAGCCATACTGAGACAGATACAGACTCCTCAGCTTCCACCAGTGACTCTGAAAAATTCTATGCTGATATTACCAAAATTCTGATGGCTCAGCCTGATCAAGGCCAAACCTCCCACACATAACCATATGTTGACATTCCTTTTGAAGTTGACGAAAAAATGCCTGAATTCTCTTCTTTAAATCAACCTCCTCCAGCCTAGGCCTAAACCGGTCCAAAATCGTCAAATGGTCCATGGTTCACATTTGATGATCTTCCATTAAGGCTAGGAGCTACAACTCAATCGGTCCTTAGAGAATTTGTTACTCATTTTACGGGTTCTTTAAGAGATTGGTTTGATTCTTTAGGCCAATACAGACAATTACAGTTTGTTCAATTGCCAGAAGTCTCAAGTGCCCTTGCGGTTATCCATGATCAATTCCTTGGAGACCCTTCTGCAATTTTTGAAGCTGCACGACAAGAATATCTCAACATGAAATGTTGTTCACTCAATGCTAAGGATCTTGACTTCCATTATAAAAGAATGTCCCTGCTGTTTTATAAGCTTAATGGATTCAATGAGCCAACATTAAAGCATGTTTTTCTGGCTTCCCTTCCTAATGAACTCCAACCAGACATGCAGAGGCAACTTCGTGTATCCAATCTTGTCCTTGACAACATTTCTCTTGGCAAAATCTTCCAGCTTGCCAAAACCTATCTTGACAAACTCTTTGAGCAGAAACAGTTTTTCAAAGAACTGTTGAAAGACAGAGAACCATTTCGGAGTGCCTGCAAGAAGCCTCATTTGTAGATTAAGTGCAAACAGAAGAAGGATTGTGATTACAGTCCTTAAAAAAAAAGGCATTTTCGGAAATTCAAACGTCTGGAAAATTCATCTAAGCCTTGCAGGTCCAAAAAGCCCTACAGATTCTTCAGAAAGAAGTCATCTTCATCCAAGGACTTTAAACGGAGAAAATCAAGCAGATGTTTCATCTGCAAGCAAAAAGGACATTATGGCAAAGATTGTCCTAACAAACGGGCAAAATCTATCAGGCTAGTTGAGCATCGCCAAGCAACTACAGATTACTCCCCAGAAAAAGATGAACTGGAATTTTATTTCTCTGAGTAAGATGAACCCAATGATGAAACCGTGTTTGCACTATAGAATTCCTCTAATGACTCAGACAGTGATCAATCCCAAGTGATTTTTCACTAACAGTTGCTGTCCCTTGATATTACTGTTCCCCTACCTTCCATTAAACTCCAGATCTTGCCTTCTAAATTCCAAAGGCCCAGTCCAGCTATTGGTCTTATCGATACTGGAGCTCAACGCAGTATATTGAATCCGCATATTCTTCCACCAGAATATTGGACAGAATATGAGGAACATTTCAAAGCTGTCAATGGCAAATTGTTCACCACCTCTTTGATTACCAAAAAACCCATTGGTATTCAAATTTTCCCAAACTGTGTTATCTAGACCAAGGTCATTGGTTCAAATCTTCCTAATAAGGATATCTTGTTGGGATTTGACATCCTCCACTAGATCAAACACCTTCAAATCATCTCCACTGGAATCCGAGTCAAGTCCATGTTTCAACCTTTCACCGATATTCTGAAACTTTACAACCTATCTGACACACCTCAGCCCTAACAGGATATTTCAACCAAACTCTTGTGTCCAGAGTCCCATTCTCAGTTCACTCATCCAAACCTATTGTGGAAAAATGAGTCTTTCTTCATTAAGTTACCATTCAAACTCAATGAAGATGTTAATCCAACCAAAGCTACCCATCCAGGAATGAGTCCTTCTGACTTACTCCTAGCCCAACAGGAATGTTCACAATTGCTAGCCCAAGGCTTAATTGAGCCCACGAATTCTCAATGGGCTTGCCAAGCCTTATTGTTGAAAAGCATTCTGAAATTGTTCGAGGAAAGAAACGCTGAGTCATTGACTATCAACCATTAAACATATTTTTGCAAGATGACAAGTTTCCTTTGCTCCGACGACAAAGCATGTTTACTTTTCTAAAAAATGCCCAGATCTTTTTGAAGTTGTTTGTCATTTTAGCTTTGTCGACCACTAAGTCTAGCTTTTATAAAGCCATGATAGCTGGATCTGCCTTTTTCCAGCCCTTGTATCTATCACTCCTTATGTCTATATAAGGAGATTGTTCGAATAAATTAGATAAGAGATTTTCTAAGAAAAACTTTCCAATTTGTTCTACTCTATGAATAACTAAAACTCCATTTTCTATTCTTAATTCAAAATTCCTTTAAATCTAGAACTCTTACCCTTCCAAGATGGAGATGTGTGTACCCCTCTCGTTTATAGTTGACGACGAGATCTTGGAGTGTTTCTAAAGTGACATACTGCTCACTTTGAGAGGCTTGTAAAGCATAATGATCTAGTCTAGAAGACTGAATGTATTCTTTTGGGAGTGGCCTTTTGGTGGAGATTAGGGTTCGAATACTTCTGGTGAAAGAAGTTTTTTGTCTGTAGAGATTATAAGGACTCAAAATGGGGAACCGAGATTGATGAGAAGGTTTTCTCTTCTTCTTTGTCAGGAAAATACACTGCTTTTCATCTTTGCACACTATCCTGAGATACGGTTTTTATATAGGCTTCAGAAAAGGGAAGCCAACCTATTCACTACAGTCTTCATCATTCATAGACCTTACTTCTAGCACCCAGAAACACGAGACTTCTAGATACAAGATATGACCTATGAATGGAAAACTTATCCCCATCCTCACCCTTTGAGAGCTCTTTTGGGGCTGAGTTAGGCCCGACCCAAGTTGTAAAACTTGGTATCAGAGCCTAACAATGTCTGGCAGGTGGGTGGACAGGTAGTTGTTGTAAATCCCACATTGCTTGAGACGTATTTTGAGGCTCCTATGCAACAGAACGCAAATAACCCTGCTCTTTCTTTAATATGAGAAAAGAGACGGAATCCTATCTTTTAGACTAAGTGACCAAGAGAGTCTATGTCTAGCAGGATTGTCTAGGTTCTTAGAAAAAAGAGAGAGATACGGAGTGTCTTGTTTACCTGACCACATCACTCTCAGTAGTTTCCCCAGTTGGTAACCTGACATGCTTTGTCTATCATCAAGATAACCAGTCCAGTCATTATCAATAAGACGAACAAGCTTGCACTTGTCTTCTTTTTCATACATGATCCCTTGCATTTTTGTTCATTGAGGATACTATAAGGTTCTCTTGGTTGCAATATAATGGGATTTCATTGGATCATTCATGAATTTGGAAATTCTTTATGCATAAATATGGTCTTTTATTTAGGGAAAATAAGTTGTGTGTGCCTAAATGTTCATTACATGACTTACTTGTTAGAGAAGCTCATGGGGGGTGGTTTGATGGGGCATTTTGGTATACCTAAGACTTTAGGTGTTTTATTATATGAACAGTTCATTAAAAGCTAAGTCTAAAGTTAAGCCTTATAGTTTGTATACTCCTTTGCCCATGCTCGGTGAACCTATGAACTGTCATATCTATGGATTTTGTGTTAGATAGGTGTGTATTCTATATTTGTGGTCATTGATAGGTTTTCTGAAATGGCACATTTTATTCGACGTCATAAAATTGACAATGCTTCACAAATTGCTGACTTGTTTTTCAAAGAGAATGTAAGATTGTAAGACATGCCTAAAAAGTATTGTTTGAGATATGGATGTAAAGTTTTTAAGTTTTTTTTTTGGGAAAACTTTGAGGGATAAATTACAAACTAAACTTTTATCTTCTACTACTTGTGATCCATAAATTGATGAACTAACTGAAGTAGTTAATAGGACTTCATCTACTTTGTTGCACGCTATAATACAAAAGAACTTGAAAACATGGGAAGAATGTTTGCCACATGTAGAGTATGTATTCAACAACTAAGTTTTTATCTTTTGAAATTGTGCATGGTTTTAATCAGTTAACTCCTTTAGACTTAACCCCTTTACTATAGATGAGCGAATTAATTAAGATGGAAAGAAGAAAGCCAACTATGTTAGGCACATCCATGAAAAGGCAAGGCAAAACATTGAGAAGAGAACAAAATGATATACTGACGAAGCTAGTAAGAGAGCAAAAAAGTTGACTTAAATTGTGAGGTTGGATTTAATTGTATATTAAGAAGAAACAATTTCCTGTTTAAAGATGTACAAAACAACTTCTTAGGGGAGATGGACCATTTCAAGTGATTGAAGGGATCAATGAAAATACTTATAAGTCGGATAAGTATAATATACATGCAAGCTTTAATGTTACTGATTTATCTTTTTTTTTTCATATAAGTGAAGATTTGAGGATCAGTGTGCTCTTCAAGCAATCTCTGTTGAGCAATATGTTACTCTGGAGATTCCTTCAGAGTTAATTTCCATTATAAAAGAATGTCCCTCTTGTTCTATAAGCTTAATGGATTCAATGAGCCTACACTAAAGCATGTTTTTCTGGCTTCCCTTCCAGGTTGTAAATCTCTGATAGTTGCTGTAACTTCTTTCTCCACCATGGAATAGGAGAAAACCATTGGTTTGGTACCTTGTTTAAAGACTAAAGAGAAGTATGTTTTGGGTTTTATAACCTTCAAAGAACTCGTTTTAGGTTTTATAACCTTCAAAGACTAAAGCTCCACAAGATCCATTAAGCATCTATAGAGATCCAATGATAAGGGTAAGAACTAGGAAAATTCGGGAAGCATTAAGGGCATGTTTGGCAGAAAATATATAGTATAAGGACTCCACATAGTATTAGAATTATATAATCTCGTGTTTGGGGGTTACAACTCATTGCGTTAACTAAAATTTTTAATGTAGTAACCCCCGCATAAACTAAACCCGACTCCCTAACTGGTTTGCATAGTTTGTAGTCGATCTTTCTCCTTCCCTTAACTTTCTTCTTCTCTATGCTCTCTCACGAATACAACGCTCTACACTAGGCCATCTTCCTTTGCCGTGCAACGCCCACCTCCACCACCACCCCATCTCGCAACACCACTGCCTTCTCTTTTCTCTTGCTGACGCATGACACTCGACCACCACGGAATCTTGTATCACTACGTGACAGCCAGCTCCACCACCACCCACCATGCAACACCATTGCTATGCTTGCCTTCACATCTTGAATCAACGGACTACAACTTTGATTTTTAAAAAGGTCTTTCTCTTTATTTCTTCTTACGATTTCCATAACAAAACATATCATTCTTAATAACAATAAATTATCAAAACATATTGTAATGTATGGTAAAATCTATGAAAATATGTTTTGTATATTCCACTCACTATGACGATATTTGAACTCAGTATCATTAATGTTTGCTGGTTGATTCTCATTCGTGATTCCTCCTAATTCAAGAAAAGAACATAGTCATTCTCTGTAAATGTGAAATACAATTAATTTTACACAATAAATCCAAAAACGAATATCTATCCACAATAAAACTAATCCTGTACGCATCAAATTACCAAAATACCCCTGCATATCAAAATTACCAAAATACCCCTGACATTGATATTTACCAAATTATCCTCAAAATCATAAATTATCAAGCTGCCCTTAATTTAAATCACAAAAACAACCACAATGTCATAAACTATGAAATTACCAAAATGCCTTTAACAACTTAAATTACTGAATTACCCATAAAATCTCAAATTACCTAGCTGCCTTAGTCCAAAATTGCTTAATTATCCACCGATTCTAGAAATTATAAACTTATCCCCAAAGTTTGTGAAGTTACTGAATTGCCCTAGTCGGTTAATAGTGACCGAAGTTCAGTTAACGGCGATGAGAATTTTAGGTCTGATAGTTCTGATCTCAGCAGTGACCACCCATGCACGGCGACGACGGCGGATCAAGCTTCTGAAGTTGCAAGCTTCCAAGTGGCCGATCGACGGCAATCCATTTCAGGTGACGAGGTCGATTGAAAAATGATGAGGGTGAACTGAGGAACAAGATCTAGGTGGTGGTGCAACCTAACTTTGATTAAATCATGGCAAGATGAAACGAGTTCTTGTCCGCAACTTTTTGAGCTAAAACAGCGGCGATCTGAACGTCTCCGATGATGTGCACAAGCTTTGATTTGGTAACAAGCTCATTTGGAGTGGTGGCCGGAAAACAGAGATCTGAATGGGTCAAGGTCGCGGGTCAAGTCGGGTCAAATGAGTCTCTCTCTTTCTATTTTCGGAAACCAATTCCTCTCATTTTCTATTTATAGAAATGGTTCCCTCTCCCTTTTTTTTAAAGCTTAATGCAAATTAAGCTAATACCAGAGCCGTGATGAAAATAAAATCCGACTATAGGACATTTTTATTGCGTTCGATTTGTCTCGATTTATGTCATGACAAATTTAAATTTATTCAAAACACGATCCATTTATTAACTCAACCCAAATCCATTAATTCATGATAAGAAATCAAGCCGCGTCAAATTTACCCATAATAATTTGTAACCAATTTGGCAGCTTTAAAATTAATACCAAAAAGAAAAATACATGATACACTAAATTAGGAACAATTATGGTGTACATGTTACAGAATCAGAATGCGATCTTCATATTATTGGAAAGCTTATTTCACAAGATCTTACAGAACTGAATTTAGAGTTCTGTAGATAAAGTTATGATAAAAAGAATGCAACATGCTCAGTTGTGACAGGCAAAAGCTTGTCAATGCATTTGGAAAACAAAAATTTGATTTTTCTTAAAAATCTAAAAACATATCATCATGTAAGAACATGAGAATGCACATGCATCATGATTTTCTTTTAAAAAATAAATGCATTAATAATGAAATTGAATAAATAAAAAAATATCTGGGAATTTTTCACGACAAGCATTAATTCGTGTAATCAAGACTCTAATTTCCTCAAATAAGTAAAGGTTAGAGAAATTTAAGCTTGCGTGTGTGCGCAAACAACTCAATCTAAACCTTTTTTCCCAAGAAATTCATCAATTTTCACAGTCAAAGTCTTAAATATAAAACATAGAGTTGGTCAAACTAACCTTATCATCTTCATATCCTATTTTTTACCATTTCAATTGACAGACCTTTTTTTTTATTTCTTTTAAATCTACGGGCAGGAGCTTTTACTCTATCTCTTAAGGTAGCCTTCTTATCATGGTAGTTCGTCCTCTGTCATATTTGTGATACGCAGACTTAGATTACTCAAGGATATCTTCACTCTTAAGAGTTATTGGTAACTATTTCTGACCATAATGTCTATATTTTAGAGATCTTATGAGAAGATAAGAATCAAGGCAAACAGTCATAATTCAAGTTAAATATTCTCAACAAAGGCCGTGTCAATATCAAAACCTTGAGTCAAAGTGAAGACTGAATTGTCATTCATGTGCTTTTGAAGAAAGGTTAAATAACTCTAATTAAAATTATTCAAGGCCTTCAAATCTTTAACAACATGAAAAATTGCTTACAAAACACAAAAACAATGATTTAAAAAAAACTTGTAAATCATGTCCTATATCAGGTCGGGTTTTTGATTGGAATACCCAATCAAGTTGCCCAAAAAAAACTCACAAAACCTAAAGTCTAAACACATTACACACGCACACACATGGCAAACACTCACAACTCACATGCACTGAAACACACAAACAACATACAGAACAAACTCATCACACTCACGCACACAGACAAACAGAAAACCCTCTTAATCTACTGCTGAAACTGACACCCAACAGGCCATCTTTAATCTACTGCCGAAACCGACACCGACACCCAACAGGCCATCTGCTGTCACGATCTGTTGTAGTGTTGCTCCAATCCTGAGTTCTGCTGCCGCGATTTGCTACCATTATTTGCTACTGCCATCTGCTGCTGTGATATGCTGCCATTTGCTACCGTGGCCACCGATCTGCTGCTCCAAGGCTGAAGTCGACCCAAGCTTTCTCCCTTTGAAGTTTTATAACTTTCAATCTTTCATGATATATATTATATAGTTATATATGCTTAATTATTGGTTATTTATTATGTAATTGATTATTATTTGATTGTTGTAATTATGTTTTTTTAAATGTTAATAATAAAATCAAGAAAATTGGTGTATTTATATTTTTTTTATGAATAATTTTTTATTAATTGTTAAATTTTCATTAAGGGGGGGAAGCCATCTGACTGATAATCCCCCTGGTATGGAGGAAAAATCATAATTGGTGTGTTAAGCATAAGAATCTAATTGAGTTTTTGGATTGGAAGTAAGAGATAGGATTGGGCGAAAATGAGGAAATGAGGTCACCATGGAAGTGAGCTCATTTCCGGAACCTGAAAGCGAGTTTTCATGTAAGGGGGACGGGGGGATGTGCCCCCCGAGAACCAACCCTGGCTTAAAAAAAATCTCTTCTTTCCCTAGAAGGCCGCTATTCTGATAGGAATAGAGTAAGGCCATAACAAAAATTTTGTCAATTATTAATAACTGAAATAATGTTAATTGATAATTATTAATAATTGTTAATAAAAGTTAATAATTTACTTTTTCATGAATAAAAAATTAGGACATTCGGTAGATTAAATATTAAAATTAAGTATTATGTTAGTGTTACATATATTTTATAATTGTAATGTGTTATATGATTATGTGGACTTCAAGCCTTCAACCTTAAAAAAAATTAACTAATTCAATCAATATTTTATTGTATGTTAATCATCTGTTAAGTTGTTAAGTACAAGTAATTTGAGTTTGAAATTAAAGGATTTATAATAAGAATTAAGAATAGTTAGGCGAATTATATCATTTTATTATGGGGAATGGGTAATTGAGTATTATTAATTTATTAATTAATCATGAATTTCTGACTTTTTTTATGGAGTATGAACAATTTGAATTGAATTACTAATTAGATTATGTTAATAATATTTATGTGTTTTGATTTTTGAATTAATGATTATTAATTATTAGTTTGTATACTTAGATGCTTGGACACTCAAGATCGAATTCGATGAGTGACGATGAAGAATAAAGTGTACAAATGGAAGGAACCCAAAGAGGAAAGGAAAAGACGAAGCGGAAAAGACCACTAATAAAGAAAAGATCGGAAGTATGAAATCATTTCACTTTACTCGACAATATCAATGTCATTCATGGCTGGATGGGGTTACAAAATATTGATATGAATCCCACAATGAAACTTTGAAACCCACACTTTATTTGTAGTTTCAACTTCCCAAGAAAGTTCTAAACAGATTTATGACAAGCAAAACCTTGACCCAATGCTTAAGAAAACATGAACCAGAGGTATAGAGAATGATATTGACACCACACTCAAGATGTAGACGAGAAAGTGAGTGATAAGTCTAGTTTTGGAACACCACAAGATTGCAAATTCTTGATAAGTTCACTAGTTCTCAAAAGAACCAAAGAAAGAATAATCTTTCAAATTCAAATAACATTTTTCTCTAATTGTCTTACATAGGAAGGTTGCTGAGTTTGGAAACATTGGAACAACCCTCCAAGCATAGGGTTGTCAAAGGGTGCTTCAAAAGTCTTCACCAACCCACTATTATTAATACTAGTCATTGACAAACTTAATGCTAGCCTACCATAATTAATGCTATCATTGACAAACTTAATCCTTACCCACCATCATTGATGGTAGACTTACCTAACACATTGACAAACTTGAAACAAAACAAATAACTAAAGTTGAATAAACAAAGGAGTCGCTGGAATTCCAAAGCCTGAACAAGCTGTAATAGATTGGTTATAATTCCTTCTAGAGAACTCTAAATCCAGATCAATTTTATTATGAATTTTCCCTTTCTGTATTGGATCCAAATTGTGTATTTGGCTGCCCAATAGCTTGAATAATGCTAACAATGCCTTGTCTTCTCTCCAAGCCCAATTCATGATATCTTGCATCTTGAATTGCATTTTCAGTCCACATTTTCTCAATTAATCCATTTAAAGTAGCTTGCATCTTTTTGGCTCTAGCTCTTGTAATTGGGCCTCCATGAATGTGCAAAGGATCACTTGAAGTTTTAATGGTATGACAATGCATATAAAACATGTGAAGCATTCAAGACATTTCGAGAATAACAAAGTGTAAGTCAACAAAATTTGACAGCTGAGGGCGGTGAAGAAAATGCAAGTAATTTGATTTTGGGTAAAAGATGGAGTTAAGACACGTGTTGAAGGGCAGTAACTAAAATGATTATTATGAGTGAGTTGCCGCTCAGTTTTGTAGACAACAAAGGATTTAGGCATTTCTGTAGTGCAGCTATCCCGCAGTTCGTTATGCCATCAGGCAATGTTGAAGAGTTTATGGACTTATGTTCAAAACATGAGTTACATGGTGATTACAACTCATTTTATTGATAGTGATTGGTGTTTGAATAGGAGGATTATTAAATAGTTTAAGGAACAAAATAAATGTCATAAATCCTCAATTAAACATTATGTAATATCGAGCACGTAAAAATTACCATTTTGGACATGTTCCGGTTCATATATGATTATGGACTTCTAGACCAATTTCGGGTTTAGAATTTTGGGCTTTTATTGGATCTAATATGGATTAAGAGAAAGCATTAGAACATGTCACAAAAGAAGCCCACATTTAACCATTTGATTTGATCAAAATGAGATTCATTAATTAATTACGAAATTAATTAATTTAGCTATTTATTTATTTGATTAAATTATTTATTGAAGTGATAAGATCACTTCAATAAATAATGGCTAAGTGGGTGGGTCTAGCACATGATGATGTTTGGTGCCATTATTGGAGATAATGGTGGCTTTATTTGGTGGAATGAATCATCATGAACTAGCATTCATGTTTCTTCATTATCTCTCTCATTTCTAAACGAAATTTCGAGATTCCAAATCCTATGAACTCCTAGAACATTTCTAAGTGTGGACTTACTAGAGGCATCACAATTGGGTTACTTAAAGGATCTCAGATCGTGGCAAAACAGAAGCTATTCGTGTAGAGCTCTATTTTCTGGATAGTGTTCGTAGCTTGCTGTTTTCAGTCATTTTCTCCTACTTCACAAAGTCGGTTTTGAAACTACAAGTGAGGTAATTAAACTTCAATCTTTCCTCTTGATTTTTGTTTTTGAATGAAGTCGATCCGAGGTTTCTAGAGCCTCCACCATCCGTTTTAATTTTACTGCATAAAAGTTGCTTTATTAGGAACCTCATGGACAAATGTTGTCCTTCAATTGGTATCAGAGCCATCTTCATTCAATTTTGAATTTTGAAGCATGATTTATGTTATTTCCATTTATAATAGCATGAAGGATGATCATGGAAAGAGCTATTGATTTATTTGTTGATTTGGCCGAATTCTAAACGCTTAAATGGTTGTAATATTTTTAAATAGGGACTTGCATGTCTCTCCTTCTATTAAGATCTGATTGTATCCCATTACCCCTAAATTTTTACCCCAATTCTTCTAAATATGTAATTTGTACAAGTAAGGAGGGACGACGTATTTACGATGCATTGGAGGTTGGAGCAAGAAGACTTTATGGATCGTTGCAGCACTTCTAATGATATTTTGGCCTCATAAGATGTCTCATAATCATTATTGTTTGCTTGATACCCAGGTGGACCTTAAAACCAATTTTGGCTCAAATTGGTTTTATTAGAAAATTCCATGATCATCCTTGGTTGATTTGTCTATAATATGCATGAGATGTATATTAGGGTGCTTAGACATATTTGAATATTGAAATGGAATAACATGCTAAAAAGTGAGACCATAATAATGACCAAATACTCCCTAATTAAATAAACATAATTATTGTTAAGTTGTAATGATGGATATTAGGAATATCCATCATGGCCTACTAATATCAATGGAATATTTAAAATATTTTATGCTTGGGCTAGTTGTCATGGATACATGGGCTACTCATTCATTAAAATGTTGAAAACAAACCATATATCATACGATGATGCATAATTCATACATTAAGCTACCAAGAACTGTTAGGTGATGTTAATAAGATGTTTTGAAATATGCAAGGGTATTAGGGTAAACTTAACTAAATCATTTATACTAAGAACTGTTAGGTGAGGTATTAATGATTTAGAGGCCGAAGGATAATCAATACATGCATGAGATGCATTTAGTAAAGAGTTACCTACTCATTATAATAAGTAAGCCAAGAACTGTTAGGTGAGGTAAACTTATGCTAATGAGAATCTGATTCCTACTAGAAACTTTTACCAATGAGAGTTTCCGTTTCTTGCGTATGGGAGTGTAATAAATTGATAAAATAATGGGAGGTACTATTTGGTTTAAAGACCAAAATCAAATAGATTATAATAAAATGCTAATAATTTAATTTATATTTTCTGCAGAAATAATTAATAATGAATAATCTGTTGGCACGAATTTTGAAAAACTACCATTTGACGGGACCCAATTGCGTTGATTGGTTCAGAAATTTAAGAATCGTTCTTAATTATGAGAGAATTAGCTATGTTCTTGATACACCTAAGCCAAATGAAATTCCTGAGGGAGCAAGTGAGGCAGAACGTGTCACTTATCAGAAGTGGCGAGATGATGGCCTAAGTGCTAAAAGCTATATATTGGCATCGATGTCCAATGAACAACAAAGGCAACATGAAAATATGCCTGATGTAAGTTCCATGATACTTCATCTACAAGAGTTGTATGGTGAACAAAGTAGAACACTTAGATATGAGATATCTAAGAAACTGTTCAGAATGAGAATGACAGAAGGATCGGTGAATGAGCATGTACTCAAAATGATTGACTACATAGAGCAGCTAGAAGCTCTTAATTTCTCAATGGATGGGGAATTAGCTATCAATCTTATCCAATAATCCTCTCATGAATTTTAACATGAATAAAATGGAGTGCACTCTTGCTGAACTGCTAAAGATGCTTAATATTGCTGAAACTTGCATAAAGAAGCCAAAAGATGTTATGGCTATAGAAGGGCCCTCAACTAAAAGGGGTAAAAAGAAAAAGTTTCAACCCAAGGCTAAAGGTGGGATTAAGAATGGGAAAGCTAATAAGCCCAATGACAAGGGAAAATGTTTCCATTGCGGTAAGGATGGACATTGGAAGAGGAATTGCAAAGCTTACCTCAACAGCTTGAAAGTCAAGCCTAAAGAGAATCCTTCTGAAGGTATGCTCATTATTGAAACTAATATTTCAATTATTCATTCTACTTCTTGGATTTTAGATTCTGCTACAGCCACACATATTTGTTTGTCAATGCAGGGTCTGAAGAGAAGTAGAAGAGTTAAACAAGGAGAAGTGTCTCTTAGAGTGGGAAATGGAGCAATGGTTGCTGCCTCAGCTATAGGGACATTTTTCTTAAAAATGACATCTGGGCATGTAATAAGTTTGAATGATTGTTTATTTGTTCCTTCTGCTGTAAGGAACATAGTTTCAATTTCATGTTTATGCAAAGACAATTATGAATTTTATTTTAGAAATAAAATTTGTAAAATTTATCATGAGAATAAATATGTTGCACATGGTACTTTAGATAATGATCTTTATGTACTAAACATGAAAGAAAATAATGAGCATGTTGTGAATGTAAATACCATAACACATAAACGTGAAAGAGAATAAAAAAGCCCCAAATCAGTGGCATTTAAGGCTAGGTCATATTGGAGAAGATAAGTCACAAAATTGGCTAAAGATGGACTAATAGGTCCATTTGGTTTAGAACCTTATCCAACTTGTGAACCATGTCTTCAAGGAAAAATGACCAGAGCACCCTTCGTTGGATGAAGTACAAGGGCCACTGATTTACTTGAACTTATACATACTGATGTATGTGGGCCACTTAATGAAATGGCAAGGGGTGGATATTACTACTTCATAACTTTTATCGACGATCACTCAAGGTATAGTTCAGTATACTTAATGAAGTATAAATCTGAAGCCTTTGAAAAGTTCAAAGAAAACCGAAATGAAGTAGAGAAACATACTAGAAAGGTTATTAAAACCCTACGATCAGATCGAGATGGTGAAAATGGTATTGTTTCACAATGGACACCTCTAGGTACACCAGACCTTAATGGATTATCTGAGAGGAGAAATCACACATTGTTAGACATGGTGCAATCAATGGTGAGTTATACAGACTTACCAATTTCTCTTTGGGGATATGCTCTCCTTACTGCAACATATGTACTAAGCAGATTACCTTACAAGTCTATAGCTAAAATACGATATGAGATATAGTATGGTAAACAACCAAGCCTAAATCATTTTAGGATTTGGGGATGTCCTGCTTTTATCAAGAGACTCAAGAGTGAGAAACTTGAAGCTAAAGCGGATAGTGGGAGGTTTATTGGATACCCGAAGGAAACTTTGGGTTATTACTTTTACATCCAATCTCACCAAAGGGTATTGGTCAGTAGAAATGTCATATTTCTTGAAAAAGAGTTTATTCAAGAAGGTGGACAAGGAAGAAAATTAGAATTTATTGAGAATTCTAATGAGGATAAATCCAATGAAGAGCCTGTTCAAGTACAAACACAAGGAACACAGTAACTCCGTAGATCTAGTAGGATAATTCACCCACCAGAAAAATATGGTTTACTTCATCAGATGAACGATATATTTTTATTGGGTGATACGGATCATAGAGATGATCCTACTAGTTACGAAGAGACAATATCATATATTGACTCTAAGAAATGGCTTGAAGCCATGGATTTAGAGATGGACTCTATGAGAACCAACCAAGTCTGGACCCTAATGGATCACCCGAAGGTATTATACCTATCGGATGCAAGTGGATCTTCAAGAGGAAGACAGGCTTAGATGGAAAGGTAAAAGTTATCATCAAATACAAGGAATAGACTATGAGGAAACCTTTTCACCAGTAGCCATGCTAAAGTCCATTAGAATATTATTGGCTATAGTAGCATATTATGATTATGAGATTTGGCAAATGGATGTCAAAACTGCATTTCTTAGTGGGTACATTGAGGAAGATATTTATATGATACAACCTTTTGGTTTTGAATCTAAGACAAATCCTCATAAAGTATGCAAGCTAAGAAAGTCCATTTATGGGCTAAAACAAGCCTCCAGGAGTTGGAACATCCGATTCGATGATGTAATCAAATCGGAGTGCAATGTGTTTATAGAAGGGTCAGTGGGAGTGAAATAACTTTCCTTGTGCTATATGTAGATGACATATTGCTTATAGGAAATGACATTGGACAAATGTCTTCTGTCAAAATTTGGCTTTCTCAAAACTTCTCCATGAAAGACCTAGAAGATGCAATGTATATCTTGGGAATCAGGATTTATAAAGATAGATCCAGAAGATTAATAGGTCTATGTCAAGTTAAGTACATAGAAAAGATATTAAAAAAATTTAATATGTGGGATTCCAAAAAGGGTTTTATACCCTTCAGACATGGAATTCATCTCTCTAAAAGCATGAGTCCTAAAACTTATGATGAGAGAGAGCGAATGAATAAGATTCCATATGCTTCTGCATTGGAAGTCTTATGTATGCTATGCTATGTACTAGACCGGATATAGCTCATGCAGTGAGTGTCATTAGCAGATACCAGAGTAATCCAGGAGAGGAACATTGGACAGTAGTTAAGAATATCTTTAAGTACTTAAGAAGAACTAAAGATTTGTTCTTAACATATGGAGAGGGTGAGCTAAAAATTGAAGGCTTCACAGATTCAGATTTCCAGTCAGATGTAGATGACAAAAAATCTACATCAGAATTTTTATTCACTATCAGTGGTGGAGCAGTAAGCTGGAAAAGTTCTAAGCAAGTAACTACTGCAGATTCTACCATTGAAGTGGCATATATATAGCTGCATTAGATGTAGTAAAAGAAGTTGTTTGGATACAAAAGTTTATTCAACAACTTGGAGTGGTTCCAACCATTGCGTTGCCAATCTCATTATCAATGACTAATCTCTTTTTACCACAAACTAATTCAGATCGTTTCTCAACATAAAAGGCTTGACAAGCCCAATCTGAATCAGTAGACTCAATAAGACCTTGTTGGTCACACCAGAAGTCCAAACACATTGACAGAAGATATCACATTATCAGAGAAATCATTGGAAGGAGTGATATCACTATGCAGAAAGTAGCCTCCGCTGATAACACTGCGGATCCTTTGACTAAAGCACTTACTCAACAACAGTTAGATCGTCATCTTGAGAAGATGGGTATCAGATACCGTAGCGATTGGCTTTAGTGCAAGTGGGAGATTGTTAGTAATATGCTCTAAAGGCCAATTGAATGGTGTTTGATTGTTTAGGGAATGGTTGTATTTGAATAGCATTTTGATATTTATAAAATGGCAAAGTTATCAATATTCATAAATTAATTTAATGAATATAGTCCAAGAAGTAAATAGTTAAGGAGCACATTCTTGAGTTTGTCGAGAATATGAAACATGCATCCTTTGTACTATACTTCTAAAATAGTTCCTAGTGGTGGATTTATAAACACTAGTATGTGTTATGACTCCTTATGGTATGTGATACTAAAATGGATGGTGAGTTTCATATCATTGACATGAGATGTCAAGTCAAACACATAGGTACTTGTTAAAAGAACAAGTTTACTGAACTTGACCAAATATAGTAAGCCATATGGTTTTGAGTGTTAATGGCTTATTATACATTGTAATAGACACTATGTTTAGTAATGGTCTTTAGACCTGAGGCGTAACGGATGTCTTATATATAGACATCTCTGATATGTGAAAGCATAATGATTGATTCCTAATCAAGGAAGAGATCTAGCAATAGCTGTCATGGTTGGCTATGTATAAAGACAAGTGTACGGCCATTAGGGAATTCATCACTTTGTAATGAGAAATCCTTGGCCAAGGTGAAATATATTTGAAGGAGTTCAAATTATATTTTCATGCCAAGTTCATTTAGATTTATTTTGAGATAAAGCGTACCTGCTTATAATGATAAACCATAAGCCGTGATTTTCTCTGGACATGGATGATGAAGAGACCAAGACATAGAGATACAATGGAATAGGTTCTATAGATCTAACAATTCTTGTTATTTGGATAGTTGTGATTTACTGCTAGGTGTCACTCATGCCTTGTAGAAACCTTAAGATTAATATTGGTAAAGCGTATTACCAATGCATCTTAAGGTCATTAGAAAAGTTCTAATTGATGACTAAAGAGTTTAGCATCATTTAATGAATAAAGAGTTATCATTAAAATAGTTCTACTACCTTATAACTAAGAACCTTAAAGGTCACACACCAAATAGAAATGAACAAAAAGGAGTTACTAGAAAATAAGAAGTTAAATTTCCTAATTTTAGGAAAATCAATATTCATGTTATAATTCATTGAGAATGAATATATATATATAAATATATCTTAAATATGATTTAAGATAGAAATTTAGATGTTCCATAAATAGTTTAAGGAACAAAATAATTTCATAAATCCTCAATTAAATATTATGTAATATCGAGCACGTATATAATTCTGGACTTCTAGACCAATTTCGGGGCTTTTATTGGATCTAATATGGAAACAATTTGAATAATCATTAGCAATTTGAATAATCATTTGAACTCCTAGAAGAGAACTCTCTTACCATGGAAACAAACACATCTTCATCTCCTATTTGTCTTTCTTCTACACTCTCTCTTCCTCAATCATGCTCTAAACACATAGCCTCCAAAATAGAAAACCTTGTAGAATATTCTTATATTCCAGAATCTGCTCAAGTCACTGAGTCCCAGTTTCCCCTCATGAGTCCTTACAACCTCTATAAACAGAAAACCTCCTTTACCCGAAGTATTCAAACCCTCATCTCCACTAAAAGGCCACTCCCCAAAGAATACGTTCAGTCTTCCAGATTAGAACATGTCCATTTGATTTGATCAAAATAGGATTAATTAATTAATTTAGCTATTTATTATTTGATTAAATAATTTATTGAAGTGATAAGATCACTTTCAATAAATAATGGCTAAGTGGGTGGGTCTAGTGTTAACATGTATATGTTAATAATATTGATTTTGATGATAACAAACTTTAAATGGTTTTTGATAAAAATATTGAAGCTATTTCTTAATAAACGAAAGCCTGAATAATCATTCCATTCATACTTATAAAAGATGAATTTTCAAATTGGAAAAAGATTCTTTGCAAAATCTGTTTTAAAATATGATTATGGAAATAAACGGTGAACCGGTATCTTTTAAACGGTTAACCGATTAAGACCAGAGAGCAACAATTTGCCTAAGCTCTAATCGTTTAAGAAAAACGAAAAATACAAAGGCTACTCGAATTTAATGGCAAACCGTTTATTACAAACAGTTAACCAATAATGTCCAGAAAAGTGACTTTATGAAAACCCTTAACCGTTTACTGTAAACGAGTAACTGATGTTCATTTTACAGGTTATTGGAAACAAACGGCGAACCGTTTATTACCAGAGAGTCACTTCATGTAAATCCTTAGCCGTTTTGTATAAACGGATAACTGATGTTCATTTTGTAGGTTACTAGAAACAAACGGCGAACCGTTTATTACAAATGGTTAACTGATAACATCCAGAGAGTCACTTCATGCAAATCCTTAACCGTTTACTATAAGCAGATAACTGGTGTTCATCTTGCAGGTCTTTGGAAGTTAACGATGAAAGGGTAACCCTAAACGACAAACTATTTATTTGAAATTTGGCCCAACGGTAACTTTGACCAATGCAAACGGTTAACCTTTAATGGCTAACGGTGAATCATTTTTGGGCCGACAGTCAGTATCGGCTAGTTTTTTAGCTCCAAATATAAATAAGCTCATTCAAATTCAAATAAGACTAATCACAACACAACCATTGAGCTTATACTCGAGAATACAATCTTCTTAGAGCTTTAAAACACATTCTTGATTCATCTATTCACACATTTGGGCATTGATTTGTAATCTTAAATATTGTGTGAGAGAAAAAATTCTGTAATCTTTTACTTTGAGTGATTGTAAGTGTTGGGATACACTTAGGTTAAGAGATTAGGGATAATCTTCGTGTTTGAATCTCTCTTCCCTTATCTTTTTATATTATGATTGATTTAATTATTATTATTTTAATTTCGTTTTAGATTTGCATGATATTTTATTTTGAGTTGAAATTTTTTTTAAAATCTCAATTCACCCCCCCTCTTAGGTTGCCTAGTTCGTATTTCATTTGGTATCAGAGCTTGGCGCTCTTGTTTAGACTTAATCTTCTAGAGCTAAAGATCAATGGCAACTCAAAATGATTCCACGTTTAGGGAAGGACAGTCCACCACTAGACCACTTTACTTTGATGGAAATGATTGCTCATATTAGAAAACCAGGATGAGAATTTACTTGCAAGCCTTAGATTATGAGATTTGGGAAATTGTTAATGATGGTCCCTTCATGCCTTTGACCAAAAATGAAGTCAGAGAAGATATTCCAAAACCTTCACTAGATTGGAATGAATTTGAAAAGAAAAAAAGCCTCTCTAAACTCCAAAGCCATGAATGCATTGTTTTGTGCACTAGATAAGAAAAAGTTTCATAGAGTGTCTAGTTGCGAAAGCGCTAATGAGATTTGGCACAAACTTGAGGTTGTCTATGAAAGCACAAACCAAGTGAAAGAATCTAAAATAAGTAGGTACACTCGACAATATGAATTGTTCCAAATGGAACAAAATGAAAATGCATACTCTATGTACACTAGATTCACGGACATAGTGAACACTCTAGGAGCTCTAGGGAAGACTTTTTCAAATAGCGAAAAAGTCAAGAAAATCGTTAGGTCACTACCTAAGGAATGGAGACCAAAAAGGACTACCATTGAGGAAGCAAATGATTTAAATACTTTACCTCTTGATGATTTAATTGGTTCTCTCATTTCATATGAAGAAGATTTGGCAATAGAAAAAGGGCATGAGGAGAAGAAGAAAAACATTACTTTCAAAGCTTCAAAACATGAGAGTGGTGGGGAGAGTGAACCGGATGATGAAGAGCTAGCCATGCTAGCAAGGAGGTTCAGAAAATTCTTCAATAAAACCAGAGAGCGAAGAAATTTCAGAAACTTCAAGAACCATTGGGAGAAGAAGGAGGCAATCACATGCTATGAATGCAAGAAGCCTGGCCATATTAGATCGGAGTGTCCACTTATCAACAAACTCAAGAAGAAAGAATTGGTTGTTGTTAGTAATATGCCCTAAAGGCCAATTGAATGGTGATTTGATTGTTTAGGGAATGATTGTATTTGAATAGCATTTTGATATTTATAAAATGGCTAAGTTATCAATATTCATATATTAATTTAATGAATATAGTCCAAGAATTAAAATAGTTAAGGAGCACATTCTTGAGTATGTCGAGAATATGAAACGTGCATCCTTTGTACTATACTTCTAAAATAGTTCCTAGTGGTGGATTTATGATTGGACATTATAAATTCCTATAAACACTAGTATGTGTTATGACTCCTTATGGTATGTGATACTGAAATGGATGGTGAGTTTCATATCATTGACATGAGATGTCAAGTCAAACACATAGTAAGCCATATGGTTTTGAGTGTTAATGGCTTATTATACATTGTAACAGGCACTATGTTTAGTAATGGTCTTTAGACCTGAGGCATAACAGATGTCTTATACATAGACATCTCTGATATGTGAATGCATAATGATGGATTCCTAATCACGGAAGAGATCTAGCAATAGCTGTCATGGTTGGCTATGTATGAAGACAAGTGTATGTCCATTAGGGAATTCATCACTTTGTAATATACAATGGATGTCCCTATGAGATAATATGAATTGGCATGAGAAATCCTTGGCCAAGGTGAAATATATTTGAAGGAGTTCAAATTATATTTTCATGCCAAGTTCATTTAGATTTATTTTGAGATAAAGCAGAACTGCTTAACATAATAAACCATAAGCCGTGCTTTTCTCTGGACATAGATGATGAAGAGACCAAGACATAGAGTTACAATGGAATAGGTTCTATAGATCCATCAATTCTTGTTATTTGGATGGTTGTGATATACTGCTAGGTGTCACTCATGACTTGTAGAAACCTTAAGATCAATATTGGTAAAGCGTATTACCAATGCATCTTAAGGTCATTAGAAAGGTTCTAATTGATGACTAAAGAGTTTAGCATCATTTAATGAATAAAAATTTATCATTAAAATAGTTCTACTACCTTATAACTAAGAACCTAAAAGGTCACACATCATATAGAAATGAAAAAGGAGTTCTAGACAATGAGGAGTTAAATTTCCTAATTGTAGGAAAATCAATATTTATATTATAATTCATTATATATATATATATATATATATTAAATATGATTTAAGATAGAAATTTAGATGTTCCATAAATAGTTTAAGGAACAAAATAAATTTCATAAATCCTCAATTAAACATTATGTAATATCAAGCACGTAAAATGACCATTTTGGACATGTTCGGGTTCATATATGATTATGGACTTTTAGACCGATTTTGGGTTTAGAATTTTGGGCTTTTATTGGATCTAATATGGATTAAGTGAAAGCATTAGAACATGTCACAAGAGAAGCCCACATTTAACTATTTGATGTGATCAAAATGGGGTTAATTATTTAATTCTGAAAATTAATTAATTTAGCTATTTATTTATTTAGTTAAATAAATTTATTAAAGTGATGAGATCACTTTCAATAAATAATGGCTAAGTGGGTGGGTCTAGCTCATGATAATGTTTGGTTATTTTATTAGAGATAATGGTGGGTTTATTTGGTGGAGTGAATGATTATGAGCTAGCATTCATGTTTCTTCATTATCTCTCTCATTTCTTAATGGAATTTCGAGATTCCAAATCCTATGAACTCCTAGAACATTTCTAAGTGTGTACTGATTAGAGGCATCACAATTGGGGTGCTTAATGGGTCTCAGATTGTGGCAAAACAGAAGCTGTTCATGCAGAGTTGTATTTTCTGGACAATGTTCGTAACTTGCTGTTTTCAGTCTTTTTCTCCTACTTCACGAAGCCGTTTCTGAAACTCCAAGTGAGGTAATTAAATTTCAATCTTTCCTCTTGATTTTCGTTTTTGAATGAAGTTGATCCGAGGTTTCTAGAGCTTCCGCCATCTGTTTTAATTTTACTGCACAAAAGTTGCGTTTTTAGGAACCTCATGGACAAATGTTGTCCTTCAGTTGCAACTTGGGATGATAGCGAGGAGGATTCAAGTGATGAAGAAGAATCGCAAGAAGTTTCAAACCTAGCACTTATGGCAATAAGAGATGATGATGATCTCAATGAGGTAGGTGATCCCACCTATGATGAATTATATGATGCTTATAACCTTAAAAGAACTCGTTTTAGGTTTTGATCTAAAAGGTATATAGGCGGGAAACTCTCGACGTAAATTCCAGAGGCGAACCTGAATGGGCGTTAGTCTGGTCTGCACTGAGAGATCACAAGTCACGTACTCTTTTATGGTATCAAAGCCATACTCGTCCTTGAAACTTCCATGTTTTATAAATCTCATTTTTCATGCTCAAAATGGTATAATTTAAGTATTTGATTTGTTTTACTCTTTAGACTTCAGGAGCAAAGAGAACTTCTCAATCATGGCTTCAACTTCATCTTCCAATCCAGTTACTTTGTCTTCTACTCTTTCTCTCCCTAAATCTTGCACTTCTCATACAGCTAATAAAATTGAAAACCTTGTAAAATACTCTTACATCCCTGAATCCGCCCAAATCAGTGAGTCATCCTACCCCCTCATCAGTCCTTACCAATTGTACAAACGCCCCAATTCCTTTACCCGCATTATTCGTACCATGATCTCTACTAGACTGCCTCATCCAAAAGAATATATCTAGTCCTCTCATCTGGATCAATGTGCTCTTCAAGCAACCTCTGCTGAGCAATATGTTACTCTGGAGATTCCTTCAGAATTAATTTCCAACTGGAAACGAGAAGGTTATACCCATCTTCATCTTGGAGGAATCAGATCCTCACCCTTCATGGGCGCAAAGGATTACCAGTCACAGCTCGTCTTCCCATCGGTCCTGGGAGTCCTGGTAGAGGAAGTCAGTGTAGTCTGGCTTGGATATGGCTGATAGAGTGGGGATCATGATGAGGTCATGTTGTGGGCCTAAGGAGGTATGGAAAATATCACTGTGTAGTAGAGTTTGGTGGTTTAATTGGCAAAGGTAGTTGTGTAGGATGGATTGGATCTTATTTTCAATGATAGCTGGGTGTGGTGCAATAAACCATTCATACACTTGATCTTGGGTCCAGAAAAGCTTTGTATCTGGATGTTGAAAATATGGCCTGTGGATGATGAAGACTGAAGTAAACAGGCGTGCTTCTGAAGTAGGCATTCTTTCAAGATTATAAATTTCAGAGAGTTGCTGCAGTTTCTTTTTCCACCATGGAATAAGAGAAAACCATTCAAGGAGAGTCCAGGTGAGAGAGGTGGCTTTGTCTGGGTTGAGGAGATGTTCCAAAGTGGGACTGATTGGCAGGATGAGCTTGGTGGCATAAAGAACAGTTAGGCACCATAGGTACCATAACTCATCTTCAGTGATATCCCTGGAGGGGTCAAGGGTGAGACCTGTAAGGAACAAATTTTCTGGGTGGAAGGTAGAAAATGAAAATGAGTCTGTCATGAGGTAGGCTTTCATGAAAAAGCGAAAAATAGTTTTGCGGGCAAAGTCCTGGATGGCAAAGACAGAGGAGAAGGTTTTGTTAAGGGGAAAATTTTTCTTGGTGAGAGCTTCTGGAGAAAGTGAAGTAGCCATGGAGATAACTGGAAAGTGGTAGGTTGTGGAAAACACGGTGAGAAGTTTATCTGGTTTGGAGAGTCTAAAAAGCATATCAGGGATGAGGTTTTGGGACCCCTTTATATGCTTAACTGAAAAGTCATACTTGGAAAACCAATCTTTTAACCTAAGTAACATTTTTTCGGGAACAGTTTTACCTTTGAAATTAAGGATATTTGGGAAGGCTGAACTGTCCATTCTGATGAGAAAATGCTGTCCAATCAGATGGTACTCGAACTTTTTGATGCCATTCTTGACCGCTAAGATTTCTTTGAACACACTATGGTAATACTTTTGTGTGTCAGAGAAATGTCCACTAGCGTAAGCGATAGAGCTTTCTTTTCCATTGAGTTCTTCGAGGAGAATGGCACCCCATGATTCATCATTGGCATCTGTCTGTAGTATGTGCTTGCCATCTGCAATCAACTTTAAGGGAGGCGGATTTTGCGCAATCTGCTTTAATGTAGTGACAGCAACGGTGTGGTTCTCATTCCACTCTGGCAGCTTCTTTTTCAATAAAGCTGAAAGATGTCGCGTGTGTTGGTCCAAGTGTGGGATGAAATCACGGATGTAGTTAATGATACCGAGAAACTGTTGGACTTGTTTTTTTGGAAAGGTGCTGATCTGGAAAGTGAAGCAACTCTTGGGCAATGTGCTTTCCAGGATGATAATGGCCGACTTTTATGACCGTTCCAAGAAATTCAATGGTATATGTGGCAATGGTGCTTTTTTTGGCTGATAACATAATTCCAAGACTTTGAACAATATCATAGAACTGAGTTAACAGTTGGTGATGTTCCTCATGCGAACCTGAAAAAAGTAAAATGTCATCAATATAAATCAAGGCATGATGGAGGATGGGCTGAAAGATTTGGATCATGGATTTTTGGAATATGGATGGGGCAATTTTGAGACCGAAGGGTAAGACTGTCCGTTGGAAATGGGCATTTGGGATACAAAAGGCAGTTTTGTATCGTTCTGAGGGTTCAATGCCTAATTGCCAAAAACCTGATTTTAAATCAAATTTTGAAAAGATTTGGGCATTTTTTGAGAAAAGTAAACATGCTTTGTCGGCGTGGTAAAGGGAATTTGTCATCTTGTAAAAACATGTTTAAGGGCTAATAGTCAATGACTAAGCATTTCTTTCCTCGAACAAGCTCAGCATGCTTTTCAACATAAAAGGCTTGCCAAGCCCATGGAGAAGTTGTGGGCTCAATTAGACCTTGGGCTAACAATTGGGAACATTCCTGTTGGGCTAGGAGTAAATCAGAAGGACTCATTCCTGGATGGGTAGCTTTGGTTGGGTTAATGTCTTCATTGAGTTTAAAAGGTAACTTAATGAAGAAAGACTTATTTTTCCATGTCTTAAAAAGGAAATGGCAAAACTTAAAAATGAAAATGAATCTCTAAATGCAAGAATTGTATGCCTAGAAGTGGGGAACAAAACATTGCATGATGAAATTGCATTATCAAATGAGAAACCTAGCATCTCACATGAGCATTTAGAATCACACATGGATGAGTTGAAAAATGAGAACGAAATGCTCAAGAAAAAGAGCAATGAGTTAAATGAGATTGTCTTGAAATTTACATATGGGCAAAAGATGTTGGACAATTTGCTAAACCAAATTTGAAACAAAAATTTTACAAGAGCTATTTTGTGAGGAATACATCTATTAACAATAAAATTGTATGTCATTATTGTAATCAAGATGGTCATATGAAAAATAGATGTGCAGTGAAGAGAAATGCATATTATGGTGTGAAATGTGTTTGGGTTCCGAAAGGAACCATTGCTAACTCATAAGGACCCAAAAAGGTTTGGGTACCTAAAACTTGAGATTTTCTCTACAGGGCTTGAAGAAAAAGAAGAATAAGTGGTACTTGGACTGCGGTTGTTCAAGACACATGACAGGGAATTATTCTTGGTTCTCAAGCTTCACCAAAATTGAAAATGGTGGATACGTATCTTTTGGAGACAACTTAAAAGGAAAAATTCTTGGAATTGGAAATGTTGGTAAAGTATCCACAACTTAATTAGCATTAGTCAATTATATGACAAAGGTTATAAAGTTATTTTTGATAAATTTAATTGTGTTATCAAGAACTCATGTGATGGTAAAATCTTGTTTGTTGGTAATAGATGTGGTAATGTTTATACCATTGACATAGAATGTGCATCTACTCTTGATAAATGTTTTTCCGCATTATATGATGATAGTTGGCTATGGCTAGAAGATTAGGACATGCAAGCATGGATTTGATTTCAAAAATCATGAAAAATGATTTAGTTAAAGGTCTTCTAAAAATCAGTTTTCAAAAAGATAGAATTTGTGAAGCATGCCAATTTGGAAAACAAATCAAGACTTCTTTCAAAAACAAGAATCATATCTCTACTTCAAAACCGCTTGAATTACTTCATATAGATTTATTTGGACCTTCTAGATATGCTAGTTTAATGGCAAATATTATGCATTTGTAATTATGGATGATTATTCTAGATACACATGGGTATTGTTCTTAGCTAATAAGGATGATGCCATTGATGCATTTTGAATTTTCTATAACATGGTTCAAAATGAAAAAGGTTATTCTATTATTTGTATTAGAAGTGATCATGGTGGAGAATTTGAAAATCATACATTTGAAAATTTTTATAATGACTTTGGCATTGAACATCAATTTTCATCACCTAGGACTCCACAACAAAGTAGAGTAGTAGAGAGAAAGAATAGGTCTATTCAAGAAATGGCATGAAAATTATTTGCCTAAGTATTTTTGGGTCGAAGCCGTCAACGCCGCTTGTTATGTTTTAAATCGGGTGTTGATTAGACCTAATCTTAATAAAACTCCATATGAGCTTTGGAAAGATAGAAAACCCAACATTGGTTATTTTAAAGTTTTTGGATGCAAATGTTTTGTTTTAAACACAAAAGATAATCTTGGTAAATTTGATCCAAAATTTAATGTTGGTATTTTTCTTGGTTATTCAAATTCAAGCAAAGCTTATAGAGTTTATAACAAGAGAACCTTAGTTGTGGAGGAATCTATGCATGTTACTTCTGATGAGTCTAACCCCTCCTCTACGGAGAAAGCTATTGTTGATGATAATGCAGAAGAACAACAACAAGAACAAGCATCAAATGACAACCAAGAAGACGCACCACATGGAATTCAAGAAGAACATCATGAAGAACCAAATGTGGAGCAAAATGATGGTACTTCTCAAACACTCCCCAAGGAATGGAGGTATGTTTCCTCTCACCCTAAGGATGTAATTTTAGGAGATCCCTCACGAGGTGTTACCACTAGATCATCTCTTAGAAACACATGTGAGCATGCTGCATTCATTTCTCAAATTGAACCAAAATCTTTTGCGGATGCTGAAAATGATGATCTTGGATTATGGCAATGCAAGAGGAGTTGAATCAATTTGAGAGAAATAATGTGTGGGAGTTAGTTCCTTATCCAGAACATCAATCCATTATCGACAATAAATGGGTATTTAGAAATAAAATGGATGAATCTGTTGTGGTTGTAAGAAACAAAGCTAGATTAGTAGCTCAAGGTTACAACCAAGAAGAAGGAATTGATTTTAATGAAACTTTTGCACCTGTAGCAAGGCTAGAATCCATTAGGATGTTGTTAGCATATGCATGTCATAAGGATTTTATTTTATATCAAATGGATGTCAAAAGTGCTTTCTTAAATGGATATATTATTGAGGAAGTTTATGTGAAACGACCTCCTGATTTTGAAAATGAAAAATTTTCTGATCATGTGTATAAGTAATCCAAGGTTTTGTATGGTTTAAAACAAGCACCTAGAGCTTGGTATGATAGGCTTAAAAACTTCTTGTTGGATAACGATTTTTTCGATGGGAAAAGCGGACACAACTCTTTTTGTTAAGTATAAGAACCAAGACATACTTATTGTTCAAATTTATGTTGATGATATTATTTTTGGTTCTACTAATGAGTTGTTGTGTAAAGATTTTTCTTCATGTATGAGCCAAGAGTTTGAGATGAGTATGATGTGAGAGTTGAAGTACTTCCTTAGACTTCAAATCAAACAAAACGTGGAAGGAATTTTCATAAACCAAGCCAAGTATGTGAAAGATCTACTCAAAAGGTTTGGCTATGAAAATGGAACGGCAAAAAGCACTCCTATGAGTACTACCATCAAGCTTGACAAAGATGAAAAGGGCAAAGAAGTGGATATCAAAATATATCGAGGTATGATCGGATCTTTACTTTATTTGACTGCAAGTAGACCCGATATCATGTTTAGTGTATGTTTGTGTGTAAGATTTCAATCATGTCCCAAGGAATCCCATTTGCTTGCTGTTAAAAAGAATTTTCCGTTATTTGATTGGAACCATAGATGTTGGCCTTTGATATCCTAGGGGAACTCATATAGATTTAACTTGTTATTCGGATGCGGACTTTGCCAATCATAAAGTGGATAGGAAAAGCACTAGTGGAATTTGCTACATTCTAGAGGCTGAATATATAGCCGCCGGAAGTTGTTGTGCACAAGCACTTTGGATTAAACAAACACTTAGAGATAATAGCATTAATCTTGACTAAGTTCCTATTAAGTGTGATAATACTAGTGCTATAAATCTTTCAAAGAATCCCATTCAACACTCTAGAACCAAGCATATAGAAATTAGACATCATTTCTTGAGAGATCATGTTCAAAAGGGAGATATTGCATTAGAGTTTATTTCTACGGAAAAACAACTTGCCGATATTTTCACAAACCCACTTTGTAAAGAACAATTTTCAAAAATTTGGCATGAACTTGGGATGATGAAATTTTCGCATTAACGTCTCTATTCATGCTAAGTGTACTGAATTAATTGACTTATAGTTGCGATCTAATATTGATGAAATGCTTGAGCTTGATAGTCAAATGGTGAATTTGCCTTATTATCTCTTGATTGTATGAATTTATTGGTTGAAAACATGTTCATGAATCATGCATTAAAATGGCTCATAAAATATTTTCAGATCAATTAAATGATCTGGGAATTTATTATTTGCTGGCCAAAAATTAAATCAAATGTGCGAAATTACAGATAAAATAAACGGATAACCGTTTCCAATAAACGGTGAACCGTTTTGCTCCAGAAAGGAGAATATGTGTCTGTCCATTTACTCTTTCACTGTTTTCTTCAAACGGTGAACCATTTGCTGATAAAGAGTCCTCTATCAGTTTACTCATTAACCGTTAAGCGCTTAAGCGTTCACCGTTACTCCTTCTTTAGCCTCTGGGAGTTACTCCTTAACCGTTTAAATAAACGGTTAATCATTTTCAGTGAACTGTTACCCATTCTTTGGCTCTGGACATTACCCCTTACCCGTTTAAATAAACGGTTAACCGTTTTCACATTTTTAAAATTGTTCAAAGCCTTTCTCTTCTTCCCCTCCAGCTTAGCCTTTCATCATTTCCACCATTGTTGCGCAGTCGAAGCTATCTCCATCCTCAACTCCTCTTTTTTCTTACTTTATGTGCCAAATCAAACCATTAAAATCATTTCTTATCACCTTTAGAACAATCTCACCGATTCAAAACTTCAAATCAAGCCCCAAATCGAAAAATCCCAAATCCAAACCCTAACTGCTGCGAGTTGGGATTCTTCATTTTTGATCCGTTTTGTCCCCTTTTTCAACCAAATTGAGCATCAAACTCACATCCTTTACTCATTCCTCATCAAATCACTAATTCATTTTCATCTCTCTCGCATTTTTTTCACTCCACTGTGCTTCTCCATGGCTGAATATTCTCGGAGAAATGTCTGGCGTAAATCAGTGCCTCTAAGGAATCCTATACCACCACAGGAAGTCTCCGAATTTGCAAGAATTCACTTCCCCACTCCTCCTTGGCCAAGCAGTTCGAGGATCACTTCGATGGTCGAAAGGTACTCGAATCATTCTTTGTTGACATTGATGATTTTCGTCACTTAATTGTATGTGGTAGAAGTGTTCGGGATATGTATAAACCTTGGGAGTCTGCAATTGACTTTGATGATCGAGTCTATCCTAACTTAGTGTGAGTATTTTATTCGAACATGGATATTTCCAATTCTTGTCAAAATAGGATAATTACTCAAGTTGGTGGGTTGCAAATAGAATTTGATGATGGGGACCTAGCTGAGTTTCTTAGTGTCTCGAGTGAGGGGCATGACATATACACCTCTAGGAAAGCCCTTTCCTTTGACCATTTTAGTCATACTGTTGGCGTCCGTCATATATGTCGCCGTCGAGACTTGACTGATGAGATTTGTCTGCTTCCGTTTCGGTCTCAACTTTTACCTCTCCAAGTCCGTATTCTTCATTCTATCCTATAACACATAGTGACTCCTAGGAAGCGTCACTCGGATGAGGTCACGAGGTTGGACGTTGGCCTACTTGATAGCCTACTCTCATATCGTCCCATAAACCTCGAGTATATTATTGTGCGACACTTGTTGAGCACTCCCGCGGTCGATCACCGCTTGCTTTCGTATGGTAGTATCATTACTAAGATACTGCGACAATTTGGGGTGCCTCTTCTTGATACTGGACATATGGAGACACGGCGGATTGGTCCTGAGGCAATGACTAGTATCAGTTTTTCTAGGAGAAATGGAAAGTGGATAAAGACCAGCAACTCCAAAAATCGAGATACCTTGATAGCTTCGGAGGATGATCGGATGCTTAATGATGTCTATCCTCCCGATCAGCTTCCTGACTTTAGATTAGGAGCTCATCATCCTCCTCCGCGTTGCCGATTTGTCCCTCGGCCTCCAGCTAACTCTGACTTTGAGGAGTGTGCGATGGATGCTGAAATTCCCTCCTCTTCTGAGCCTCCTCCTGCTCCTGAGCCATCAGCTGTTCCTGAGCAGCCATCGGCCTCTATGCCGCCTCTAGCTCCAGTTTAGCCACTTGTTTCAAACGGTATGCAGCAGTTGATTCTTGATCTGTTGGACACTCCGTGACCACCAGCAGCTCTGTTATGATTTTCAGACCTTCCAGCGGCAGAGCATTGATCATCAGCTTGAGATTATCCATGCACAGCGTATTATTCTTAGCTATTTTGGTTATGACCCAGGGAGCACATCTTCTCTTCCTCCACCACCTCCGTAGTTTCTGAGTTTTATTTTTCGCACATACATTTCATATTTTGGTTGTTTGCATGTTGTCATTTATATGTTTATACACTGCTACTTCTATATGATCTTTATGGATTTTGATGACATGTTTTTATGATTGTTCTTGATGTTGGATGACTTGATCGTGCTTGATGAAACTTGTGGATTATTGAATATTGAAGTGTTGGTTTGCTCATGGTGTTGTTGGGTTGATGATGGAGTTGTGGTTAATCTATTTTGGAAGTGTTTTTCTCTCATTTGTATTAATGGTTTTGCTCATTTTTAAGGGGAAACTCTGCTAAAATTTTTGCTCGCCAAAAACCAAATTTGCGATTCTTTCCTTTCTCCTTTTCTTTTTGATGATGAAGGGGGAGATAATTTGGGAAGTTTTAGCATGAATTTAAAAATGTTTTATAATTGGGGAGATTTAAAAATCCTTTTATTGAACATTTCTTAACTTGACCATACATTTAGGGGGAGCACATATTAAGGGGGAGCTAAATATTGAATGAAGTTTGTCATCATCAAAAAGGGGGAGATTGTTAACATGTATATGTTAATAATATTGATTTTGGTGATAACAAACTTTAAATGGTTTTTGATAAAAATATTGGAGCTATTTCTTAATAAACGAAAGCTTGAATAATCATTCCATTCATACTTATAAAAGATGGATTTTCAAATTGGAAAAAGATTCTTTGCAAAATTTGGTTTAAAATGTGATTCTGGAAATAAACGGTGAACCGGTATCTTTTAAACTGTTAACCGATTAAGACTAGAGAGCAACAATTTGCTTAAGCTCTAACCGTTTAAGAAAAACAGAAAATACAAAGGCTACTGGAATTTACCGGCGAACTGTTTATTACAAACGGTTAACCGATAATGTCCAGAGAAGTGACTTCATGAAAACCCTTAATCGTTTACTATAAACGGGTAACTGATGTTCATTTTGCAGGTTACTGGAAACAAATGGCGAACCATTTATGATAAACGGTTAATCGATAATCTCCAGAGAGTCACTTCATGTAAATCCTTAGCCGTTTAGTATAAACGGATAATTGATGTTCATTTTGCAGGTTACTAGAAACAAACGGCGAACCATTTATTACAAACGATTAACTAATAACATCCAGAGAGTCGCTTCATCCAAATCCTTAACCGTTTACTATAAATGGATAATTGGTGTTCATCTTGCAGGTCTCTGGAAGTTAACGGTGAAAGGGTAACCCTAAACGGCAAACCATTTATTTGAAATTTAGCCCAACGGTAACTTTGACTAGCACAAACGGTTAACCATTAACAGCTAACAGTAAACTGTTTTCGGGCCGACAGTCAGTAACGGCTAGTTTTTCAGCTCTAAATATAAATAAGCTCATTCAAATTCAAAGAAGACTGATCACAACACAACCATTGAGCTTATACTCGAGAATACAATCCTCATAAAGCTTTAAAACACATTATTGATTCATCTATTCACACATTTGGGCATTGATTTGTAATCTTAAATATTTTATGAGAGAAAAACATTTTGTAATCTTTTACTTAGAGTGATTGTAAGTGTTGGGATACACTTGGGTTAAGAGATTGGGGATAATCTCTTGTTGTAAAGATTTATTGACACCTTTGAAGTCAAGTGAAGCCTTGGAGGCTTGCTTAGTGAAAACCTCAAGCCCAGAAAGCTTCGAGGCATGGACGTGGGCGAGGTTGGCCGAACCACGTAAAAATCTTCGTGTTTGAATCTCTCTTCCCTTATCTTTTTATATTGTGATTGATTTAATTATTATTGTTTTAATTTCGTTTTAGATTTGCATGATAATTTGTTTTGAGTTTAATAATTATTTTAAAATTCCAATTCACCCCCATCCCTCTTGGGTTGCCTAGTTATTATTTCATCTAGCACATGATAATGTTTGGTGCATTATTGGAGATAATGGTAGCTTTATTTGGCGGAATGAATCATCATGAACTAGCATTCATGTTTCCTCATTATCTCTCTCATTTCTAAACGAAATTTCGAGATTCCAAATCCTATGAACTCCTAGAACATTTCTAAGTGTGGGCTGACTAGAGGCATCACAACTGGGGTGCTTAAAGGATCTCAGATCGTGGCAAAACAAAAGCTGTTCGTACAGAGCCCTATTTTTTGGACAGTGTTCGTAGCTTGCTGTTTTTAATCATTTTCTCCTACTTCACGAAGTCATTTTTGAAACTACAAGGTAATTAAACTTCAATCTTTCCTCTTGATTTTTGTTTTTGAATGAAGTCGATCCGAGATTTCTAGAGCTTTCGCCACCTGTTTTAATTTTACTGCGCAAAAGTTGGGTTATTAGGAACCTCATGGATAAATGTTGTCCTTCACATTCAAATCCCTAAACAAATCTAGAAACATGATTTGCGCCAACTCATGCCTCTTGAATGGCTAACCAACTATGAGCACTTTCACCAAAATTCTAAACCAGTACAAACCATAGAAGCCATATTTGACAAATGACCAAATGGTCAAGTCAGACTGTCTTTCTAAACTCCTGACTCCAAGCCCGTTTAAGATAGTCCACAACTTTCTTATACTGCTATGATCACAGCAGTTCAAACTGATCAAGAAAAGAAACTTCCTATTCATGGTTTCTCATCAGAAGGGTATCCAGTATATCCTAATAAAATCAATGGTCATTTTCTATGGGATGTTCCTGAAGCCGATATGTGCAATCCGGATTTTCCTTGCTTGGATGATATAGATATTGATGAAGAATTGGAAGTTATGTGGAGAAAGACAAAGAAGAAGAAAAAAGCTTCTTATACACCATCATCCTGCAAATCCTTTACTCCACAACCTCCACCGCATCCCAAACCTCATGTTCAACCAATCAGATCATGTCTTATGATTCCTATGAGGAATCATTTCCTCCACTTGAAAAACAGACGGACACACAAACCCAGTCACCTCAAAACCTTTTGTTCAATCTCCAATTACAGCCTCTGGGCAACCTGAAGAACCAAAATACCATGAAGCTATTTTGAATTGGCAAACCAAAAATGCCAATGCTCAAAATCATACTCTTCAGCAACTCGTAAGAAAATTGACTGTGTTGCCACTCAAATCTCCCAGACTGAAACTAAAGTTGATTCAATCAGCAGTCATTTAGATCAGATGTATATACATCTTTAAGATCGGATTTCTGAACTAGACGCCGATCTCAGACGAATGATCAACAATCATATATGGGGTCCAGAGTTTAATAAAAAAGAAGCTGAGATAAAAAAACTCAAAGCTGAATTGTCTAGGACTGATGCTGAAAAAACTCGACCTTCCCTTTTTTACTCAACCACAACCTACACCAGTGTCTCCTCCAATCTTTGACACCTATGCATCTTTCTACACACCATCCCGACCTCAACAACCTGTTTATAATCAATTCTTTGGTTTCTCCCACCTTCATCCAACACCTCAACCATCTTTACCCAAAAAATCATGAACTAAAGTCAAAATCTCTGAACCACGTCCAAAGGCCACTTCCTCTCGTCTACCTCTACAATCCCTCCAGAAGAATCACCACAAGACATTCCCGAGCCTCTTGAAAAAGATAAAAAACCAATGGACCAGTACCATTATCATACTATCCAGACCCAATCCTCATATTCCTCTGACTCTTCTGAGCCAAATAACTTATCTTCGTCTTCATCCTATGACACATCACAAGCCTCCACTGACTCTGATTCTGAATATGCTGACATGATAGGCATGTTAATGGCCATTAAAACTACAGATCTGAATACCTCTACTTCAACACCTATTGTTGATGACAATCATTCTAACCAAGCTTCTCAAATAGATCCAGTACCACCACCAGTTCATGACCATTCAACGAAACCATCTTCAGCAACTTGGTTTACCTTTGATGACATTCCTCGTCACAAATGGGCTGCTAGACTTCAAGAATTTTCTGCTTGGATTGATCTTCAAGGTACCAAGCCTAATGCTCAACCTCCAGTCGTTCTTCGTGAATTCATGGCCCGCTCCATGGGTTCTTTATAAGACTAGCTAGAAAGCTTAGGAGAATACAGACAGCTCCAATTCATGGAATCTTCGATTGGTACAGCCCCCAATCTTATTCGTGAGCAATTCATCAGTGAAGAAACTACTTCCACTGAAGCAGACAGAAAAGAATACCATTAGATGAAATGTTATTCTCTTAAAAGACATCTTCTGGATGCTCATTACAAAAGAATGAGTATTCTATTCTACAAGCTAAATGGGTTTAATGAGTCATCTCTTAAACATGTCTTCATTGCCTCTCTTCCTCCTGAGTTACCACCTGATCTTCAAACAAAACTCACAGCCACAAATCTGAGCATATCTGATATCTCTCTGGGAAAGATTTTTCAAATGGCCATGCTATCTCTTGATAAGATTTGTGAACATAAAGAATTATCTAGGATTGGCAAATCTTAAAATTTTCTGCAAATTTCTTCTTCAGAAATAGGTTTTCCAAGAGCAAAAAAGTCGTTAACCATTGCAAGGATTCTAGATTTAAATTCAAATGTGGTTTTATGCCCACGCATTTTCAGGTTTTCATAATCATATGTAAGTTTCTGAAGTTTATAACGTTTTATCATATTATCGCCTTCAAAAGTACTTTGGAGTATATACCAAACAGCTTTAGATGCCTTCCATGTAGAAATTAGTTGTTGTTTTAAGTCATTTTGTATTATATCCAGATGCATCAAGTTCATCATTAGTCCATTCTCTGACTGGCTTGGGAGATTCTACACCATCTTCATCAATTTTGATAGGTGGAGTATATCCAGTAAGTACACATTACCAAACTTTTTTATCAATAGCTATCAAATAAATTTCCATCATTTGCTTCCAATAAGCATAATTCTTCCCATCCAGTACAAGTGGACGAGCCAAAGAACCTCATTCTCTTTGCAAACTCACCAAATAAAGTAGATTTATGTTCCAAGAATCTCACCAAATAAACAGTTAGTGTCTCGCTCTGATACCAATTGAAAGGAATTTAAATCTATCGCAAATAGATGTAGGCAATTAAAAATAAAAAATTATCAACTTAATTAATTTTCAGAACTATTTAATGTTACTGTTCATAACTACTGTTCATCCCATCAATAATATTAATTTTCCAAAAATACAACGAATTGTAGAAAATAAATGACGCAAATATTTTTTTGTGGTTCAGATGAAAAGTAATTATTTAAGTTGAGATGTTACAGTTTATCACCATACAATTTACTCAATCTTAGATTGAATCTGCTTCTCTTGAATAATTACTACCCATCTTGATCCATGATCCTCAAGGCACTTCTCAAAGTGGTCAATAGCAATTCTTCATTCTTCAACATGTACTGATCCAAGATCCACATAGACTCTCCACAGAGATGAAAAGAAAATAAATAAATAAATCAACACAACATTATGCGCCAAATTCGGATTTTCTAAGGATGAGGTTGAATTTTGCTTCTTTGGTTTATTCTCTGTGTTGTGCGTGCCTTCAATTGTGAAATACCTCTCTTTATATAGGCATTAGGGTTTCACCAAAATAGCAAGTTTTAAAAGACTTGGATTCTTTCCAAATAAGGGTTTCTTTCCTTTTATAATTCCCATGAATCTGAATAAGAATAAATATGATCTTCCTGTCTTGCTTGTCTCCCAAGAAATATCTAGAGCATTTAATAAACTTTCTGTTTAAAGTAACTTCTTGCTCTAAATAGATCTCATGCGCCAATTATAGAATCACGTCATTAATTAATTTTCTGAATTAGACATCTAATTAAATTAGTAAACAAATATTCATAATAACTTGGAATCTCACTAAATTAGGGAATTAATAAATTAATCCTTAATACAAGATATGTAATAAATAAAATTCCAATTTAACTAGCCTTGAATATTATTTTAATAGCATTTTATGTGATAATGCAATTTATAAATCCAATTGTAACTAGCTATAATGCAATTGTAATACATCCAATTAATTTCTTTAAAATTAATCTTATGGCAATTTCTTAAACGGTTTGGTACCCTGTTTTAAAGACTAAAGAGAAGTCTGTTTTGGGTTTTATAACCTGCAAAGAACTTGTTTTAAGTTTTGATCCAAGAGGTATATAGGCAGGAAACTCTCGACGTAAATTCCAGAGGCGAACCCGAATGGGCGTTAGTCTGGTCTGCACTGAGAGATCACAAGCCACGTACTCTCTTTTTTTCTTTTTCTTTTTCTTTCTCCGCATAACTTCCAATTCTTCTTCAATATCATCAGTATCCGTATCATCCAAGCAAGGACAATCCGGATTGCACATATGGGCTTCTGGAACATCCCATAGAAAGTGACCATTAAGCTTGGCAGGATATACGGGATACCCTTCGGATGAAAAGCCATGAATAGGAAGGTTTTCTTCTTGACCAGTTTGTACTGCTGTGATCATCACAGTATAAGAAAGCCGTGGAACGTCTGGACTAGGCTCTTTATCGGGAGGTTGAAAGCTCAGATGGATTTGGCCATTTGGACGTCTGGTAAAAGTGGCTTCTGTGGCTTGAACTGGTTCAGAATTCTGGTGAAAGTGCTCATAATTGGTTAGCCATTCAAGAGGCATGAGTGTGAGCAGTTCTTGTTTTGGAATTTGTTTGGGGATTTGGATGATGGTAGGGATTTTGTCTGTATCAGGCAATATCATCAAAGCATCAGAGGTTGTATGTGGTGTAGGAAGGTCGAGTGCATGATTTTGTAATCGATACACTATTTGGTGATGGAGGGTTGCAATCTTGGATGTAGGTGTTTGTTCTGCTCCTTGGAGCTGGATTTGAACTTTAAGTGTTGTGGGAAGGTTGGGATCCTCAAGAGAGAGGTTGAAGTTGGGGTAAAAGGTTAAGAGAACACTACCAGCATGAAGGGTTGTCAGAACGGTTCCAATGACTGCATGTTGGTACTCCTTGAACCTGGTGTCTAGGAGAGCAATCCTAGCTGTGACAGGTAAGCCTTTGCGACCATGAAGGGTGAGAATCAATCGGACACCACCAAGATGGAGGTGTGTATAGCCTTCTCGTTTCCAGTTGGCTATGAGGTCGGAAGGTATCTCCATAGTGACGTATTGTTCACTCTGAGAAGCTTGTAAAGCACACTGGTCTAGTCTTGAAGATTGGACATATTCCTTTGGAAGTGGTCTTTTAGTGGAGATGAGAGTTCGAATACTTCGGGTGAAGGACTTTTGTTGTTTGTAGAGGTTGTAAGGACTCATGAGGGGAAACTGGGACTCAGTGACTTGAGCAGATTCGGGAATATAAGAATATTCCACAAGGTTTTCTATTTTAGAGGCTATGTGTTTAGAGCATGATTGAGGAAGAGAGAGAGTAGAAGAAAGAGAAATAGGAGATGAAGACGATGTAGAAGCTGAAGATGTGTTTGTTTCCATGGTGAGAGAGTTCTCTTCTAGGAGATCAAATGATTAATCAAATTACTAATGATACCACCTCGGCTTTGGGTGTGGCTCTGATACCAGTGGGTTATGTGGTACGTGGCTTGTGATCTCTCAGTGCAGACCAGACTAACGCCCATTCGGGTTCGTCTCTGGAATTTACGTCGAGAGTTTCCCGCCGATATACCTTTATCCACCAAATACCAAATCCGAAATTCATTTACTTAAAAAGGGTTTTTCACGATACCACCCGAAAACACGGCACTCATGGCCTTAAAAAGGGTGAACGTTGTGAGAAAACATTTTTGTTGGATAAAAATCGGTTTTGTGTGGATAAAACAGGACCTTTCTGATGCACAGGATCCTCAAGCGAGGCAAGTGCAGAGGAGCATACTCAGATTTTGAATAGAGGTGAGCGTATCATTTGTAACTTAAAATAACTTCTTTGAATCCTAGAAGAGAGAGAGAGGTTTAAGGAAACATGGTTGAGAGAAACTTAAGCTTTTATTTCGAAATTGGCTCTTGGCTCCTTGGCCTCCTTTTACAATGAAACTAAGGGTGCTTTATATAGGCAATCCTTGAGAACATGGTCTCTCAAGTGATTAGGACATGTAGCACACCTTTGCTTAAAATAAAGTAAGCCAACCATGACTCTTACAAAAGACAAGTATTAAAGTAAAGCATACTTACATGGACTCTTGCAAAAAGTAAAGCACACCGACATAGACTCTGACATTAAAATAAAGCATGCCTAGAAAGACTGGAAATAAAATAAAGCACACCGACATAGACTTGACACATAGACAAAAGACAAACGGGAGTCACATGTGTTGCGTGGAAAGTGATGTGAGAGCGACAATTATGGTGTGGATGGATAACGCCTTGGGGACACGTCGCCTGTTTCTTTTTCATATCGGCGCTTGTGTCGGCGTCGTTGTCGCTTGTCCAGATACTTCTCAGCTTGGAGAACTTTGTCTTCATCAGCGGCAGACATGGGTTGTGATGAAGAATAATGAGTATCAGTAGGTAGGATGGACTGAAAGTCTTCCCATGGGTCCTGAGCGTCTTGGAATAAGACATTTGTGTAGTCAGGGCGTTGTTCAGTAACAAGGATGCCTGTTGAACGTGAACTGGAACCTGTTGAACTGGAGCTTGGAGTATGACCTTGTGTTTTTGGAAGGAGTTTAAGGGTGTGTGATGGTCCAATGGAGGTGTGGTGAATATTTGTGGCAGGGGGAGGAACATTGTTGAGTTCCATAAGATAGGCTTTAAGGGCAGAAGTGACTGTGGTATTATGGATGAACTGATAAGGATGAGAATAGGTTTGCCATTCATATGCCATGTCCTGGGTCCAATAGTCTCTGGTTTCTGGATGTTGGAAGTAAGGCCTGTGGACAATGAAGGCAGAATGCCACATGTTGGCTTCTTGCTCGGGCATTTTGTCTAAGTTGTGAAAGGTAGACAAATGCTGGAGTTGTTGGCGCCACCATGTAAGAGGCGAATACCATTCAAAGAGAGTCCATAGGAGGTCTGGAGAGAACTCTGGAGTGCTAAGGTGAGTCAGGACTGGTTTAATGGGGAAAACTAGCTTTGTAGCATACAAAGTGGTGAGGCACCACATGTACCAAAGCTCATCTTCGGAGATGGTGAGAGAAGACAGAGTGAGGCCTGTGAGAAACAAATGCTCCATGCAAAGATTAGGAAATCGGTCAGGTGTCTTGGAGTGAACATTAACGAAATACCTGTAGACAAACTTCTTTGCAAAATCTTGTAACTGGTAGGCTGACTGGAAAGAGATGTTCATGGGAAAATTTCTCTGGTTAAGAGCTTTGAAGGGAAGTTGGCGATTCATGGCTATAACTAGAATGGTGTGAATCGAGGAGATGAGGGTAGGCTTATTTATAGTTGGACGGGTCAGGAAGTCGGGAATGAGGTTCTGGTTTCCTTTGATATGTTGAACAGTGAAGTCGTATTTAGCAAACCAGGTTTTGAGGCTAAGTAATTGCTTGTCAGGTAGCAATTTGTTCTTGAAGTCAAAGATGCGGGGAAAAGAGGAATTATCCATGTTGATGAGGAACTTGTGGCTGATGAGATGGAATTCGAATTTTTTAATCCCATACTTGACTGCAATAATCTCCTTGTAGATCACATGGTAGTTCTTTTCAGATTCTTTGAATTGACCGCTGGCATGTGCACAGAAGTGACGCACGCCATTGATGTCTTCAAGAAGAACAGCACTCCAATAATCATCGCTGGCATCTGTCTGGAGGATGCGCTGGCCATTTGTGGGAATTCGGAGTGGAGGAGGTGATTGAGCTATCACCTTGAGATGCTTGACAGCTTCTGTCTGAGCTGGGCCCCATGGAGGGCATTGTTTCTTGAGCATGCGAGACAGCTGGCTGGTGTGAAGTGCAACTCGTGGAATAAAGTCACGGACATAGTTAACAATTCCGAGAAATTGTTGTATCTGCTTGCGGTTGAGATTTGTGTCCGGGAACTTTAATAATTCAACTGCAATGTGTGGACCAGGCTGATACTGGCCGTCTTTGATCACCATGCCAAGAAAGTCAATAGATTCTTTTCCTATGCTGCTTTTCTTTTCGGAAAGCATAATGCCATGTGCCTGCACAATATTAAAGAAATCCAAAAGGAGCTTCTGATGGCTCTCATGGTCAGAGGAAAATAATAAAATATCGTCAATGTAAACCAATGCATGATGGAGAATAAGATTGAAGATTTTTGTCATGGCTTTTTGAAATAAGGAGGGGGCGACTTTGAGGCCAAAAGGCATGACTCTCCATTGATAATGAGCATCAGGGATGCAGAAGGCAGTTTTGTGACGGTCACTTGGTGAAATACCAAGTTGCCAAAAACCGGCTTTTAAATCGAACTTAGAGAAAATTCGAGCCCCTTGGAGATGGACAAACAAGGTTTGGATTTTTGGAAGGGGAAATTTATCATCTTTAAGAAAGGTGTTGAGTGGTTGATAATCAATGACTAATCTTTTCTTGCCATGAACTAATTCAGAACGTTTTTCAACATAAAAGGCTTGACAAGCCCAATCTGAATCAGTAGACTCAATAAGACCTTGTTCAAGTAACTGAGAACATTCTTGCTTAGCAAGCAAGAGGTCTGAAGGAGACATACCCGGATGTGAGGCTTTTGTGGGGTTGATGTCTTCGTTGAGTTTAAAGGGAAGGTGAATGAAGAAGGTTTCATTTTTCCAAAGAGGTGAAGGATGATGGAATTGAGAATGGTTTTCTGGACAGTAGGCTAAGAACTTTTGTGAGATGTGGCTATATGGAGATGGTGTTTCAGAGAGCGTATACAGACGTAGAGTATCTGTATAGGGCATGAACATTTGCTTGTAGCGGACTCCAGAACTAGTGAGGAATAGATTTTTGACTAGATGAAGTATATCAAAACCGATGAGCAAATCTTTATCAGGGAGTTTGGAGGCTACAATCTTTTTCCAAATTATGCAATTCAGAAAGAATTGAATACCAATGGGTTTTTTGGTAATCAAAGTAGTTTCAAATGTTTCACCATTAACTGCTCGGAAAAGTTTGGAGTGAGGTTCCCAGTAGGTTGAAGGAAGAACAGAGGGATCAATCATACTGGTGTCTGCACCAGTGTCAAGGAACCCAATAACAGGGATAGGTTTATGGAATTTAGATGGAAGGATGGACATTTTGAGAGAGGGACGAGGAATGGTGGAGACATGGTTAATAGTCTGGACAGGGGAGATGACTGAAATATCCTCAGAATCAGAGGATTCGGCAATGAGGAAAGCTGTTTGGTCATCTTGTGTGGATTGTTCTGAAAAATTGGATTCAACATCCTCATTCTCAGATAACAGGGAAGAATCTTCAAGATGATGGATAAGACGAACAGCTTTGGCTGATTTGTTGGGACAATTTCGGGCAAAGTGACCGCGTTTCTTGCAAATGAAACAACGGTTGGACTTTTTCTTTCGGTACTGAGAAGGATCTTTCTTTCTGAAATACCGGAAAGGTTTTTTGGAGGAGGATTTTTTGTGGAAGTGTTTTTGAAAGTGTTTTTTCCTTTTGGGTGAGCAGGTACACTTCTTTTCATCTTTGCATTCTATCTTGAGATGAGGTTTTCGACAAGCATCAGAGAAAGGTTTTTTGTCTGCCATGAGATCTTTGAAGAATGCTTTCTGTTCACAGAGCTTGTCAAGAGATGAGATGGCCATTTGGAAAATCTTTCCCAAAGAGATATCAGCTATGCTCATATTGGTGGCTGTGAGCTTTCTTTGAAGATCAGGCTGTAACTCAGTAGGAAGAGAGGCAATGAAGACATGTTTCAAAGATGGTTCGTTGAAGCCATTGAGCTTGTAGAAGAGAATGCTCATTCTTTTATAGTGAGCATCCAACAGATGGCGTTTGAGAGAGCAACATTTCATCTGATGGTATTCTTTTCTGTCTGCTTCAGTGGAGGCAGTTTTTTCACCGAGGAACTGCTCATGAATGATGGTGAGGGCTGTACCAACCGGAGCTGTCTGAATTCTCCTAAATTCTCTAGCCAGTCCCGTAAAGAACCCGTGGAATGGGCCATGAATTCACGAAGGACGGTTTGAGATTGAGCAAAAGGCTTGGTACTTTGAAGATCAATCCAAGCAGCAAATTCTTGAAAGCGAGCTGCCCATTTGTGACGGGGAATGTCATCAAATGTGAACCAAGATGTTGAGGATGGTTTAGTGGAGTGGTCATGGACTGGTGGTGGCACTGGGTCTGTTTGAGACGCTTGGTCTGGAGGGTCATCTTCTACAATAGGAGTGGAAGTAGAAGTACTTGGATCTGCAGTCTCAGTGGCCATTAATATGCCAGTGATGTCAGCATATTCGGACTCAGAATCAGTGGAGGTGTTTGATGAGTCATATGAGGAAGATGAGGAGGAATTGGGTGTTTCAGGCTCAGAAGAATCAGAGGAGTCTGAAAGGTGAGGCTGGACAGTATGATAGTGATACTGGTCCATTGGGTTTTTATCCTTTTGAGGCGGTTCAGGATAGATTTGTGGTGGTTCTCTTGGAGGGATAATAGGTGTAGATGAAGAGGTTGTGGCCTTGGGACGTGGTTGAGAGGTGTTGACTTGGGATCGTGGTTTTTTAGATGAAGATGGTGGAGGAGGTACTGGAAGATGAGAGAAACCAAAAGGTTGATGATAAGCAGGTTGTTGAGATCTAGATGGTGGATAGAAAGGTACGAATGCATCAAAGAGTGGAGGAGATACTGGTGTAGGTTGAGGTCGGGTGAAAAGAGATGGCCGAACCTTTTCAGCATCAATTCTGGATACCTCAGCTTTGAGTTTTCTGATCTCAGCTTCTTTGGAATTGAACTCTGGACCCCATATATGATTCTTAATCATATATCTGAGATCGGTGTCTAGCTCAGAAATCCGGTCATGGAGACGGATGTACATTTGATCCAAGCGACTGGTGATGGAATCAACTTTGGTTTCAGTCTGGGAGACTTGAGTTGCAACACGGTCAATTTTCTTACCGAGTTGTTGGAGAGAATGGTTTTGAGCATTGGCATTTTTGGTTTGCCAATTCAAGACAGCTTCATATTGTTTGGGCTCTTCAGGTTACCCAGAGGCTGTAACTGGAGATTGCACAAAAGGTTTGTAACTAGGCATTGAACTCTCTGAATGATACAAAACTACCTTTTGTATCCCATTGAGAATGTGTGGGCTCAATTAGACCTTGGGCTAGAATAAGTACATGGCATTGTTCTACCAAATTGATGCAGAACTGAATCTGCCTTAGGGACCAGATCTGGCTTAGAAACATGTTTAATGGTTGATAGTTAATGGCTAA
Organism: Citrus glauca; assembly: GCA_029633175.1. Lineage (NCBI taxonomy): Eukaryota > Viridiplantae > Streptophyta > Magnoliopsida > Sapindales > Rutaceae > Citrus > Citrus glauca. The sequence goes on from JAQOOD010000005.1 coordinate 16,238,362, forward strand.
AGCGTTTCTTTCCTCGGACAATTTCAAAATGCTTTTCAACACAAAAGGCTTGGCAAGCCCATTGAAAAAGTGTGGGCTCAGTTAGACCTTGGGCTAACAATTGCGAACATTCCTTTTGGGCTAGGAGTAACTCAGAAAGACTAATTCCTGGATGGGTAGCTTTGGTTGGATTAACATCTTCATTTAGTTTGAAAGATAACTTAATGAAAAAAGATTTGTTTTTCCATAATGGGTTTGGATGGGTGAATTGAAAATGGGATTCTGGACACAAACTCTTGAGTTTGGTTGAAATATCTTGGTAGGGTTGAGGTGTGTCAGACAGGTTGTAAAGTTTCAGAATATCGGTGAAAGGTTTAAACATGGACTTGACTCGGATTCCAGTGGGAATGATTTGAAGGTGTTTGATCTAGTGAAGGATGTCAAAACCAATGGCCTTAGTCCAGATAACACAGTTTGGGAAAATTTGAATACCAATGGGCTTTTAGTAATCAAAGAGGTGGTTAACAATTTGCCATTGACAGCTTTGAAACGTTCCTCATATTTTGTCCAATATTCTGGTGGAAGAATATGCGGATTTAACAAGCTGTGTTGGGCTCTAGTATCTATAAGACCAATTGCTGGAATGGGCCTTTGGAATTTGGAGGGCAAGATCTGGAGTTTAATGGAAGGTATAGGAACAATGGTATAAAGGGATAGCAACTGTTGGTGGAAAATCACTTGTGACTAATCACTGTCTGAGTCATCTGAGGAATTCTGTAGTGCGAACACAGTTTCATCATTGGGTTCATCTTGTTTAGAGAATAGAATTCCAATTCATCCTTTTCTAGAGAGTAATCTATGGTAGCTTGGAGATGCTCAATTAGCCTGATAGATTTTGCCCGTTTGTTAGGACAATCTTTGGCATAATGTCCTTTTTTCTTGCAGATGAAACATCTGCTTGACTTTCTCTGTTTAAATTTTCTTGATGAAGATGACTATTTTCGGAATAATCTATAGGGCTTTTTCTGGACGTTTGAATTTCTGAAAATGCCTTTTCTTTTTAGGACGGCAATCACAATCCTTCTTCTCTTTGCACTTAATCTACAAATAAGACTTTTTGGAGGCACTCTAAAATGGTTCTCTGTCTTTCAACAGTTTTTTGAAAAACTATTTCTGCTCACAGAGTTTGTCAAGACAAGTTTTGGCAAGTTGGAAGATTTGGCCAAGAGAAATGTCGTCAAGGACAAGATTGGATGCACGAAGTTGCCTCTGTATGTCTGGGTGGAGTTCATCAGGAAGGGAAGCCAGAAAAACATCCTTTAATGTTGGTTCATTGAATCCATTAAGCTTATAGAACAGCAGGGACATTCTTTTATAATGGAAGTCAAGTCCCTTAGAATTGAGTGAGCAACATTTCATGTTGAGATAGTCTCGTCGTACAGCTTCAAAAACTGCAGAGGGGTCTCTAAGGAGTTGATCAGGGCTAACCGCAAGGGCACTTGAGATTTCTGGTAATTGAACAAACTTTAATTATCTGTGTTGACCTAAAGAATCAAACCAATCTCTTAATGCTCCCACAAATCGAGTAGCAAATTCCCGAAGGACTGCTTGAGTTGTAGCTCCTGATCTTAACATTTGTAAATTAAGCCAGGCAGACATTTCATTGAGGCACTCACGACATTTAGCTGATGGGAGATCATCAAATGTGAACCATAGACCATTTGACGATTTTGGACCGGTTGGACCGGTCTGGGCTTAGGCTGGAGGAGGTTGGTTTGGGGTAGAGAATTCAGGCATTTCTTCGTCAACTTTAGAAGGAATGTCAACATATGGTTCTATGTGAGAGTTTTAGCCTTGATCAGGTTGATCAGTTGAGCCATCAAGATTTTGGTGATATGAGCATAGGATTTTTCAGAGTCACCGGTGGATGCTGAGGATTCTGTATCTGTCTCAGTAGGACTATCTAAAACAAATAGATTTGAATCAGAAGTTTGATCATCTGTAGTGGATGTGTGGTCAACTGTGTGGGCACTGAACTGGTGCATGGGTTGTTTATCCTTGGATTGTGTAGGAGGTTGAGAAGGAGCTAATGTTGAAGGTGCTGATGCTGGTGTATAACTAGGGTGGTCAGTAGTAGAAACAGCAGGTTGGTGAATGGTGACTGGTCGTGGTTGAGGTTTAGGCTTTGTTTTAGGTTTAGGTTGTGGTGGCAAGAGATTGTCCCGAAAAAGAGTATGAGTCATACCAAATAACTTGGAAGGTTCATACTGTCGGATAGGGGAAAGCATGGAGGCAAATAGATGATAAGTTGGACCGACGGAAGGGATCGGTGGTGATGTAATAAAAAGGTTAGGTCTTTGTTTTTCTGATTCTATCTTATCAAGCTCAGCTTTCAAGCGTCTTATCTCTCTTTCCTTCTAGTCAAATTTTGGGCTATAATAGCGTTGAGCAAGCATGGTTCGTAACTCAGAATCGAGTTGAGCAATTCTAGACTGGAGATTTTAGTGGATCTGCTGCATTTGTGCAGTAATGGAGTCTACTTTTGTCTCAAGCTTTTCAGTTCGTAAACTAATTTTTTCAACTTTTGAATTGATATTCAATAGAGTATCAAAGGTTTGGGTGGTTCGAGGTGTCCTGTAGAGGTGATGTAGAGGTGATGGCTGAAGGGATAAAGGGTTTAGACACAGCATTCCGTTAGGAATCTGTGCGGGTTTCTAAAGAAGAAAAGAAAGAAGAGTAGTCTGAAGAAGTAGATGAAAACATCATACAACTCAGTGGTGGTATTGGATTTGGGATTGATGAGGGAATCTTATATTTGTAATGCTTTGTAATCCATTTGAGTTCTTTTTTGTAAAAGGGTAATGGAGCTGGTGGAGCTGGAGGATCTTGTGGTGGTTTAGGGTCAGTATGATAGCATGGGAGTGAAGGTGTTTTCTTTTTGGATTTCTTTTTTCGTCTGGTGGAATAATCTTCGTCCTCTTCTTAATCATCCTAGCAGGGACAATTTGGGTCACACATGTCTGAGCCAGGGGCATCCTATATGAAATGACCATTTAGCTTTGCTGGATAAACAGGGTAGCCTTCATTCAGAGTTGAACCCTATAATGGGCATATCTTCTTGAGCTATTTGCACAGCTGTGATCATTGAGGAGTATGTGAAGGAGAGCCGAGGAGGCTCTTGTGGAGCACTGGGAGGTGGTTTGAAAGTCATTCTGACTGTTCCATCTGGCCGTCTTGCAAACATACTTTTTGATGTCTGAATCGGAGCTGTATTGTTATGGAACTGTTCATAGTTGGAGATCCACTCAAGAGGGATAAGCTTGATGAGCTCATGACGAGGAATTTGTCTTGGGATCTGGATGATTGTTGGGATTTGGTTAGATTCAGCTAAGACCATGAGGGTGTCAGAGTGATGTTCAGGAGTGGGTAAATCTAAAGCATGATTTTGAAGCCTATAGACCAGTTGATGATGGAGAGTGGCAATTTTGGCAGAGGAGATTTGTTCTGCACCTTGGATCTGGATTTGAACTTTCAAGGTTGTGGGCAAATTGGTGTCTTGGAGGAAAAGGTTGAAGTTTGGATAGAAAGTGAGTAACACACTGCCTACATGAAAGGTGGTAAGAACAGTGCCAATAACAGCATCTTGGTACTGTGTTTGAGTTTGAAGCGAGTATTAAGGAGGGCAAGGCGAGCTGTGACTGGTAATCATTTTCTCCCATGAAGGGTAAGGATTAAGTGGATTCCGCCAAGATGGAGATGGGTATAACCTTCTCGTTTCCAGTTGGAAATTAACTCTGTGGGAATTTCCAGAGTGACATATTGCTCAACAGAGGTTGCTTGAAGAGCACATTGATCCACCCGAGAAGACTGAATATATTCTTTTGGATGAGGCCTTCTAGTAGAGATGAAGGTGCGAATACTGCGGGTAAAGGAACTGGGTCTTTTGTACAGTTGGTAAGGACTGATGAGAGGGTAGGATGATTCACTGATTTGGGCGAATTCAGGGATGTAAGTGCAAGATTTGGGTAAAGAAAGAGTAGAAGATACAGTAACAGGATTGGAAGATGAAGTTGAAGCCATGATTGAGAAGTTCTCTCTGCTCTTGAAGTCTAGAGATCAAAACAAATCAAAATACTTGAATTATACCATTTTGGGCAAGAAAGTGAGGTTTAGAAAATGGAAAATTTTGAAGGACGGGTATGGCTCTGATACGATAGAGTAAGTACGTGGCGTTGTTCTACCAAATCGATGCAGAACTGATCTGTAAGCTGTCAATGGAAAATTGTTCAACACCTCTTTCATTACCAAAAAACCCATTGAATCCATTAAACTTATAGAACAGCAGGGACATTCTTTTATAATGGAAGTCAAGATCCTTAGCATTCCTCCATAACTAACTTCCATTGACCACTTTCACTACTTGTATAGCTTCACTGAAAGTGTTGAAAATGCTATCATCAATAATTGGAAGTGCATAGACTACCACAAGACCTTTAGTAACCCATCTATGTTTCTTCATCACTCTTTTTAGTTACTCTTTTCTCATGTGGGACATCAATAGAAACAATGATTTCTTTTAGGATCACCTCCAAAATTGAACTCTTCTCTGATGTGAAACCAACTGCTATGTATAGATATGCATCAAACTTGACCCGGGCCTAAAGACTCTTCTTTGAGGATCTTGTTAGCACTTGCTGCTATAAATGGTTTACATCTTGAACAAATGGATGTAAAAACAATCTTCTTAGCTAGATGAAATGATTGTGATGTCTTAACCAAAAGGCTACATTGTGATGAGAACCATCAAGGGAATACTATTAAAGCTTCAACAGATTCTTTGAGCATTCACGGAGGCCCAATTAAAAGAGCTAGGGCCAAAAAGATGCAAGCTACTTTAAATGAATTAATTGAGAAATATGGACTGAAAATGCAACTCAAGATGCGAGACATGATGAATTGGGCTTGGAGAGAAGACAAAGCATGTGGGCATTATTCAAGTTATTTGGCAGCTAAATACACAATTTGGATCAAATTCAGAAAAGGCAAATTTGAAATAAAATTGGTATTGACTGGGTTGGAACTAATATGCAAGCTATATACCATTGGACAGATAATTAGAATAACTTTCCAATGCAATTTACAGAGCTAGATTTAGAGTTCTCTAGAAGGTGTTATGACCAATTTATTACAACTTGTTCAGGCTTGGAAATTCCAACCACTCTTTTATTTATGCAACTTCATTTTTTTGTTTTATTTCAAGTTTGTCAATGTGTTAACTAAGTCTAGCATCAATGATAGTGGGCTAGCATTAAGTTTGTCAATAACTAACATTAATAATGGTGGGCTGGTGAAGACTTTGAAGCATCCTCTAACAAACCTATGCTTGGAGAGTTGTTCCAATGTTTCTATTTGTATTTTTAGGCTCTTGGGTTTTTATTAGCCTATTTAAACTCAACAACCTTGCTATGTAAGAAAATTATAAATCATTCTTCGTTGGTTTTTTCTCATTCTCATCTAAATATTGAGTGTGACATATCACTCACCTTCTCATCTAAATCTTGAGTGGGGCATTAATATCCTTCTCTATACTTCTGGTTTATTTTTCTTAAACATTGGGTGAAGGCTTTTTTTCGCTTAAATCTGTTTAGAACTTTCTTCGGAAGTTGAAACTTAAAAATTAAGTGTGGATTTCAAACTCAACAACCTTGCTATGTAAGAAAATTATAAATCATTCTTCGTTGGTTTTTTCTCATTCTCATCTAAATATTGAGTGTGACATATCACTCACCTTCTCATCTAAATCTTGAGTGGGGCATTAATATCCTTCTCTATACTTCTGGTTTATTTTTCTTAAACATTGGGTGAAGGCTTTTTTTCGCTTAAATCTGTTTAGAACTTTCTTCGGAAGTTGAAACTTAAAAATTAAGTGTGGATTTCAAACTCAACAACCTTGCTATGTAAGAAAATTATAAATCATTCTTCGTTGGTTTTTTCTCATTCTCATCTAAATATTGAGTGTGACATATCACTCACCTTCTCATCTAAATCTTGAGTGGGGCATTAATATCCTTCTCTATACTTCTGGTTTATTTTTCTTAAACATTGGGTGAAGGCTTTTTTTCGCTTAAATCTGTTTAGAACTTTCTTCGGAAGTTGAAACTTAAAAATTAAGTGTGGATTTCAAAGTTTCATTGTGGGGTTCGTATCACATTAATTATAATAGATCTGATTGGGTCTGTTATCTCAAGAAGTCTTTATATAGGCTCAAACAATCTCCAAGGCATATTTAAGGTTTGACACCTTCATGGGACAACATGGTTTTTAAAGGTTTCGATTTGATTGTTGTGTATACTATAAAGACTTAAAAGATGGTAAGAAGATTTATTTACTGTTATATGTTGATGACATGTTAATAACACACAAACATATGAGCCAAATAGATATTTTGAAGGAACAATTAAATGGTGAGTTTGAAATAAAGGATCTTGGTCTACCTAAGAAGATTTTGGGTATTGAGCTAATCAAAAATAGGAAGAAGGGGACTCTTTTTCTTACACAGAAGAAATATGTCTAGAAAGTGCTCGAAAATTTTGGAATGGCTAAATCTAAGCCTGTACAAACTCCCGTAGTTGCCCATTTTAGATTGTCTTGCCAATAGTGTCGTAAATACTAAAGAAAAGTCTAAAATGAACACAATGCATTGTTCAAGTGTTGTAGGTTGCATGTTGTATGCCATGTTCTTAACAAGGCCAAATATCTCCTATATTTTCTATCAATTAGCCTAGTGAGCAGATATATGGCTAACCCGAGCAAGGAACATTGAAAGGTTGTGTTATGGATTCTAAGTTACTTAGCAGGAACAACTGGCTATGGTCTACTGTACAATAAAACAACTAAAGAAGATACAAAGATATTGGCTATATGGATTTGATTATGTAGGTGACATGGATAAAAGAAGATCTTTTTCTAGCACTAAAAAGCTACATTTTAAAGTATTGTAGCACTGTCAACAACAGAGGCTGAATGCACTGCAGCTACAGAAGTAATAAAAGAAGCATTTTGGATTCAAGGGATGGTGTCAGAATTGGGGTATAAACAGAAGCAAATAACTGTCTGCAATGATAACCAGAGTGCAATCTACTTAAGCAAGAATGAGGTCCGTCTGGAGGAAACAAAGCAAACTGATTTAAAAGTTCATTTCTTCAGGTTAGAAGTGTCAGAGGAAGTGGTTAACTTGAAAAAGATTCATATTGATGATAATGTTGTTGATATGCTTACTAAACCTGCACCAATAGCTAAATTTGAGCATTATTTGAGCTTACCTAGAATTTTTAAAAACTCACATGTAGATGTTATAAAGAGGAATGTACGAGCAATAACTAATTTAAGATCAAGGTGGAGAATGTTGAAAATGAACTAGAATTAGCATATGCATATGTGCGTCGTGTTATTTTCTTCGTGGAATGGGTTTTAACATGTCATTTTTGCATGATTTTATTATTGTATGAAATCTTATCTGTGTTGACTAAAAGAATAAGTAATGAACATGATATTGCACGTGCATTACTTAAGAAGAACAACATCCTCAGGCATTTTTTTAACCCTCAGATTGAATGAGACTTTCACACGTGGCCCTCAACTTATTCAATTGGCCATTATGGTTGTTACATAACAGGAAAAATTTTGGTATGAGCTAGCTACTAAGGGTAATTTCTACACTTAAACCCATTGGTATCAGAGCCACACACAACACCGAGGTGGTATCCTTAGTAATTTGAATAAACACATCTTCAGCTTCTACATCTACAACATCTTCATCTCCTATTTCTCTTTCTTTTACCCTCTCTCTTCCCCAGTCATGTTCTAAACACATAGCCTCTAAAATTGAAAATCTTTTGGAATATTCTTATATTCCCGAATCTGCTCAAGTCACTGAGTCCCAGTTTCCCCTCATGAGTCCTTACAACCTCTACAAACAGAGAACCTCTTTCACCCGAAGTATTCAAGCTCTCATCTCTACTAAAAGACCACTTCCAAAAGAATATGTTCAGTCTTCTAGATTGGATCAGTGTGCTTTACGAGCCTCCCAAAGTGAACAATATGTCACTATAGAGATACCCTCCGATCTCGTCACCAACTGGAAACGAGAAGGCTACACACACCTCCATCTTGGTGGTGTACGATTAATTCTCACTTTTCATGGTCGAAAAGGCTTACCTATTACTGCTAGGATTGCTCTCCTAGATACCAGGTTCAAGGAATACCAACATGCTGTTATAGGAACTATTCTGACAACCCTTCATGCTGGCAGTGTCCTATTAACCTTTTACCCCAATTACCTCTGTCTTGAGGATCCTAACCTTCCAACAACCCTTAAAGTCCAGATCCAGCTTCAAGGAGCAGAACAAACACCTACATCCAAGATTGCAACCCTCCATCACCAAATAGTGTATCGATTACAAAATCATGCACTAGATCTTTCTACACCATACACAACTTCTGATGCTTTGATGATATTGGCAGATACAGACAAAATCCCAACCATCATCCAAATCCCCAAACAAATTCCGAAACAAGAACTGCTCAAACTCATGCCTCTTGAATGGCTAACCAACTATGAGCATTTTCACCAAAATTCTGAACCAATCCAAACCATAGAAGCCACATTTGCCAGACGTCCAAATGGCTAAATCCAACTTACTTTTCAAACTCTGACACTAAGCCCATTTCAGAGATTCCACGGCTCTCTTATACTGCTATGATTACAGCAGTTCACACTGGTCAAGAAAAGAAACTTCCTATTCATGGATTTTCATCCGAAGGGTATCTAGTATATCCTGGTAAAATTAATGGCCATTTTCTATGGAATGTTCTTGAAGCCCATATGTGCAATCCAGATTGTCCTTGTTTGGATGATACGGATGTTGATGAAGAGTTGGAAGTCATGCGGAGAAAGAAAAAGAAGAAGAAAAAATCTTCTTATCCTCCACTATCTTGCAAATCCTTCCCTCCACATCCTCCACCGGATCCAAAACCTCTTGTTCACCCAATCAGGTCTTGCCTTATGTTTTTAAGTCACTCCTATGAAGAATCCTTTCCTCCCCTTAAAACACAGACAGATCCACAAACCCGTGTTACCTCAAAACCTTTTGTTCAATCTCCAATTACAGCCTCTGGGCAACCTGAAGAACCAAAACAATATGAACCTATTTTGAATTGGCAAACCAAAAATGCCAATGCTCAAAATCATTCTCTTCAACAACTCGGTAAGAAAATTGACCGTGTTGCCACTCAAGTCTCCCAGACAGAAACCAAAGTTGATTCCATTAGCAGCCGTTTAGATCAGATGTATATCCATCTCCAAGATTAGATTTCTGAACTAGACACCGATCTTAGACGAATGATCAACAATCATATCTGGGGTCCAGAGTTTAATAAAAAAGAGGCAGAGATCAGAAAATATCTGAATTGATGCTGAAAAGATTCGACCTTCTCTTTTTACTCAACCACAACCTACACTAGTATCTCCTCCAATCTTTGACACCTTTGCACCCTTCTACACACCATCCCAACCTCAACAACCTGTTTATAATCAGTTCTTTGGTTTCTCTCACCTTCAACCAACTTCTCAACCATCTTCACCTAAAAAACCACGATCTAAAGTCAAAATCTCCGAACCACATCCCAAGGTCACGTCCTCTTCCTCTACTTCCACAATTCCTCCAGAAGAATCACCACAAGACCATCCTAAAAAAGATAAAAGCTCAATGGACCAATATCATTATCATATTGTCCAGCCTGAACCTTCAGAATCCTCTGACACTTCTGAGCCTGAAACACAAACTTCGTCATCCTCCTCTTAACTTATGACTCATCCAATGCCTCCACTGATTCTGAGTCTGAATATGCTGACCTTACCGGCATATTAATGGCCACTGAGACTGCAGATCCAAGTGCCTCTACCTCAACACCCATTGTTGATGATAATCCTTCTGACCAAGCTTTCTCAAACAGACCCAGTACCGCCACCAGTCCATGAACACTCAACCAAACCATCTTTAGCATCTTGGTTTACATTTGATGACATTCCCCGTCACAAATGGGCAGCTTGACTTCAAGAATTTGCTGCTTGGATTGATCTCCAAGGCACCAAGCCTAATGCTCAACCTCAAGCCGTCCTTCGTGAATTCATGGCCCGTTCCACGGGTTCCTTATGAGACTGGCTAGAAAGCTTAGGAGAATATAGACAGCTCCAATTCATGGAATCTTCGATTGGTACAGCCCTCAATATCATTCATGAGCAATTCATCGGTGAAAAAACTGCTCCCACTGAAGCAGAAAGAAAAGAATACCATCAGATGAAATGCTACTCTCTTAAAAGACACCTTTTGGATGCTCATTACAAAAGAATGAGTATTCTCTTCTACAAGCTCAATGGGTGTAATGAGCCATCTCTTAAACATGTCTTCATTGCCTCTCTTCCCCCTGAGCTACAACCTGATCTTCAGAGAAAACCCACAGCTACAAATATGAACATAACTGATATCTCTCTGGGAAAGATTCTTCAAATGGCCATGTTATCTCTTGATAAGATCTGTGAATAGAAAGAATTCTTCAAAGATCTCATGGAAGACAAAAAAAACCCTTCTCTGAAGCTTGTCGAAAACCTCACCTCAAGATAGAGTGTAAAGATGACAAGAAGTGTACTTGTTCACCCAAAAAGAAAAAACCCTTTCAGAAACACTTCCACAAAAAATCCTCCTCCAAAAAACCTTTCCGGTATTTCAAAAAGAAAGATACTTCTCAGTACCGAAAGAAAAAATCCAACTGTTGTTTCATTTGTAAGAAACGCGGCACTTTGTCCGCAATTGTCCCAACAAATCGGCTAAAGCTATTCGACTTATCCAACATCTTGAACATTCTTCCCTATTATCTAATAATGAGGATGTTGAATCCAATTTTTCAGAACAATCAACACAAGATGACCAAACTGCCTTTCTTATTGCCGAATCTTCTGATTCTGAAGATATTTTAGTCATCTCTACAATTCAGACTATTAATCATGTTTCCACTATTCCTCGACCTTCTCTCAAGATGTCCATTCTTCCTTCTAAATTCCATAAGCCTTTCTTGTTATTGGATTTCTGGACACTGGTGCAGATACCAGTATGATTGATCATTTTGTTCTTCCATCAAACCATTGGGAACATCACTCCAAGCTTTTCAGAGCAGTTAATGGTGAAACCTTTGAAACCACCTTGATTACCAAAAACCCATTTGTATTCAATTCTTTCCGAATTACATAATTTGGAAAAAGATTGTAGCTTCCAAACTCCCTGATAAAGATTACTCATAGGTTTTGACATCCTTTATCTGGTTAAAAACCTATTCCTCACTAGTTCTGGAGTTCGCTACAAACAGATGTTCATGCCTTATACAGATACCCTACGTCTGTATACACTTTCTGACACATCATCTCCATATAGTCAAATCTCACAAAAGTTCTTAGAATTCTATCCAGAAAACCATTCCCAATTTCATCATCCTTCACCTCTTTGGAAAAATGAACAACAATTTTTCATTCACCTTCCTTTTAAACTCAACGAAGACATCAACCCCACCAAAGCTTCACACCCGAGTATGTCTCCTTCAGACCTCTTGCTTGCTAAACAAGAATGTTCTCAGTTACTCCAACAAGGTCTTATAGAGTCCACTGATTCAGATTGGGCTTGTCAAGCTTTTTATGTTGAAAAACAATTTGAATTAGTTCGTGGCAAAAAGAGATTAGTGATTGATTAACCAACCACTCAATTCTTTTCTTAAAAATGATAAGTTTCCCCTTCCAAAAATTCAGACCCTGTTTGTCCACCTCCAAGGGGCTCGTATCTTTTCTAAGTTTGATTTAAAAACTGGTTTTTGGCAACTTGGTATTTCACCAGTTGACCGTCACAAAACTGCCTTTTGCATTCCTGATGCCCATTACCAATGAACAGTCATGCCTTTTGGTCTCAAAGTCGCTCCCTCCTTATTTCAAAAAGCCATGACAAAAATTTTCAGTCCTATTCTCCATCATGCATTGGTCTACATTGATGATATTTTGTTGTTTTCCTCTAACCATGAGAGCCACCAGAAGCTTCTTTTGGATTTCTTTCACATTGTGCAGGCATATGGCATCATGCTTTCCGAAAAGAAAAGCAGCATAAGAAAGGGTCTATTGACTTTCTTGGCATGGTGATTAAAGATGGCCAGTACCAACCTGGCCCCTATATTGCAGTTGAATTATTAAAGTTTCCGGACAAAAATCTCAATTGGAAGCAGATACAACAATTTCTTGGGATTGTCAACTATGTCCGTGATTTTATCCCCAAAGTTGCAATTCACACCAGCCAGTTATCCCGCATGCTCAAAAAACAGTGCCCTCTATGGGCCCCCCTCAGACAGAAGTTGTCAAACAGCTAAAGGTGATAGCCCAATCACCTCTTCCACTCCGAATTTCCACTCATGGACAGCGCATCCTCCAGACTGATGCCAGCGATGATTATTGGAGTGCCATTCTTCTCGAAGACATCAATGGCATGTGTCATTTCTGTGCACATGCAAGCAGACAATTCAAAGACTCTGAAAAGAACTACCATGTGATCTACAAGGAAATTTTTGCAGTCAAGTATGGAATTAAAAAATTCGAATTCCATCTCATCAGCCATAAATTCCTTATCAACATGGATAATTCTTCTTTTCCCCGAATCTTTGACTTCAAGAACAAATTGCTACCTGACAAGCAATTACTCAGCCTCAAAACCTGGTTTGCTAAATATGATTTCACTGTTCAACATATCCTCATTACTCAACCAAAACCTCATTCCAGACTTCCTTACCCGTCCAACTATAAATAAACCCACACTCATCTCCTCAATTCAAACCATTCCAGTTATAGCCATGAATCGCCAACTTCCCTGTAAAGCTCTTACCCAAAGAAATTTCCCCATGAACATTTCTTTCCAATCTGCTTACCAATTGCAAGATTTTGCAAAGAAGTTTCTCTATTAATTTTTCTTTAATGTTCAGTCCAAAAAACCTGAGCGATTTCCTAACCTTTGCATGGAGTACCTGTTTCTCACAGGCTTCACTCTGTCCTCTCTCGCCATCTCCGAAGATGAGCTTTGGTACATGTGGTGTCTCACTACCTTGTATGCTACAAAGCTAGTTTTTCCCATCAAACTAGTCCTGACTCACCTTACCACTCCAGAGTTCTCCCCAGATCTCTTATGGACTCTTTTTGAATGGTATTCTCCCCCTCACTTGGTGGCGCCAACAGCTCCAACATTTGTCTACCTTTCACAGCCTAGACAAAATGCCCGAACAAGAAGCCAACATGTGGACTACCGCTTTCATTGTCCACAGGCCTTATTTTCAACATCCAGAAACACGAGACTATTGGACACAGGACATGGCATATGAATGGAAAACCTACTCTCATCCATGATACAACAGTCACTTCCGCCCTCAAAGCCTATCTCATGGAACTTAACAATGTTCCTCCACCCGCCATAAATATTCACCACACCTCCATTGGACCATCACACACCCTTGAAATAATTCCAAAAACACAAGGTTGTACTCCAGGTTCAAGTTCAAGTCCCTCAAGGAATCCTTGTTATGGAACAACGTCCTGACTACACAAATGTCTTATTCCAAGATGCGCAGGACCCATGGGAAGACTTTCAGTCCATCCTCCCTACTGATACTCCCCATTCTTCACAACACATGTCTGAAGCTGATGACGAAAAGTATCAACAAGCTGAGGCGTATCTCGAAAAGAGACAAAGGCGTCGGCACAAGCGACACTATGAGAAAGACACAGGAGATGTGTCACCATCACGTTATCCATCCACGCCATAATGACACTTTGTCGCTCTCACACCACTTTTAATGCAACCCATGTGACTCCCGTTTATCTTTTGTTAAAGTGCTTATACATGTGTCTAAGTTCATGTCGGTGTGCTTCACTTTTATTAAAGTCTTTGTCGGTATGCTTTATTTTTATTTAAGTCCTTGTCAGTGTGCTTTACTTTGGTAAAAGTCTATGTAAGTGTGTTTTACTTTTATGTTTACCTTTTGTAAAAGTCATAATTGGCTTGCTTTACTTTTCAAAAAGGTGTGCAATGTGTCATGATCATTTGAGATGTCATGTTCTCAATGATCCTCTATATAAAGCACCCTTAGTTTCAGTTGTAAGGGAGCCAATTCGAAAATAAAAAGCTTAAGTTTCACAATTATGTTTCCCTAAACCTCTCTCTCTCTTCTAGGACTCAAAGAAATTATTTGAGTTACAAATGATACATGCACCTCCATTTCTAAACTGAGTATGCTCTGCACTTGCCTCGCTTGAGGATCTTGTGCATCAGAAAGGTCCTGTTTTATCCCCTAAAACCGAATTTTATCCAACAGAATTGTTTTCTCACAATGTTAAGATTTCGTGTTCTGGATTTGGGTTTAAGTGTCAGTTACATTTTCTTTGTAATCTTTTATCTTGAACAGAAAGATTAGCGAAAACTTCTCGTTCTTCTTCAAAGTGGATGTGGGATAGTTGTAAGTTGAGTCACGACAATCTTTGGTGTCATCTGTTTGATTATGAGTCATTTTGGAAGCTTAATTCTTGCTTTAGTTGATTTGCTCAGATTTTACTATCATTAAGATTGGATTTTGGGGATAATAAAAAAAATTCTCTATCAAGAACTTTGTGATAGAAATTTATTTCGACCATGTTTGACCATATTTATTTAGAAACAAAAAACAAAAAACAAAAAAATTGTGATAGAAATTATAAATTTATTTAAAAACAAAAAAAGGTGTTTTAGAAGGAAAAAGACTAGATTTACTAGAAAGAAAAAAAAGGGGCTTCAAATCACAATCTTATCCTCTCAAAAAACCAAAAAATTGTGATTTGAAGCCCCTTTTGGGTCAAAATGAGGATAAAAGACATATCTCAAGCAAGATTTTCACCGAGGTTGACAAATGGATAGAAAGAAATGTCTTGAGTACTGGAAAATGCAAATTTATAAAGGATAGAATTGTCATTTTGTGCGATTAAGTCTCACTAACATTTCTATTTTTATGTATTTTAGTTCTTTAAACTTGATTACGTGTGTTTCTTTTTAATGTGAGTGTTTTATATATTTTAGGAGTATTTTGGTCATTTCATGATTAATGAGAAGTTAGACAACAAAATCAATTGCATTTTTTAGTTCAAAATAGCTGAAAATTCGTATATGTGAACAGTACCATATACGTGAATAGTACTATATACGTGAACAATATTCTATAATCTTGGTGGGGCCTAGCTGATGTGGTGTTTGACTGAATGACATGGCAATAATCGATGATATGGTATTGACTGATGATGTAGTATTGACTAATGATGTGGCATTGACCGATGAGATTGCAACACATTATTGGACCCAAAAATGTGCGTACAATACATGCATAGACACAGTATGACAACTTTAATGATGTATTCCATCTAATCAAGGCTTTCCGTGTGGCACAATCCTGAGCATCCAAACTGTTTTCATGCGATGGCCACGATTTACTCAATGTATCTCTCTCCTAATTTGACAGCCCTAAATCCATTTTTGAGCTTTATTTTCTTTAATTTCATCTCTGTCCTATATTTTCTACATATTTTAATAAAATTTCTATTTTACCCCTAGTTAAAAAATGAGTTGCTAATTTAGTTTTAAACTTGGGTTGAAGGTGAAACATCAATATGATCCATAGGCTTAATTTAATAAGTTACTTACACTATATTTATTACAGAAAAACTCAACTCTAATATTTGTGGTCCATCTTGACTCAATGTTGGCAGATAATAAATCTAAATTATTTAGTAGACAGTCTTGCCACATTGTCGACAATAGGATAATTATAACCCGCCACAACATGTACTTGATACCCATGTAATAGAAGATTATTTCCCCTGGCACAATGAGTGCTTAATGTCATATTTATTAGAAATCCGCTTATGAGAAATGAAAGTATCCCCTCATAAATTAATTGTTAAATATTTAGTTTATTACCATTGTCTTTTTAATTTAAATACTGCTCAAAAAGCACATCCTACCAATTCACATACAAAATTGGAAAACACTCGACAACATTAATCATACTACAATAGATTTGTGCGCTTGCGAGTACAACAAAATTTGCACAATAATATGTTTGTCTTGCTGTTGGTCTAGGCCTTGAAAAGGATCCATATCTACTATTTTGTTCTTCTTGACTGACTTTATTTGATTACGATTAATGCCAGATTATGGATTTAGGCCATATGGTTTGCCATGTCTACTTAAGAAATAGAGATAATTCCTTAATATGTACTTTATTCTTTGTAAAGCTTGTCCACATCCAATTGCATTTTCAAATATTATGTCCATTAATAGAGAGAGTCTGGATTGGATCATGGCTTAGTCTTAGGATTCTACTACCTTGGTGTAAATAGTATCCATTCATGGACAAAATGATAGGCTACTTATAGGATTCTACTACCTTGGTGTAAATAGTATCCATTCATGGACAAAATGATAGGCTACTTATAGGATTCTAATATTATAATGTACTATTTAGTGGAATGTTTGTTTCTAATTTTCGCTTCTTTCATCTTAGATTTTGTTATGGTTGTGTTTGGTTTTTATTAGTACGTGTAGTAAAAAAGATTAGTTATAAGTCTTTTCTTATATGTCTGAAGTCTTTATGTCAGTTACTACTTACAATGTTTATTGTTTTACCTTTTTTCTTAATAGGAATATGAAGTAGATAAGTGATCTGGCATTGTGATAAAAGTTGAAAGAATT